>OY740810.1:23435640-24635640 GCA_963514005.1 Raja brachyura | reverse complement strand
GGGCAAGAGGTGAACTGAAATCCTTTGAGGCTTTAATGCAATTTCTAAGTGGACGTGCAATTGATAGAATCGGAGGGCTGTACCTTATGGAAATGGGTTATTTGGCTGTTGTGTAAGAAGGAACTGCAGATGCTGGTTTACACCGAAGTTGAGACAAAATGCTGGAGTAACTCAGCGGATAGGCAGCGTCTCTGGAGAGAAGGAACGGGTGAAGCTTTAGATCGAGACCCTTCTTCAGCCTGAGAGTCGGGGGAGAGGGAATGGAAGGGTAAGGTGTGAAAACGGCAGATCAATACAGGCAACGAGCAAGGAAATGTAGAATGTTTCACTGTGGACTGAGGGAAAGGTATGTCTATCTTCAGCTGTAATACTGGGCTGATCCCATTTGGCCCATAGCCCTTATCCATATATCTGATTGATATTTGCAAAAACTATTAAAAAAATGGTTCATAATTTAAAAAGTGAATTGATATATTTAAAAAAAAACCCTCATTGACAAACTGCGATGAACAAGACTTGTATGAGATTAAGTGTTTCAAAATTTATTTTCCACTGTGATGGATTCCTGTCATTTTATTCTATCTGATTGATTGAAAGATACAACATGGAAACTGGCCCCATCATCCCCATTCCACCCTTTTGAGACCTCGTGCTGGGAAAAACCTTTTTGATGCTTGCAAACATCACTGGTAGAGGCATTTACAAGCATGTGAAATAAACTTAGATAATTAATAAAGTGACCCAAACAAAGTTTTGCTTTAAATTGAAAGCATATTGTGGCGATTAATTAAAACATTGTCAAAATTAATCAGAATGTCACCCATGCGAGTCAGATTTCTATTCACCCTAAAGCAACATGAGAAATTCATGCCAAACTATGCTTCCTAAAATGGGCAGAAGATTGTGTTGGAGTCAGTGTTGGAGATATGATGCGCAGGCCCTTTGGCCCAACTCATCCATGCCGACCAGGTGTTGGTTGATTAATTTTGTTTTAATTTCACATTTTTATTTTAGATCTATCGAAATACGTCGGCTCTGGTTTAGATTAGTGCAGAGATACACTGTGGGAACAGGCCCTGGGGCCCACCAAGCCCACGCCAACCATCCATCACACTGGTTCTATATCATTCCACTTTCTCATCCACTCCTGATTTATTGGGGGGGTAATTTATGCAGAGGCAAATTAACCTACAAATCTGCACATCTTCGAGATGTGGGAGAAAACCGGTGCACCCAAAGAAACCCACACAGTCACAGGAAGAGCGTGCAGAGTCCACACAGTCAGCACCTGAAGTCGGGATCGAACCTGGTTCTCCAGCACTGAGGCAGCATCTGTGCTATTGTGCTGCCTGTGGTTGTAGTCTTGAGTGATTGAGGTGGAATGATACAAACATCTGCTGCAAACCATTTGCTCTCCGACTCTAGTGAAATTAATATCCTAACACAGTTTCAGAAAAATATTTGAGTGTGCGTCCATTATAATATCGCTACGTAACATAATAAACTTGCGTGTTAATTAAATATCACAGCGTGATCGTGTTCTAATTCCCTCAGTGAAGAAAGAGGCGATGGTCCTGTAATAATTATATTTTTTCCCACCAGCTCTCTGTGAAACAGTGCAGAAACACATTCCATAGTCAAGAATAATAGTTGTTTAAAATTATGTTCATTATACTTACACTTTAAATAAGAAATGCTAAAACAGAAGGAAGAACCATGTTCTTGTTCAACAAGGTTTTCTGATCATTATGTCGGTAGTAATCTATGTGCCACTGTCTTTTAATTTGCATTATGTGATGTGTCGTGTGAAACTTAAGTTTTAATTAGTAAATCACTGATTTGATACTTTAATTATATGGTTTAATTTAAAGGATTAGATAAATGAAACTTAATTTTGCTCTGAAGGCATCATTGAGGTATGAGTAGGTTGTTTCTATCTTGACAAAGAATAAATCATCTGGATTCTTTCTTTATCTTAGACAAAACTAAAACTGACAAGGTTATCTCTCGCCATCCCTAGTTCTAACATTATAATGTTCAAATTACAGGGCTCTGCTCATCTGTGCTGTTCTGACACCATAGTTTTCAAATATCTGGGCTGTGCATATCTTTCTATCTTGATATTTGTTCACGCCATTAGAAATAGTGAATGAATCTTTTGCTAATGTTACAGCTCTAACTTCTTTTTAATTTATGTTGCTTTCCAACAGGCTATTCCCAAAGATCCTAGTGTTAAGGATGGTTATGTTCTACTGCTTGTTCTGGTCTCGGTCTTCATTGGCGGGACCTTAGTCCTTCTGTCCGGCATCCTGATTGTCTGTAGGAGATGCTGTGAAACAGATCGGAGATATTCAAGGTAAGGGTGGCTGTGCTTGGTATGGTTCTGCTTATCTACTGCAAGATTTTAGTTGCATCTGCTCACTGGCTGTATCTCCAGAAAACTCAGTAATTGAAAATGTATATTCACTATCCAACATTTTAACAGGATTTTGGAATAATTTGTTTTTTTATGTATTAATTTGTGATGCAATACTAATCTACTCATGGGATTACAGGCAAGGTATTTGCATGTATCAAAACAATATATTGCAAGATTATATTATTTTTACGTATGATATTGGGCAATAGATTCAATTTTATATTATTGCTTAGATTGGGTAGAATTTGCATTGGTTTATTATTGTTACGTGTACAGAGATTTAGTTTAAACCATTTGCCTGCTATCTAGTCAAATCATACCATATATACCCGAGTACAATCAAGCTGTATACAAATACAACAGGTATGCAAAGATCAAAATGGCAGAGTGCAGGATATAGGATTACTTTTACAGAGAAAATGTAAATTTAAAAAGTGCAAGGTTGCAACGAGGTAGGTTGGGAGATTGGGACTTCACTCTACCTTATGGGTGGATCGATCATTCACTAGACTGATGGCGGAGAAGAAGCTATTCCTGAATCCGGTGATGCATGCTTTCAGGTTTTTGTATCTTCTGCCCGATGGTAGAAGAGAAAAGAGGGCATGACCAGGGTGTGAGTGGTCCTTGATTATGTTGGCTGTGTTCCCGAGGCAGCGGGAAGTGAAGGTGGACTCACTGGCTTGTATGATGGACTGGGCTACATCCAGAACTCTCTTCAATTTCTTGCGATCTTGCGCAGAGATGTTGCCAAATCAAGGAGCGATGCGTCTGGTAGGTACATCAGTAGATATTGAGGAGCAGCTGCATGCTGAGTTCATAACCTGACGAAAATCTCCTTTCATTGATGGTTGTTGCATGGTAAATGTGTCTTTGCAGGCTAAATGTGCTTCTCAGTGCAAACAAACTGAGTGCACAAAGCCGCCCATAATTTAGCATGAGTTGTGTAATCTCACAACGGAAGCCATGGTGTTAGATGTGTGATTTTCTGTTTTGGGAAGAACACCAGGACCCATGTTGAGTTATAACCTGGGAGATAAAGCAGCATTATTGCTGCTGGACGTCACAAAATTGTTTTCAAGTAGTGGACTTTGCAATGTCTTCAATGTAAATATGCCTGTAAACAGCAAAACATGCCTGTAAACATAATGCATGTAGATAATATTCAATAAACCAAAATTCAATGAATTAATAACCCCAATACTAATGAAAATACAACCCATTCCTTAGTACAACCAAAGACAGTCCATTGCTTATAGTTGAGGTTAGTGTGTGTTCAGTGCCTGATGGTTGTTGGGAACAAGCTATTCTTGAATCTGGTGGCTATCGGTTTTCAGACCTATCTTCTTTCCTATGCAAAGTGAAATGAGAGTGTGGTCAGGATGGTGAGAGTCTTTGACACTGGCTGCCTTTTTAGAGGCATTGCCTCCCATGGATCCATTTGATAGAGGCAATTCCCTGGTCTGGGCAATGTCTGTACCACTCTGGAGCCACCTTTATTCCTGCGTGAGTGGAGTTGCCGAACCAGGCCATGATGCAAACAGTCAACATGTCTCTATGGTATACCTATAGATGTTTGAGAGAGTATACGTCAGCATACTGAATCCCCTCAATCTTGTAAGGAAGTAGATGCTTTCATCGGCTTTCTTTAAGACACACACAGCACGTTTCCACAAGCTATATTGATCAGCTGTTTTGGGCATCTGGTGGAGGAAAGAGCATTGGGCTGGATGCAAAGGGACGCCCTCAACTCTTAAAAGTATGATTGAGAATCTGTTACATTTAACTGAATGACAGCCATAGCATCTGCAGCATCAGATGTTCATGATGTGCTGAAGACTCAAGTGGGACTCAGTCCTCCATCTTCAGGGTTTGGATAACTGCACTAAGCTAGAGCAGTATTAACGACAAGAGAATTTTTTTAGATATGTACCCTCCATGCTAAAAAGTATGAAATGTGCATGCCTTAATAATGAATATATCTATATCTATATATGATATAGATAGTGTGCGTGTATGGTGGGCCTTTTACTTCATTGAGACACAAGAAACTGCAAATGCCGAAGTTTTGAGCAAAACACAAAGTGCGAGAGGACTTCAGAGGATGCTTCTGTGAATTTCATTCTGAAGAAGGGTTCCAACCCAAAACGTCATCTGTCTGTTCTTTCCACAGATGCTGCTTGACCCTCTAAGTTCCTTCAGCACTTTGTGCTCTGCTTTTCACTTTTTCATTTACACCATTTTTCCCCTAAGTTTCTGAAAAGCATTTTGGGTGATATGTTAAAGGAATTTATTTAATTTGCTCCCTGAAGTTACCAGTTCACTTTGATTGGCAAGCTTGACATACAAGATGAGAAAACGGATTAATTATTTCAACTGCCACAAAACATTTTGCTCAATTGATCTTGAAAACATCAAAGAAATTGATTTAGAACCTGTTGAGGAGTTGATCCGTTTGAATTCTGCTTCTCCATTAAGTATTTCACGATAAACAGCATTTGATTTTTAAATCCTTTGGATATGTAGTTAATTTAGTAAAAGCAGGTCATCTCTGATCTGCCCCAATCACTGCAATAGTTTTCAAATCCTTTAACGTGGAATAAGCTCAGAAATTTCTATTTCACCAAGGATTTCCTCAATTTAAAACTTAATTACAGGGGAAACATTGTTCCTATCTCCTTAAGACATAGAAAGAAGCCATTTGGCCCATTAAGTCTAAGCCAGCTCAGAGAAATCCCTGGAAGCCGCAATGATGCTATTAGTGAACCAGACACAGGAAGAACACAGCCCAGAAATCCCATGTTGTAATTCTGCCAACTCCTTTCTCTCCCTGAAAGCAAGCCATACAAAGAAATTTAAAAAATGTTTCCTTTTCAAAAAATAAAATTCAAAAAACAACTAATTTAATCTGGCCCTCCCACTTATGTGGGTCTTTCACACTAAAATCCAAATATTCAACAGGTGTTTTTGTCTGTACAAAAAGGTTGTTAATTCCCCTTATTTAGAGCCAAATTAAAGTTTCTATCCTCTAGAAGGCATGCCTTTGGATTTATATCCTAGAATCTTGGAATTTATCAATGACCTAATCTGATTCGAGAATACAAGATGCAGCATAAGATTGCTTGCTGGAGTATAAAATATAAGATTATATGCAGTTTTGGTCATCCCTTATATGAAGACTGTGGAGGCTTTGGAAAGGCTGCAGAGTAGGTTTACCAGAAACATGCCTGCATTCGAGGGTATATTAGCGACTGGGAGAGCTTGGACAGACTTGTCCAGTTTTCTCTGGAATGCTGTAGGTTGAGGGGAGATGATGAGATCATATGAAATTATGAGAGGCATAAATAGGGTAGACATTAAGGTCTTTTTCCCCAGGATGGAAATATCAAATATTAGAGGGCATAGCTTTGAGTTGAGAGGGGCACCGTTTAAACTTGTGTTTAAAGGAGTTTTTTTTACTGAGGCGGGTGGTGGGTACCTGGAACACATTGCCAGGGGTGGTGGTAAAGAAAGATATGAAAGTAGCATTTACGACTTTTGGATAGGCACAGGGATATGCAAGGGCTGGAGGGATATGGATTACATGCTGGCAAATAAGAGTTGGTCCTGGCATGATTGGCCCCTTGAAGAATAAAAACACATTTCAGGCTGTTGGTCATAGACTACAGCTCAGCATTTTCAAGGTTCAAGGTTAGTTTATTTGTCACATACACCAATTGGTGTAGTGAAATGCTTCTTGACATGCAGCACATACAATAAAGAATACAGACACAACACTAATAAAGAGATTTAAACATAAAAACATCCCCCCACAATGGTTCACATTATGAGGGAAGGCACAATGTCCAGTCCCCAACCCATGTCCACCCATAGTCAGGCCTATTGAGGCCTCCACAGTTGCCTTCACGGAGGCCCGATGTTCCAGGCCGTTCTCGCCGGGTGGTGGTGCTCTCTGCGGCTTGGTACACCCGGAACGGCCGCTTCCCGCTCGAGTCCGCGGCTTCCGGAGCCGACAAGGCCGCGCTGAATGGAGCTCACCTCCGCTGGCTCCCGGTGTTAAAGTTCAGCGCTGCCGCCCGCAGCTGGCCGCTCCACAGACCCGCGGCTCCGCGATGTTTGGCTCGGGCGGATCCAGCTCACCGGAGCTCCAGCGCGGTGACCCAGGCAAGGCATCGCCCGGTCCGCTCCGCCCTGCGATGGCGCTCCAGCGCTCCGCCGCTGCCGAAGCCGAGGCCCTGGACGGTCTCCTCGGGAAACGCCGCTCCAGGCCCGCTGGTAGGCCGCGAGGATCGGGTCGGAGATGCAGCCCGGAGAAAAGCTGCCTCTCCAACCAGGTAGGGACCCTGAAAAGTAGTTTCCCCCTTCCCCCCCCCCCCACTCACCCCCCACATAAAAAAGAATAGGCTCCAAACAAAAACACTTAACACACTAAAAAAAAGAAAAGAAGAAAAGACATACGGCTGCAGGCTGGGCAGCCATACCACACAGAAGGGCGCCCCCTAGCAATTTGTTATGAGGGCTGCAAGTAAGAATTGTATTATTCCGCTTCAGAATATATGACAATAAAATACTGATGACTCTTGACATGTTTGGCATAGACATTGTGGGCCGAAGGGCCGGTTTCTGTGCGGTACGATTTGGTTGATTTATTTCAATTAATCTTGATAAAGGCACGTTGGGATATGTGTAAAACCTGTATCTCTGCACATCTCTGTTTTGTTCGATGTTTCCTTTCACATTCTGCTTAGTGGCAATATCAATTTGTCTTCACTAAGTGCTGATTTGATAGACCTGAGGGACTCTTGGTCCTATCTCAAGAGTAGAATAGAAGATGAATTGGCTATTAAATGCACTGTCATCATTGCTGATGGAAATCTTCATTTTAGGTACAGGTACAACACTTGGTTAGATGACTGCTTTACTGAGCATCACAGTCGTAAATAACCAACTTTCGCTGCATCGATCACCAAGCGTGTGTGTGTTGTACGCTGCCAGTTTGAACCTGAATTTTTGTCAGAACTACTTTGATTATTTAACATTGGGTAGCCCATTGTGTCCTCCCACCACTAACCTTGTGCTCTGATGATGAAACTATTAGTACTGCTTGCTCGGGCGAAAGTGGATTGTGCTTGGCTTTCTTCATCTGCTTAATCTGAGCGTCAAGGTCCACATTTGGTCTAGTATCATGTGGCTCTCTTTGTCTGGGAATATGACTTGCCTGCATCACAGTTTGCAAACCAAGCGCCCACTCATTCCTTCTGTATCAACGGCTTTGTTCCATAGCTTCCTTACCTTCATCCACAACATTTTATCCAGAACGCTCCTGCTCACTGCTCATTTGGTCTTGCTGAACCTCTTTGATCTTCTGATCCACGTCAATTGACTTCTAACATCATAATCCATTGCCTTGCGAGGCCGCATCACACTATCATTGTCATACTCTGTGTTCCGTTGGCTGTTCTGCATTCTGTATGTTTTTGGAGTCATCCAGTCTTGTGCCCTGCACTATCTGTTGCCAGAACCTTCAGCAACTACGAACTTCCACTTTGGAATTCTGTTACTAATAGCCTTTCTCATACAGTCTCCACTCAACTCGTACTGGTTGAATGGAGCAGTGCAGGAAAATTGGCCAATTGTGCCAAAATTGGATCCTTTTCAAAGAGCTTTCCCCCTATGCTTAACTGAAAAATGTTTTTTCTGGTCTCTTTGCACTTCCCCTCTTGAGAGAATGAATACAGTTCTGACACAGTAACCTGTACTGCAGTGCAGATGACATCTTTGTTTCCAAACAAAATCACTTAATTTCTACTATTCCCAATTACCTTGTATCTCTGCAGATTAAGTCAAATATGTGAAGTTAGTATTAAGAGGCTCATAAATACCAATAAATGCTGCCATGCAAAAGAGTGTGTGCATGTTATATCTGATCACCGTAATTAAATTATGAATTCCACATCCTACTTGTCTTAGATAGACACAAATTGCTGGAGTAACTCTGTGGGTCAGGCAGCATCTCTGGAGAACAGGATTAGGTGACATTTCGGATCGGAAGCCGCCTTCAGAATGAAAGTAGAGGGGGAACAAACTGGAGGTCAGAAAAGGCCAGAACAAATCGGGGCCAGCAACAGATGACCAAGGAAGGTTGGAGCCCAGTTTAGTTTAGTTTGGAAATACAACCAGGAACCAGGCCCTTTGGCCCACTGAGTCCATGGCAACCATCAATCACCTGTTCACACTAGTTCTATGTATCCCACTAGTATCCGACGCATCCACTACCTACATACTAGGGGGAGTTTATAGAGGCCAATTAACCTATAAATCCACACCTTGGGGATGTGGGAGGAAACCAGAGCATCCGGACGATACCCTTGCGGTCACAGGTAGAACATGACTCCATACAGACAGCACCCGACATGAGAATCAATATTGGGTCTTTGACCCTGTGAGGCAGCTGTGCTGCTGTGCCGTCCCATGCAGTAAGAATGGAGAAAGGGTGGTGTTTGTGGTAGGGCCAAGACATTTTATGACGGATTTGGGAGAGATATGGACTTTAATATTGAAACCAGGAAAAAGCAGTTCAGGCAGCATCCGTGGTGAGAGAAATAGGGTTAACATTTCAGGTTGATGATCAGAAGTGTAAAATTTTAGAGATGAATGAAAAGTTGAGTTATAGAGGATAAGGAGAGTGAGAGGAAGAACAAAATGGAAGGCCAGTCTTGGTATTGGGAGCAAGAGGGACTGAGTGGCACAAGTTGTGGTACAGCCTGAATGAAGGTGGTAAACAAAAAGTAGACACACTGAACTGCAGTTTCTGGAATCATGAGCAAAGACAGAAACTGAAGTTGCTGGGATCACAGTGCTGGAGTAGCTCACTGGGTCAGGCAGCATCTGTGGAGAATGTGGGTTAGGGCCTATCCTCAGACTAACAAAACTTCATCAGAAAAGCAAACATTGTGAATTAAGCGGATAGATGCGGGAGGAGAGGAATCAAATCTGAAATTACCAGAAGAGAGAAGAGAATAAAATCTAAATGCTGATTTGGCTGATTACCTGAAATTAATGAATTAATTGTTTAAGGTTACAAAAATATGTCCGGTTGGAAGATGAGGTGTTGAGCTTCATTGGAGAATATAGGCGATCAAATACAGAGATCCCGGTGTGGGTGTGCGATGGAGAATTATATAAAGGGTAAATGGTTCAAGGGTGCTTTATTTGTCACATGTGCAACTGTACGGTGAAATTATTTTTGCATATTTACACGTGCAGGTGTCGCCATGTTTTGGCGCCATTTGTGACAGCAAAGACTTGCTGGTTTGTAGGTCAATTGGCATCTGTAAATTGTCCCCTATTATATAGGGAGTGGATGAGAAAGTGGTATAACATAAGAGCCTGTGTGAACGGGTGATGGATGCTCAGTATGGGCTCACTGGGCTGAGGAGCCCGTTTCGATGCTCCATCTCGAAACATATAAACTACTGTAAGTGACTCACTGCAGTGTTCATTCAAATTTCAACAGGAAATCTTGAGTTGAGTAGGAGGGATTGCAGATGCTAGTTTACACCAAAGATAGACACAAAATGCTGGGGTAGCTCAGCGCAACAGGCATCTCTGAATAGAAGGAATGGGTGACGTTTCGGGTCAAGACCCTTCTTCAGACTGAGCCTCCGCTGATTTACTACAGCCTTTTGTCTATTCTTGAGTTGAGTTTAGTTGGGACCAAGTTTGTATTGGTTTGTTACTGCAAGTTTAAGGTTTGTTTTGGTTGGTCGATTCTTATGCAATGTTTTCAGAACAATGATGCAATTTTGGTGAAATATTATCTATCACAAAAAGAATATTGACTGTTCTAGCTCAAGGTGTTGCTTAGCAACTCAACACAATAGAATATCCAACGCAGAAAGAAAAGTATCCAAGATATCGGCTTGGCTCACCTGGATAGAATTCCAGGGAAAAAGTGAATGGCCTCTTGCTTTTTCTCTAGTTATTAGTGAAAGACAATAACAACATTCAGGGTTTGAGGTTGCTAGATGTTCGCTTCCACAGAGAGTCAATCACAATTCATTCCGGTGTCATCTTGCGGTGTTATCAGAGTCCCAGTTTTCCCTTTGTATTCCCTTTTGGCTGATGTTACTGAGGGATAGGAGAGGAGTGGTGATGGATCTTTGCAACATGACATAACTCGGAGTCATACAGCACAAAAGCAGACCCTTCAGCCCACACATCCATGCCAACCAAGGTGTGCTAGCTAAGCTGGTTGCATTTTCCTGCCTTTCACCCATATTCCTCTGAACCTTTCCGATGTATGTACCTGTCCAAATGTTCTTATTGTAGTTGCCTCAACCACTTCCTCTGGCAACTCACTCCATTTACCCACCACCCTCTGTGGAAAAACCTGCATCAAGTTTTCACCTTAAACTTGCACTATCTAATTCTTGATTGTCCTACCCTGGGATTATTGGTGTTTATAAAATTTATACAATTTGGTTTTATAATTGATATTTATGTAATACCAATTTATATTATAGCAAAATGTCTTTGGTATTTATCACTTTTTCCAGAGCTTGCCAATGGAGCAGGCTGTTTCAACCGTTTCCATTTTAAGGCTAGGTTTAGTTTTTTTTCATGTTGTATATTGGCAAAATGAATCCTTCATTGCTTGGGTTTATAGTTCTGAACTTGAATAAAATTGTTTGGAATCAAGTTTTTTATTGAAATTGCTCTGAAATGATTTTCCTGCTTTGCACTGAATTTTGTGGTCTTATTAATCGGTGATCAGTTATACCTATGAATGTTGCCACATGGAATTCAGTTTGATTCTGATTTGGGGTATTTTCCCGTTTGGAGCAGCGCAGTAGCACAGCTGGCAGAGACGCTGGCTCACACTGAGTTCAATGCAGATCTCTGATGCTGTCCGCGTGGAGTTTGTATGGTGCTCCTGTGACTGTGTGGGTTTCCTCCATGGTCCCAGGTTTCCTCCAAGACACGCGGGTTGGCTGCTGTAAATTACCCCCAGTCGCTCGGTGAGTGGTGAAATCTGGGGTAGATAGCGGAGAATAAAATGGGATCTGTGTAAATGGGTGCTTGCTGATCAGTGCAGGCTCAGTGGGCTAATGGGCATGTTTCTGTGAAGTATACTCCCTCTCTCAGGTTCATAAGTCATAGGAGCTGGATTAGGCTATTCGACCCATCAAGTCTACTCTGCCATTCAGTCATGGCTGATCTATCTTTCCCCTTCAACGCCATTCTCCTGCCTTCTCCCTTTAATCCCTGACACCCGCACTAATCAAGGATCTGTTAATCCCCGTTTTAAAACTACCTATTGACTTGGCCTCCATAGCCTTCTGTGGTAATGAAATCCAGATTCAACACCCTCTGAAAAAAAAATCCTACTCATCTCCTTTCTACAGGAACGTCTTCTAATTCTGAGGCTTTGATGGAAGGACTATTCCAGTTAATTGAGGATGAACTGAGGTCATATCTTTGATCATGCCATGTTTGTATTTGCTGTAATTTCTATACTTTTATCAAGAGAATGCATAATTCTTGAGTAATTTATATAAATTATGAAAATATGATACAGATTCTCTACTTCGTCCAATGGAGTCTAATTTTGTCCTCATTGGAACTGATTTTGGGATGGACAGCGCCATCCTGCATTGAATACATGTTGTTACTACAAGTGATCTAGGACAGACTTCTCTGTCTGTCTGATTGTCATCCCATCTGATATCCGCTAAAGGGCCTGTCCCACTTTCCCGAGTCCTCTGCCAAGTTGAAAGGACCTTTTTAAAAAAAAAAAAATTAAAAAAATCAAGATTTTTGTGACCTACGAACTCCTCCTCCCGACTATCTTTTTACTCGTGGACTTTTTTGTCATGCTGAAAAAACATCCCGACTTACCTGATGCCCTGAGTACCTACGGCTGGCATAACGAGCCGCTACGATATATCTACGGACTCGCTATGGACATTCTCCGAGTTTGAATCAAGGGGAAAACTCGGGAGAATTCGTAAGTAACTCGGGAAAGTGGGACAGGCCCTTAACTGAGTAGAAACTTGATTTTCGGACCTTTATTTCTCTATATTCTTTTGCATTAAACTGTGCGGCTTTCTTCTTTGGACAAGTAACCCCGCTCTTGTAATCATCTAAAGTGTCATTAGATTAACTTTGCATTATTCGTGTGTGCCTTTGAATGTTAAGTACTGGTGTGCATGTGCCTTTGTACTACCAGGCAGCTTAAAACGTCCCAGCCTTATTTACACACTGGGAGGGGTACTAATCGCTGGATATTAAAATACTATTTATTCATTTTTGTGGGAGCTCGCACGTTTGCCTGTCTAACCTACACAGTAGCAAGCAGAAAGTAAGATCATCTCCCTTTTAATTCAAGTGTATGTCATTGGGGTCTACAGCTAATGCCTGTAGTAAACGGGAGACCATTTCAAAATCAGGTTCACCCTCAGATTCACTGTCTTTGCTACTTTCCACTTGGCACAGAGCAACTAGTCGACTTTGTAACTAAATCCAAACGCAAGCATCATCTGTCTATACTTAATTGAATTATTGATCATGAAAACAATTCATCCCCCATTGTAGCTGGTGCATCTTCTAGCTTTTACTGCACATTTTTTGGCAAGCAGTTCCTTTTCCCACAGCTTTCTCATTCAGAATTTAGATGCAGAATTCTTTATAATCAAGGTAACATACGTTGAACGTATCGAGGGGCAGAACAAATTGTAATTAATTACAAGAGCTAGAGCATTCTTATTCTCCTGACATTAGGTTTTACAGCCTAGAGTACAACGGACAGCAAAAGTGCAATATGCCAGACCACAGCAAAAGTTCCACCTTCAAATATTGATCTTTGATGGAAGCAGAACCTGTTGAAATTCATAATGGAGAAATCCAGGCCGATTTGATTAGATTTCGTATTACGTGGCATTGCATGGTCCATTTAAGTATTAATTTCTTTGAAATGTTTTTTCAGTCCAAACCATCACCTACAGCTGCATAATAGATTCCAACAAAAAATTATTACTGTGGCACTGTATAACATGTGACATGTGAGCATCTGCTTAGACGACTGCAGGAAGTGCTCCAGTCCAAAAGTGGAAAAAAATGTATGCTTTCTTTCCTGTAAGTCCATTAGAAATAGGAATAGCACCTTGCCACTCGACCCCCAGAGCACGTTGCATCAATCATTCATATTATGGTAGACTTGATCTTTGTCCAAAATGCTAGGATGAACTTCATCTCTGCCATGTATGTTAAATGTACTAACATCCAGGACATGAACATCTGAAATGCAAGTACTGTATCATCCATCCTCATTCAATGACTCATTGGTTCTTTATTGTCATGAATGCACAGCACAGTGAAATTCTTTTGCTCAACTACAAATGCACAGTGGCCACAATTTTTGCATCATTTAAAATGACAAAGAAAAACCCAGAAAACACAAACTGCCCAAAGTCCAATCCACATGTCGCAAGTCCTGGAGTGTCACCGATCCACGAAGACTGCAGGCCCGTGACACGACATCCCTCTCCTCTGCCGACTGCCCCTGTGTTCCAGGGATGCCTCATGCAACCAACCTTACAGGCGCTGGAGGTGATGCTAGTAATACCAGTCCCTCTCCTGCCAGCCCACTCCCACATCCGTCACCGCCAGCAGCTCCCTCCACGACATTCCGGTCTTCGGGGCTTCCAAACTTTTGCTGCACGTGGCCGACGGGTCTTTGTTCTCATCAGCCATCTTAAGGCCGTCTCGATTCATTGTTCCCGGCAGTCACTTCGGCCATCGGGCTCATTCGTGTCCCTGTCGGCCGCTAACTGTGTTTGCTCCGGCACAGCTCCGGGCGCCAGCCTGGTGCGCTTCACCACGGCTCCGTGTCACTGGCCACATTCGCTCCAGCATGGCTGCACAACGCTCGCCGGGAGGCTCCTGACAGATAATGGTGAATCGCCTCTCATCGTTCAACGGTCCCTCAGTCGAAATTAAACAGATTGTTGCGAAAGAAGTACCAAAAGCAGCTAATTGCAAATATTAATTAATAAATGTCTGAATAAGTGATAATAATGTATCACAAATCAGATTACATCCGCCATAGAGATAAGGGAGGCCCCTTTAAAGGCCGCAACAAGTTACTTTAAATTTTGGTGCACATTTTAGCAATGGTGTTTGTTGGAGGTCACAGATGAAACACATATACTGATGCCCCTGTCCCACTTAGGAAACCTGAACGGAAACCTCTGGAGACTTTGCGCCCCACCCAAGGTTTCCGTGCGGTTCCCGGAGGTTTTTGTCAGTCTCCCTAACGGTCGAAAGTGGTTTCCATTTTAAAAATCGGTAATTTTTTAATCGAAGCCGGTTGCGGTGCTAGTTGAAGGTGGTTGCTGGAGGACAAAAACCTCCGGGAACCGCACGGAAACCTTGGGTGCGGCGCAAAGTCTCCAGAGGTTTCCGTTCAGCTTTCCTCAGTGGGACAGGGGCATTAGGAAACTCTCATTACATTATAGAAAGACATAGCTTATGTACATGTGTCTTTTAAATTTTCTAATGAGATATGTGTCAAAGGGGGTAAGCATGTCAGAGTCCTTTCCCCAAAACACATTGATGAATAAGATGCATTACTTCAATCATTTCAAGGTCATCATTTCTGTTACTCTCTTATTAATTCTAGATTAATTACCTGAATTAAAATTTTACAGCCAGTAAAATTCCAAAGGTGTCGAAAGGGACTGTAGGTGCTGGAATCTTGAGCAAAACACAAAATGCTGGAGGAACTCAGCAGGTTGAGCAGCATATGTGGAAGGATTGGATAGGCAACATTTTGGGTTGGAATCCTTCTTCAGACTAATTGATTCCAAAGGATTGCCTTGCCCAAACTTTGGAGTACTAACTCAATAACTTAATTAATAAGCTGCTACTGAATTTCCAAATGACCCCACGACATAACAAGGTGACATGAAGCCAATTAATTACTTCTGAAGTGTAATCACTATTGAACCATATTGTGAGGAGCATTTCACTTGTTGTAATGACCACATCTTTGGTGAAGGATAAGTATTGGCCAGGAGATTTGGAAATTGTATTTACCCACTTTTGACTACCCGGCTATGAAAATAATACATTAAACGAAAGAGTGCGGAGAAGATTTACATGGATCTTGCCGGGACTCGAGGGTGAGAGCTACAGGGAGGTTGGACAGGCTAGGACTTTATTCCTTGGAAAGCAGGAGACTGAGGGGTGATCTAACAGAGGCGCATAAAATTAAGAGGGAGATAGATTGGGTGCATGCAGTCTTTTCCCCCAAGGTAGGGGAGTCGAGAACTAGAGAACATGGGTTTAAGGTGAGAGGGGAAAATTTAATAGGACCCAAAGGGGCAACTTTTTTCCACAGAGTGGAATGCGCTGCCAGAGAAAAGAGTTGAGGCAGGTAGCTTAACAACATTTAAAAGGCATTTGGATAAGTGCATTAATATGAAAGCTTTAGAGGGATTTGGGCTAAATGCCTGGCAATTAGGACCAGCTTCGATGGGGCTTCTTGGTGGGAATAGATGAGTTGGGTCTCTGTGGAATTCTCTGCCACAGAAGGCATGGAGGCCAATTCACTGGATATATTTAAGAGAGAGTTACATATAGCGCTAATGGCTACTGGAATCAAGGGATGCGGGGAGAAAGCAGGAACGGGGTACTGTTCTACAAATGCACCTATTTTCTATGTTTCTATGGGCCGAAATGCCTGTGTCCATTGCTGTATGACTCTTATGATACAACAGGAGGCAATTCAGCTTGTTGAGTCCATGCAGACTCCCGCAGTACCATGGAACCTCTCACAGAGAGCAGATGTGACCCTGGTTCAGCAACTCATCAAGGTGTCTCAGTCAAAGGTGCAGCACTAGATTGTACACCTAGACTTTTATGCTTGGGTCTCTGGAGTTTGACCCGAACTCCAGCCTGAAGGAAAGTTTACTCCAGCTGAGCTACCACAGCCAACATTGGACTATTGTGGGCTCCACCCTTCCCGAGCGCATTGCAGGCTCTGCTTAGTTCTGCACCTTTCCATACCTCTAGTTTCCCCCTGCCTGACTCAAACTGAAGAAGGGTCTCGACCCGAAACGTCCATTATTCCATTACTCCAGGGATGCTGCCTGACCCGCTGAGTTACTCCAGCATTGTGTGTCTATCTTTGAACCATGAACACACCCTTGCTATGACATCACCATTGGCAAATTAAATCTTCCCTCCCAGAAATCCGGGTGGAATACAACACTTTGACTCCACCTGCTCTGATTTGATTGAGTTCTGCAAAATCATTTGGTTTACAGTCCTCAAGAACAGACTGTTGGGTAGAGGTGACCCTGATACACAACATGGGATTAAAATGCCAGAGCGCTTTACATTGGTGGAAACATCATTGCAGATTACATGGCGAGCATAGAATGTGAGCGTGTGAGCTTCGTTTCTTGTGTCTTTGAGGAAAGACTGGAGCATGGTCAAGTTCCTGGCTTTAGTCCTTTAATACTTGGCAAGGCTGATCCGAATCCATATTGTATATTCTGGTATTGGTCCAAGTTCAGAATCAGTGCGTGGCAATTTGATTAGCTTTCAGTTTGTGAAATTGGCCAAAAGTCATCAAGTAAATCCTTGTGTTCAATAACAAAACGATAAACAGCACATGATCAGAAATATTTTCACTGCTCCAGGCCCCACACTGACATTTCACAGCAGAGTCCACTGCTAAATTGGCTCTCAAATTCAAACAGGCTGGATTTTGCACAACAATGATAATGCAAGTGTATTTCTCAAAATAGTCCTGGCTCAATACATGAGGGGGTGCAGGGGGGGGGAGAGAAAAGAACAATTTGCCTACAAATTAAGCAATAATCAACTATAAATGATTGAAAATAATGACTGTTTTGGAATTCTAAGTACAAAGCATTATTAAAAAGAATAGCTTAATGGATTTTGAATGTGTGACAAAATGAAAGACGCCAGTGTTTATGGCGTATTTTTAAGAGCTGATGACTGGCTATGATGCGCAGATATTTATAATGATTGTTCAGAACTGATACATTTGAATACTTTGATATATATTAAGAATTCTTAATTTATTGCCCTCAATCTACCACGTCCTATCATCTACATTTCATGGTAATGATTTCCGTTAGGCAGACCCACGGCTTTGTCACCAGTAGAAGATTTTAATGTTACGGAGAACCATTCGGCTGCATTGTCTGGGGACTGTCCCTCCGGGAGGTGCTCTATATCCGGATGTAAAATGTCCCAGATTCACAGATGGCCCAGGGACCACTCCCGCCTCACAAAGTAACACCTTGCCAGGACACCTCGTAGGAGTCCCTTCAAATAGTGGGAGGCTTGATGTCCACCATCTAAATCTGTGTGTAAAGGGACTTCTGCTGTTGAGGAGCAGGACTGAGAAATAGGGGGAAATGTGGGAGAGGGAAAGTAAGAAGGGAGACCGGATCGGGCAGGGGAAGGAGGGATGGTTAAAAGGGAGAACGAGAGGGAATGAGGAGAATAAGACTGGGATAGTGGGGAGTGCTTACAGTGAGAAAGAGAAAGAGAAATGATAGACACAAAAAGTTGAAGTAACTCGGGGATGAGTTAACCAGGGAGTTATGGAGGGAACAGCCTCTGCGGAAGGCGGAAAGGGGTGGAGGTGGGAAAATATGGCTCGTGGTGGGATCCCGTTGGAGGAAGCAGAAATTTCGGAGGATTATGTGTTAACTTACTGGTGAACTCATCCCTTCCCACCATTACCGCCCCTTCCCCAGGTACCTCCCCCTGCAACAGCAGAAGATGCAACACCTCTGGCTATACCTCCTCCCTCAACTCTGTCCAGGGACCCCGACAGTCATTTCAGGTTAGGCAGAGGTTCACTTGCACCTCCTCCAACCTCCTCTATTGTATCTGTTGTTCAAGATGTGGACTCTTATACATCGGCCAGACCAAACGCAGACTGGGCAATCATGTTGTGGAACACCTTTGCTCAACCTGCGTGAATAAACCTGATCTCCCGGTTGATGGACACTTTAATTTTCTTTCCCATTCCTACACAGATCTTTCAGTCCTCGGTCTCTTCCATTCTCAGAGTGAGGCTAAACATAAATTGGAGGAACAGCATCTCGTATTTCACTTGGGCAGCTTACAGCCCAGTGGTGTGAATATTGATTTCTCTCACTTCAGGTAGCCCCGGCTTTTCCTCTTTCTCTATCCCTCCCCCACCCAAGTCGCACTAGCTTCTCATTTTCACCCTACAAACAGCTTACAATGGCCTGTTTCCTTTATCATCATTACTTTTTTGCACATCTTTCATTCATTGCTCTTTATCTCTCCACATCACTGTCTATATCTCACGTTTCCCTTATCCCTAACCAGCCTGAATAAGTAAGTAAGTTTATTGGCCAAGTATTCACATACAAGGAATTTGCCCTGGTGCTCCGCCCACAAGTAATAACATGACATACAGTGACAGTTACGAATGACTCAGAAAACGCTAAACATAATACTAAAACATTAATGATAAAACACCATTGATCAAGCATGTGAACCAACAAAATACCAGATCAAAGGGAGGCTACAGATTTTTGGCTGTTGAGTAGAGCATAAAAACTGTTTTTATGTCTGGCTGTGGTAGCTTTGACAATCCGGAGTCGCCTTCCAGAGGGAAGTGATTCAAACAGTTTGTGGCCAGGGTGAGAGGGGTCAGAGATGATCTTGCCTGCTCACTTCCTGGCCCTTGCAGTGTACAGTTCATCAATGGAGGGAAGGTTGCAGCCAATAACCTTCTCTGCTGATCGGACGATTCGCTGCAGCCTCCAGACCATGATGGAGAAGTTGAGAACAGACTCTACGATGGCCATGTAGAATTGAACCATCATTGCCTGTGGCAGATTGTGCTTCCTCAGGAGGTACATCCTCTGATGTGCCTTTTTGACTGTGGAGTCGATGGTAGCCCCCCACTTAAGGTCGTTGGAGATGATTCCCAGGAACTTAAAAGACTCCACAGGTGTGACTGTGGTGTTGTTGATGGTGAGTGGGGTGAGGAGAGGGGGAGCTCTCCTTAGGTCCACAATCAATTCCGCTGTCTTAAGAGCATTGAGCTCTAGGTTGTTGCGACGGCACCAGGACACCAGCTGCGACACTTCCTGTCTGTGGGCAGATTCCTCCCCATCCTGGATCAGTCAAATCAGGGTTGTGTCGTCCGCAAACTTGAGAAGCTTGACAGAGGTGTCTGTGGAGGTGCAGTCGTTGGTGTAGAGAGAGAGAAGGGTCTTGACCCAAAATGTCACCCATTCCTTCTCTCCAGAGATGCTGCCTGTCCCGCTGAATTACTCCAGCTTTTTGTGTAGAATATAATGCTACAGAGAAAGTTCAAAGTAAAAGCTTGCAAAGGCCACAATGAGATAAATTAGAGAATTGGAAACACATCTTTAGAGTTCTGTTTATGAGTATAATAACAGTGAGGACGAAGCTGCTACTGAATTTGTTGCTATGTGCTTTCAAACATTTTGGAGAGGGGAGAAGAGAGAATGAGGATTGATGTACATTTGGAAAGGCAAGGACTGATTAGGGATGGTCAGCATAGCGTTGTGTGTGGGAAAGCATGTCTTACAATTTTGATGTTTTGGAAGAGGTGATCAGGAGGATTGAGGGGGGGGGGCAGGGCAGTAGTCTACGGAGTCTTTATTGAGGCCTTTGTCAAAGTTCTACATGATACTCTGGTCTAGAAGATTAGAACGTATGGGATCCATAGTGAACCAGCCAATTGGATACAAAATTGGCTTGGTGGAATGTCGGAGGGTAGTTGTAGAAGGTTGTTTTTCAGTTTGGAGGCGTGATCAGTGGTGTGTCCCAGGGATCCACTGTTCTTTTACATATTTATTAATAACTTGGATGAGAATGTAGATGATATGATTAAGAAAAAACTGCAGATGCTGAAAAAATTGAAAGTAGACAAAATTGCTGGAGAAACTCAGCGGGTGAGGCAGCATCTATGGAGCGAAGGAATAGGTGATGTTTTGGGTCGAGACCCTTCCTCAGACTGATGTGGGGGGGGGGGGGGGCGGGAAGAAGAAAGGAAGAGGTGGAGACAGGCTGTGGGAGAGCTAGGAAGGAGGGGGAGGAAGCAAGGACTACCTGAAATTGGAGGTCAATGTTTATACCGCTGGGGTGTAAACTGCCAAAGCGAAAATATGAGGTGGTGCTCCTCCAATTTGTGGTGGGACTCACTCTGGCCATGGAGGAGGCCCAGGACAGAAACGTTGGATTCAGAATGGGAGGGGAAGTTGAAGTGCTGAGCCACCGGGAGATCAGGTTGGTTAGTGCGAACCGAGCGGAGGTGTTGGGCGAAGCGATCGCCAAGCCTACGCTTGGTCTCACCGGTTTTAGAGCAGCTGACACCTAGCGCAGCGGATGCAATAGATGAGTTTGGAGGAGGTGCATGCGAACCTCTGCCTCACCTGGAAAGACTGTTTGGGTTGCTGCTTCACCTCCCCCCTTGATCATCCAAGGACAAAAGCAGTCTTTCCAGGTGAGGTGTCAGCTGCTCTAGGTGTCAGCTGCTCTACATTGGTGAGACCAAGCGTAGGCTTGGCGATCGCTTTGCCCAACACCTCCGCTCGGTTTGCACTAACCAAACTGATCGCCCAGTGGCCCAACACCTCCTCCATTGCCAGAGTGAGTCCCACCGCAAATGGGAGGAGCAGCACCTCATATTTCGCTTGGGCAGTTTACACCACAGTGGTATGAACATTGACCTCCAATTTCAGGTAGTCTATGCTTCTCCCTCCTTCCCGTCACCCTCTCAGCTCTCCCACAGCCTACTGTCTCCGCCTCTCCCTTTCTTCTTCCCAGCCCCCCCCCCCCAATCTCCGCATCAGTCTGAAGAAGGGTCTTGACCCGAAACGTCACCTATTCCTTCGCTCCATAGATGCTGCTTCATTCGCTGAGTTTCTCTAGCATTTTTGTCTACCTTAGGCGATATGATTAGTAAGTTTACAGATGACACCAACATTAATGCTACATGAGACTGTAAAAGGAAACGGACTAAGCTTATAGTAGGATATTGATCATCTGCGAAAGTGGACTTGAAAATGGCAGGCAGAATTTAATTCTGGCAAGCGTAAAGTGATTTATTTTGGTAAGATGAACCTAGGCAGGATATACACAGTGAATGGAAGGGCCTATGTGAAAAATACACATCTTCTAGATGCGCTGGGACGCATCCTCAGTGATGTGACCTGGAGTCATCAGGTGTTTCGGGTCTCACAACATCAGACAACCTCGCCCAGTCGACCCAGCTGGGGTTGATCAGGCCCCGACTTGCGTCCCAGCAGCAACCGCCCACGGATCAGCCATCTTAATAACTACTCTGCAAGGGTTGGGAGACTCTAGTAAAGGACATTGTAGGACATACCTTTACAATGAGGAATGTCTTTAGCCAGAGGGTGGTGAATCTGTGCAATTTATTGCCACAGATGGCTGTGGGGACCAAGACATTGGGATTTTTAAAGCGGAAATTAATAGGTTCCTGATTAGTAAGGGAGGCGAAGGTTGTGGAGAAAAGGTAGCAGAATGGGATTGATGGGAGAAATAGATCCGCCATGATTGAATGGTGGAGTAAACTTGATGGACCAAGGACTAATTCCTTATGATCTTATGGACTTATATGCAGATTTATCTGTTGCAGCCGATTGAGGTGAGAATTACTTGCAGTGGTCAAGTTCAGATACAAAGATAATAGAGGGGAATAGCACTGAGGTAGCAGATCAGCCATGAACTTAACAAATGGTGAAGCATGGTTTTAAGAGCCAAATAACCTGCTCTTGCTCTGAATCCTAAAGTCCTTTGACAGTCCAGTAAGTTTATGGTCACTCTGCATTTTCCTAATTTATTTAATATTACAGAATTGTTTAATTAATTGAATTTAAATTCCCCAAATGGGATTTACTGTAACTCCAGTTTCAGATCATAATTCCAAGCATCTGAATTACTAATTCAATTACTTAATCATTATGCTATCATTTCCCAGTCATGGTAAAATAAACTGGACTATTTTCAAGTCAGACAGGCCATTAACATTTGATAGAAATGCAACACGCGCTCCCTAGGTTTTATTTTCTGAAATTAAAGCAAATTCTTGTAATACTCATGAGAGAAATGGGTCAACTTGCCCAGTAGGGGAATCAAGAACCAAAGAACATCGGTTTAAGGTGAGGGTGAAAAGATTTCATAGGAACCTGAGGGGTAACTTTTTCACACAAACGGTGGTGGGTGTATGGAACGAGCTGCCGGAGGAGGTAGTTGAGGCAGGTACTATCGTAATGGTTAAGAAACATTTAAATAGGTACATGAATAGAACGGGTTTGGAGGGATATGGGCCAAATGCAGGCCGGTGGGACTAGTGTAGATGGGACATGTTGGTCGATGTGGGCAAGTTGAGCCAAAGGGCTTGTTTCCACGCAGTATAACTCTGACTTTTAGGATTTGATTCCATGCTTATTGCAGTCAAACAAGCTTATTGCAGACAAATTGAAGACAAACAGTTCAACGTAATAATTTAAAAAAAGACACAAAATGCTGGAGTGCTTCAGACTCGGGCACGCCATGATACAGAGCACTTCTTCTATTGCCTCCGCCTATGGGCTTTTTTCTCCGAAAAGGAATTCTCACCTCCCAGTGATGACCCCCTTCTCCTGTCTTCCCAACTTGAACATTCCTCCTCCTTTTGGACTCCCCCGGCAGCATTCTACCCTCTCTGGACCTTTATATTTCCAACTGCTAGCATGGCATCAACCATCTTGACATCTCTACTTCCCGAACCCACTCCATGCTCACCACCACCAACTTCCTTGTTTCATCAATCTTCTGAATGTGGCATAAACATAGGCAGGTCTTGCTAAGCTGCTCCTTCTTGTCTAGAGATGGTTGTCATAGGTTTCCCATACCCTATTTGTGTTGATTCTGGAAGGTCATCATCATTAGCCTGAAGTAGTCAGTACTGACTAGTGATCCAGTGTTACCCTAAAGAATCCCTCCAGACATCGCTGATACCAAAACTAGCAGTAACAGCTTTTATCAGTCTTTGGCACTCAGCAACATCTACAGACTGCACTGCTCAGGACTTTGGTTCTGCTTTGCTAGCAGATTTTCCACATTATTGAATCTAACAAACATTGGTACTCAAACACGTTTTATTTGGAGATGCAAGAAACAGATGCCAGAACCTTGAGCAAAAATCAAAATGCTGAAGGAACTCAGCAGATCATCAAGATTTGGGACATCAGGATCTGTTGAGTAAATGCACAGTCAACACCCATCTTTGGACTCTTCCTGTTTTCAAATTCTGAAGAAGGGTCCCGACCTGAAATAGCATCGTCTGTCCATTCCCTTCACAGATTCTGCCTGACCTGCTGTGTGCCTCCACTTTTTTTTGTTCAAGAATCGAGTATCTGGAGTTTAGTTTAGAGATACAGAGTGGAAACAGGCCCTTTGGCCCACCGAGTCCGTGCTGGCCCGCACATTAACACTATCCTACACACTATTTTTACATTTACCAGGTCAATGTACCTACAAACCTGTACGTCTATGGAGTGTGGGAGGAAACTGAAGATCTTGGAGAAAACCCACACGGTCACGGAGAGAACGTAAAACTCGATACAGACAGCACCCGTGTCTGCTTTCTGCAAGTGCTGCAAGGCAGCAGCTCTACCACTGTGCCACCCTATTTGGACTTCTTTCCCCAAATAAAAGGATGTTAGTGTACTAATAGTAATAAGATCTGGTAATGTGGATAGTAAAGCAGTACCGAAGTCCCAAGTACTGCAATCTGTAGATCGAAACAACCATACATAGTTTAGTTAAATGTCACATGTACCAAAGTACCAAAGCTTTTGCTGTGTGCTATCCAGTCGAAGAAAATACTATATGATTATAATCAAGCTGTCCATGGTTCCAGATAAAGGATAAAGGGTACAACATTCAATGCAAGTCTGCTTAAAAATAGTTCACTCTCCAATGAGGTAGATGGGAGGTCAGGACTGCTTTCCAGCTAGTGAGAAGACAATTCAGTTTCCTGATAACAGATGGGTAGAAACTGTCCTTGAATCTGGAGGTGTGCATTTTCAAACTTCTGTATCGCTTGCCTGATTGGAGACGGGAGAAGAGTGAGTGACCGGGGTGAAACTGATCCTTGATTATGCTGGTGGCCTTGCCGAGGCAGTGTGAAGTGTAGATGGATTCAATAGAAAGGGAGGTTGGTTTGCATAATGGTTTGGGCTACGTCCACAATTCTGCACTTTCTTGCCGTCTTGGACGGAGCTATTCCCAAGCCATACTGTGATGCATCCTGACGAAATGCTCTCTTCGGTGCATCTGCAAAGGTTGGTGACGGTTGTTGGGAACATGCCAAACTTCCCAAGGCTTCTAAGGAAGTTGGTGTGCTTTCTTGCCCACAGCTTCGACGTGGCTGGTCCAGGCCAAATTGCTGGTGATATTTATTCCTAAAAATATGCCAGATTATCAGAATTGTACTGGATTAATATTGAAGTAAATAATGTTTAAAATGTTGAAGAATGTTACAAATGTTTAGTTTAGTTCAGCGATACAGTGCGGAAGCAGGCCCTCAGACCCCCAGGTCCACTGTGACCACGCATCTCCGTACACTAGCAATATCTGACACATTAGGGCCAAATTACTATTTTTACAGAAGCCAATTAACCTACAAACCCATACATCCTTGTCGTGTAGGAGGAAACTGGAGCACGCGGGGAAAGCCCACATGGTCACTGGGAGAACATACAAACGTCATACACGCAGCACCCATAGTCTGGATCGAACCCAGGTCTCTGGCGCTGCGCGGCGGAAACTCTACCGCTATGCCACCCCGTTTTAAATATTTCCCAATAAGGATGAAAAATTACACAACTATCTGAAACATTGATGAATAACTAAGGGATTACAAAATTGGATCATTCTGCTGGCTCCCATATCTTTGATACCACATTTCAATCTTCACCACTCAAGAATGTTCACCACTCACCGTGGCATTCAACATAATGAGGAGACGGTTCTATAAAAGGAATGTAACAGCACTCGGTGACAAGGAGTGTGATGCACTTTCAAGCTGATTACACTAATTATCTTTGCAACCCTGTGATCTCACCAAACAATCACAACTCCACACTAAATGATAATGTAAATTGGTCCTGTTCAGAAATTCATATTTAGAAATCAGTATTCCAGCTCTGGGAAATAAACAAGATTAATTCTGAAACTTGCTTATCCAACAGAGGTGCAGGGGTCCACTGCTGGTTTTGGATCAACACTTCATGACTTGAAGCAATGAAGGCTTCTATTAATATGTTATCAACAATATATATATATTTCAATTATATTATGGCACGTATTTTGTTATGCCTCAAATTGGCATTGACAACCAGTAAGGCAGCTTGTCAGACGTTTGGAAGCAGGAGTGGATTGTGCATAATGATGCTTTGAAGCACTCCATCCTCGCGATCCTGGTAGATGCTTCAAGTTTAATGTAAAATTAAGAAACATGAAAAATCTGCAGTGGCTACTTGAGACGTGGGAGCTGCAGCCTTCACACCAGCTCGATATCACTGTCAACAGTCAACTAAGTAGTATTTCATCAGAGCCTCGAGAATGATCCATTCTTGTTTGTCTCATGGATTTGACAGCTTGTCATCCAGTTAATCCAGTGGCAATTTCTCTGAAGTACAAAACAAAGGAGAAGGGCAAGAAATACACACAGACTCTGAACACCCAAAGCATTAAACTGTCCTTTTCACTTAACCTATCGAGCAACTTTTTAAATGGATAATTTCACCTCTGTAAAGACTTTCCCTCCATTTGCTGCTTGCTTGTTTACAATGGGGCATTCACTGTTCTTTGTTTCTTTATTAATTGAATGTCTCCTTCATCTTCTCCTCAGCTCCATTCTGGAGTACAGATTCTGGCCATGCCTCAGCTGTGCTCATTATTCACACATGAACCTTGATGTGCCTACTTACTGCATCGCTGCCTGTCCTATGTTAGACCCCTATTTATTGACACCAGCTCCACCTTCAAAACCTTAACTCCAGCCGAACACATCTCCAAACTCTTGGACCTGGGACTCAGCACTACCCTCTGCTACTGGATCCTTGACTTCTTGACCCATAGACCATAATCAGTAGGGTTAGGTGACTAAACATACTCCAGGATCATTCTCAGCACTTGTGCCCCACAAGGATACGTTCTCGGACCCTCGCTATACTCCCTATACACTCACGACTGTACAGCCAAATTCTGCTCCAACTCCACTTACAAGTCACCACAGCAAAGTCTCTTCAAACTATGCCCTCTTTGAAGAAGTTCTCCTTCTCTCTTTGAAGGGAGTTCTGTGAGATCCTCTCTCACTACTCCCCTCCAAGATTTCTATTGCGTTCCTGTTCTATGACAGTTCTATCTGATATGGCAAATTCTATCTGATCCACTGACTTCCGCCAGCAGATTTTTTTAATTTTTAATTGTTCAACACAGTTCTTGATTAGTTGTGCTGAATGGGTAGGTCTTCATCCATCCAATTTAACGGAGCTGAATATCAAGCAATGGATGGCAGAAGCGTGTTCATTATCTCTGTCCAGAATGAATTCCATCTTCAGTATCCAGCTCTGATTCTCCTTATTGATTTGAACACAGGGAGCAGCACTTTTGAAGCAGAAGTAGATTCTGAAAAGAAGCAAATACCAATTTGTCAACAGGTAACTATTGATAAACCAATGCTCAAAATGCAGAGCGCCAGAATATGTTGCTTTAATTTCAAAATTTTCCCTTTGCCAATATTAAAATGTCTGAGGGAGATGTTTTAATATATTCTATAATCTTGTAGAGGAAGGAATTAGTGTGCACTGGTGCGGAAGAGATCACAATTCTAATGATAGTCCTGTCAAAAACCCTCGATGAGCAAATAGCTATGTCATTGTCAGCTAGAAACTACAGATTAGACAATAGTGACAGGGAGGAATGACTGAATTTGGTGAATGAGCCTTTTTTTTGGCTGGAGGTTTAAAAACTTTAAAAATACTTAAAGAAGATGGAATGGATGCAGAAGAGATTCACCCAGATGTTACCCAGGCTTGTGGACTCGAGCTGTAGGAAGAGGTTGGATATGCCGGGACATTTTAGAGTGTGAGTGGTGACATTATTGAGATGCACAAGATCACGAGAAGCATGTAAAAGTTAATGCACCTAGTCTTTTTTCAAAGGGTGGAAGATTCCAAAACTAGAGGGCAAGATTTAAGAGGGACATCCAGGGCAATGTTCTTATTCAGAGGAAGAAGAAGGGTTTGAAAAAGGGTCTCGACCCAAAACTTTGCCTATTTCCTTTGCTCCCTAGATGCTGCCTCACCCGCTGAGTTTCTCCAGCATATTTGTCTACCTTATTCAGAGGATAGTCCATATCTGGAATGAGCTGCCAGAGTTGGGTATAGATGAGGATACGATTACGACTTTGAAAAGACATATGGATAGGACGAGCTATGGGGTGAATGGCCCAATATGGACAAGATGGGCCAAAGGGCCTGTTTCAGTGCTGAACAGCTCTATAACTTTATAGTTTATAGGTGCCGCAATATTTCCGTGCTGACATGTGGGTGGGGGAGTTGCACATGAAGCACCAGCAGTGAAGATCAATGTAAAAACAAAGACTGCTGGAAAAGCTCAGCTGGTCAGGCAGTGGCTGTGGAAAGAGAAACCGTTAATGTCTCTGGTCTGGGACCGTACATCAGTGCTGAGAAGGACAGAAATAAAATGGCCCACGTTGCAGGGAGAAGAGATGGTGAGGGAAAGGGGGAAGCAATGGGTGGATCAAAGGGAAATTTTCATCCAGAGTGAATTAAGGTGGCAGGTCAGGAGCGGTAGAGGAGGTGTGAAATGTGAAACCAGAGGGAAGAACGTGGGTGGAAGTGGAGAGGAGAGGGAGAAAAGGGAGGATAAGAGGGCAATATGGGACAAAGGGATGGGAGATGAGCATACGGAGGAAGGGAAAAAGAAGCAGGGTGACTGGGGGTTAGGGAGATGGTGGGAGAAGGGTTGTTGTTTCTGGAGCTTGTACTACAATAGTGCAGGAGGACTCCGACTGAAAGATGAGAGGGGAATTTGGATGGGGAATTAAAGTGAAGGTATCAGTGAATGGGTGCATGGACTTGTGCACCGGACTGTTGTAAATGGATCGTAAACACATTAAAGCGACTGGGAACGTGTAGCGCAATGTAAAATGCTGTCACAACGGGAACGTTATAAATCATGCATGATTGACTGCTTTCAACATGAAGTACTCCTTGTTTCGCTGATAGATATAAACAAAGGTTTTAGGTCTGCTTTTTGATCGAGTACCTGTGGGGAAGTGATGTACACGTTGACTGTATCGTCATGTGCTTGAGATGTAAGAGAGATGGCGCTCCCATCAGCTTGAATCCCAACAGCTAAGTACCAAACCAGCAGGACTTTGTGAGGATTTGGGCCTGAACATTTCAAAACATGCATAAAACGCTATGTTATTTAACCATCATTCACACATAAATAAGAGCTCTTTATGCTTGGGAGTCTGAATGAGGGGCTCAACTCGAAATGTCACCCACCCATGTTCTCCAGAGATGCTGCATGACCTGCTGAGTTACTCCTGCACTTGTGGCACTTTTTGTCTGAACCAGCATCTGCAGTTCCTTGTTTCTTCAGCACTTTTTATCAATTCTTTTCTCGGCAACTATTCCTTAATCACGGCTAGATGGAAGATTTGCTCCCAAATGCTCTGGTCATCTATGCCCCTTAGCTAAGAGTTCTTTCTCTCTCCCCCCCCCCCCCCCCCCCCTCCCCGCCCCAAGATCTAGGTATTTTATTGGTATTGGTTTATTATTGTACCATGGTACAGGGAAAAGCTTAGCCTGTGTGAAAACTTATCAAATTATACAATACACGAGTGCAATCAAGCCATGTAGTGGAAAGTGGAAAATACCAGTGTGCAGAATATAGTGTTACAGCATTGTAGCATTACAGTCACAGAGAAAGTTCAGGTAGAAATAGTGCAATAGCCACAATGAGGTAGATTGGGAGATCGAGACCATACCTAGCTTCTGAGTCGACATTCAGTAATCTGATAACAGTGGGGAAGCAGCTGTTACTGATTCACGCGGTAGGTGCTTTAAAGTTTTGGTATCTGCAGCCTGAAGAGAGAGGAGAGATGAGAGAAAGACCGGAGTCAAAATGGTCCTTCACCATATATAGTTTTTAAAAAAACCCAATGATCCTGATGCCATTTCTAGAAGGAAATGGCTGCAGGTTCTGGATATGCAATCCAGAGTGCATCTGCAAATTGCAGATGGCATGCATTGCAGTCATGAATTGGTGGTCCCTTAGGGAGTCACAGTTTAGCATGATTCCTATATGTAAGTTATTTTGTGAGATCTCATAACCTGGAGGATGTATCACTGGAAATCACTGTTTCTGGGGCATTAAGCATAAGAGTGACATTACCACACCCCCACTTACAGTTTCAGTGTAAGTGGGCAGCACGGTGGCACAGCAGTAGAGTTGTTGCTTTACAACACCAAAGACGCAGGTTCGATCCTGACTACGGGTGCCTGTCTGTATGGAGTTTCTACGTTCTCCCCTTGACCTGCTTGGGTTTTCTCCCAGATCTTTGCTTTCCTCCCACACTCCAAAGCCGTACAGGTCTGTAAGTTGTGTAGGAAAGAATTGCAGATGCTGGTTTAAATCAAAGGTAGACACAAAATGCTGGTGTTACTCCAGCATTTTGTGTCTCCCAGGTCTGTAAGTTAATTGGCTCGGGATAAATGTAAATTGTCCCTATTGTGTGTAGGATAGTGTAAAGGGCCTGTCCTACAAGCATGCAACTCTATGCGATTAGCGCGACCTAACGTGGTCGCTTGAGCCGTCCGGCGTCGCGGGGCCGGTCCCACTTCGATCGCCGGAGCCGTGCGGAATTGTGCGGAGTTCGTCTCGAGTTCGTCCCGACACCGCGCGGGGCTCCGAAAAACTGACTATGTCCAAAAATTCCGCGCGGCAACGGCTTGTCGGCTCGCAGTCGCCTCGGCGCATTACACACCACCCCGACATCGTGCCTCCGTGAACCTATTTGTAAGTGCCTCCATGACCCTCTATGTGTGTGGCTCCGTGGCCCTCTGTGTGTGTGCCTCTGTGCCCCTCTCTGTGTGCCCCTCTCTGTCCTGGCGAACTTACCTTAGACTTCGCTCCAAGTTCGCCTCACTTTGCGCCACGTTGCGCCACTCACCCGACCTCCGCGCAGCCCCTACTGCCGGTTTGGTTGCGCTTGCTGCATGCAGGCGCATGCTGGTGGGAACGGCCCTGTACAGGGGATCACCCGACCTCCGTGCGGCCCCCGCTTCTAGTTTGATCGCGTTCATCGCATAGAGTTGCATGCTTGTAGGACAGGCCCTTTAATGAGCAGGGATCGCAGGTTGATGCGGACTTGGTGGGCCGAAGGGCCTGGTTCCATGCTGATTCTCTAAACTAACCTAAACCTCTGTAATGTCGGACATTTGACCATATTGCGACACAACTGGGCCATTCAGCCCATCGAGTCTACTCCCCATTTGGCTTAGAAGAGTGTTTCACCAGATTTCTACCGAATACATTCGATGAGAAGCTGAGGATTTACGGACTATGTTAGATGCAGTAAATTATACATTTAAAAAAACAACAGTTTTCAACTAAGTTTCATCTGTTTTGCACAGGCAGACTGATATTTAAAAAAAGGAACATCTTCATGACAAATGAATAAAGCAGAAACACTAACCCACTCAAATCACTTTTTTTTTAAAATCTACAAGTGGTTCATGGTTCATTTAGTTTATTTTTATTTAAGGAACTGTTGCTATATGTGGATAAGAAGATTTGAGGGGGAGAGACGGGCCAAATGCAAGGAAATGGGAGCAGTCCAAGATGCCAAATTTAGCCCGGACAAAATGGGCCGAAGGGCCTGTTTCCATGTGTTACATCTCTTTGACTGTGCTGTCTGCACCTTTCATTTGTACACTGCACCTGGGGTACAAACATTTATTGATCAACTAATCCCCTTGAGGAGTTATGGTGATGAGGTGCCTTTATTGTACAAAAAACATATCTGCATGCTCTCTGCGCCCTGCCCTTCTGCTGTGCCATTACTCCGTGTGAAGTACATTTGTTTGTGAAGTGCTAGACCATCAGGCTTTACACCCAACTCATGATGGAGTGTGAATTGTAGAGGTGCAGGCAGTTTGGTTTAGTTTAGAGATACAGTGCGGAAACAGGCCTTTCGGCTCACTGAACCACACTGACCAGCGATCCTCGCACACCAACACTATCTCACACACACACACACACACTAGGGACATTTTACCATTCTACCGAAGCCAATTAACCTACAAACGTCTTTGGAGTGTGGGAGGAAACCGTAGCACCCAGAGAAAATCCACGCGGTCACAGGGAGAACGTACAAACTCCGTACAGACCGCACCCGTAGTAAAGCAGCAACTCTACCACTGCGCCGCCGTGCTGCCCCAGTAGTGTGCCAAAGGACTACTACCCCAGTTTTTCTGGAAGGCAGAGGTCACAGCGTTGGGAAGTTCCGTAATGGAAGTGATTTTAACTATATATTTTATAGTTGTACGTAGTGCTGTTTTGCAGACAAATGTTTTCCATCAATATACCTCTGGGACACATTAAATTGTAATATATTAACTGAATTCTAAGTCCAAACAAATAAATGTTCTTGTTCATTCACTTGCATTATCCATTAGCCAAGCATGATTACTAAGCATATGCATCACGTTAAAGGTGACGGTATGCTATACCGCCGTATACCGTCACACAGCAAAGCACTCATTGTGATGCAGCCGATGTGTGCGATTTGTAGGTGGAGTGTAGGTTTAACATGGTGGATGGGACCTGATTAAATGGGCTTTGCTTTACCCTGGGTTGGTATTGAGTCTCTTGAGTCTCGCCAGCGTGGTAGTAATCCAGACAATCGGATAGCAGATGATCAAACTTCTGACTTGGAGAAAGTGGAATGCCTTTGGTCAGTCAAGAGAGCGGTCGCCTGCTATGTACCCAGATTTGAAGGATATTTGAAGATTCTACACTGGCAATGCAGTTGAGTCTGAAGAAGAGATGGTTAGAGTCCCCTTTGTTGGAGGTAGTTATTGCCTGGCTTTTGAGCAGCACGGACGGTACTTAGGATTTATATTGTGCTTTTCATATCCTTTTAGGGCTTCCCAATGCAACAATGAAATATTTTTGAAATTATAGAGTCATTCAGTTGAAACAGGCCCTTCTGCCCATCTTTCCCAAGATGGCCAACATGTCCCATCTACACTAGGCCCACTTGCCTGCATTTGGCCTGCATCCCTCTAAACCTGGCCTATCCATGTACCTTTCTAAATATTTCTTACAGTCTCTTGCCCAGAGTAGGTCAATCAAGGACCAGAGGACATAGGTTTAAGGTGAAGGGGAAAAGATTTAATAGGAATCTGCGGAGGAAATCTTTCACACAAAGGGCGGTGGATGTATGGAACAAGCTGCCAGAGGAGGGAGTTGATCAGTCTGAAGAAGGGTCTTGACCCGATACATCGCCAATTTCTCTCCATAGATGCTGCCTCACCCACTGAGGTTTTTTACAGAATTTTTGGTCTACCTTCGGTTTTTCCAGCATCTGCAGTTCTTTCTTAAATAGGTACTTGGATAGGACAGGTTGGACCAAATGCTGGCAGGTGGGCTAGTGTAGCTGGGACATGTTGGCCAATGTGGTCAAGTTGGGCCGAAGGGCCTGTGGCTCTATGTATGTATCTATGACTCTAAGTATAATGTTTCTTCTGTGTAGTCACAGTGGAAGGAAACCTAAGCAGATGAAATAATAACATTATCAAATTGAATTATTAGCAATAAAATAATCTTGTGGAATAATAAATATTATGAGGCTCATGGTCTGTAATTAGATGTGATTATTGTAGATGAACAGGTAGACAAAACTGCTGGAGAAAGTCAGCAGGTGAGGCAGCATCTATGGAGCGAAGGAAATAGGCAACGTTTCGGGGCGAGACCCTTCTTCCATCGAGTCTACCTTCGATTTTCCAGCATCTGCAGTTCCTTCTTAAACATTGTAGATGAGCAGATCTGTTACCCATGTAAGGGTGAGACATAAGCAGTTGTACTGCAGGCAAGTGCCTCTGAGCAATGCAGGTGATGATATTTTTCCATATTAAGGAATTTGAAATCATCCAGGAATTTCCTGAGCTGCACTTTGCAGCCCACTATCTTTTGATCCTTTTCATGTCGCTGCTGCTGCTGTTTGTCACGATTCTCTTGTTCCCTTCAAATGCAAGTATCAATATTCATCACCTCACAAAACTCAATGACTCACCCGCAACTGAGCCCTCTCACATAAATTCTGAATACATCAGCCATTTGCTTCCACAAAATATTTTTTTGTAAGTATTAGTAGTAAACAAGTCTCTTGAAGTGATGCTGGCTCAAAGGTTTTCGGGGTGTTGGAGCAAACCTCTACAGAACGTCCTGAAGCTGAATGTGCAACTGAATGGATCACATCTCAACTGGGCTCCCAAATTTCTTGCAGACACCAGGATCTGCAGATGCTGGAATCTTGAGCAAAACATAAAGTGCTGGAGTCGGGCAGAATCCGTGGTGGGAATGAATGGGTAACATTTTGTGTTGGGACCCTCCTTCAGATTGAGGAACCCGAGTCCTCAGGGCCTGAGGCTCCTCGGTCTGAAGAAGAGTTCTGGCCTGAAACATCACCTATTCATTTTCTCCACAGATGCTGCCTGACACGCTGAGTTGCTCCAGCACTTTGCTTTGTGAATAGGTAGCTCCAATGTTTCTTTCTTAGGCCATGAGATGGTCGAAGGGTCCCGACCCGAAACGTTGCCTATCTATGTCCACCAGAGATGCTGCCTGACCCACTTCATTACTCCAGCACTTTGTGTGTTTCTAACGTAAAGGTGATAATGAGGTTGAATGACCACCACGGGCAATGGAATGGAAATTCAACCCGATCAGCCTTACAAATGTCGGGCTACAAGAGCTAGTCAGAGCTGCCCATCCTCATGCGAGTGACTCACTTCCAGAAACACCATGGCTTTTCCTCTGCCTGCAAATCTCAAGTTATGTGAACGACTGAATGCTCTTCATTTGCCTTGCACCATCCAGGACAAGGCAGCCGATTTGACTGCAACTCCATCAATCGCAAGGAACATTCGTTCCCGCCACACCAGTGGTTGCCATCTACAAAGTGCACACTCGTTTCCTGCCCAGGTTGGTCCAACAACACCCACCCGGCACACAAGCTCCACACCAAGAAGGAGAAGAGCAGCAAGTGCAACCCCTGCAGGTTCCCGTCCAAATTGCACACTATCTAGACCGGGGAATATATCGCTGCTTTATTATTGATAGGTCTAAATCCAAGAAATCTCGTCCCAATACTCTGTGGGAGCAAGACTGCAATGCTTCAAGCATACAACTCAGCACCACCTTCTCAAAGGCAACGAAGGAAGGACATTCCTTGCCAGCAACACCCAAATCCCACAAAATAATTTGAAAAATGTAATTGCTGAAAACAGTATTCCGTTTACCTCCTTTCTGGCGAAGATCTAAACGTGTTCTGGCTTTCAACAGGTCTGCATTGCACTCACTAAGCCCAACTAACCATCCGTGCTTGATCAGCCTAATATATCTCAGTATAAAGAGGTCTTTCCCCACACAATCTCCCTCAGCATAGTGCGCTTCGCATTATAGGTGTCTGGCACTTGGATAACTGGAGAGCAAAATAAACAAAAATTGGCTTGGACACCAATGTAAGAGTTTTTGCTCGTTATAACAAGGTGAACGACACCATCTCAAAATAAATACAGTAAACCCTTGTTTTAAAGAACCCCATTATAATGGATGTTGCTTATAGGATGGACCTGCCGACGCCAGCCCTGGCTTACATGGACTCCCTGGCCACTTACAACCCCAGTGCCACCTTGGCTTGCAAGGTGCACCAGCGAGCCCTTCTTCACCCGCAGGTTGTTGTAGCTGTTGTTACGGCTCACATTGTAGCCCTTGGGGATAGCGCTTTCTTAAGGCCGCTGCCACCGACAGGACGCGCTCAGTCACGGCGGGGCGCCCTCCCCTCTCACCAGCTGCCGCATCATCTTGTTGGCCATCGCTTTGTCCACTCCTCCACTGCTGCCTCCTCCTCCCGTCGCATTGTCTGCTCTGCTGCTCTCCTCTTCCTTCTCCTCCTCCTCCCCCCGAGTTGCCGCCATGCTCCTCGTTGGAGGATGTTGGTGACTGCAGGGGAGAAGGAGGGAGTGGCGGAGTGGCCAAAGTGACAGAAGGAGGCAGTAGAGTGGGAAGCGGACAAAGCGACGGCCAACAGGAAGCAGGAGCAGCAGGTGAGATGGGAGGGAGCTCCACCAGTCTAGGGTGACCGAGCGCGTCCTGTCAGTGCTGGTGCCTGAAGACAGCGCTGTCCCCAGGGGCTACAATGTGAGCCACAACAACAGGCGCATCAAATGGTGGGTGAAGAAGAGCTCGCAGGCTAGCGGCATCGGCACCTAGTTTTAAGGCGAAGTGACACAAGTGCTGGAGTAACTCAGCAGAATGATACAGTCAGAAGAGGAACGCTGCCGTCACCTATCCATGTTCTCCGGAGATTCTGCCTGACTTGCTGAGTTACTCCAGCACTTTGTGTCCTTTTGTGTATTAACCATCATTAGTAGTTCTTTGTTTCAACTACGGACAATGATAATACCTTACTCACTTACAGCGGACAATCGGCAAGAACAGAAGCCATCCCTCCCCCCCCCCCCCCCCCCATTATGCTTTGTTATAATGAGGATTATTGTATGGCATTTTTGGTATGTTAAATTCTTAGTAACAAAATAATGGGCAAAACAGCATCAAGCGGGTGCAGGTAGGTAAACAAAGGCATTTGTAACACGAGTTACAAGTGGGCCAAAATGTGGCAGACTGTTGTTATATGAGGTTATCCACATTGTAGAAACGGAAATGTTGGTATAGAGATGCCCATTTACACAAACTATTGGGAAGGGAACTTGCGGGTGGTGATGTCCACATATACCTGCTGACCTTCTACTTGCCCGCCAACATTGTGGTTGGAAGCTGGTGCTGTCGTTATTTGATGAGCAAATGCCTGGCATTTAGTAGATGGCACACACTTTGACCAAAGTAAACTGGTGGTGGATAGTTTGTTGGTGGCAGTTAGCTACTTTGTCCTGGATGGAGTTAAACTTCCTGAATCTTGCATGCTGTTTGAGATGCAATCATTCAGGGATGCGGTCTATATCCCAACGCACTTCTAACTTTTATGCCATATAGATTGTGCCTCAGTTACAGGGACTCGCTCTGTGCAGGATAACCAATCTCTGACCCACTCATGAACCCAAGGTAATTTAGTTTAGAGATACAGCGTGGAAAAAGGCCCTTCGGCCCACCTTGTCCGCACCGACCAGCGATCCCCACACACTTACACTATCCTACACACACTAGGGACAATTTACATATACACCAAGCCAATTAACCTATGTCTTTGGAGTGTGGGAGGAAACTGAAGATCTTGGAGAAAATCCATGTAGGTCACGGGGAGAACGTACAAACTCCGAACAGACAGCACCCATAGTCAGGATCAAACCCGGGTCATTGGCACAGTAAGACAGTAGGCGCTACCATTATGCCACCATGATGCCTGTAATTATAGGACTGATCCTGTTCAGTTCCTGGTCAATAGTAACCCACCTCTGAGGTGTTGATGAAGCCGATCACAAACCTATGACTATTAAGACGGAGTCTGAAGAAGGAATTTGACCCGAATGGTCGCCTTTCCATATTCTCCTGAGAAGCTGCCTGACCTGTTGAGTTACTTTTGGTGTCTTTTTTTTATATACCAGCATCTGCAGTTCCTTGTGTCTACATTCATTGAGAGTTGTTCGACTGGAGACTGGAGACAATAGTCTTTTAAATATATATTTTTATTAGAAGCAATGTACAGTATTATAAACCGTAACGTATAACATAATACATTTTGTGTACAACTTCTTCTTTTAAATTTAATAATAATAGAGAAATAAGAGAAGAAAGAAAAAGAGAGAAAAGAAAAGAGTAAGGGAAGTAGTGATGGGTAAACCCCTGGAGTAGCACTCCAGGAGTTGACAATTGAAAGTTTGTGGAAAGATAGAGAGAAGGAACCCATGAAGTTGTGAAAAAAAAGGAACAGGAAAACAAACAAAAAAAAAAAACAAAAAAAGGGGATATACCTACTTCATATCTTTCCACACCCCTCACCCAGTTCAGAAACGGTTAATTTCCAGAGCTATGTTGCACCATATTATACTTGTAATAAATCAATGAAAGGAGACCATATCTTTAAGACTTGCTCTGATTTTCCTGCCGGGACGAATCTCATATCTTCACATTACAGTCTTAAAGCCCATGTACGACGGTACGAGTTCATTCCACGGGTTCTCCCGAGTTTGCCCGTATTCGAGCTCGGAGATTTACGGTAATGGCCACTCGTCGGTACTCGGGGCTCTCGTGGACATTTTTCATCGTGTTGAAAAATTTTCACGAGTCTTCCCGTGCTTACCTGCCATTAGCGAGTCTTCCCGAGTACCTGCCGTTAGCGCTAAGAGACGTCCCGAGCTCCGACGTACCCCCTACGTTAATTCTCCGTGCTTACCACGAGTTCGATTTTTTTTAAACTCGGGAGAGCTCTTGGAAAGAACTCATACCGTGGGACAGGGATATTAACGTTCAAAGAACTCGAGATGACACTTAGGATTGAATTTTTTGTTTAAAGAATTGTCTGATGCACGTTTGGTATTCAGTGTGAAATTAGCTTCAGCTTCCGTTCTTCCCTTGTGGCTCTTATGCATCTGAGAGGGTCAGGCAATGCCTTCCAGAAGGAATGGAATTCTGCGTCATCCAGCCTTTGATTAGTTTCTCGGAAGTGGCATCCCAAGAGAATGAGAATGCCCAACGACAAAATGAATCTAAAATCCAATAAATCGCTGATCAAGTCTCACAGTGCGTATCCTGAACACAGGGTTGAGGTGCCAAAGGAATTGAATGAAAGAGAGGAAACAGCAGGAACTAGCCAGGGGAGTGCTGTCAGTTTGCAAGAAATACCAAGCAGACTGCTACACGACACTGCTGTTTCTAATTGACAAAATACACCTGGATTCACAAAGATATTATGAGTTGGTAGAAAGAAAACAAATTCTATTATGATGGAAAACTGCCTTTCCTTTCTTGTGCTGTATCCGGCTTTTACATCGGAGGAGAGAGAGTGCGAGATTGAGCAAGGGATTGCGATGGAGAGATGGAGTGAGAAACAGAAAGAGACAGAGACAGAAAATGAGAGATGGAGAAAGAGAAAGAGAGAGAGAAAGAGTGAGTGAGAAAGAGACACTGTGGAGAGAGAGAGAAATTGAGAAACTTGTCCAAATATCTTTTAAATGTTGTTTTACCTGCCTTAACTACTTCCTCTGGCAGCTCATTCCATATCCCCATCACCCTCTGTGTGGAAAAAGTTGACCTTCAAGTCCGTAAAAAATATTTTTCTAATCAACATCAGCTTTGGCCTTCTAAGTAACTTCACTCCCTGGGCAGAAGGTTGAAGGTTCAAATTCCACTTCAGAACATTGAGCATGTAAATTCAGGCAGGACACCCTGTGCCCCATTGATGGAGGGGAGGAATTTGGATTGGACGTTGAACTGAAGCCATGCTTGTTCACTTGGACTAGCGCGAAAGATTATATGGTCTTTGTCCGAAGGAGAGATAAAGGGGCCGAGATTTTCTCCTTGTACCTGGCCAATATCTGTCCCATATTCAGCATTCCAAAAACTCATTGTTATCTTCACATTGCTCTTTCTATGAACATGTGCAAATTGGCAGCATATATTTCCCATGTTAGAACAATGAGTTCAAGAGAGTTTATTGTCATGTGTCCCAGATATGACAATGAAATTCTTGCTTTGCTTTCGCAAATGATTCCACCTCTAAATGTATTTCAACGGTTGTAAAGTCCCTCGAGGTTTAAAAGGGATGGGGTTGGTGTCATACAGCATGGAAACGGGTCCTTCGGCCCAACTTAACCGTACTGACCAAGATGCCCCACCTGCCCACGTTTGGCCCATATCCCTCTAAACCTTGCCTTTCCATGCACTTGTCCAAAAATTACATTTCTAGGAAGTAGCATGCCAAGAGAACGAGAACATTCAATGGCAAAGTGATACATTATATAAATAAGTTATATAAATGCAAAGTTTCTTTCTTTAACCTGTTTAGATACTTGGCGTTTGCCCTTCACATCGTCATCACGATTCACAGCTGTTCCACACAAAATAGCAACGTTTTTAATTGCCCCTCTGCTGTTTATTTACAGCCGCTGGGTGGTGGGCTGTGGAAGACCTGATTCCTTTCACATAGCATCTGTGGGCGAGTTTGACACATGGCACATCAGTCACCAAAAAGCGGCACGCACAAAAGAACTGTTCCTCGGTTTATAGCCGGGATTTGCGTGGGAGGAGTTAATGGTTAATGGTTCACAGGCTTCAATTAGTGACTGCATTTAATAAGCACTGAAAATTAAAAAGGTGCACGGCACAGAGTGAGGCAGCTTCCATCCAATCTGCCTGGGAACTAGTGTCTTTGACTTTAGCATGCTGTCGAATGTCACAATCCCTGAAGTTCAGTACTGCGATATTTTCCATAATAAATAAATGTTAACACCACTTTAAACTGAGTCATACACACTTAGACCTATATAGCATGGAAACAGGCCCTTCGATCCACCTTGATAAGATTAACCACATTGCCATACTGGGCTCATCCCATTTGGTTGCATTTGGCCCAAAGCCCTCTCAACCCTTCTTATCCATATATTTGTCCAAATGTATTAAAAAAAGTTGTAATTGTATCCCTTTTATTTAACTTCCTCTAGCAGCTTATTCTGGACAGGGACTACACCGACTGAAACGTTTGCCCCTGAGGTCCGTCCCAAGTCTCTCCTTTTCACTTTAAGTCTATGACCTTCAATTTTAAAATCCTCCACCCTGCGAGAAATACTGTGCGTTCATTGTGAGAACACGCATCGCTCCATTTACCACACTTCAATGTTATATCTTTGCACTAAATGTTGTCGAGTTTATCCTTTATCTGTGCACTGAGGACGGCTTGATTGCATTCAGGTACAGTCTTTTCTTTGACTGGAGAGCATGGAAACAAAAGCTTGTGCATGTGACAATAATAAACTAAGGTGGTTCAGTGCTACCGTGCAGCAAGCAATGGCACTAACATATCGCATTGGTATAGCACTTATATCACAGCACTTCACAGAAGTATTATCAAAATTCAATTCACGCCATACCATAGAAGGAGGTATTGGGAGAGGCAACTGAAGTTTCGGACAGATGGTAAATTGTCAAAAAGGATCCTAAAGGAACAAAAAAGTACAGAGGCAAAGTGTAGGGATGGAATTGCAGAGTTAAGGTGTTGGCATGATAGGTGTTGGCCCACGGCCCTCCAAACCCTATGTATGGGCCATATATAGGGTCATATATCCATCCATATACAGTGGCTTGCAAAAGTTTTCATACCCCTTGAACTTTTCCACATTTTGTCATGTTACAACCACAAACATAAATGTATTTTATTGGGATTTTATGTGATAGACCAACACAAAGTGGTTCACAATTGTGAAGTGGAGGGAAAACGATACATGGCTTCCAAATTTTATTACAAATAAAAAACTGAAAAGTGTGGCATGCAAAAGTATTCTGCCCCCCCTTAGTCAATACTTTGTAGAACCACCTTTTGCTGCAATTACAGCTGCAAGTCTTTTAGGGTATGTCTCTACCAGCTTTGCACATCTAGAGACTATAAATGTTGCCCATTCTTCTTTGCAAAATAGCTCAAGCTCAGTCAGATTGGATGGAGAGCGTCTGTGAACAGCAATTTTCAAATCTTGCCAGAGATTCTCAATTGGATTTAGGTCTGGACTTTGACTGGGCCATTCTCACACATGAATATGCTCTGATCTAAACCATTCGATTGTAGCTCTGGCTGTATGTTTAGGGTCGTCGTCCTGCTGGAAGGTGAACCTCCGCCCCAGTCTCAAGTCTTTTGCAGACTCTAACAGGTTTGCTTCCAAGATTGCCCTGTATTTGGCTCCATCCATCTCTATCCAACTCTGACCAGCTTCCCTGTCCCTGCTGAAGAAAAGCATCCCCACAGCATGATGCTGCCACCACCATGTTTCACAGTGGGGATGGTGTGTTCAGGGTGATGTGCAGTGTTAGTTTTCGCCACACATAGCGTTTTGCATTAGGCCAAAAATTTCAATTTTGGTCTCATCAGACCAGAGCACCTTCCTCCACATGTTTGCTGTGTCCCCCACATGGCTTGTGGCAAACTGCAAACTGGACTTCTTATGGCTTTGTTTCAACAATGGCTTTCTTCTTGCCACTCTTCCATAAAGGCCCGATTTGTGGAGTGCACGACTAATAGTTGTCCTGTGGACAGATTCTCCCACCTGAGCTGTGGATCTCTGCAGCTCCTCCAGTTACCTTGGGCCTCTTGGCTGCTCTCCTTGCCCAGCCTGTCAGTTTAGGTGGACGGCCATGTCTTGGTAGGTTTGCAGTTGTGCCATACTCTTTCCATTTTCGGATGATGGATTGAACAGTGCTCCGTGAGATGTTCAAAGCTTGGGATATTTTTTAATAACCTAACCCTTCTTTAAACTTCTCAACAACTGTATCTCTGACCTGTCTGGTGTGTTCCTTGGGCTTCATGATGCTGTTTGTTCACTAATGTTCTCTAACAAACCTCTGAGGCCTTCACAGAACAGCTCTATTTATATTGAGATTAGATTACACACAAGTGGACTCTATTTACTAATTAGGTGACTTCTGAAGGCAATTGGTTGCACTGGATTTTATTTAGGGCTATCAGAGTAAAGGGAGCTGAATACTTTTGCACGCCACACTTTTCAGTTTTTAATTTGAAAAAAAAATTGAAAACCATGTATCATTTTCCTTCCACTTCACAATTATGCGCCACTTTGTGTTGGTCTATCACATAAAATCCCAATAAAATACATTTACACTTGTGGTTGAAACGTGACAAAATGTGGAAAAGTTCAAGGGGTATGAAAACGTTCGCAAGCCACTGTATATCCATATATAGGGGTCATATATCCATCCATATATACATAGCAGGCTGGCTGGATGGCAGAAGACAGAGTGGCAATAAAGGGGGATTTTTCAGTTGGCTGCCAGTGACCAGTGGAGTTCCGCAGGGGTCGGTGCTGGGGCCGCTACTCTTCAATGAGGTCCCCCCCCCTCATTCTTCTAAACTCCAGCGAGTACAGGCCCAGTGATGACAAATGTTCATCGCAGGTTAACCTACTAATTCCTGGGATCATTCTTGTAAACCTTCTCTGGACCCTCTCCAGAGCCAGCACATCCTTCCTGAGATATGGTGTCCAAAATTGTATATTGATGATTTAGACGAGGGGATTGAAGGCTTTGTGGCCAAGTTTGTAGATGATACGAAAATAAGTAGAAGGGCAGGTGGTGTAGAGAAAGTGGGCAGAGAAGTGGCAGATGGAATATAGTGTAGCAAAATGTGGAGTCATGCATTTTGGTAGTTGACTAAAAAGGTGTCGACTATTTTCTATTTTCGGGAGAGAATCCAGAGGTTCAAAGGGGCTTGGGAGTGCTGGTGCAGGATTCCCAAAAAGTTAATCTGCGAGTCGAATTGGTAGTAAAGAAAGCAAACTCAATGCCAGCATTTAGTTCAAGAGGGCTTGTATACAAAAACAGGGATGTAATGCGAAGGTTCTATAAGGCGCTAGTCAGGCCGCACTTGGAATATTGTGAGCAATTTTGGACACCATATCTGAGCAAGGATGTCCTGGCTCTGGAGAGGGTCCAGAGAAGGTTTACAAGAATGATCCCAGGAATTAGTAGGTTAACCTGCGATTAACATTTGTCGTCACTGGGCCTGTACTCGCTGGAGTTTAGAAGAATGATGGGGGGGGGGGGGGGGGGACTCATTGAAACATACAGAATAGTGAAAGGCTTGGATAGAGTGGATGTGGAGAGGATGTTTCCACTAGTGGGAGAGTCTAGGACTAGAGGTCATAGCGTCGGAATTAAAGGATGTTATTTTAGGAAGGAGATGATGAGAAATTTATTTAGTCAGAGTGTGGTGAATGTGTGGAATTCTTTGCCACAGAAGGCTATAAAAACCAAGTCAGTGGATATTTTTAAGGCAGAGATAAATAGATTTTTGATTAGTACATGTGTCAGAGGTTATGGGGAGAGGGCAAGAGAATAGAGTTAGGTGGGAGAGATAGATCAGCCATGATTGAATGGCCGAGTAGACTTGATGGGCCGAATGGCCTAATTCTACTCCAATCACTTATGATCTTATATGCCTAAATGTCTTTTTAAAAATTGTAATTTTATCCCCTTCTTTATCTTCGTCTGGCAGCTTATTCCAGATACTGACTAAGCTGTGAGTGGAAAAGTTGCCCCTGAGATCCTTCCCTAGTCTCTCCTTTACACCGCAAGTCAGCCTGGGTTACTGTACTCGAGCTTCTGGAGTGTACGTGAATGCAAAAGACCTTCTGTCGTGATTACATTCAGGGCCGGAGCTGGCGGAGTGCAGGTCTTCATCTGCATAAACAATGCATCGGGTCCTGTTATAAGGTGGAGAGTGTAGGGTGGTAATCTGGTCCCCCTGTCAGTAGTTGCAACTGCTGATGCTACAACAATAAGCATCAGCGATTTTGTTACCGTTTTCAAGACGTTTAATGCTTTTCCTTCAAAGAGACCAAAAAGGTGGTGCAGCGGTAGAGTTGCTGCTTTATAGCGCCAGTCTCACAGGTTCGATCCTGACTACGGGTGCTGTCGGGTACGGAGTTTGTACGTTCTCCCCGTGACCAGCGTGGCTTTCTCCAGGATCTCTGGCTTCCTTCCACACTCCAAAGACATGCAGGTTTGTAGGTTAATTGGTTTGATATAATTTTAAATTGTCCCTAGTGTGTGTGTGTGTAGGATAGTGTTAGTGTGCGGTGATCGCTGGTCAGTGTGACCTCGTCGGGCCGAATGTCCTGTATCCGCTCTATCTCTAACAACTAAACTAAACCTACTTGTGATGTCAGATACTGAATACAACATTTCCCATTACACCACCCACTCCCTGTTTATGTTCTACTTGCACTGCCGAGGTGCTGGTTTTTATCATTATCCACACTGTTGTTGCAGCCGAGTGTGAACAAACCACCCTGCGAACTTGTGGGGGTCTTAGATTTATTACAAATATGGACATGTTGCTGTATTGGGAACACCTCCTCAATTAATGTGAAGTAAATGCTTCTGCCTCAAGCTCAGAAGGATGCCTCAGTGGTGTTATTTCCCACTCTTGCGATGTGTCTGTATTGAATAATCCCCGATGCTGTTCTAAAGCAAAGTACTGTGGCTGTTGGAAGTCTGAGATTAAAAGCAGGAGGTACTGGAAATACCCAGTGAGTCAGGCAGCTTGTGAGGAGAAAGGGAAACAGAGTAACCCCAGCGTCAATGATCACTTATCAGTGCTTGGGACTAGGTTTAGTTTTGTTTAAATACGGTGCAGAAAACAGGCCCTTAGATCTACCGTGTCTGCGCCGACTAGCGATCCCCATGTACTAACACTATCCTACACATACTACGGACAATTTACAATTTTGCCAAGTCAATTAACCCACAAACCTGTACGTCTTTGGAGCATCCGGAGACAACCCACGCAGGTCACGGGGAGAACATGCAAACTCCATTCAGACAGCACCCATAGTCATGATTAAACCCAGGTCTCCGGCGCTGTAGGCAGCAACGCTACCGATGCGCCACCCGACAGTGACTTCAAACATTAGTTTATAGTCACATGCACTGAGGTACAATGAAAAGCTTTTTGTTGTGTTCTATCCAGTCAGCGGAAAGACTATACATGATTACAGTTGAGTCGTCCACAATCGAGCAGAGAGAGAACTGGAGTTAATGTTGCCTGACCTGCTGAGCACTCCCAGTGTTGCCTGTGGAGATCCTACTAATCCTCATGACCCCTCCACACTGAGCTCATGGTCTCTACAGAGCAGAGGAGTGAGGGCATATTCGAGCATCAGCCCATCCCCACTCCAAAAAGAACAATGGCATGCTAATCACAAGTCTACGTATAATATATGTAACGTGTCCTTCCCAAAGCAGTCATGTTTAATTCCCATTCATATTCCTGTTCAGATACATGATTTTATAAACACACATATGGTGCATTAATTTTAAAGCTATGGCCACTTGCATTTTCCAATCCACAGGAGGAAATAGTTTTTCTCTATACTTCAGGTTGAGTAACTAAAGAACAAAGCTAGTGATATACCAGTCTTGTAGACCTTGTGTGTAGGAAGGAACTGCAGATGCTGGTTTAAACCAAAGACAGACACAAACTTCTTCTTCTCCTTTCGTGTGGCGTGCACAGCCTAAAGTTGTTGGACAACTTGTTCTATTTGATCTTCCGTTCGTGCACGTCGAGTTGATTGCGTTAGTCGAAACGGGGTGGACCACGTGAAAGTTGCAATCTTCCACCCCACAGACACAAAAAGCTGGAGAAAAGGAATGGGTGACGTTTCGGGTCGAGACCCTTTTTCAGAGCGAGAGTCAGGGAAAGGGAAACGAGAGATATGAACGGTGATAGAGAGAGATTTAAAAACAAATGAATGAAACGTATGCAAAAGAAGAATCAATGATAAAGGAAACAGGCCATTGTGAGCTGTGGCCTAGGTGAAAACGAGTTGCAGACAATGAGACTCAACAAGACGATTTTGAAGGTAGTACGACTTAGCTGGCGGATGGATGGAGAGAGAGGGGATGCAAGGTTTACTTGAAATGAGAGAAATCAATATTCATACCGCTGGGTTGTAAGCTGCCCAAGTGAAATAAGAGGTGCTGTTTCTCCAATAACTTGTTCAGTTCGGGAATCGGAACCAGCATGACTGAGGGCTTCATTAACTATATGAGGGCGTGGATTTGTGTATATGAGCAGTGCTCTCATAATCACATTCAACATTAAATTCCTATGCACCCACCTGCTTCTCATGACCTTAGTTTTAAAGACATTTTTCAAACTCATTAGTCAGTTGATCTCCATATTTCTGTCACGAGTACATTCTAGAGGCACACCAAAGAAGAAATGAATTGTCTTCAGAACAAAATAGTGATGTGCCAGGCAACGCCATGTGACATGTCCTAGAAATTTCAACATTTATTGCATTTAGCAAGATCATCTGCGCAAGAACCATGCAATTGCGCAGTCCCAGAGGAAGTGAAAGTGGTACCTGCTCCGGCACATAGCTGCCACCAATTACTTGCTGTAGTCATGCAGAATAAACAAAAGAAACGAGCCTCATCAAGGCCTAGATGATTGATGCTTATAAACTTTATGAGCAGTGATCATCCCATTAAATCATCATGCCATCGAGGCCATTTTGGGGCTCCTGTTAAGTTAAAAAAAAACACAAAGTGCTGGAGTAACTCCACAGGTCAGGCATTGTTTGGCTCCTGTTTTAATTAAGATTACAGCTGTTTTCATTAAAAAATGCAGTGCTGGAGTAATTCTGCGGGTCAGGCAACATATCTGGAGAACATGGATGGGCGAAGTTTTAGGTTGGGACCCTTCTTCAGAGAAACACTGAGTTACAGCAGCACTTTGTTAAAATCCATGTTCTCCAGAGAAGTTGCCTGACGCTCTGAGTTACCCCAGCAGTTTGTGTCCTTTTTTTTGTTGTAATCCAGCATCTGCAGTTCCTTGTGTCCCCTGGTGATTTTCAGTCGATTTAACTTTCCCAAATTGAGAAAGATCTGTGGGGGTGGCTCCACGCTACGCACCAGCGCAGTGATGTCATGTGAAGCATGATGATTGGAAGTGGTCCACTGGGGAATGCACTCCTCTCCACAGGCTGTGATTCACCACTTGGAGTTGCGTAGGCACCGAATCTGATTAATGTCTTCTATAAAACTCGTCCTGCTGATATAGATCTAGAAGAACCATCAGCACTTCAAACAATCACCCCCATACGGGTTGATTGAAAATAGAGCCAGCCAGCATAATCAATTTTGATTGCCTCACCAGCAGAGCAGGCTGATTACAATTATTAATGTCTTCTTTCCTCCGCACACTGTACTGTTTATTATACAGGGAGCAGCACATCTTGCTTTAACAGATGGTGCTGCTTCCCAAGTAGGAAAGCACAACATAGATCGATACGGCCAACTCCATTACAAACCTTGTTCTATAATCCTATTTGAATTTTACGTCAATGTGGCATTAAATGCTTTCAATTCTTACTTTTGAATATTTCTTAGTGCCGAGAATGTACGTAGGTATCAAAGAGGACTTGACCAAATTATTGGAAAACTTCTTGGAGGTATCTCAATCCATGTTTCATATGAACATCTCCTCAAAGCTAATTTTTTTTTGGGCTGTGAAATTCATCGGCTAGCTCAGTGGACCAGCAGAGTACATTTTCTGTTTTATAATTAACTGTGATAATGGCCTAATGGTTGCACCACTATGACACTTTTGTTTCTCAATTACTTTTGCCCTTTTTGTAACTTTTAGTTTTCTTTCACATCACCTCCCTTCGTGAAAGAAGGGTCCCGACACCTGGAGCATCAACTGCCCATGTTCTCCAGAGATGCTGTCTGACCCATTGAGTTACTCCAGAACTTTGAGCTTTTCTAAACTAGCATCTGCAGTTCCTTGTTTTCAAGAGGGAGTTAGATTTAGTCCTTAGGGCTAAAGGAATCAAGGAATATGGGAAAAAGCAGGAATGAGGTACTGATTTTAGATGATTATTGAAGGGCCGAATAGCCTACTTTTCTATTTTTCTATGTTTCTACGTTTCAACGTCTATCCCTTTCCTGAAGGCAGTGAATATGTTGACGGAAGAGATTGTTGTGGAAGCCACTAGACATTCAATTGCTCACTTAATTGGCTGCCATTTAGCTAAGAGTTGACCAGAGGACAACCTGATATCTCCTGTGCCAAGGTGCACATCCATTACCCCCAGTATCGCACCCCTCTTCCCTCACCCCTCCCTTTCTCCTTCCACCTGTATCCCTCCCTCTGGCTTTACATTTCATTCTTCTTATCTGACAAGCTTTTGTCTCCTTTACATCCCTAACCTCTGTCCACCCAAATATGCCAATCAAATTCCCTTCACCTATATCCACCTTTCACTTGTCAGTTTTTGAACCACCACCCCTTTTCCAGCTTTCTTCCCGTTACTACAATCAGTTTGAAGAAGGGCCAAGACCCACAATGTCGTCTGTCCATTCCTTCCACAGATGCTGCTTGACCCATTGAATTCCTTCAGCACTTTGTGTTTCACACAAGATTTCAGCATCTGCAGTTCCTTGTGTCTCTGATATCTGTGTGGTATGTTCACTGATTGTGAATTTCCTCATAAGGCCTTTGAGATGCAACCTTTAGCTTTCTTCCCATCCAAGGAATATCTGAAATACACTTCTTTGGCCCCTCCCACTCTCTCAGGGCTTTTTACTTTAGCAGTTTGATCTTGCACTGTTACCAAAATCGTGGCATCATCAGTAATGTAAAGGGGTACAGGTACTAATCTAATGTTTAGCTTGGTTTAGAGATACAGATTTTACATTCTGATTTGATCAACAAATTTTAGCTGTCATGCCATTGATTCCTTAGCTATTTGTCTTTGATTTTTGAATGGAGTTTTTGCTGTTACGAAAGCCAAAGTGCATTCTGCCCATAAGAATTTCTTGGACATAAATGGCCACCATGCAACCTTTCATTATTTGCAAAACTTTGAGAGGTTTTCCAGGAACACCCTTTTGGTAAATCATGGAATAGGTCATTGGTTCAAGCATCCGATTCAAGAACAAAGAGGTCTCGTGTGTCAATGTGACAGGTATGAATAGCTGGTGAAGGTTCAAATCCAAGTTATTAATTAGAGATACTTTGGAAGATGGAAAATTCTGAGAAAACAAGTATTTAATGGGTACGGAAGAAAGTCTTTGAGCGCCAGAAAGTAGATGGTGCTCAAAGCATGAGGTCACCCAGCCGATGGGTTAAAGGTGCATTTAGAGAAAGAGTGCACACAATTGGAGGCAGTTGAAAGGAATGTTGAAGCAATGTAACACAGAGTTGTAGCCCATGCCCTTCCAGCCCCTGAAAAAGATACATGATAGGCAATGCTAACAGAGAAAACTAAGCCAATATCATAGATGAGCTGTGGAGGTTTCGTCCCGAAACGTTGCCTATTTCCTTCGCTCCATAGATGCTGCTGCACCCGCTGAGTTTCTCCAGCATTTTTGTGTACCTTCATAGATGGGCTGGGCTGTTTAGTACAGTAATATTCCCTGAAGTGCACCCCTTGAAGTCAGAAATATCACTGCTTTGTGTTCAACATTGTAATGTTTAGTGTAGTTTAGTTTAGTTTAGTGGTGCAGCACAGAAAGTGGCCCTTCGTTCCACCGAGTCCGTGCCAACCAGTGATCCCAATGCACTAACACTATCCTACACACACTCGGGTCAATTTACAATTGGTACTAAGCCAATTAACCCACAAACCTGGACCCGTTTGGAATGTCGGAGGCACCCGGAGAAAACCCGCGCAGTCACGGGGACAATGTACAAACCCCATACAGACAGCACCTGTAGTCGGGATCGTACTCTGATCTCTGGCGCTGTAAGGCAGCAACTCTATCGCTGACATACTGTGCTACCCCCATGTGTTATAAGTGCTTTATCCATTATGTTGCAAGTTGATTTTGTGCCTCTAACTTTGAGCACCAGTTTCAGGGCAATAAGCTCAATCTATAGCTTTTTAACTTTAATGCCATAATGTTGCAGCTTTGACTGACTTTATACAACTGAGAGTGCATGCCAGCAATACTGACATCTAGTGTGAGGACAGGTGAATGACAATAGAGCCACACAATGTACGGCCGGTAGTAGCTGTCACTGTCGGGACTTTTGCGTTTGCCATCGACACACAAAAGATTGTGGACTTGCCTTTTGCAGATTCTCCCCATGTTGACCTGCTGGTTATCCCCCCCCACCCCGACTCAGGAGGTACTGTATTGTGGTTGAGCCTTGAAGCAAACAATGCAGCCAGGCTTGGATAACACCACCCTTGCTAATGTCATAAAAAACTTTGCCATTCCACAAAAGGTATTGTTACTCTAATGTGCAGTGCGTACTCTAAGCTCCTGTTATTTAGCATTACGTTGGACAATGGACGAGAAAGCGAAAGCTAATCAGGACATGGAATTGAAAGCATATTTGGCCGACCGATGGTTCAAACTCAAAAGCTTTGAATATTGTTCCTTTAGGGCTGCCTGTAAATCTAAGCATCCAATAAAGTCTGCAAAAACATTAATAAACATTTGCCTATGTATATTTGAATTTGTGTGTATACAAGTAAGTTTATTGGCCAAGTATTCACATACAAGGAATTTGCCTTGGCGCTCCACCCACAAGTAACAACATGACATACAGTGACAGTTACGAATGACTCGGAAAACACTAAACATTAATAATAATAAAACATTAATGATTAAACACCATTGATCAAGCGTGTGAACCAACAAAATACCAGATCAAAGGGAGGCTACAGATTTTTGGCTGTTGAGTAGAGCATAAAAACTTTATGTCCGGCTGTGGCAGCTTTGACAGTCCGGAGTCGCTTTCCAGAGGGAAGTAATTCAAAGAGTTTGTGGCCAGTGTGAGAGGGGTCAGAGATGATCTTGCCCGCTCGCTCCCTGGCCCTTGCAGTGTACAGTTCATCAAAGGAAGGAAGGTTGCAGCCAATAATAACGAGAGAGAGAGAGAGCGAGAGAGAGAGAAAGAGAGAGAGAGAGAGAGAGAGAGAGAGAGAGAGAGAGAAATTAGCCCTTTTCCAAATGAGCGGTAGATTGGCATATGCTGATAACAAAACGACAGGCACCTAATACTGTTTATTGGCACTGTGGTAGTCGTTGACCCCTTCTGTGCACTCCGCTCCTTCTGCCCTTACAGCATGCATCCAAATTACCTGGAGGTCCCCTGTTCCCTCCAGCTCCTGAACCAATGCCTCCAGCCATTGTCAGAATAGCCAATTCTGTCTTCCCATGTGTTGTACCATGAAGCCAACATTTGCTCTTACACCTAGAATCAAGGAACTCCAGATGCTGATTTATAAATAAAATTACACAACATGGTGGAGTAATTCAGCGGGTCATCTCTAGAGAACATGGATGGGTGATGCTTTGGGTCGGGATCCTTCTTCAGACTGGAAGATCCCAACCTGAAAGTTCACCTATCAATGTTCTCTAGAGATGCTGCATGACCCTTGGATAGGCTTGGATATAGTGGATGTGGAGAGGATGTTTCCACTAGTGGGAGAGTCTAGGACCAGAAGTTATAGCCTCAGAATTAAAGGACATTCTTGTAGGACGAGGATGCACAATGTCTTTAGTCAGAGGGTGGTGAATCTGTGGAATTCTTTGCCACAAAAGGCTATGGAAACCAAGTCAGCGGATATTTTTAAGGCAGAGAGATAGATAGATTCTTGATTAGTACATGTGTCGGAGGTTATAGGGAGGATGCAGGAGAATGGGGTTAGGAGGGTGAGATAGATCAGCCATGATTGAATGGCGGCGTAGACATGATGGGCCAAATGGCCTAATTCTATGGCCTATACCTTATGACCTGCTGTACTACACTAGCACTTTGTGTCTTCATTTGCTCTTACACCTATTTCTCTTTCCCTTTAAGAAATACCTTTATATACTGTAGGTTACCGTGTTACCTCCATAGAGCTCTGGGTCTCTGGGGTATTAATTAACTTGGCATAACCGTTAGTGCTGGCTGGATCGTACGAGTATGTTGATACACAGGTGCAAGGTGCTGCACAGTGTGGGACAGGTGTTGGATAGTCTTGCACAACCAGACTGATCCCAGCTTTACATCACCCTCCAGTTAATCTTCCATGATAAAAGTGCGGAAACAGGCCCTATGGTCCACAGAGTCTGCACCAACTAGCGATCCCCGTACACTAGCGCTGTCCTACACACTATGGGCAATTTTACCACAGCAAATTAACCGACAAACCTGTACATCTTTGAAATGCGGGAGGAAACCAGAGCACCCAGAGAAAACCCACGCAGTCACAGGGAGAATGTAAATACCCGTACAGTTTCCTCCCGCGTACAGACAGCACCTGCAATCAGGATTTAACCCAGGTCTCTTGCTCTGTAAGGCAGCAACTCTACCATTGCGCCACCAAGCAGCCCAATTTAATCATTTGAAATACTTAATTGAGTCACACCATTCATAAACTTGCATTATGATTTTTGGTAGGATTATTTGCTGGAATAGTCAGGAGCAGTTGTCAAATAAACTGGACATGGAGGTTCCTTCATGTGCGGATGAAATGGTTCACTGCAACCTCCATTCCCCAAGCCTAGTTTGTTGCTAGCTTACTGAATGCACAGTATATTTGAGCAACTATTCTACCGATACTCATACCATAGTTTGTGATATTCCACCATGTGTTTGACAGTGCTCGGTCCATCACAGGTAGTGAACTCCCCTCCATCATAGTGATCAACAGGAGAAACAACCTCATGTCATCAAGGACCCACACACGCTGACTAGGTGCTCATTTTGTTCCTACCATCAGGAGGAAGGTACATGAGCTTGAAAGCCATGACTAGGTTCAAGAACTGCTTCTTCTCAACAACCATCCAGCTCTTGGACACCGCATAACTCCAACCTCAACAACTATGATCTCTATGAACTGTGTTTGTTTCACTACGAACTTTGGCTTTGCACTATTATAGTTAGCTATTATTAGGGTTATGAATTGATTGTATGATTGATTATTATATATTTATCCGTGTGTTATTGCAGTCTTGGGTCTGTTAACCTGCAGTGAGTAAGAATTCAATTTTTTTCCGTTATCAGTACCTATTCCGTTATTAGTACCCATTAAACACTCGCGACTCTGATGGGATGATATGAAAGTCTGGTTATGTGCTCATGGACAAACTGGTAAAGATCACCCTTATCCCAAACTGATGGTCTTAAAAACTGATACATGCTTGAATTAAATTGGAGGAGCCAACAATGTAATATCCAAAGCAAGATGTGGTTTGCGTATGCAACACAAATATTTATTGTGTGTTCACAAAAACAAAATCTTACTGTCAAACCGCCCAGGGAGATAAATCATTAGCAACAACATCTTTGATGCTGCACTTTGCACTTGTGTTCTTGGAAGAGTTCAGTGCCAGTAGAAACAGGATGCAGTGTTCGTTGTACTGACACAGAGTACTTAATATTGTACAGAGCTCTTCAGCTTGGTCTATCGAGACTCCGGGTCTCCACTCTGTCATCCGTCATTTCCATCAGCATTTTCATTTGGGCCTGAATATAGCGGGACCCATGTATTGGTTCAGGTGTGTTGGTGTGTTTGCAACAGATTTTGGCAGTGGCTCCGTCAATGGGATGCATCAAGATGTCAAAAGCTTGCGACAATTTGAGCTTAGCGATAGAATTTGGGCCAGTAATAAAACTTAAAAGTGCACTGTTGTCATATTACAATCAAATCAATGTAACAAATCAAAATTTAAAAAAAAAACATTTTTGCAGCAAGACAATTGGCAATATGGATTTTTTTGTTGTTGTGATATCACCAAATGATGTAAAAGATTGATTTGAAGCTATTGAAATAGATTACATGTTATTTGATCATTTAAATAGCAAAGGGAATTGGTCTGACATGCTATCATACTGTAATAGATCATTCTGCAGCAAGTAGCAATAAAAATGGCATGCTGTTTACATCAGTACTGCTCCAAAGGGACCATCCATCTGCCGGGGAAAGGGGCCTGACAATGAACTGAGGAGCAGAAATGTACCCAAGGTGAACAATGCTAAATGTGTGCTAAAGTACTCACCCCCAATACATCCGCCTGCATTGACCTCAAGAGCTCAGGTTAGGGAGAGAGCTGTCCCAATGGTGGATGCGCCAGCACGTAAAGTTCATGACCAGAGCAGAAATTCTCCGCTCTGTCGACCGGTTTCGTACCTTTTCACCTAAAGCAAAATCTCAACAATGATTACAGTAAATTTGGAAACTTGAGTTTAGTTCAGTTTAGTTTATTGTCACATGTACCCAGGTACAGTGAAAAGTTTTTTGTTGTATGCTATCCAGTCAGCGGAAAGACTAGACTTTAGATATACAGCGTGGAAACGGGCCCTTTGGCCCACTGAGTCCGCACAACCCAGGCAGCCACAGGGAGAGCGTACAAACTCCACCAGTAGCCAGGATTGAATCCGGCTCGATGGCGCTGAAAGGCAGCAGCTCTACCGCTATGCCACTGTGCCGCCCTATACATGATTACAATCGAGCCATCCACAGTGTCCAGATACATGATAAAGGGAAGAAAATGTAATGCAAAATAAAGTCCAGTAAAGTCCGATTAAAGATAGTCCGAGGGTCTTCACTGAGGTAGATAGTCGCTTGGGACGGCTCTCCCTGTGTTGGTAAGATGGTTCAGTTGCCTGATAACTGGGAAGAAACTGTCCCTGAATCTGGTATGTGCTTTCACTCTTCAACACCTCTCGCCTGATGGGAGAGGGGAGAAGTGGAGTGACCAGGGTGAGACTCGTCCTTGATTATGCTGGTGGCCTTGCCAAGGCAGCGTGAAGTGTAGATGGAATCAATGGACTTAAGTATACCGATGATTAACATTAAACGCGGGTAAATTTACCAGTGTTTATGGAGCATAAAATGGTGTACGGCTCACCACGCCATCTAAGGATGATCGCTGCTAATAATGGTGGCTGCTTCTTCGAAAGTAGGTATATGTTGATATCAGGATGTTTTTGTTGGACGTTATCCCAGACAAAAGGAACTTGGCATGAATGCAGCCTTCACTATTTATTTATTTTAAATATGTCCAGGTGATGAGCTGCAGGATATTAAGCTGGGCTTTGTTAGTCTCGTTTGGTTTACTTTAGTTTGGAGTTATTTTCTGAACTAGAAAAGATAGAGTTTATAAATGGGGATTAACAATATATCCCATGCAAAGATCTTGAACTATCCTTGTAAGGAGGGAATAATATTAGCTCTGTGTGACTTTCAAAGTGTCTCTGTTTTTCCCAGAAGTTCTGACATGTCTGAAATCTCATCTCCTAGGGCTAACGATGATCCTGAAAAAACCAACACCACTTACTTGGAGGAATCTCAGCCAGCACAAGGTGAGCTGCCTGCCGTTTCAGCTTTGTGCTACAAATTTACCACCTTTTGATATGTAATTAGCAGTTTCAAACTGTTCATACCATACTTTATCAAACGTCCGGTGACTTGTCCTGTTTGCTGCAAGTTGTAACATCCGCTCAAGGCACCAATTCTGTCGCACTTTCTAATTGTTCCTTTAGCATGTTCCTCCGCACCAGGTCAGATTGTTCAGAAGGATCGATTAAATAGAGACCGAGGATTAGTAATGTCACAACTAGTATCTCGCCAGAGGTTGCAACATTCACTGACGACTGGTCACTCTCTCAGCCATCAATAATTTCCCAACTTTACCTCCATCGTCTAAATTTTTATTGTTTTTTTAAAATAATCTTTTTGAGGAAAGAAATACTTTCAGTTGTCTATATGATGGAGGCCATTCAGCCAATCAGGACCTTGCCAGCTTCGTGCGACACAATCCCGCGAGTCCCATGATTCTCACGTACTGCAACTTATTCTTCCACGCGGGGTTCATGGCTCTGGGATGGCGTCCAACTCCATTTTGATTCTTTTTGCCACCAACCTACAGTAAGGTGGACACAAACAAGCGACAGTAACTCAGCGGGTCCGACAGCATCTCTGGAGAAAAGGAATAGGTGGCGTTTCGAGTCGAGACCCTTAAGCAGACTGAGGGTCTGGAGAAAGTGAAATGAGAGATACAGACAGCGATTTAGAGAGATATAGAACAAATGAATGAAAGATATGCAAAAAAGTAACGATGATAAAGGAGGGCCATTGTTAACTAGGGCGTAAATATTCGGATTAAACCACCATCTGCAGTCCCTTCCTACAGTAAAGTGTAATCTTAAATCACGAATTAATTTGCCAGGATGTGGGAGTAAACCAGAGCACCAAGAAGAATTTTTTACAATCCCATTAAGAGTGTGCAAACTCCACAAAGATGACAGCCGAGGTCAAAGTTGAACCCTGATCCCTGGAGTAGTGAGGCTGCAACTGGAACTGTTGAGCCACTGTGTCACCCTATGGGGAGGAAAGACTCAAAGCTTTCCTATCAATTGAAAGCACGAATAAGCGTAGCTTTCTCTCTTCACAATTTTTAATTTATATTTGAGAAAATAGTTTATTGAGCCTCTTCAAGAATTCATAACTAGCTAAGGATTTTTTCATGGAGATGACAGGGTTGTTATTAGGTTATGGTTCTAGGTTATTACCTACACTAATGGACATAGCTTTAAAGCGAGATGAACAAAGTTTAAAGGAAATGTGCGGGGCATATTTTTTACAGAGAGTGGTGGTTGCCTGGAACATGCTGCTACTGGCGAAGGTGGAGACAGATATGATAATGATGTTTAAAAAGCCTTTAGGTAGGCACATGGATATGCTGGGAATGGAAGGGTATGGATCAAGTGGAGGCAGATTAAGTTAGTTTAAAAGTTCATAAGTTTATCTTGGCATTATGTTCAGCACAGACATTGCGGGCCGAATGGGCTGTTCCTGTGCTGGACATTTTTCTATGTTCTGTGTTCTAGTGATGATTCATGGTAATATTTCTCCTTCCAAAGGACGATGTTAGGCCCTTCTCATCATTGGACCTCTGTACAGGAGCTGACTATTTCCTTGCCCCAGGTCTATAGTAATGCCTGGCTTTAATTTGTTCAGCAGTTTCTTATTGCCATTGAGTGCAATTGCATAGAGATCAGTACACATTATGTGATATAATAGCCCCGATGAGGAGACCACCGTGGAAACAAAGCGCCCACACAGATTACCTGACAACTTGACAGAAAAGAGTGGGAGGTCAACTTCCAAGGGCTTCTCATCCATTCCATTTTGGAATAAAACAATTCAGGCTTCCAGAGAAACAGTAAAAGTTATTGTGGACTTGGAGCCAACATCCAAACTAAAGATGTAGTGGTGTTATGCTCGTAATGTACACAACACATGAAAGCTGATACTCTGAATGGCTTGGTCAGTCTGAAGAAGGGTCTTGACCTGAAACGTCAACCATTTCCTTTTCACCAGAAATGCTGCCTGACCCGCTGAGTTACCCTAGCATTTTGTGTCTATCTTTGGCCAATAGAATACTTGGCCAACAAAGTCTGCGTCATTAACTCTGCACCTCTCTGTTAATGTTAAACATACTGAGTTACTCCAGCAATTTGTGCCTATCTTTGGATTAATACCAATTGCCTCATTGAGAATGAAATCAGATGGTGAAGCTGTGGTGATATGCACAAGGGATGAATGCAGCTGGGGTTAGTCCTGTGGGAGGGGAAATCTCTAACAATAGTGTGAATAGTTGGATGTGTGTGCCTGAGCGAGCTGGAATCAGGTTTTAAGAATAATAAACCTACAGCATGGCAGCAAGCTGATAGATGAGCAGTTCCCAAAGTTTATGGATTGCGCATTTGAACGCTGATGATGGGCCGTGGCTCCTGTGAGGCCCTGAACAAACTCTTTACTGGAAGGTCTGACTTCACTCATTTTTATTTGAGGTTATTTTTCTGGTTAAGTGCGCTTTATAATCCGTTCAGACATGTTGCTGATCTTTACTTCGTAAGAAAGGTGAAATAGGGAGAGTGACGCTGAGTCTAGAACCTTGTAGATCAGGGGCTTTGCAGTATAGGAGATTTTTTTTGCTTCTGGGAAAATCAGGCTACATGTTCCTTGGAAAATAAAGACTCGCAAGTGCGAATGTGCCTCTGTTCAAGTCAGCTCCTGCCTTTGTTTAATTTGGAATTCTGGAGGGTTGATGGCATTAAGTTGATTCCTAGCGTATGCATTTCTATATTCGGCTCCGTCCACAACAGAGTCTACAAGGTAATTTTAGTGAAACTTGCCAGATAGAAACCACTAGAGTTTTTCTGGTCAGTAGCACTCTTCTTTGACTCTTATAGTATGGTAAAATCTCTAACTGTATCAATAAGTATGTTTAGTATGAAGATCCCAGCCAAAGCCATATTTTAAAAGCTGCGTATGTTTTTGATTTGATTTAAAAGAGACACCGATTGACTCAAAGCACTGTCCCACGGTACGAGTTCATTCCAAGAGTTCTGCTGAGTTTACCCTGATTCGAATTCGGAGATTTATGGTAATGGCCACTCGTCGGTACTCGGGGCTCTCGTGGGCATTTTTCATCATGTTGAAAAATCTTCATGAGTCTTCCCGTGCTTACCTGCCGTTAGCGCTAAGAGACGTTCCCCGAGCTTCGACGTACCCGCTACATTCATTCTCCGTGCTTACCATGGGTTTGATTTTTTTTAAAACTCGGGAGAGCGCTTGGAATGAACTCGTACCGTGGGACAGGGCTTTAAATCATAGAATTGTACGGTATTGAAGGAGGCCATTTGGCCCATAATGCACGTGCTAACTCCTCACAGAAACAATGTAATTATTCCCACTAGCCTGGTCTTTCCCCAACAGATTAAAAAAACGCCTAATTACTCTGGAGAGTATATTTGTGCAGAATGGGACTGTGGTCAGCTGCAGTGCCAGTCCATTGAGGCAACCCTCTAATACCCACAATCTATTCACAGACACAAGGATGGCTCCTTGGTCATTTCTTCAAAAGGTGCACAAGCAACCACGTCTCTGGGTCAAGCCAACGTTTTAAAGAGAGGATAGACACAAAAAGCTGGAGTAACTCAGTGGGGACAGGCAGCATCTCTGGAGAGAAGGAATGTGTGACGTTTCGGGTGAAGACCCTTCTACAGTTTTAAAGAGAGGAATGGATGTATTGCTCGGGTTGAGAATAATGACTTTTAACTGTAATGTTGTAAAATAAAATCCTCACAAATTTGCTGCAAATAGTTCATTGAAAAATCACTTTCAATTACTTTCTTGCAGATGATTTATTTCTATAGAAACATTCACTCTGATGGTAGTGCATGCCTGGAAGCAAGCGTAGGCAATCCTGCAGGAATAGTGCGACAAGGCTAGATCATTGCTGAATGCATCTGTTCCCCTGCACTGTGCAAGGTTGTGCAAGATTGCGTACAGGAAACAACATTCCAGTTGCTGGAAAGAGAGCAGAGTAGATTTATGAGGTTGTTGCAGGAATCGAGGGCCTGGGTTAAAAGGAGAGGTTGGGCAGGCTAGGACTTTATTCCTTGGATCACAAGAGGATGAGGGGTGATCTTATAGAGGTGAATAAAATCATGAGGGCTTAGATATGATTAATCCATGGAGTCTTTTTCCCAGGGATTAAGAACTAGAGGACGTAGGTTTAAGGTGAGAGGGTGGAGATTTGATAAGAACCCAAGAGGCAACATTTTCACACAGAGGGTGGTGGGTATATGGAATAAGTTGCCAAAGGAAGTTATTGAGGCAGGTGCAATAATAACATTTAAAGGACATGGACAGATGTATGGATAGGAAAGGTTTTCAAGGATATGACCCAAACATCTGAGGAGCGTTAGATAGCTCTGGGCCTGTGCTCGCTGGAAGGATAAGGGTGTTCTCATTGAAACCTACCAAATAATGAAAGGCCTGGAGAGAGTCGATGTGGAGAGGATTCCAATAGTGGGAGTGTTTAGGACCAGAGCCATCAGGTCTTTCATTATTCGGTATTGCCACACTACTGGTTGGACTTAGCAGCCTCGATGTGGTTCCAAGTAAAGTGTAGTCATAGAGTCATGTAGCATGGCAACAGGCCCTTCCGCCTAAGTCATCCAAAGACACAAAGTGCTGGAATAACTCAGCAGGTCCGGCAGCATCTGTGGATAACCTGCATAATGGATGTTTCGGGTCATGACACTTTTTCAGATTGACCGGCTCAGAACTGATGGAAGCACAGTGGTACATGGGTGAAGCAGTGGCGCAGTGGTAGAGTTGCTGCCTTACAGCGCCAGCGACCCGAGTTTGATCCTGACTACGGGTATTGTCTGGACAGAATTTGTATGTTCCCTCTGTGATGGGTTTTTCCCGGGTGCTCCGGTCTCCTCCCACATTCCAAAGACATAGAGGTTTGTAGGTTACTTGGCTTCTGTAAATTGTCCTGATTGTGTCAGAGGCAAAACTACACTAGGACTAGTGTGTGGGTGATTGTTGGTTGGCGTAGACTTGGTGGGTCGTAGGACCTGTTTGCTCGTTATATCTCCAAACTAAGCACGTGAAGGTGTAGGCGTAGTGGTACAAAGGTAGGTCTGTGCCAAGGACTGACTGTTCTGCATTGGAAAGCGGGAGGTCGGCGGGGGAGGGTTGTAAAATCAACAGAGATAAGGACTGAAGTCTTCTCAGGTATAAGGACTAGGCCCTGTGGAGGGCAGAGGAGTGGAGGGAGGCACGGAGGAGGTACTGTGGATTCGGAGGGAGTCTGAGGATGGGTTCCGACACCTGCCGATGTTCTCCATTGATGCTGCCTGACGAGCTGAGTTATTCTAGCTCTTTGTGTCTTTTAGTCTCCAATTTGTCTGTTTAACCTGTATCCCTCTAAATCGTAGATAGGCGCAAAATGCTGGAGTAACTCAGCGGGACAGGCAGCATCTCTGGAGAGAAGGAATGGGTGACGTTTCAGACCTAAGAAGGGTCTCGACGCAAAACGTTACCCATTCCTTCGCTCCAGAGATGCTGCCTGCCTTGCTGAGTTACTCCAGCATTTTGTGTCTACCTTCGATTTAAACCAGCGCCTGCAGTTCCTTCCGACATATCTAAGCCTTTCCTGTTTAGGTAATTTATTGACTATCATGTGGTTCCAAATAGATTGGTAACTATCTGCCACCGCCCACTCCGAAGACAAGGACCCCATCACCTCAACCTACAGTGCCCACAATGTGTCAGTTGCATTTCTCCATATTCTGTGTGAAATTGTGCTTGCCCCTATTCTTATTCCAGGGCCTCTGAGTTATTTAAATGGCCCAAGGCAGGAGATCAGGGGGCTGCTGAGTGTTAGGGAGGGAAGAGCATGGGAAGGAGGAATGTCTGACCTTATATTGAATAAAAAGTCGGTGTACTTTTGGATAATTATAAACCAGTGGGCTTAAGGCCAAGAACAAAGCTCTTCTATTTTTGGCTTCATTTGACATTACCCAAATGTTACATTTGGGCAATCGAACTCGGATGTTGTGGGAGGTGGAAAAATGTTATATCAGTGCAGCAAACCCTCTTCTCCCTCTCTGCATTTGAGACTAACCCAAGACCTATTTATTCCATTGCTAACATGCAAGTGCATCATTCGAAAACCAAAGGAGGACACATGTGGGAGTTTATATTCGGATAATATTGTAAAACTGGTCATGTTAAATCGGTCTGAAATTATACTCTACACCCAATTTTCTTTTCAATTGGTTTCCATCAGTGACTCAGTACGCGCTGAGTAATTGTTGTTGTTGCTCCTTGGAGGAGCAGTCAATGTTTTCTTAAACATTAAGCAATTAAAAATCAGTTCCATTTTTTGAAGTGAAATGTGTAATTAATCATTTATGTGTCATTTTGCACCATGCTGGAAATTCAGACGGGCATTTCATGATGCAACTCGCTTTGGTATGCTAGGCAAACCTTTGTGCCAGCCAGACATGGGGTAATGCCATTGCTAATGCACTGAGCATTTTCACAAGTTCACAAATTACAGGCTATTCGGCCCATCGAGTCTACTCCGCCATTCAATCATGGCTGATCTCTGCCTCCTAATCCTATTTTCCTGCCTTCTCCCCATAACTCTTGACACCCGTTCTAATCACGAATTTGTGGGAATTAGTATTAGTAAGGGTTAGTAAGAATGTTGGAGGGGGCCGAGATCACATGCCTGGGAGCTGTAACACCTGGATTAGCTAGATCTACAAGACATTACGCTGCTTCGGAATATATTACTTAAACGTTCGGCTTTTTGGCCCACACTTGCCCTGCACTGTTCCATTCTCTCTCAGGAACCCTCCAGCTCATACCCTTCCCAAAGGCCAGGGTCTAACCATCGATTCTCTGATGGTCAGAGATCATCCCGGGAGGCCTCCGTTGCCTACCGTCCATCCCCACCTCCTCCCTTCACTTGGGTTAACATATGATGAGCGTTTGGCGGCACTGGACCTGTACTCGCTGGAGTTTTGGAAGGATGAGGGAGGATCTCGTTGAAACTTACCGAATAGTGAAAGGCCTGGATGGACTGGATGTGGAGAAGATGTTTCCACTATTGGGAGAGTTTAAAACAAGAGGCCATCGTCTCAGAATAAATGGACATACTTTTAGAAAGGAGATGAGAAGGAATTTATTTGGTCAGAAGGTGGTGAATCTGTGGAGTTCATTGCTGCAGGCGGCTGTGGAGGCCGTCGATGGATGTTTTTATGGTCAAGATTGACAGATTCCTGATTAGTAAGGTATCAGGGGTTATGGGTAGAAGGCAGGAGAATAGAGTTGAGAGGGAGAGATGGATCATCCATGACTTGATGGGTCGAATGGCCTAATTCTGCTCCTATAACAGCGCAGGTTTGACTGTCTGACATTAGTGCAGCACATTTGTCTCAAGGCCAAGATTCTATTGAGCAGAGGCCTTGGTTTAGACTATAGCTGGGATCAGCCCTTTTACAGGCTGATCCACCAGCAGACCAGAGGGAACCTTGGCAGATCTGACCAGGTATTGGGGAATCCCTGGACAGTGTGATGCGTGCGGGATAGCGCCAAGCACGGGACGCCAGTGAAATGTAGTGCAAATATAACAAGGTAAATGGCATGGGGAACCTTTATTCAACTGAGGAACGTGTGCAGAAACATAGGACAGAGACGTTGCATAACGAGGTGCGCGGTCATGCTGAGCTTTCTGCCAGACAAGCACAGGAGAGGTTCAATGTTAAGAGACCATTGGCTTGTGCTACTTTTATAGCCAGAGATGGAAAGGTCAGGTGAGTCCAATTGCACTTACTACCCCTGAAAGCATGACACGGGCAGAGTTCTAAGTAGAACTCTAGAACAATTGGGCAGCGGTAGAGTTGCTGCCTTACAGCGCTTACAGCGGCAGTGACCCAGGTTCGATCCCAACAATGGGTGGATGTCAGTACAGAGTATGTACGTTCTCCCCGTAACCACATGGGTTTTTTCCGAGATCTTCGGTTTCCTCCCATACTCCAAAGATGTACAGGTTTGCAGGTTAATTAGCTTGGTATAAATATAAATTGTCCATGGTTGTGGGTAGTGTAGTGTAGCTGTATCTCTAAACTAAACTAAACTGTTTTACTAGAGTTTCAAGCTCACAATTTATATATTTTCAGCAATCGTCGAGGCCCTTTGAATCCTGAAGAGCATTCTCGGCTGCCAGCTCTCATTGAACTGTAATGAAAGTTATTTAAAACAGTTTTCGAATGGAATTAATAGCTTATAATCGTGACATTTTTTTTGTGGTGCAGCAGGAACAATTGTTGGAGAATAGTCACGCTGAACAGTTTGTGAAGCAGTAACACTGAGGGCTCAGAGCCTCTCTTAAGGCCAGCATCTACAGCAAGAGAATGCAGCCTCTCAGGCTATTCTTTGCCTCTCTGTTGTGTTCACCGGCTATTGTACTGTTGCTATGGAAACCATTTATTGTGTCCAAAAGCGCTACGGCAGATTTTTTGAAAAACAAAACTGAAATGTACAGTCACGCTGTAATCTGTAATCATTTTCAACCTTACAGAAATTACCATCAAAGTCGACGATTCCGAGTGTTTATCAACGGGCAGCTATCATGACTTGGAAACAGAACGGTTCCTCTCCACCTGTTCAACTGGCCGCAGGGTTTCTTTCAATGAAGCATCACTATTCGACCATGGGAAGAAAACACAGGAGAAAGGACGGAGGTAGTGCAAGTACTGTCGCCGCGCTGTTGGTCATGGGTTTTGATATTCAACATGGAAGAACTAAGTTATCAGTTTATTAAATTCAATTAGGTCATTTTCAATCATTCACATTGGCTAGAATTTCACTTGAACCAATCAAGAAACCAGGCATGACATCAAACACCCTTGGCAGTAAGTCAGTAGATTGCCATGAGTAGGACCAAGGAATTTAATTTAATTTAGAGATACAGAGCGGAAACAGGCACTTCGGCCCACTGAGTCCGAGCCGACCAGCGATCCCCCCACACTAACACTATCCTACATGCACTAGAGAGAATTTACAATTATACCAAGCCAATTAGCCTACAAACCTGTACGTCTATGGAGTGTGGGAGGAAACTGGAGCTCCAGGAGAAAACCCATGTAGGTTACAAACACCATACAGACAACACCTGTAGTCAGCATCGAACCCGGTCTCTGATGCTGCAAGGCAGTAACTCTATCGCTACGCCACTGCGCTGCCTCAAGTTGAAGGCAGGAGTGAAGTCAGATGCACATGCTAAGAGGAACGTCATTTGTTTACACAGACACAAATTATTGGAACCTTTAGATGTTCATGGTCTGACTTGGATGTGGTGACTTTGGAGAAGGTGCAGAAGCGATTCACCAGATTGTTGCCTGGATGAGAGGGAATGAGAGGTTGGACAAACTTGGTGGACCAATATAAAGAGTTATAGAATGAGATGCAATATGGAAACAGGACATTCAGCCCATTGAGTCCACACTGACCATCAAACACAGAATTACACTAACCTTACTCTAATCTATACTTTCCCTCCCAACGTTCCCATGAGCTCCACCCGAATTGCACCATTCCACCAGATGAAGTAGAAATAAGGAACTGCAGATGCTAGTTTACACAAAAGGGCAGAAAGTGCTGGAGTAACTCAGCGGGTCAGCGATGCTGATGAAGGGTCCCGACCCGAAAAGTCACCTGCCCATGTTCTCCAGAGATGCTGCCTGGCCCGCTGAGTTACTCCAGTATTTTGTATCCATAGGAAATAATTGAGACGGGTGCAATGATGATACTTTAAAGATGTTTGGACAGGCTCGTGGATAGGAAAGTTGTAGGAAGGAACTGCAGATGCGGGTTTACACCAACGATAGGCACAAAATGCTGGAGTAACTCAGCGGGACATGCAGCATCTCTGGAGAAATGAAATAGGTGGCGTTTCGGAAGGAAGGGTCTCAACTCGAAACGTCACCTGTTCCTTTTCTCCAGAGATGTTGGCTGACCCGCTGTTGCTCCAGTATTTTGTGCCTATCTTCAAGGTTTAGAAGGGTATGGGTCAAACACGGGCTAATGGGAGTAGCTTAGATGGGCATTTTGGTCGGTATGGATGAGTTAGGTCACAGCGCCTGTTTACATGCTGTTTGACTCTATTACCCCCTCTACTCTGGCGGCAATTTACAGTGGTCAATTAACCGACCAAGGCGTGTGTATTTGGGATGTGACGGGGAACCAGAGCAGCGGGCAGAAGCTCACTCCATCACAGGGGGAGCGTGCAAACTCCAACAGACAGGAGCAAAGATCAGGATTGAAGCCAGGTCACTGGAACTATGAGGCAGCGGAACTACTGTAAATAGCTCATTCTAAGCTTCCCCCCAGTTTAGTTTCAGTCAATAAAATACTGAGTCAAGCATCTATGCATCTAAACTTTACTTTGGAAACACACAATAACACTTCCCCACTCCTATACCTAACCACCGCGGGTTCGATCCTTGTATCTGCCTGGCCAAGTCCTTCTAGTCTCGTGCAAGTAGAGACACTCCAAAAGGTCGCGCAGTCCTAAGCGTTCTCCCAGAAGATCGACACAGGACCTCGTGGGAGCTACCTTTTATAGGTCCCCGAGCCTTGAGGGGTTAAACTATTTGGGGGTGGTCTCTTTACAGTCCAATAACAGATATCGATTAACACAGTACATGATAGACATTTCCCTAACCCAATAATACAGTGACTAATACAATGTATCTGATAAAGTTTCTGGAAGGAAGCAAACATAGCAACATTTGCCCAGATATTTAAGAAACCCAGACAAGGCTCAGCTCTTAACCCAATCAACAGCCAGCAAAGTAAAGCTTTGCAACAATATTTAAAATGTGTATGTCTGGTTTGCATTCACCCAATCCGTTTCATGCAATTTACACCTAATTATAAGAATCTGCAGATGCCCCATTCTTTCCCTGCAACTTTTATCTCGGCTCCAAACAAGCTGGCACCATTCTGGAGCTTGTCCCATTTCTGCAGAAGGCACATTTAAATTGACCAAATGGCCTAACAGAAGCCTTTACTCAATGTTAGTGTCCTGGCATCTCCAATGTGACCAGAATTAACACTACAAGCTGCACCACTGTATTGCTCACCGTATATTGTAGGAAAGAGAGGAATAGAGTTTCCTGATTTTAAGCTGTGGGATAGTAAATGTAGATTTGGTGCAAGAATTTCTGGTTTTCTTTCCACTTTCAACAGATAGGCTTTTGTAGGACATGTCATGAGAGAGAATATATATACATATACATATATGTATATGTATATATATACATACAACTATCCCAAGGGTGGCTGGCCCTGATAATTCAGGAATGATGAATATGTGGATTTCTGGACTCAACATAAGGAAGCAACAATGTATTTGCTTATGAAACCATTGATACATTGAAATGAATTGCAATTTTACTGAAGCAATCATTAGAGGGATGATTTAGGGTAGGGCATGATCAAAACTGGAATATAATTATCAAAATCTTTCCAAAATATAACTTCTTATAATTGCTGAGGTGAAATTAATTATGGAGATTTATTATTTCACTTGCACATGAAACAGGTACCCGGAGTCATTGTGACAGATCCTCTTTACAGGAGATGGCACCTTTTAGCTGTTTGTTTTTTGTTGGTGAACCCTAAATGCCACATGAAAAGGTGGTCAGACTGGTAGTTATGGTCATACAGCACGGAAAAGGGCCTTTGGCCCACCATGCCGTCTAAGTTGGCATATCAGGCTGGTCTCATTTGTCTGCAATTAGTTTAGAGATACAGCATGGAAACAGGCTCTTCGGCGCACCGAGTCCGCACACATTAACACTACCCTACACAGTCTACGGCAATTTTTATATTTATACCAAGCCAATTAACTTACAAACCCTATACATCTTTAAAGTGTGGGAGGAAATCGAAGATCTCGGAGAAAACCCACGCAATCACGGGGAGAAGGTACAGGCTCCGTACAGGAAAGCACCCAAAGTTGGGATCGAACTCAGGTCACTGGTGCTGTAAGCACTGCTAGGCAGCAACTGTACTGCTGCGCCACCTTGCCCAGGGCCCACAGCCCTCTAAATCCTTCCTGTACATATATCTGTCCAAATGTCTTTTAAAAGATGTAATTATATCTGCTTCTATAGCATCGTCTGGCAGATCATTTCGGATACATACTACCCTATGTGGAATTGTTCCTCTGAGGTCCCTCATAAATCATTCCCCTCTCACCTTAAGCCTACAATCTCTAATTTTAGAATCCTCTACCCAGGGAAAATGCCTATGAGCGATCACTTAATTCATGTCCCATATAATCTTGTACTCCTCAATAAGGTTATCCCTCAAAGCCCAACGCACCAAACAAAAGTCCCAGCCTGTGCAACCTCCCCCTAGAGCACAAGCCTGCAGCCTTAGGCAGCATCCTGATGAATCTGTTCTGCATTCTTTCCAACATAATGATATCCCCTCTTCCTCTCTCTCACTCTCTCTCTCTGTCCCTCCCCCACCCTAATCATCCTCCTAGTTTCACTGTCGTCCTGCTTATTTTGCTGTTTATATCCATTAATTATCACCTTCTCCACAGTCAACAATGGACTATTGTGTGCTCCACCTTCCCTTGAACATCTGGCTGACTTTGATTTGTTCCTATCATACCTTTCATTTATTTGTTCTTCATACCTTTGCATATCTCGTTTCCCTCTCCCCTGAAAGTTTGAAGAAGGGTCTCGATCTATTCGTTTTCTTCAGAGATGCGGCCTGACCCGCTGAGTTACTCCAGCATTTTGTGTCTATCTTCGGTGTAAACCAGCATCTGCAGTTCCTTCCTACACATCCTTCCTCTAGCTGGGTGACCAGAATTTCAAGTGTAGTCTCGCAAATCACTTGAATAGTTGAATCATGATGCCCCGACCTTTGTACTCGCTACTCTCTTCAATGAAGGCAAGGATGCCTAACACCTTTTTCACCACCTTGTTCACCTAAACCACCATTTTCTGGGAATCATGCAACTGTACTCCCAAATCTCCTTGCTATGCTCTCCAGAGCACTGCCATTTAATGTGTAGAATCTGCCCTGGTTTGACCTAGCGAAGTGCAAAACCTCACATTTGTCGGAGTCCATTTGCCCCATGTCTTGGCTAATGTCCTTCCAGATTATGAATGTCATGGGTTTGAAAAACTCCACCAGAGAAGACATGGCAAGTTACTGTCATGCAGTTTGCAAAAACTAAAGTTGTAGGATCAATCCAAATTTATCAAATGCCGATTAAAGCAATCGCCGTCTGTAATTTTCTATTACATTAACTTTCAATCATACTCTTAATTAAATACTTCTCAAACCTGTTTGAGTGATCCTGGAATAGAAACTCATTTACATGCCTATTTCTCAAGTTTGATGGAAGTCACACTGACTTAGCAAGTAACTTGGCAAGTCCTCATCCTCCAGAAAACAGGCCTGCCACACTCAGGATATTTCAGAAGCCCCAGCAATTTCCAAGAAAGGGGATGGTTTTATTTGTATTTGTCTTCTGGAGTTATAAGGAGCGGGATGATTCCTCTGACCTCACGAATGTTCTGAATACTCTTTGTCATCCTACAGCTAAAGTCTAAAATGGGCTGGCACAGTGGCGTAGCGGTAGAACTGCTCCGCCACAGACCCAGATTCGATCCTGACTACGGGTGCTGTCTGTACGGAGTTTTTAACGTTCCCCCTGTGACAGCGTGAGTTTTCTCCAGGTACCCCGGTTTCCTCTCACAACCCAAAGACGCACAGGTTTGTAGGTTAATTGGCGTCTGTAAAATGGTAAATTGTCCCTGGTGCGTAGGAAAGTGTTGGTGTATGGGGTGATTGCTGGTCGGCGTGGACTCGGTGGGCCGAAGAGCCTGTTGCCGCACTGTATCTTTCAAGTCTAAAGCTCACCACCGTCCACTCATTCCAGGACTTACCTAAGCCGAGGCACTGACTATGTCCCTCACATCCATCATCTCCTCCACTTTACGATGATAATCACAGTTTTCTCATGGATCTCCTGCCGAATTGTGCCTTTGCTGCTTCCCTTTCCCTTAACTTGCATGAATACTTCCTTCCCCTATTAGCTGACCAATACTCGGTGTGCATTATTAGTTACATTTAAAATCTGTATAACCTGACCTCATTTGGCTTCATGAAGAGGAAGTTAATCGGAACTGAAGTGTTCAACTTCAAACAGTGCGAGTCACAAAAGCCTTGCCGTTAATATAAACTTTTTTTTATTCATGGAAATTGTAAATTACAAATGATTCACTGGCTCTTGGACCTCCCGCTGAAGCTGTGAAGCTGTCAGAAGCAAAAGGATAACATAATGAAGCAGAAGGGTACAGTAATGCCATTCTTCACAGTCAGATGCCTGGCTGTCTACTGTCTGGTGTAATAAATTACAACGTTGGTTATTTGGGTCTGTGACTTGAAGATCAAAACCAGCGGACAAGTTTCCTCCAGTTTTAATTTTAACCCTTCAAATGCAGAAGACTTTGAAGCATTAAAGTGGCCTCACCTTCACCACACAGCTGTACACATCTGCGGCGTGTGATTAGAACAAGGTGTTCACATTTTAATATTCTCCTGATTTCCCACCCATAAAGCAAATAACATCTCTGGGAAATGCCATGCGATGGCTGTTAACAGCAGATTTATTGAATAGTTCCTGCAGTTGGTATGGGTTACTGGAGGAATAACCAGGTCTATATTAGTTTAGAGTACAGCGTGGAAACAGGCCCTTCAGCCCACCGAGTCTGCGCCAATCAGCCATATACTTAGCCCTATCCAACACACTTGGGACAATTTACAATTTTTACCAAAACAAATTGACCTACAAACCTGTGCGTCATTGGAGTGTGGGAAGAAACTGGAGCAACCAGGGAAACCCTACGGGGTCATGGGAAAAATGTATAAACTCCAAACAGACAGCACGTATAGTGAGGATCGAACCCGGGTCTCTGACACAGTAACACAGCAACTTTGCCGCTGTGCCATCGTGCCACCACCGGGTCTTAAGAGATAATCTAAACTCAAGCAGGTGATTAGAAATGCCAAAAGGAGCTATTGTCGGTAAATCGGATTTAAAAAAATCCCAAACTTTTTATACGTATATTAAAAACAAGTGGATAAGCTGGATGGCTCAGGAATAAACAAGGTAATTTAGCTTGGAGTCTAGAGATGGCACAAATGACGCACAATGCTGGAGTAAATTGGCAGGTCAGGCAGCATCTCTGGAGAAATTAACTTGTTCTGTGTGAAACATGATAACAACTATTTCTGGGACATTTTGTACATGTGTTTAAACTTATCTGGAACAGTAATAAAAGAGAGAATTCTACTTGAATGAGTTAACTGAATTGCTCAAAGCACCATGTGTTTCACAGTCACAACTGCCCCTGCTGGATGGAGGCTGGTGATCATTAAACAACAAAGCATAAGAGACAAAATGTGCCTTTGTTGCTCACGTGTTTCACAGAGATTACGAGTGCGGACTTATTCAGGGTAAACATCCACAAGTAATGATTGCTGAATATAATTTTTTTGCCGTTTACAGATTCCTACAATCATGGAGCAGACATCTTGGAATACAGGCACTCCCTGACTTACGTAATAGGCGACTTACCTAAACTTGAACTTTCGTAAGCAATTCTTTAAGCCCACTGATGCCCACATGGTCGCTACCTCGGAGCTCCTAAGTGGTCTCCATCTTAGAGCTCCCATGGTGTCTCCACCTCGGAGCTCCCATGTGGACTCTGCCTTGGAGCTCCCACCTGGTCTCTAGCTGGTCTCCGCCTCGGAACCCCTCCCTGGTCTCCACCTTGGAGCTCCCACCTGACCTCCGCCTCGGAGTTCATGGTCTCCACCTTGGAGCTCCCACCTAGCCTCCGCCTCGGAGCTCCCATGCAGTTCCGCTTCGAACAGTAAATGTACACATGTGAAGTAGCACTTCCATTTCCGACTTGTGTAACGTCAGACTTATGCATGGGTTTGCAGGACATAACCCTTATGTAAGTCGGGTAGTGTCTGTACTGTCAAAGCTAAGGCAAGGGTGAAGCTGTGATACAATTTTCACAGCCATGTTTCTGCCTGTAGGTTTAACAAGAAGTTGCATTCACAGAAAATATTGCATTGTCTAACCATGAATGCGATCTTAAATGTATATAAGCAATTTCTTTATTCCCCCCGGCTAATTAATTTACGCAGCTCACAGTTTGATCAATAATGTGCTGCGTGCATTTTGTGAAATTGTAATACACCTTTAAAGCAATCTATAAAATAATTCATAAGATCTGGGAAAGATTGGAATAATTAACTATCTTTCATGATGTTAAAATGAAACAATAATTGCTGGCTGAACAACTAGTTTCATTTTTCTGACTAATTCCCCAAAACAGTGCCAATCCAATCTTAAGTGGAAACACCATCATAATTGACAACTAAAGAGCTACACTAACAGATTTTTAAGGGATCATTTGGTAATGCAATTGACAGTTGTTTCATCCAACACGATTGACATGAATATATTAAGTGTACACAAAACATTCTTTAATTCAGGTGCTGTATATCTTTGCATGGGATTGGGAAGGCAGTTGAATTAAGGTGAAACTAAATTTGTCCAACTCAAAACATAGAACATGGAATGCAGGAAAGTATAACACACTACTAGGTCCTTCAGCCCACAATGTCTATGCTGAACATGATGCCAAGATTCATTCATCTCTGCCTGCACATGATCCATATCCCTCCATTCCCCGCATATCCATGTGCCTGTCTAAAAGCCTTATTAATGCCATTATTGTATCCATATCCAGCATCACCCCTGGCAGCATGTTCCAGGCACCCACCACCCTCTGTGTGAAAAAGAACTTGCCTTGCATATCTCCTTTAAACTTTGCCCCCTTAAACAGGTACTGAGGAACGCCCATATACTGATTGCTTTCACATCCATTGTAAATATATATACCTGATGGTTGAAATACTTGAGGTTAAATTTAATCTAAACATCCGAGCTGGTGAGGTTAAAAATTACACATCTTTAAATCCAGCATTAGCAAAAATCACGGAAAAAGCTAATTGCCCCAAATCGAAAGATAAACCGAATAGTGATGGGATACGTGAAAGGTAGGAGAATGGGATTGAGAGGGAAAGATAGATCAGACATGATTAAATGGCAGAGTAGTCTCGATGGGCTGAATTGCCTAATTCTGCTCCTATGACTTATGAAATAATTTCAGTGGAGCAAGCTTGTTAATCAAAAAAGACAAAGACAAAAAACTATGAGGTGCAGCAGAGTGGAAGTGTAGTGATGGATTTTGTTGCACAAGCACACACTTCACTACAATCAAGAGCACACGTTCAAAAAGTAAGCAAAGCAAACAGCGGCATAATGTAAATACAAAGCTCTCATCCTGCTATATGTCCACACACAGAGGCAATGAGTAGCAAAACAGGATAATTTCATGATACACAACAATGTCACTTTAAATTTGACTTCAAACACCAACAGGTAGATAGTTCATATATCCACTATTTCAATTCTGATATTGATTGAGTTCCCGAGCTCCAGGGGCATCAACAGGGAGATGCTTAACTCTTTCATTGACTTTACACTCTTTACCCATTTTGCAGAGCACCAGAATAAAACCATGACTATAATAGCAATCAGTGGAATGCCATTTGAGTGCATTAAACATTTGTCAAACCAGTATCAAGTACCAATTATTTCCAGATGCCTTGCGGTGTGATGTATCATGAGTAAAATGGTAATATCTGATCCAGATCATGTATTCAATCCACATTCTAACTTGGGATCTGTCATTTGGCACAGGTTCGAGTTAAAGCAGGCAGCTAGTTTTTCAACCCAACTTTCCTGTGAGAGGTTTCCCTGTAGAGTGAACAGGAGTGTGAAATGTATCCTGTTATCTTTAGCTACTGTTATAGCTCCAAGCAATATGATAAATAGAGCAGCCAAATGGTAAAACAAGAAAGCTGCGTGGGAATCAATGGCCCTGGGGCAAGACACCATCAACACTTCTTTTTGTTTCTTTCTTCGTTTAGGTATACTCTGACCGAAGGGGATTTTCACCATTTAAAGAATGCTCGATTGACTCATTTGCATATCTCTCCGCCTTCACTGAAAATAGTAACAATTCATGAGTGTGAATCCAGCGAGAATAACAGCTTAGCAGTGAGAAGCCACACTCCAGCGTCCTCCAAAACCAACCTTTCCATTTTCCAGGCAAGTATCAATTCATTCTCATCTTCCAAGACGTTGCTAATAGTTGGTGAGCGTGCGTTGTTAAGCTGAGATCGTTGTGAACGGAAAGTGCCATTTTGCTTCAGTTGGCTCAAGTTTTGGATTATGCCAATGAAAATTGCTAGTTATTGACTTTATTTTACATAATAATACAATGCTGTTTGCTCATCCCTTACTGGTAAGTTACAGTCATGGAGAGATATACATGGAAAACGGGCGCTTTGAACTACATTAACCATCTATTTAACTTAGCCCATCATTAAATGCATTATTTTTTAAAAACTATCCATATTCCCATCAACCTTCAATCTCCAACCTTTCCCCCGACTCTCACTCACTTGAGGCAAAGTACAAAGGGCAATTAACCGCCTATTCTTCAAATCTCAGTCATGTGGGAGGAAACTGGAGCATCAGGAGGAAGCTGACCCATTCACAGGTAAAGCCCCAAGCAGAGAGTGCCCAAGGTCAGGATCGAAGACTATACTTGCCAGGTTATGGTCTGGCAGATCGAGTTATAAACCATCAGAGCAGAGGCATGAGATCAAATCCCACTATGGTGAGTTAAATTCAAATAGTTAAAGTTTTAGAAATTCAGAATTCAAAAAAAAAATCATATTTACCATGAAATTGCTGGGTTATGAAAGAAAAATCGGGCTCACCAATGTTCTTCGGTGGAGGACATTTGTCAACCTTACCCTCACTGGCCTGAAGGGGAATATGGTTTATTCTCAGTTCTCAGTCTAAGGGCATTCAGAAATAGAGAGTAAATGATGCTATTGTCAGTAATGTGCGTGTACGGTGGATGGATAAGATATGGAAATGAAACGCGCACAACACTGTGTGTCGGTTTTAGTAACGTTTAACTATGGCATCTGCCGAAGAAGCTGCAGGCATTTTGAAGTTTGACATAATTCCTCGAAACTGTTGCGTCCATTGGAGTGTTTGCAGACTGGGTGATTGATCGGTAGAGTGAGGAGTGGTGTGCGGTGCCTCTATCGATTCTTCCGGTGCTCTGCGCAGCTGGACGTTTGCTCATTTTGGGAGGATTGGTGCAAGGTGTTCAGGGCTCTCCAATGGACATTTGGCGCTGTAGGATTGGAGCAATGCAGTAAGAGCAGGTGGAATATTTAAAATTTTTAGAGATTGATTTGGCTTTGGGGTGGTCTGTCAAAGTCCCTTTCTGGACTTTAGCTGCTCAGCACCCACTTGGAGCATGTGGAGCTCAACATGATATTGGGGTCCTACCAATGGAATGAAAGCTGGTCTCAGTATGGGTGACAATGAAACTAATGGAGTCAGTTCACTCATGTGCTTCAAGGAAGGAGGTCTCCTGTCCTTCCCTGCCTTTCATGTGACACACCAAATCTTTACTGCGTCTTCAACTTGAGGAAATTTCAGGACCAGCGACAAATTCTGCTGCTGTTCACTCCCACAAAAAAAAGGAATCTTTTTCCGCAGATGCTGCCACCTTTCTGTGCTGTATGACACTGTGATTCAATGATGGGCAGCAGGAATTCAGTGGGCTGAAGGGCCTGTTTCCGTGCTCTATGACTCTGTGACTCAATGATGGCCAGCAGCGACTCAGTGGGCTGAAGGGCCTGTTTCTGCGTTGTATATCTATGATTCTTTGCAGGGCAGCAGACCCAAGCAGTAATGGGACTGAGTCATCATTATCACATTCTGAGATAAACTGCCCTTTAGATCAGGCATCAGTCTAGAACACCTACGGAAGCGAATCAAGACTTCACCAGCTTTAGGTAGCTGATTAACTCCTGGATTAGAATTCAGACCAACTAACTGAGAGGCAAAGGTTTTAGCGACTCAATCAATCTAACATCATGGCCCTAATAAGAATTATGAGGCTGTAGGACCAGTGATTGGAATTACTTGAAAATCTGTTGATATTATGTAGTCTTTTGACGTTAGATCAGAGGAGATTTTCATTTGCTTTGGTTTATCTCATTCCCACCCATGCTGAGCAGAAGTATTAGTGATGGAATACAAATGTAGAAAGATGGATAGCATGACCTGCTGCTGGCAACGAATGAATTCTAACGAAATTTCATCTCATTGAGCACCCACAATATGTCCAGGTGAAATGTTAGGATTTTAGTCATCTATACAAGGTAAAGGATAATTTGTAGAAAGTAAAAACCTTTTAAATCTGAATTATAAATTAACAAAAGATGCGAAGATTGGATGATTCAAATATATTTAATAAGTCTTAGTGTGGAAACCGTCTCTTCGCCCCAACTTGCCCACATCGATCAACATGTCCTATCTACACTAGCCCCACCTGCCTGCGTTTGGTCCATATCCCTCTCAACCTGGCCTATCCATGTACCTGCCCAAATGTTTCTTACACGTTGTGATAGTACCTGCTGCAACGACCTCCTCCGGCAGATTGTCCCATACATCCACCACCCTTTGTGTGAAAAAATTATCCCTCAGGTTCCTATTTTATCATTTCCCCCTCACCTTAAACCTATGTCCTCTAGTTCTCGATTCCCCAACTCTGGCCAAGAGACTCTGTGCATTTACCCGAACTATTCCTCTCATGATTTTGTACACCTTTATTAGATTAACACTCATCTTCCTGCGCTCCAAGGAATAGAGTCCTAACCTGCTCAACCTCCCCCTATAACTCAAGCCGTCGAGTCCTGGCAGCATCCTTGTAAATCTTCTCTGCACCCTTTCCAGCTTGACGACATTATTCCTATAACATGGTGCCCAGAACTGAACACAATACTCTGAATGCAGTTTCACCAACGTCTTATACAACTGCATAAGTAAATAAATGACTAGATAAATTAGGCAAAGCAGTACAATAATAGTTTCAGGTTCTATAATTCCTTAGCCCTCTTGCGTAGTGACCAATATCCTGCTGTAATGCCACTTTAATTAGCTCTTTGGTAGAATTATTCAGTCTGTTCAAGAAAGTAGCACGATTGCCATCTATCGTGGAGTGAAATAGTTGTTGCAATGTTCGTGGAAAATTTCTGAGCAGATTTGTAGAACATTTCTTTGTGCTCTATTTTGCGGAGACATTAATCAAATTAACACAAATGGGTTAATGACTACCTGAAAATAGAAGCCGTGGATTTTGACGTGTGCTTATTGCTTTCTCAGTGAAATACTGTGATGTGGAATGCAGCTGGAAGTAGATTAGAACCGGCAGGTGAATAGTTTACGGCATAATGCCACAAATGAAACAAAGTCCAATACATCACAATGCCCCCAGTGAACCAGTGTAGACTTTAATTCACCACGCAGTCTGTGAAGAAGCATATTTTCACAATTGTCATCGTTGCCTTTCTCACAATTTAAAGTATTGACATCCAGTGCTCAAATACCAGTGCCACTGGCAAATATTTCATTAGCTTCTTATCCATTATATCATCGTTCGTTTGCAATAATAGTCATATGATTTGCATCCATGGCCATTATACCGGAAAGTATTTCAGATTTTAAGTATTTCTGACTTAATTAATGCTGAAATCAAGCTTTACATCTTTACATCCGATGCATGTATATGTATCAGAATATGTCTCGGTTTGACGGTGGCGCAGCGGTAGAGTTGCCGCCTAACAGCAAAATGCAGCGCCAGAGACCTGGGTTCGATCCCGACCACTGGTGCTGTCTGTATGGAGTTTGTACGTTCTCCCCGTGATCTGCGTGGGTTTTCTCCGAGATCTTCGGTTTCCTCCCGCACTCCAAAGATGTACAGGTTTGTAGGTCAATTGGCTTGATTAATTGGTTTGATAAAAAAAATGTAAAATTGTCCAAGTTGGCGATTTGCAGAGAACTGCCCTGCCGACTACAAAATCCAGAAAGTTCAGAGGGAGATATTACAGCTCAAGACCGCTGAGTTGTGCACCTAATGAGCTCAGGATCAAGGGGATTACAAATGGTATGAATTAGAAGCAATATATAACGTAAAGAGACTAGTATATATAGTTATACAGTATATAATGTACTAATTTCATGGACTAATGCCAGATTGATTATGTAGTGGGTGTGAATGGTTCTGGCATGGTACAAGTAGGTGAACTGTTGGACAGTTACAGTGTGAGGTCAAGCCAATTAAACAGGATGCCCCTTCATATTTTATCTTGAACTGGCTGTATATGTTGATATTTCAACTCACTCCTGGTGCCACGTTCCAAGGTGCACAGTTATAAGCAATAGAATTCTAAACCTGTCACAGATCTTTGCTCTGGCTGCATTCTTACCGTCAGCTTATTTCAATCACAGGCTTTTACTCACTCTTCCAACACAGGTAGTCCAAATATTCCATGTCATCTGGGCAAATATCTCCATGCCATCTGCCCTTGTTTATTTCTCAATTAAATAACAGTCATCTGACGCAGAATTAGATGCAGGAGTTAGATGTGACCCTTGTGGCTAAAGGGATCAGGGGGTATGGAGAGAAGGCAGGTACGGGATACTCATTTGGATGATCAGCCATGATCATATTGAATGGCGGTGCAGGCTCGAAGGGCCAAATGGCCTACTCCTGCACCTATTTTCTGTGTCTATGAATATGACTGGAAATAGGTCAAAAATAGCAGGTGACTGTTATATATAATGTCACTACTAAAGCAAGGCCTGATATTTAAACGGTGTCCCCAATGAACTATTGTACAATGTAAATCAGCCCATTATCTTTGAAGGAGCATATTGTAACAATTGCCATCATGTAGACTGGCATATGTAACAAACAACTAGGATAGACACAAAATGGTGGAGTAGCTCAGCGGGACTGGCAGCATCTCTGGAGAGAAGGAACGGGTGACGTTTCGGGTCTGAAGAAGGGTCTCGTCGCCCATTCCTTCCCTCCAGAGATACTGCCTGTCCCACTGAGTTACTCCAGCATTTTGTGTCTATCTTTGGTTTAAACCAGCATCTGCAGTTCCTTCCTACAACTAATAACTAGGGTTGGAGTTTCTGAAATGTAGTCAATAAAAACAAAACTAGAAGCACCAAAGAAGACAAACTTGGAAGAATCATTTGTTTTTCTATTTGTATAAATACTGGCGAGAAATGTTAACCATCCAGCATTTAAGTACATTCACAACAATTCTGCTTTAAGAATGACATTGTAAACATACATTGAGACTACTGAGCAATTCATTTATTTTTGGGATCTATTGGTCAGTGACATATGGGTCAATGACCAAGGAGATGGTGGTAAACTTAACTACTACTACTGACTAATTATATTGATCAATAAGGTAATGTGGGTAAAAGAGCAATGACATTTATTTACTACAATTGATATTTAACCACTACGACTTTAATAGCGGAATACGGTAATGAAATATACTTAATACTACTGATCAATTATACCGGCTACTGACTAATTATACTGACTAATGACTAATTCTACTGACGGACAGTGTAATGATTCAAGATTCAAGAGAGTTTATTGTCATGTGTCCCAGATAGGACAATGAAATTCTTGCTTTGCTTCAACACAACAGAATATAGTAGGCATAAAGAAATAAGGAACAGATCAGTGTAACCATGTACCAATGAAAATATATATACACACATAAATAAACAGATATTTATAGGCAATGGGCTATTAATGATCAGATTTTTGTTTGAGTTGAGCTTAATAGCCCGATGGCTGTGGGGAAGGAGCTATTCCTGAACCTGGATGTTGCAGATTTCAGGTTCCTGTACCTTCTACCTGAAGGCAGCAGGGCGATGAGTGAGTGGCCAGGATGGTGTGGATCCTTGATGATCCTGGCAGCCTTTTTGAGGCAGCGACTGCAATAGATCCCCTCGATGGTAGGGAGGTCAGAGCTGATGATGGACTGGTTCAGTGTTTACAACTTTTGTAGTCTTTTCCGCTCCTGGGCGCTCAAGTTACCGAACCAAGCCACGATGCAACCGGTCAGCATGCTCTCTACTGTGCACCTGTAGAAGTTCGAGAGAGTCCTCCTTGACATACCGACTCTCCAGTGGCACAATTATTGTAATAGGGTAACAAAATTTAACAACTACTACTTACCAATTATATTTACTAATAATGGCTACTGACTAATTCTACTGACTACTAATTCTATTGACCAGTACCACTATTGACCAGTTCTATTGACCAATACTAACTAAATCTACTAACTGCTACTGGTTATTCCACTGACCAGTACTACCACTGACCATTTCATTTAGATGTTGGATCTGTCAATCTGTTGGTCAATGACAGGAGCGGAATGGCCTGGCACATAATGGGAAATGTAACTGTCAGTATGATTTTGACTCTGTGGGTGTTGATATTTATTTTAATTTAATTTTACGCAGACAGAAAGTTTGATACCACTTCGGAGTGAAGTTATTTTAATTATTATAAATACCTGATTTCCTGAACACCTGTAAAGGCCAAAAGACAAGCCTTGACTTAAGGCAGAGGTTGAGAGATAGTTTGTAAGAAAGGGATGAAAGGTCACCATAGAGATACATGAACGCAGAAGTTCACAAGTTAAAGGAGTAGAATTAGGCCATTCGGCCCATCGAGTCTACTCTGCCATTCAATCATGGCTGATCTTTGTCTCCTAATCTATTTTTCCTGCCTTCTCCCCATAACCTTTGACACCCATTCTAATCAAGAAATGCAGATTTGTGTCGAGAATCATATTGAATGGTGGAGCAGGCTTGAGGGGCTGAATGGTCTACTCCTGCTCCTGATTCATATCTGCATATAATCTCAACAAAAACCCTGCCTAATAACTAATGATCCAGTAGCCCTATCTTAAAACATGATCATATTAAGATTCTGCCATCGATATGTCGCAAAATATTTCTCTACTTTTTATTAAGCTAATAATTTCCATCAAAACGACATTTTGATTTAGGTATCTTGCACAGTGAACCAAAGCTAGCACTGCAAAGCGTCAATAGTGTTAATGTCTTTAGCTCATATGCTTTCTGTCTTGAAAACTACTTTTTATTGATTTAATATGTTAGCCTTAAAGTCATTCATGGAGAAGTCCGATCTTTTCATAGCTAAGATATTCATTTAAATCAAAACTTGACCACTATATTTTTGAAATATACCTGCCGCCTTTTCACTTTAAAGATTATAATTCTTCACTGCCAACCTCAGCACTTTCTCAGTGTTTAGCGTGTTAGGTGCACAGCAGAGATTTTGCCTTCTACTGGGAGATTCCAGTTTTGGAGTGACGTCCACATTCTAGTTGCCTCCTTGGGATGTTTCCTTATTTTAGATAGCTCACCGAGAGGCGAGGTGGAAAGTTCATCGGAACAATCAAATGACTTCATTGACGGTGGTCTTTGGCAGCCCTGCCCTGTCCCAGATAAGGTGGACAATGCAGATTCCCAGGATTGGAAGTAGAATGTGCACAGCCTCTCCACCCTTTGTCCAGGGCTATGACAGCACCTCCTATCCCCCATCTTAGCACCACCAAGTACATCTCCATCTGTAAACAGCCAAATTATGCTAAAAGCAAAATATCCCAGGAACTGAGAAATCTAACATGAAAAACAAAAGAAAATGCTGTGACGCAGGTCAGACAAAATAAGTGGAGAGAAACCAAGTTCACATTTCAAGTTAATGACTTATCGAATATCACAGATATGAATTGTTAACTCATTTTTTCCTCTCCACAAATTGTCTTTTGGGACCTTGATATCATTTGGGCACATTGGTTGTGGTTGTGAACTAGTGATCCAGCCAGCTGGTTCAAAGATCTGAAGGCATGAGTTCTAATCTCAACATGAAACGTAACTTCGGATGATTAAAATCATCTGGAATACAAGTAACTGTGAAGCTACCAGATTGTTACAAGAATCCATCTGGTTCACTCCAGTAAAGGACAAATGCTGGCTGCCCTCCACCAGCTCCACAACAACAAACTGGTTAAGTGTTGACTGCTCTCCAAAAATGATCTAGGGAGTAACTTAGCGCAGTTGGTAATGTGTGGATGGGAAATAAACAGAGGCTGTATCAGTGACATTGTGTGAATGAATGGAAAACATGTTTCCTTGCTAATCCAAGCAATACAACACTTTATTACAGAAACAGGAAGGCCCGTTCTATTGAAAGGAAATCTGTTTGTGTGGACGCAGGAACAAAAAAATAATGCATGGAATCATCACATGTCGTTTTCGCAGTGTGTTGACATCTTTTTGTTTTTAATTTTGCCATTCAGAAAAGACTTGTCCAGCTTTAGAGAAGTAATGATTAAGGTTATTGAAGCTCACAACTTTTTTAGAGCTATTCTCTGACAATTCTCTTAAATTGTGAATTTAGCTTATTTCTAATTTTGTTTGCAGCCCATCATAAGTCCACTGCCACAAACAGCTCTGACAAGCCTCTCAGTCAACCCCAGCTCAGCCCTGCCTGGGGATACAATCAATTCATCAGTTAATGCCACCTTTGTTGATGCAAATGCTCCTGCACCTGCCGATTCTGGAGAAGGTAGTGTGGTAAGTAAAAATGCATCAAATTAAATAGACCCTCCACCGAAGAAACAGACCATTTGATCCCACTGGGCTATGCGGCCAGGACCTCTGCCAATGCTGATCACCTCTCTCCAACTTGACCATGTCTCTTCCATCCACATTTTCCTCATGTACATATCAAGCCTTCACTCCACGCATCAATGCTATTTGCTTCAACCATTCCATGTGGCAGTGAGTTCCACATTCTCACCACACTCTGGTAAAGAAATTCCTCCTAATTTCTTTACTTGATCTGCTAGTGGCTGTTTCATAAATAATATCCCACTGTAATGGTTTTACCATTACACCTTATCCATCCTGACAAACTATTCTTGATCTTAAAGTCTTCAACTCATCTCTTCCACGCCATGGAAAGGAGACGCAGTCTGCTCAACTTTCCCCGGACTTGCATTTGAGGAGTCATATCATTGACAATGGATTTTGTCCAGACCTTCATTCTTTAGAGTATTAATATCAGCAGCTCACCAAGGATTGTTTTGCTAAATCTCAAGATGCCAATACTAACAACCAAAAGTCAAAACAACAGGTGAATGGAAACGCCACCAGCTGCAACCTTCTATCCAAGTTGCACGGCAAGCTGGCAAGGAAATGTCTCTTTGCTTGTTCGTTGTTGTTCGAAATCCTTGCACTCGCTACGGACAGCGGCTTGGGATTACCTTCACCATATAGACAGCATGACATTTAGAAGGCACCTTCTCAAAGGCAATTGAGATTTAGTCAATTTATGATCTCCCTTTCATGAGATGCTCAATTGTGGGGCTATTCACACAAATGAATGCACAAATGTTTAATCTCGTTCACAATTCCTCAGAAAGTGGAGCCACCGCTGCCGGATAAGATGATGGTGAGTTTCCACCTGCCACGAACTTGCGCATGTCTGATGCTTTAGATTGTGTCAGTTCCAAGCTGCTTCAGGCAGTGGTGTAGCAGGTCTTGACCAGCCTTGTCCTAATTTGTGCTCACTCTTGTTTCACTTGGAGCCTGGTAAAATGGTAGCCATCCCTTCGGAAGATGCCATGTATGTGTATATACAGGAACAATAAGGTGGTGTCGCAAGTAGATCAGGAGGTGAAAAAGCACATTGGTGGCACATTGGCCTTCACCGGTCAGAGTATTGAGTATAGACGTTTGGAGGTCATGTTGCAGTTATATAAGTAGAGCCAGGATTTTGCCATAAATGCCATGTGCTTTATTCCTTTTTTGATGATTTCACCAGGATAAAGCCTTCTTCACGATCGAGTGCCTAAATCAGCCTTTTTTTGCCGTTTTACTAAAAGGTTGTGCTATTTTCTCTTGTTGTGCCGTGATAATGTTTTCTATGTTAACATGTTAATATTAATGTTATTATTAACGTGTTAGCATAGTATAACTTACAAGAAAACTTCCACCACTGGTGCAAAACCAGGCCGCCACCGACGGTCCTTCATTCATTCATGCCGCTGCCCGCTGGTTCACTTTTCTCCAAGATCTATTTAAGAAAGAACTGCAGATGCTGGAAAAATCAAAGGTAGACAAAAAAATGCTGGAGAAACTCATCGGGTGAGACAGCATATATGGAGAGAAGGAATAGGTGACATTTCGAGTTGAGACCCTTCTGCAGACTGATGTGGGGGGGGGGGGGGGGGTTAAAAAAATTGGAAGAAGCGGAGACAGTAGGACTAGAAGGAGAGCTGGGAAGGGGGAGGAGGGAGAAGACAAGGGCTATGTAAAATTAGAGAAGTCAATGTTGATACTGCTGGAATGTAGACTACCCAAGCTTGTCTCCCCACTACATTTACTGCTGGCCCCAGTCGCAAATCTGAGTCTTCGAGTGATCTGTGCAAGGCATTCATTGATGCTGGAATTCCACTGTGGAAATTCAAAAACAAATCTCTCAGAGGTTTTTTAGAGAAATAGACAAAGGTAATACACAAGATATCAACATGAATATAGAGTCGGTAGCTGGTTTCGAGTAGGCACCAGTGACCTCAGCTGGGGTAGAAATAAGTTTTTCACCACTGAAGCATATTCTGTCTGACAGACAGCATAGTTTAACACCAGGTAATTTGAAAAAAATATGCTAGTAATTATGTGCAATCAGACAACTTTGCTCATTTAATGAAATATACCTTTAATTATTATTTTTAACCATATTTTGGTGGTGAAAATAAATGCCTTTTTTAAAATCATAAATGCCTTTTTCATGCCTTTTTTGTAATTTTATTATGCCTTTTTGCCTGCCTTCAGAATTTCAGAGTTTTTTAGTGCCTAAACATCCTGGTTCTATATATAAGACATTGGTGGGGCTGCATTTAGAGTATTATTTTCAGTTTTGGGCAATATGTTATAGGAACAATGTTATCAAGCTGGAAAGGGTACGGTGAAGATTTACGAGGATGTTGCCAGGACTCGAGGGTCTGAGCTATAGAGGGAGGTTGAGCAGGCTGGGACTCTATTTCTTGGAATGCAGGAGGATGAGGGGGTGATCTCATAGAGGTGTATAAAATCATGAGTGGAATAGATAGGGTACACGCATAGAGTCTCTTGCCCACAGTAGGGGAATTGAGGAGCAGTGGACATAGGTTAAAGGTGAAGGGAAAAATATAAAATAGGAATCTGAGGAGTACCTTCACTCAAAGGGTGATGGGAGGAGGTAGTTGAGGCAGGGACTATCATAACGTTTAAGAAACAATTAGACAGGTACATAGATAGGACAGGTTTAGAGGGATATGGGCCAAACACGGGCAGGTGCGACTACTGTAGCTGGGACACGTGGGAAAGTTTGGCTGAAGGGCCTGTTTCCAGGCTGTATGACTATGACTCAAATATAATGCAAGGAATCATAACATTTTCTCTTTCACAGTGCATTGACATCCATTCAACACAGACTGATTAGAAGGATGAGGGGAACTCTTATAGAAACATATACAATTATAAAAGGACTGGATAACCTAGATGCAGGAAAAATGTTCCCAATGTTGGGTGAGTCCACAACCAGGGGCCACAGTCTTAGAATAAAGGGGAGGTCATTTAAGACTGAGGTGAGAAAAAACTTTTTTACCCAGAGAGTTGTGAATTTATGGAATTCCCTGCCACAGAGGGCTGTGGAGGCCAAGTCACTGGATGGATTTAAGAGAGAGTTGGATAGAGCTCTAGGGGCTAGTGGAGTCAAGGGATGTGGGGAGAAGGCAGGCACGGGTTATTAATAGCGGACGATCAGCCATGATCACAATGAATGGCGGTGCTGGCTCGAAGGGCCGAATGGCCTCCTCTTGCGCCTATTTTCTATGTTTCTATGATCAACTTTGGAAAAGATTTTTGAACCCCCAACCTCTTACCAGAGTTATTCTTGATCATTGTCGTTCAATTCAATGCAGACTTGATGAATGATCAGAGCCAATAAAGAACAGAACCAACTATTGGAAGAGAGAATCTAAAGGCTGCTGGTAGTGGTGCATGTCCTTTCAAAGTGCTCGCAGAGCAAGTCTGAACTTCAGCAGAGAAGAACGTGTGCGTCATCCATGCCTTATTATGCCACCCACTTCAGCCATAACTCAGCAACCATGGAGCACATCAATGCCTATAGCTGTCAAGATGATTTTGGTGATCAACGTTTTTAAACCTCTCCTCTATTCTGGAGGTAGAGATATTTGCAACATTTTGCAGTTGCTCCATCAAATGTTGTGTGAAGGGGGTCACGAGGCTCAGTGATGAAAGGAAGTGTCAAGTCTCAACCTCTGTTGCCGGGCACAGCAGGCAGGGGTAGCATTGAACGTAGACTTCACTTGGTACAGGGTGCCAGGGAGCCGATGGTCTTTGCAGGAGCCACAGGTCAGCTCCGCTCTGGTTGGTGTCCAGCTCACCTACGACCAAGGCACATTGATCAAGTGGGTCAGAGTCAGTGACCCTGACAAGGAACCTGCTCCTAACCCCAGGATGGATACTGGATGACCCAGCATCATGTTGACAATTGACCTCAGACCTCTTAGTCCACCTTGTACACGCCCACACACTCACACACAAAGACACACACCCACACACACTTGCACACACGCATTTACCCACACGAAGCAGAGATTGACAGCCAAGCCCCTACTAGGGCGACACAGTGGTGCAGCGCCAGGGACTCGGGTTCAATTCTGACCATGGTTGCTGTCAGTACGGAACCTGTACATTCTCCCGATGACCTCGCGAGTTTTCCCCAGGTGCTCTGGTTTGCGAAGGTTTGTAGGTTAATTAGCTTCTGTAAGTTGCCCATAGTGTGTAGGATGCAAAACCGGGATGACATAGAACTAGTGTAGGGATGATCATTGGTCAGCGTGGACTCAGTGGGCCGAAGGGCCTGTTTCCACGCTGTATCTCTAAACTAAACTAAAAGCGCGATGGAGCAGTTGCGTGGCATGCTGAAACAATGCCAATGAAGCCCAGACCACTGCAGAAGAGCCAGCAAAGTTGGGCAGAGCAGGTGGTGATATTTTGGTGGTCATCTGTTTGCTGCACAAACCCACAAACTGGCCCTTGCCGCCAGCCACAGGGTGGTCTGGTGGAGAGCAGAAGCACGCGGAAGAGAAGGAGCTTGACAAAGGGGGAGAGGAGAAACGCGCAGGAGGTGGCAACCCAGGCAGCTGCTCTCTGCCCATACTCTCCGTGGAGCATCATCTGGAGGTGATACTGGTAACTCCAACCCCAGTTTCCTCTTTCCTCAACCACGCAACTCCTTCTCTCCGTCACGGACCATCACAACATCCATTTGGCCTTAAGAACATCCATTTACTGCTGAAGAAGTATTCCAAAACAATGGCGGCTGTCAGCATTCCCTTGGCAACTGTCTTGCAAGTGTTCTTGGTTGTTCTGGCGCCCCAGTGTGGACGGAGCATGACCAGTGAGAAACTGCTGACCTTCAGCTGAATTGTCCTCAGAGGACACCCTTGAGAAGCTCTGGGGCTGGTCTCGGACGGGCGCTGCATTATCTCGGCAGCATTGGCGGCAACATCTCAATGGTCCTAGTAATCAGTTGTTGGACAGGAGGCTGGGAGCATTGCGTTGGCCGACCAAGGTGACCTGCAGCCATGATGGCAGCAGAAGTTGATCTTGTGCAGCTATAGGTGACTTTGCATCTCAGAATCCGAGCATTAGGTGGCTGCTGTTCTGCAATCAAAATTGCAACCAGACACTCCAGACCACCCATGTCAATGGTTTGTCAGAGTTGGTCACAGCCTCTTGCTTGCAGGATTGCCTCTATGCTCTGTGCAAAGTTGCTGCGGCCCTGCCTACTCCCTGACATTCAACACAGGCGTTCTCACTGACTTTCCAACCCACCGGGCCTTTCCATGGTGCATACCTACCCAGCATTTTTCCAGAATTCAACCTCGTGTCTATCTGTGTGTGAACCATTGTCAACAATATGATCTGCTGAGCTGTAATCTCTAGTGTTCTTTCTTGCCCCATATTATCAACTGCAACTAACTCATAGCTGGGCTTCCTCCTCTCTGCTATCTTCCAAGGCATGTATGCTCCCAGTATGAGAGCTGGCAGTCAATAGAATCATAGTTACACAGCACTCCCGTGCAGTCTGGTGTAAGTGGCTGAAGTGAGTGAATTGGCGCAGTGTGTGTGTTGTGGGTGTGAGTTTGGAGCAGAGCTGAGGGCAATACGAAGCAAGTAGATGATGGTCTATTGACAAACTCTTGAGCAGAGTGGAATCAGTGCTGCAATGGATGGGACGTGGCATTTGCAGATGCTTTCACTGGCCTCATCCTTAGGTGTCAGGTCAGTGGGCTTCCTGTGGTGATGCGCTAAGTCCTCGCGTCTTATCGCCCTGTATTGTCTCGCACTGCATGTTGAACTTGCATCCAAAGGCCGTTCTCGACCCTGTGGCCCAGGGAACTTTCCCTTTAATCCAGTGCAGTGTCTGAGATGTCAGCGTTGCATCTCCATCGTTTCACCATTCCATCTATTTTCCGCGATCCAGGTCCTCTTTATCCACGTCTTCCTGGGCCTGCACCAAACACTAAGTGCCTCCTGATGAAGAAGCAGAGGCTGCTTCTCCTGCGGGGGAGTGCATGCTTCCTGCTGACAGCAGTGGGCTTATTCCTGACACGTGCAGCCTCTGAACGACGCAGTTTCTGCTGGTTTGAGACAGGGATCAGTGGGCTAATTTGGAGTCACAAGGAAGTGCAGATGCTACAATCGTCAGCAAAACACATAGTGCTGGAGTAACTCAGCGGGTCTGGCAGAATCTGTGGAGGGAATGGACAGGTGACGTTACGGGGCCTGGACCCCTCGTCAGATTCCAGGGTTAATTTGGTGTGAGTTGCTCATGGTCTGCGTTGCAATCAACAGGCATAAATTAATCTTGTGTTGCGATCCCAGCTTCCATTCTCGGGGACCATCCATTTCAGCCCCGCAATGCCTCTGATAAAACTCCTTGCCATTTCAGCATCATCAACCATGAATAACTCACTTATTCCCACATAGCTGCGTTCCATGTGACGTCTGTGCCTAAAGAATCCTTTTTTACATTCATCGATATTTTTAGCCAGCGTTTCAAAAGTTTGCTGTGCAGGAACAAGGCTGTCAGCAAAAAGAAAAACACAGCATGTTCCATCATTTTCTTCACAATTTGGAGTCGCAAGGAAGCACAAGTAAAAATAGAAGGAAGGAGGTTGAGATGTCATCAGGCTCGATTCTAAACTTAGTTGCCTTTGTGATTGCTTGTGCGGTGGAGCGGCCTGTCTCTTTTGCCCGAGCTCAGCAGAGAGCAAGCTGTCCGGGTGGATTCACAGGTGTTTTGTGCTCTTCTCTCGACAGGGTGAAGGTGTGGCCGGGAGCGCTAGCGGCGGTGGAGGCACGGAGCCGGCGGCGGCTCCCAGCCAGGGCAGTGTCCTGCAGTTCTTCACCAAGCTGCGCCGGCACGCTAGCCTGGAGGGGGCAAGCCCTTACTTCAAGATTAAAAAATGGAAGTTTGAAACCAGTCAGAGAGCACTGAGCCTCGACACCAGAGGTAAGATGGTCACAATGTCAGCAAGCAATGCACTTTGACTATGACCTTTGCCACAGAAGGCTGTGGGGGCCAAGTTTAGTCTAGAGATACAGCGCGGTAATTGGCTCTTCAGCCCACCAGCAATCCTCGCATATTAATACTATCCTACACACACTTGGGACAATTTTTACATTTATCAAGTAAATTTACCAACATACCTGTACGTCTTTGGAGTGTAGGCGGAAACCAAAGATCTCAGAGAAAACCCACGCAGGTCACAGGGAGTACATACAAACTCCATACAGACAACACCCGTAGTCGGGATCGAACCCGGATCTCACGATAAGGCAACAACTTTACCGCTGCCCCACCGTGCCGCCCTAATGGATAGTCAATGGATATTTTTAAGACAGAGATAGATTCCTATTTAGTACGGGTGTCAGGGGTTATGGCTATGGCGAGAAGGCAGGACAATGGGGTTAGGAGGGGGAGATAGATCAGCCATGATTGAAAGGCAGAGTAGACTCGATGAGCCGAATGGCCTAATTCTACTCCTATCGCTTATAACCTCATGACTTTGGTCGGCCCTTTCTGGCAAGAAATTCATTTTACACTGAGTACGACTGTAATCTATTATGATAGAGGCAGACACCATTCAGCCCATCATATCAATACTGGATCTAAAAGCTATATCCATTAATACTACTCTGCCACTCTCAGCCCACAACTTTCTAGTTTGTACATTATGAACTCTTATGATACAGACAAACACCATCCAGCCCATTGTATCAGTACTGGATCTAAAAGTTGTTTTTTTACATAACTTTCATTTATTCTTTGCACCTCTTCATATCTCTAGTTTTCCTCTCCCCTGATTCTCAGTCTGAAGAAAGGTTTTGACCCGAAACGTCATCTAATACTTTTCTTCAGAGATGCTGCCTGACCCCCTGAGTTACTCCAGCATTTTGTGTCTATCTTCGGTGTAAACCAGCATCTGCAGTTCCTTCCTACACACTGGGTCTATTTCCATTAATACCACACCCCACTGTCGGCCCATAGCTTTCTAGTTTGTAAAATTATAAATTGTTATAATACAGGCAGAAATAACTCAGCCCACCATATCAAGATTGGATCTAAAAGCTATTTGTAATAATGCTACTCCCCACCCTCGCAGCCTGTAGCTTTCTAGTTGATAAGTCATGTACAGCCGTGTCCGGGTTTAGTTTCGTTTAGAGCTACCGCATGGAAGCAGGCCACTCGGCCCACTGTGTCCATGCTGATCATTCATCACTGATCACTCATCCACACTAGTTCTATGTAATCCCACTTTGTCAGTCACACCCTGCACATTAGGGGCAATTTTCAGAGGCCAATTAGCTTGCAAACCTGCACGTCTTTGGGATGTGGGAGGAAATCGGAGTACCCAGAGGAAACCCACGCTGTCACCGAGAAAACGTGCAAACTCCACACAGACAGCACCCGAAGTCAGGATTGAACCCGGACCTCCGAAGCTGTGAGACAACAGCTGTGCCCGCTGAGCAACTGTGCTGCCTTAAGGGTTGCATAAGACTTTAATTCCTGAGACAGACGATGTTTCGGGTTGGGACATTCTTCAAACTTCAGAAGGGTGCTGATCCGAAATGTCATCTGTCCATTCCCTCCACAGATTCTGCCTGACCTGTTGCGTTCCCAGGAAGCCGGGTGTCTGGTGCTGTAAGGCAGTAACTCTGCCACGTGCTGCATCATTGTGCCGCCCTTGTGTGTGGGACAATGAACGGAAAGTGGGATTTTCGTAAATCAGGCCATTCATAACCCAGGGTGCCCCTTTAATTTTTAAGTGAGTGTTTCTGCCTCCACTATTCTGTCCGGGAGTCAGTTTCTGATTCCACACAACTCCGTAACTGAACGATATTGTTCATCGCTGCTCCATCTGGTTATTTCACCAATGACCCCAAACTGGCTGGACCTGGTCGTTGACCCCTTTCTGTGGGAAATAGCACCATATGTATCACAAACAACTGTTTGGATTCTTTAAGGTAGACAAAAATGCTGGAGAAACTCAGCGGGTGAGGCAACATCTATGGAGCGAAGGAATAGGTGACGTTTCGGGTCGAGACCCTTCTTCTATATGGGTGGGGGGTGGGGAGGGCGAGAACCAGCATCTGCAGTTCTTTCTTAAACGTTTGGATTCTTTAAATCAGTCCCGTCAGAGTCGGGTTCCAATTACTGGGCAAGTTTCATAAATGTGCTCCTCCACACAAATAACTTGCTAATTGTGCAGGAGATTTGAATCAGTTTTATGAAGGAGATGGAGGCCATGCAGCCCACTGAGTCTACATCGGTTCCTGTCAATCCCCTCTCTAACCCCTGTTTGGCCTCATGCAGTTTAGTTTCAGTTTAGTTTAGAGATACAGCACGGAAAGAGGCCCTTCGGCCCACCGGGTCCGTGCCGACCAGCGATCCCCGCACACTAACACTATCCTACACACACTAGGGATCATTTACCAAGTCAATTAACCTGCAAACCTGTACGTCTTTGGAGTTTGGCAGGAAACCAAAGATCTCAGAGAAAACCCACGCAGGTCTCAGGGAGAACGTACAAATTCCGCACAGACAGCACCCGTAGTCAGGATCAAAGCCGTGTTTCCGGTGTTGTAAGGCAGCAACTCTACCGCTGCGCCACTGTGCCTCCCAGAACCTCTTAGCTTTTCTAGCATTTGTTACTCTAAATGGATCGAGGATGGTCTGGTTTGCACAACACGCCTGGCAGATTCAGCAGGGGATTATTTGAATTAGTTTATTTTTCTGACCTGTGATGTGTCTGGAGAGCTTACCAATTCCACCAACACTGCTGTAGTAAGACGCCAGTGTGGAACTGGACCGCAGAACCGCTCTTCCACTCAAGCCTTCGTAGCGTCACATGCTGTGATGATGTTTCAGCCAATTATTTCATTTCTAGCATGAGTTAAGCATAAGTGAATCTTTTGCAAGATAAATCTACGCAAACCTTGAGGTGACGACTTTCATTGAGGTTGCTCAAAATAAACCTGCCGTTTTTGTTTAGAAAAAACAGTTCCTTGCCAAATTTAAAAACATTTAGGTTTATGCTTATTATTGCCATGTGTACTGAGGTAATACTATACATAAATACAATCAAGCCAAACTCAAATACAATAGTTAGAACAAAGGGAAATATAATGAAGAAAGATCTTCATATGTGTATAAAGAAGTACAAGATATATAGTTATATACAGTATACTATACTACAATATTATATACTATAATAGTATACTATAATACTATTGTATTAGAAACTATAATATACTATAATGCTATATTATAGTATAGTATATCTTTATACTATAATATAATGTAAAGATTATATGTAGAATATAGTGTATATTCTACTATTCACAGTAGAATATAGTTCTCAGCTTGTAGAGCACCATCCAATGTCTACAATGGGGTAGAGGTCAATTGTACAGTAACCTGGCTTGTGGAACCTGATTCAGAAGCCCGATAACAGAGGGGAAGAAGCTGTTCCTGAGACTGGTGGTGTGCACTTTCAAACTTCTTATCTTCTGCCCGATGGGAGTGGAGAGAAGAAGGAATGACCAGGGTGGGATGTCTTTGGCTGCTTTTCCAAGGCAGCGTAAAGTGTAGATGGAGTCAATGATAAGGAGTCTAGAAAGCATTGAAAATTTACATTATGCTGTCTGATAACTCCTCCTAGCAGCAGCACATACAAGGAAAAGAGTAACGAGCCAAGGCAGCTACCTTGTGCTACACCAAAGGGTATAAAATGGTCGTGAAAATCACCACAATAGCTTCATGAAGAAGACTTCCCTGTTATTGAATAATAAGTGGGTGCGTTGTAGAGAATTTATTCCAGATGGTGTGCTTGCCAGTGTTAGAGAGAGGAGGTGGGAGGAGAAAATGTTAATAGATCTTTCTTCATGAGAACCCTCAAGCTCAGTAGAGCTGATCTGCCGTAGTAGGTAGGCCCTCATTTGAAACAGACAAATGTCACTTTCTTCGTGGGGTTGCTGCATTTTAATGTTGCAAGATTTCCCCGACAGGAAATATCCTTCAATTTGACATCAACAAGAATAGTGTATAGTTTCCTTTGCTTCACTTCAGATTTGCAAATGTATCAGTTGGGATATAGATCAGGTATAGAAACGAGGGGAGAAATGGCAGATGGAGTTTAATCCGAGCAAGTGTTAGATGTTGCACTTCGGGAAGTTGAGCATGAGGGGAAAGTATGTCGTTAATGGTCAAACCCTTAACAGTATTGATGTACAGAGGATTCTTGGGGGTCCAAGTCCATAGCTCCCTGAAAACACTAACATAGTAAATAGAGTGATAAAGAAGGCCTATGGTATGCATGCCTTCACATGTCAGGGCATGAGTATAAGAGTCAGGAAGTCATGTTGGACCTTTACAGGACTTTATTTGTGCCACATTTGCAGATTGTGTGCAGTTCTGGTCACCCAATTACAGGAAAGATGTGGAGACTTTGGAGAGGGTGCAGAAGAGATTTACCAGAAGGATGTAAAGGGTATTGTCTATGAGGAAAGGTTGGACAAACTTGCATTGTTTTCTCTGGAGCGCCAGAGGTTAAGGGGAGACCTGATAGTCAGAACCATTTTCTGGAAATGTCAAAGTTTAAAGGAGCAGTGCGGGGCAGGTTTTTTTACACAGAGAGTGGTGGGCGAATGGAACGCATTGTAATGGAGGGTGGTGGAGGCAGATGTGATAGTGCCATTTAAGAGGCTTTTAGACAGGTATGTGGATATGCAGCGAATTGAGGGATATGGATCATATGCAGGCAGATGATATTAGTTTACATTGCCATCATGTTCAGCACAAGCATTGTGGGCGGAAGGGCCTGTTCCTGTGTGAGGTGTTAACCTAATAGCAGTGCAATCACTAAGACAGCATTGTGATTTAGCTTAGTTTAGTTTAGAGACACAGCGCAGAACCAGGCCCTTCGACCCATCTAGTCCGCACCGACCAACGATCCCCACACACTAACGCTACCCTACACACACTAGAGACAATTTACATTTATACCAAGCCACTTGACCTACAAACCTGTATGTCCTTGGAGTGTGGAGGAAACCGAAGATCTCGGAGAAAACCCACGCAGGTAACGGGAAGAATGTACAAATTCTGTACGGACAGCCCCCGTAGTCAGGATCGAACCCGGGTCTCTGGCGCTGTAAAGCAGCAACTCTACCGCTGCGCCACCGTATTCCAGGAAATCATGTTAAACTTTGACCTCCCATTTGTACAACACAAATTGTAAAATCGCGATTTATGAATCGCAAAGTTTGTGAATGAGTCCTTGGTAAATGTGACACCTTTCAGTTACTGTAAGATATTCCTTTCAGATTCGATCACACTCTTTGGATGACATAGACAGAACAGTCTCTGAAGTGTTGATGGTTTTCCATTTAATGGGTGCTTGTTCATTTTGAGACTGATCTGGTTGCAATAGATGTGATAGTATAGATGTTAAATAAGGCATTTGGAAGACTTGGTTATTGATCTGAAGTAGAGCATTCAAATTCCATCATAGCAGCTGAGGAATTTAAATTCAACTAACACATTAAACCTGGTATAAAATAACTTGTTTGAGCTTTAGGGACTTTAGAGGCTGTAAGATTGTAATGGAGACGAAAATCTGCTGCATTTAACTGATTGTGTCTCTATGTCACTCCAGATGCAGGGCTGTGCAGTGGAGAGTTCACCATTCCTGGCATTGTTTTGCTTGACAATTTAAGTGAGCCTAATTTGGAATGAATGATTTGGCTCTCAGTGCTGCCTGCACCTGCAAACAAACAAGAAGTTAGTCGTGAAAGATCAAAGCAGTTTTTACAATTTTGGTCACCCACATGGGCACTTTGAGCTTTGCCTTACAACCGGCAAGGGGTTCTGCGTTAGTTTTTGCAGTGGAAAGCTGTGTCGAGCTGAGAAAACCAGGCAGGGGGATACACTGGTCGACATAGAGCAGACTCGATGGGCCGAATGGCCAAATTCTGCTTCAATGCCTCATGGTCCTGGAGTTGCATTCAGGAAAAGAATATAGATTGTAAAACAGAATTACATAAGGGTTACAGGATTCATGTAAAAAAAAACAGAAGCGGGATATGATGGTTTGAAATGAAGCGGCATGATTTGATAGCATTGCTTTTGGAGCACTTGTTTTTCCAGCGTAATGTTCATGATGTGAATGATTCCTCGTTTCAATCAAACTAAGTGTTTTCCTTAATGCGGTATTATCTATTTGGGTGTTAAAGTAAACCATAATTCTGGGATTTCTTTCAACCTGCCAAGGGTGAACATGTCCATGGTTTTATGCATTTGCCTATTATAAATATTTCCAATCACCGAGAAGAATTGATAGCAAAAAGCAAAGTACTGGATGTCGGGCAGCATCTGTGGAGAGAAATGGACAATCGATGTGAAGACCCACCACCAAAATACTGTCTGTTTTTAATCCCCTCCACACTGCCTGACCCGCTGATTCCTCCGGCACTTTGTGTTGTGCTCAAGATTCTGACTTGAATCTTACAATCATGAATTACTGCAGTTCTTTGTGACTTCAAATAGAATTGAACTTTCTGAATCTCAGTCTGAAGAAGGGTCTCGACCCGAAACGTCACCCGCTCCTCCTCTCCACAGATGCTGCCCATCCCGCTGAGTTACTCCAGCTTTTTGTGTCTATCTTCCAAAAAAATTGATAGTTCCTTTTGGAAAATAAACCATGGAAATGAATAAATGTAAACAAGTACAAGAACAAATAGCTAGGCCTGCAACAACACACAAGGGCCAAATATGCTTTCAAGAGAGAGTTAGATAGGGCTCTTAAAGATAGCGGAGTCAAGGGATATGGGGAGAAGGTAGAAACGGGGTACTGATTGTGGATGATCAGCCATAATCACATTGAATGGCGGGTAGACAAAAATGCTGGTAAAACTCAGCGTGTGAGGCAGCATCTATTGAGCGAAGGAAATAGGCAACGTTTCGAGTCAAAACCCTTCTTCACACAGATGTGAGGGTGGGGGGGGGGGGGGGGGGGGAGAAGAAAGGAAGAGGTGGAGCCAGTGGGCTGAGGGAGAGCTGAGAAGAGGATGAGAAAGTAAGGACAACCTGAAATTTGAAATCCAGAATTGGTCAAATCTCCGTCTTAGAAATACCCAAAGACTTGTTTTTCACAGCCGGCTGTGGCAATGAATGCCGCAGATTCACCAGCCTCTGACTAAAGGTATTCTTCCTCATCTCCATTCTAAAGGTGTGTCCTTTTATTCTGAGACCATGCCCTCTGATCCCAGATTCTACCACGTGGAAATGTTCTCTCCGCATTCACTCCATAGAAGTCTATTTCGATCCCAATTGCTTCTGGACCAGCCCACCAAGTGGGAGCTTGTGAAATGTCTTACTAAAGACTATGTAGACCAGATCTATCACCCTGCCTTCGACAGTCTCCTTGGTTACCTTCTCAAAAATCTCAATTATATTGATGAGACAGGATTTCCCTCTCACAAACCCATGCTGACTTTTATTAGTCCCCGCCTTTCCAAATGAACATAAATCGTGGTCTTTTCGTGGATTTTCTTCAATAATTTCCATTGCACTGATATAAGTAAGGCTAACTGGCCTGCAGCTACCGGCCTTAAACCTGCATCCTTCTTAAGTAAAGGATTAACATTAACTATCCTTCTTCAGTCTAAAATGTCACCTATCCATGTTCTCCTGAGATGCTTCCGAAGCGCGCTGAGCTACTCCAGCTATTTGTGTCTTCTAACTACCCTCCAGCCTTCCAGTCCCTTATCTGTGGTTAATGAAAATGCAAACATCTCTTGTCAGGGACCCGACAATTTCTTCCCTTGTTTCCCATCACATCCTGACATGGATCTCATCCGGCCTTGGGGATTTATCCACACTTACGTGTTCAGAAACATTTAACGCCTCCTTATTTACATATAAATGGTTCAGAACTCCCTGAATATAAAAATACATAATGACAATAAGCAAAACTATATTGAGGAAGCAATTGATATTACAACCCAGCAATTATGAACGCTAATTTCTCTCATTTCAAATAACTCTTGCATTCCCTCCCTCCCCTCTTCCCATCTCCCCCCCTAGTCATCTGACTAGTTCCACTGTTTGCGTTGTTGTTTCCAAAGATACTATAGCGGAGTTTAGTATCGTTGGGTGTATCCCTCTCGTTAGTACGTCATCCTCACCCAACAATGGACCATTATTGACTCCACCCTACCCGAGGTAATCTGTTGCCGGCCATGATTTGTAGTGGCCTTTTCTTACACCCCCGCCCCGCTTCCACCCCCAATTCTATCTCTCATTCTTAGGAAGGGTTCTGACCAAAACGTTACCTATTCCATTTCTTCAGACATGCTGCCTGACCTACTGAGCTACTCCAGCAGTTTTGTGTCTGTCTTTCTTGAAGGAATATTCATCTGTGCTGGTACAAGGAACAATGTTGAAAATAACATGACGAAACTCACTTTAAATGACTAAAGCTACGCAGATAAGGAAAATCGCTGACCGATAGTGCTGCAGTCCACTCATTTACTTCCCTTTGGATCTGAATCTGTGGAACACATTGCCACGTAGGGCTGTGGCGATCAACTCAATGGATATTTTTAAGGCGGAGATTGACAGATTCTTTATTAGTGCAGATGTCCGGGGTTATGGGGCGAAGGTAGGAGAATGGGGTTGAGAGGGAAAGATAAATCAGCTATGATTAAATGACGGAGTAGACCTGTTGGGCTGAATGACTTAATTCAGCTCCTAGAAGTCAGGAACTTATGAATATACAGGAAGTGAGAAGAACCAGTGGGCAATGATCACATGCACATGTTTTCATCAGCAACCAAAGAGGAGTCCTTCCCTGAATTATTTTAAATAATCCTCTCTGGTATTCCTCAGAAACTCCCGTTTACGTCATTCACCAAGCTACCCAAGTCAACCCAAAGATCTTTTGCATATCCATTTGTTTCATGCTAATCGAGGATGTTGTGTTTATTAGGCTCCCCAAAGAGACACCAGTTCCATCGGCAGCGAGCAGCCAGTGAGAGTATGGAGCATGAAGACCAGGACCCTCACCAGACCGACATCATACAGTACATCGCCCACACTGATGACATCACCTTTTGCCCCCCTCCAACCTCATTCACACAGCCCCCCTCCAGTCCGCCTTCATCAGTTGCCAGGTACTGTTCACTCAGTTATGATTTCATGAATTAAAACATTATCGTTTTGCTTTTTGCTGACTTGAGTTAAGATTACTTATTGTAAGAACTAATAACCATGTACACGTGAAACTGTGTCCGCATGTTTGTGTCCATCTGCATGTGTGTGGCTCCTAGTGTGTATATCAGCACGTGTTTGCCTGTGGGTGTATGTCCACGTGTGTGTCTGCATGTGTGTGTTCACATGTGTTTCTCCATTTGTGTCTATGTGTATGTGCCCAGATATGTGTGTGTGTGTCTGCGTATATGTCTGCACATGTGTGTGTGTCACCCAGCGCGTGCACCGCATGTGTTTGCCCATGGCCATGTGTTCACACGTGTGTGTCCATTTACGTGTGTGTCCATCCGCTTGTGTCCACGCATGTGTGTATCCACGTGATATGTGTCTGAGGGTGTGTACATGTGTCCGTGTGTGTGTCCTTGTGAGTATCTGTGTGTGTGTCCATGGATGTGTTCACAGGTATGTAACCATTCATGTGTGTGTGTCTGCATGTGTGTGCAACCCCATATGTGTGAGTCCCTAGATATGCGTGTCCACACATGTGTGTTCATGTGGCTGTGTGTTTAAGCATCTGTATATCATGTGCAATCATGTGTGCAAACGGTGTGTACATGTAAGTATACATAGTTATTAACCTGACCAGATCAGTGTGATGTTTGTGCTCAGAACCACTCAAATTCTCAACGGAATGTATTTCCAGATACCGATGTCTAAAATTACTACAGCGAGCAATCAGATCTACTGCTTGAATTAGTATTTATTTGTAATGATTATATCATCTTGAGGATCATTTTGAATTTGTGTGTAAAATGTTGGGTCATTGGGGTGCTCCCAACTAATTACAATTGGCTGCCTCTTCGCACAAATTCAAATTCGTCCTCACTACGTTTTGAATCTCAAGGGCATTAAATTATCTTTAACTTATTCAACGTGAAAAGGAACTTTAAAGAAATGATTGTCTGTTAAACATCACTGAATAATCAATGCACTTGAGAAGATAAAAATGTACTCTTTTGGTCGGACTCTGAGTATTAAGCAATGTGCAAGGGCCATGCAGAAAAGAAATCCTGGGCAGGATTGCATACTTCTGGTGACAGATTCTGCCAAATATTCTTTCTATTCCAGTTAAAAGTTTATAACTCTTACAGATTTTTGTTAAGGGCATGGGTGCTCCCTTGGTATCTGCACTGCAGATAATATTTAATAGAAATTTACAGCAATGGTTTTTATAAATATGATGAAAAACAGAATTTATTGCAGTAAACAACAGATATTGCCATTTGAAGTCTAATTTAACCATAGAGTTTAACTGATAGTGTTAATGTATTTTAAAGTATTTTTACAGCATTACAATAAGTTTGGAATTCTTCATTCCTTGACATAGCACAAGTCCATATAGTATTCATCATTTTATATAAAGTATGCTTATCGTGATCTGTAAAGTACTAAATAATAAGCAGAGGCAATGATTGTGATGAGCATTGTATTCACGTATGGAGTGCATTCAGAATATCACAGCACAAATCTATCCCCAACTCTCCAACACGCAACCCTGTAGTTATTAACTGAATAGATTTGTGGGCTAAATGAATTGCCCAAGCGTTGCAGTGTATTTCAGTTGCAAACGTGCAGCCAGTTTGACAATAATCAAACAGTTAATTCTCCGGACGATGTTGGAAAATTAACTCCTAGTTTGGAAGTTGGAGATGCACTAATTCAAACTTAGCTCTGCCTTCTCCACCAATTCCAAAGTTAGCAAATGACCAAGTGCTGGAGTGACTCAGTGGGGCAGGCAGCAGCTGTGCAGCAAATGGATAGGCGACATTTTGGGTTGGGAGACTTCATCAGACGGGAAGAAGTCTGACCCGCTGAGTTACTCCAGCACATTGTGCTTTGCTTAAGATTAAGGGCAGTCACGGTGGCACAGCGGTAGAGTTGCTGCCGTACAGCGAACGCAGCGCCGGAGACCCGGGTTCGATCCCGACTACAGGTGCTGTCTGTACGGAGTTTGTACATTCTCCCCGTGACCTGCGTGGGTTTTCTCCGAGATCTTTGGTTTCCTCCCACACTCCAAAGACGTACGGGTGTGTAGGTTAATGGGCTTGGTAAATGTAAAAATTGTCCCTAGTGGGTGTAGGATAGCGTTAATGTGCGGGGATCGCTGGTCGGCAGGGACCATTTGGGCCGAAGGGCCTGGTTCCGCGCTGTATCTCTAACAGCGCCAGAGACCCAGTTTCAATCCTGACTATGGGTGCGGTCTGAATGGAGTGTGTACGTTCTCCCAGTCACCACATATGCGTTCTGCAGGTACTCTGTGCATGTGTGTATGGGTGTAATCTTCTCAGTGCCAACCCCGTTGATCCTTCGTCTCTTTGAGTAGCTATGGCCATGGGATTCCTGAGTTTCAGTGAGAATAGTGGCTTTTTTCAAAGGAAATTTTGAGCACATCCCGATCCTCCAAGTAATCCAAAATCTGATTAGGGAATTTCTAGATGCATGGTTTTATCCCTCCCTATGTTTGTAATCTCCTTCAGATGTTTAACCCTCTGAGATATCTAAGCTCCCTCAGTTCTGGCCTTTTCATTGTCTCCAAATAGAATTGTTCTAATTTTACCAGAGAGACTGCCAGCTGTCAAGGTCTTAAGGTTTGGAATTCTATTTCTGAATCCCTCTGCTTTTGGATCTCTGTTTTAGTCATTCCATTAAACCTATCTTTTGACCAACCTCTCCTTCTCACATGTCTCATTGTTAAATCCACTTTGGTGGAGCTGTGAAGAACCTCGAGACATTTTGCCACATCAGCGGTACTTCTTTTAGCACAAATTACTTTACTCCACCCAATAAGTGTCATAGCGTCTTTGAGACGAGAAATAGAATACTACCACAGGGAAGGAGACTTTTCACCGAACTTCAGCAAAAGGCTAACATCAACCTCAGTCTTCTGGCTAGACTGTGAGCTCAGTCCCGGGAGAAGGCTGGGTCATTCATGGCCACCCCACAGAAGGTCTGAGTGGGTTCATGTGGAAATGTAATCCATGGAGTCGTAAAGAAATACAGCATGGAAATGGACTCTGGGTGCAAACCATCAAGTGCCTCTTGACACTAATCCTGCTCTAATGTCCCTTATTATTTTCCCCATGTTTCCACCAACTCCCAACCCCCCCCAACCAAATTCCATCGTTCATCTACACACTTGGGTCAATTTACAGTGACCAATGAGCGGAACAACCTTCCATTTCTTGCGTGTTGTCTCATTATTTCCATGCTGTATCTTTCAAACAATCAATGATCCAAATAATGCAAATGTCTTGTTCATTTTTGTAGCAGGGCCTTCTATTTTCCCCCTTAATTTTATTTCTATTTTCTAAGGCAACTAGATTGGCTGGCTAGCCAACTATTGGCTGGCAAAGCCAAAGGTGCAAGGCCAACTCATTGGGAAGGTGGTTATGGAACAATAAAATGGATGTTAAGCATGGACATGACACTATCTGTCCTTGGCTTGGTCTCCCAAGATTCTGAGTCCCTTGCCAGATTGGAGAAGGTGTGTCAGCAGGTGATGGCAGAGGAGTTTGATGGAAAATTAGCCTGAGCAACCACTGGTCGCACACCCAATCTCCAAGAAATGCTGTTGAAAGCAGCTTTGGTCAGAGTGAGCTGAATCTATTGACTATATAATCTATGAATCTATTCATAGCGAAAGGATACTGCTTGAGTATAGGAGCAGGGTGATTCTACTGAAGTTGTACAGGGTTTTGGTGAGACCACACCTGGAGTATTGTGTACAGATTTGGTGTCCAAATCTGAGAAAATACATTTTTGCCTTAGAAGGGGTACAGAGAAGGTTCACCAGACTGATTCCTGGGATGTGAGGACTTTCATATGAGGAAAGACTGGATAGACTTGGCTTGTACTCGCTAGAATTTAGAAGACTGAGGGGGGATCTTATAGAAACTTACAAAATTCTTAAGGGGTTGGATAGGCTAGATGCAGGAAGATTGTTCCCGATGTTGGGGAGGTCCAGAACAAGGGGTCACAGTCTAAGGATAAGGGGGAATTCCTTTAGGACCGAGATGAGGAAAACATTTTTCACACAGAGAGTGGTGAGTCTCTGGAATTATCTGCCACATAAGGTAGTTGAGGCCAGTTCATTGGCTATATTTAAGAGGGAGTTAGATGTGGCTAAAGGGATCAGGGGGTATGGAGAGAAGGCAGGTACAGGATACTGAGTTGGATGATCAGCCATGATCATATTGAATGGCGGTGTAGGCTTGAAGGGCCGAATGGCCTACTCCTGCACCTATTTTCTATGTTTCTATGACTCCATTGCCACAGAAGGCTGTGGAGGCCAAGTCAATGAATATTTTTTTAAGGCAGAGATTGATATATTCCTGATTAGTACGGGTGTCAGGGATTATGGGGAGAATGGGGTTGAGAGAGAGAAGGATAGATAAGCCTTGAATGGCGGAATAGACTTGATGGACCGAATGGCCTAATTCTTCTCCTATCACTAATGAACCTGCTTGACCTAGCTCCGTCTCTAATTAACCGTTGGATTTTCTGACTCTATGGTAAATGGACGGGTTGAGGGCGGGTGTGGACGGAGTGGCCATTTAAATCAGGATCCCAGCTGCCCTGTGCTAAATTACGTGTTATTTTGAACTGCCGAGACTTTCAGGAGTGGCACACATTGTTCACTCCATATAAACAGCGGTAGATTCATGGGCATTAGATTGAAGCTGCGTTTGACACTTTAACTCCCTCTGCCACTGTTCCTCGCACCCACTGTGAGGCCAATATCGTTCTTTTCTGCCTCAAAAGCTCTGCCTTTCCTTCATCCTGCAAACCACAGCCTTATAAAATACACTTAATGTTTTCATTTATATTTCTACCATATAAATATAATCAGCTGGATCATGTGCAGGCAGATGAGATTAGTTCATTTGGGCACCATATTCAGCACAGACATTATGGACTGGAGGGCTCGTTCGTGAGCAATACAGTTCTATGTATTATTTACTATTTTTGATCTCATTCATAAACATGTTCTCTGATACAACAGACTGTACCCAGACGGAAGGCAGGGATCAACCACTCTCTGGTCCATGCGCCCAACCATTGTAAATGGCACATTGTGACTCAGTTCCAGCTCCGGGGGGGTTGGGGGGGGTGGGGGGGAGAGAAGGGAGGCTTAGTACAACTCGGAATCCTGCCTGGCCGGATAACAGTAACGTTGAAGTATATCATGATTCCGTGGTTCCTGCTAACATCTGAAATCTAAAAGATAAATATTTGTCCTCTGTTGAATAGGCTAAGCAAGCGATCTGGTAACAAAGGAGTGATGAACTCTGCGTGTGAGATTTATTGCACCAAATTTCAGAAGCGTGATTCAGTGTGCATGCATCCCATGCTTGTACTCGTTATTTGTAAATAAATGTGTCTGTAAGGTAGTTTTTGCAAATAATCTGTAAACCACCTTTACAAACTGAAGTAAGGTATTGCATGTGGAATATATGTTTGAGGTGCATCTCAACATGATTCAGCCATGGAGCAGGTTCAGAAAAAAAGGCAGTTTCTTCCAGCAATGCCTTTCAAACGTGTGGACAAGCCAGCAGTCGTACTGAGAAATAGTTTCATGGGTTTAGTGTAGTTTGGTTTGGAGATACAGCGCAGGAACAGGCCCCATTGGGCCACTGAGTCTGCGCCAACCAGCGATCCCCGCACACTTACCGTATCCTACACACACTAGGGGTGATTTACAATTGTACCAAGCAAATTTACCTGTACGTCTCGGGAGTGTGGGAGGAAACTGGCGATCCCGGCGAAAAGCCACGCGGGTCACGGGGAGAACGTACAAACTCAAGCACCCGTAGTCGGGCAGCATCCCTGGAGGACATGGATAGGTGACGTTCCGGGTCGGGTCACAAAGTACTGAATGGACAGGTGATGGGTTTCAGGTTGGTCTCCATGCAAGAGTCTTTTGTTATCTGCAATTCCTTGTATCTGAATGACTGGTGAATTGGTATACACACTGCAGTGCCGCCATGCAGGTCTACTTGCCAAAATATTGAGCAGGAGCTTCATCGATTTTTGTGGGCAGGAATAAAATGAGCAAAGACATCCAAACGCACGGAACCATCCAGCACACGTTACCGCTGCGCTCGCTCAAGTCTTGTCTGATGTTGTGAGTGTAAAACTCGCGCTGCTGAAAGTAGGCCACAGACATGCTACACATTCAACAACAGCAGGAGAGTATTCAAATATTTATGGTTTCATTCATGTTTTTGTTAAACTTTGCTGAAGAAAAAACAGAATGGATGCTGCAATTAAAATTCTGAAACTTTGAAGCATTAATTACACATGGATGGGGCCAAAAGTGAAACCATTCCTTATTTGTAATGCAAACTCGATTCTCAAGGAAAGTACTCGCTGGAAAGTATGCCGAGGTTCATATTCCCATTTTTATGTAATCCTTTAATAATTGTAAAGTTTCTGTTTTTCATTTACTTTCCATATACACTTTCTTTGTGATGCTGCCAACAGAGTTCATTGAATTCAATTTGGATGTCAGTAATTTCAGAATGCAAATGTAGTCATTCGCACTCTGTGGTCCGTGAGTGGAAATGGCTGCCTTCTAACCAGACGGCGCTGGGTTGGACCCTGTGGGCTGTCTGTAGATTTACTCCAGGATGCTCGTTGAAAGTCTCGCTAATCCTAAAATGGACGCAAAATGCTGGAGTAACTCAGCGGGACAGGCAGCATCTCATGCGGGAAGGAATGGGTGATGTTTTGGGTCGAGACCCACTTGGGATAATGAGAAAACTGACACCATTGGTTTTGATGTGAAGACGTCACTTGTTAGCTGAATGTAGGTCAGCAATGATAATAGATAGAGTCACAGCTGGAAAACAATCACTTGGGTCCAACTCGTCCATGCTGAACAAGATGCCAATGCAAGCTAGTCCCATTTACCCGTATTTGTCCCATATCCCGCTAATCGTTTCCGCTCCATGTACCGTCCAAATATCTTGTAAATGTTTCAGTTTAGCTTAGTTTAGAGATACAACATGGAAACAGGCCCTTTAGCCCACTGAGTCCACACCGACCAGCAATCACACATACACTAGCTCTTTCCCACATACTAGGGACAATTTACAGAAGTCAATTAAACTACAAACCTCTGAATGTGGGAGGAAACCAGAGCACCAACTTGGTCACGGAGAGAACGTGCAAACTCCATACAGACAGCACGCGTAGTCAGGATTGAACCTGGATCTCTGGCTGTAAGGCAGCGACTCTACCACTGTGCCACTGTGCTGTTTTAGAACCTGCCTCAAGTACTACTTCTGGCAGCTCATTCAACATATCCATCACCATCTGTAAAAAACATGCCCTTCGGGTTCCTATTTGGACACTGTACTATCTTGGAAACTTTCCAATCAGGTTTCAGGGCCCACCACAGCAGAGTCTGCCTTGTTGAAGGTACATAATTACCTACTTCTCACCGTTGACTCCGGCGACTGCACAATTCTGCTCATTCTCGACCTCAGCGCAGCTTTTGATACTGTCGACCACACCATCCTAATTGACCGTCTCCGGTACGGGGTTGGTATTGATGGCGCTGCCCTGAGCTGGTTCATCTCCTACCTCAAAGGTAGGAGTTTCTCTACTGACATAGGCAACTCTTTCTCCTCCCCAGCTAGCCTCTGCTGCGGGGTTCCACGAGGTTCCATCCTTGGCCCCATTCTCTTCTCCCTGTATATGCTCTCCTTAGGCCAAGTCATTCCAAGCCACGGCATTTCCTTCCACTGCTATGCAGACGATACACAACTCTATCACCCCCTGAAGCCCAAAAAATGATCAAATCTACTTAACCTTATCCACTGCCTCGAGGATATAAAGTGTCGGATGGCCCAGAACTTCCTCCAACTAAACGAGAGTAAATCTGAGATCATCCTTCTCAGCCCCTCGGACTCAATCAAAACGATAGCAGGCAGCCTTGGAAGCCTTACCCCATTACTCAAACCTCACGTCAAAAACCTTGGCGTGATATTTGACTCAGCATTGAAATTTGACAAACAAGTCAATGCCGTGGTAAACGCTAGCTTCTTCCAGCTTTGGACGATAGCTAAAATAAAACAATTCCTCCTGTTTGATGACCTCGAAAAGACCATCCACACATTTATCTCCTCCCGCCTCGATTACTGCAACTCCCTTTACACTGACATCAGGCAATCTTCCCTGTGCCGCCTGCAACTGGTCCAAAACGCTGCAGCGAGACTCCTGACGGGCACCCAAAAAAGGGACCACATCACCCTGATTCTGGCCTCTCTCCACTGGCTCCCTGTGCGGTTCTGAATAAATTTCAAGATCCTTCTTTATGTCTACAAAGCCCTTAACGAGCTTGCCCCCACCTACATCACAAGTCTGCTTACCCACCACACCACCAGGTCCCTCAGATCGGCCGACTTGGGGTTACTGAACATCCCAAGTCGTAGGCATAAGCTCAGAGGCGACCGTGCCGTTGCGGTTGCAGCTCCTAGACTGTGGGACAGCATCCCTCTTCCCATCAGAACTGCCCCCTCCATCGACTCTTTTAAGTTGAGACTTAAAACTCATCTTTACTCTCAAGCCTCTCTTGACGTCCTCTGAGGGAGGGCTATATGTATGTATTTATGTATGTACTTAATCTATGAACCACTGTTGTATAACGTTAGTACCTCCATCAATGTAAAGCACTTTGGCCAACGAGAGCTGTTTTTTAAATGTGCCACAGAAATAAAAGTGACTTGACCATTAAATGTTTCTCATCTCACCGTATATTTCTGCGTCCTAGTTCTTGATTCCCCTACTCTGGGAGAATGATCCTGTGCATTCTCCCTATCTATTTCCCTCATAACTTTATATGCTTCTATAAGATCAGTCCTCCCTGCCCAATCTCATCCTGCATCTCAGGTCCTCAAATCCTGGCAAAATTCCTGTATATGTTCTCTGTACCCTTCCCAGCTTAGCTGCAAACTTGCTAATCATGCCTTTTAAATTCTCAGCCAAATTATTGATAATCGATGACAATCAATGTGCCCAGCATTAGGCACACCACTAGTCACAAGCCTCTAATTTGAAAAAACAACCTTCCACCACCCTCTGCTTCTTACCACAAAAACCAAGTCTGTAATCAGTTAGTTAGCACGCCCTGGATCCCATGCGATCCAGCCGTCCACGACAACCAGCCTACTATACGGACATTATCAAAGACCTTGCTGACGTCCACATAGACTATATGTGGGTATACGAAACAAGTTGCCTGAGGAAATAGTTGATTTACCTTTTGAGGCTTGTAAGTGTGCAAAGGAAAAAATTACACCCAGTTCCCCCAGAACTGATCTGCACTCAGGATGCAATCTTGTAAAGAGTGAAAATGCTCTGGACAGGGCATCCCCTATCAGAACTAGCCATGCAAGGAACGAAGTATAGCAGCTAACACTTGCAAGGGTTTTGGCCTTGAACTTGTTTATCGTTGGTCGTCCTTGAGTTAAGGCAGTACATGGCCACAGCAGGTAGACGGCCATACATCAATCCTGACCTCAGCTGCTGTCAACATGAAGCTTGCACTTTCTCCCTGTGACAGTGTGCGTTTCCTCCCACATCCCCAAGACCCATGGGTTTGTAGGCTATTGGTCCTCTGTAAAATTGCTCCTAATGTTTAGGGAGTGGATGAAGAAATAAGATAACATAGAACTAGTGTAAACGGGTGATTGATGGTCAGTGTGGGCTCACTGGGCCGAAGGGCCTGTATCCATGATGCTTTTCTAAACTAAACTAAACTTAGCTTAACTAAGACTATGGCAACCAGGTTATATTATTGTGATGTGTATGGAGAGAGCTGATTAGACTAATCTGGTTTGAAGAGTTCCTTTAGCACGAATGACTGAGGTACAGGGATGTTGTCACATAAATAGTTCTTGACTTTCACGATTCTGGTTCTGTCTGCTTCCTTCAGTCTAGCTTTGAAGTAAGTGCCTGATAGACCGGGCCGTTTCCTGGGGCAAAGAACCCTCACTTTAGAACAAAGACAATGTTTTGCTATTCTGAAGGAGGGTGCCGACGCAAATTGCCACCTATCCATGTTCTCCGGGGATGCAACCTGATCTGCTGTGTTACTCCAGCGTTTTGTGTCTTTCCTTTGGTAAACCAGCATCTGCAGTTTCTTATTTCTACCATGCTATTCAGGTAGAAGCGTTCTTTATTTGAAAATCTTTTGAAGCCCAGTTGATTAGTATCCAGGACCATCATGCTCCTGTGAGGACAAAAGGCAAATGATGACAAGGTTGGGAATTTTAGTCAAAAAGGAAAAGTAAGTATATGTAAGGTTTAAGAAGCTGGAATCAGACAAGGCCCTTGATGAATATCATGAAAACAGAAAAGAAAGTTATCAAGAAATTAGGAGAGCCATAGACAATAGACAATAGGTGCAAGAGTAGGCCATTCGGCCTTCGAGCCAACTCCTCCATTCAATGTGATCATGACTGATCATCCACAATCAGTACCCCGTTCCTGCCTTCTCCCCATATCCCTTCATTATCTTAAAGAGCTCTGTCCAGCTCTCCCTTGAAAGCATCCAGAGAACCAGCTTCCACCGCCCTCTGAGTCAGGGAATTCCACAAACTGACAACAGTCTGTGTGAAAAAGGTTTTTCCTCATCTCTGTTCTAAATGGCTTACCCCTTATTCTTAAACTGTGACCCCTGGTTCTGGACTCCCCCAACATTGGGAACATTTTTCCTGCCTCTAGCGTGTCCAAAGGGATCATGATATGTCCTTGGCACGTAGGATTAAAGGGAATTCCAAGACATTTTATAGATATATTAGGAATAAGAGGCTGGCTATGGGAAGGGTAGGTCCACTCAAGGACAAAAGGAGCAAATCTATGCGTGGAGTCAGTGGTTTATAGGAACTTTGCAAAACAATTTTTTCTTTAACCAGAGTTTGGTGGGTGCCTTGAACAAACTGCCTGGAGAGGTGGGGGAAACGTATATGATTGCAGTGTTTAAGAGGTTTTCAGACAGACATATAAATGGGCGTGGAATGAGAATAGACAATAGACAATGGAGGGATATGGATCAAGTGGTGGCTCATGAGATTAGTTTAGATTGGCATCATGGTTAGCATAGAAATTGTGGGCCAAAGGGCCTGTTCCTGTACTGTACTGTTCTGCGTCTGAACACATTTTCTATAATGGCCACTAATATGCAGCATACAAAGTGTGTATGTCAAATTCAACATGGTAAAATTTAGTTCAGTTGATTTCAATGGATCCAAATTTCAGATACGAGCATTCAAAATTCACATTACTACATCATACAATAACTAGAGGCTGAATTTTTATCCTTGTTTGATGGATTAAACAGTAAAACAACTTTAATAAATTAAGATGTAGGAAGGAACTGTAGATGCTGGTTGACACTGAAGATAGACACAAAATGCTGCAGTAACTCAGCGGGACAGACAGCATCTCTGGAGAGAAGGAATGGGTGACGTTTTCAGTCGAGACCCTTCTTCAGACTGAGTCAGGGGAAGGGGAGTCTAGAGATATGGATGGGTAAGGTGTGAAAATACCTGATCAAAGCAGACGATGACAAGGAAATGTTTTTATGGTTGATAGTTAATTCATTTAATAATTAATTTGATAAATTAATCATTGGCTGGTTTTGAAATATGTGATATTTTTTAATTCAGAGTTCCGAGATACAGCATGGAAACAGACCCTTCGACTCACAAGTTGATGCCGACTATTAATCACCCATTCAAAACAGTTTTATGATATCTCACTTTCACACCCATTCCTTGCACAATCGGGGCAATTTATAGAGGGCCATTTTCTACAAAACTATGCATCTTTGGGATGTTGATATTGGCATCACGTTCAGCGCAGACATTGTGGGCAGAAAGGCCAATTCTGGTGCTGTACTGTTCCATGTTCTACGCTCAATGTGGGAGGAAACTCACTAGGTTACAGGGAGAACGTGCAAACTCCACACAGACAGCACCGGAGGGTCAGGATCGAACCGGAGTCTCTGGCTTCGTTAGGCAACAGCTCCACTAGCTGCACCATTGTGTCACATCTGATAGCCACATATTTTCATTTTATTCTAAGAGGGTGTGCAATCTAACCACAATGCAATTATAAATGTTGCTGCCGCTGGTGGTAATACAAGACAACGCAAAGTATGGTCAATAATGTCGATGAAGGGTAGTGAAACTGAATTCAAGTTCGTTATTGAAATACAATCTCACTTCATTCCATTGTATTAGTGCTGTCACCACTTCCAAACTTAATCTGTCGTACGAGAGGAGTAAAAGGTTACGTCAACTGTATTGTGCTAATCCACATTCATGCAATGCCTCTGAAAAACAGCAGCTGTAAACTTTCACCAGCCTATTGTTCGGAAATGCAACGCATGTTGGGAATCGGCCATTGCATCTTGCAGCTAAACGGTTCTTGGATCAAAGCAAAGTGCAGGACAAATGCCTTTTAGCAGAGGGTCCGTGGCTGCACCATCAAAGATGCTGCAAAGTCCAAACACTGTGTTCACAATGCCACACTTGAATCATCCATGCTTCATCATGATGAGCCCACTGCATTAGATTCGAGCAAGTGTAGTGGGGAGAATGCCTAGTTCCCACAGACATCACTCCTCAGGTGCTCTACACAGATGGTGTACTTTCCGTTAATCTTACTGGCAATCTCTTCAAACTTTCTTTCATTTCCTACTGAACAGGAAGAGAAGCAAAGATGCTGTTAGAAATGGGGTGACAGAATGTACAGATATTTGCTTGATACCTGTTGCACAAGACCTTGGTGAGGCCACATTTGGAGTATTGTGTTCAGTTCGGGTCACAGCTGTAGGAAGGATGTCAATAAGCAGAGAAGATTGACGAGAATGTGTCTAAAATCAAGACAGGAATAGATCGGGTAGATGCACAGAGTCTCCTGCCCGGAATAGGTGAATCGAGGACCAGAGGACATGCATTTAAGGTGAAGGGGAAAAGATTTAATAGGAATCTTAGGGGTAACATTTTCACACAAAGGGTGGTGGGTGTATGAAACAAGCTGTTAGAGGAGGTAGTTGAGGCTGGGACTATCCCAATGTTTAAGAAACAGACAGGTGCATGGATAGGACAGGTTTGGAATGATATGGACCAAATACAGGCAGGTGGGACTAGTGGAGCTGGGACATGTAGGCCGGTGTGGGCAAGTTGGGCCGAAGCGCCTGTTTGCACATTGTCTACTTAAAGTCCACATTGTCCAATTCAAAACTGACTCTAATTAAATTAATGTTGCCAGGACTCGATGACCTAAGCAATAGGGAAAGGTTGCGCATGCCGGATTTTATTCTTTGGAGCACAGGAGGCTGAGGATCTTTTAGAGATGTATAAAATCATGAGGAGGTTAGATAGGGTGAACGCAGAGTATGTTACCCAGTGTAGAAGAATCAAGAATCAGAGGGTATATGTTTAAAAAGAACCCGAGGAGCATCGTTTTGCTCATGGGCTGGGGATATATGAAACAAGCTGCCAAAGGAGGTAGTTGAAGCAGGTATATGAACAGCATTTAAGACACTTGGCCAGTTACATGGATAGGAAAGGTTTAGAGAGATATGGGCCAAACATTGGCAACAGGATTAACCTATATGGTCAGCATGGATGTGTTGGGCTGAATGGCCTGTTTCTGTGCTGATTGACTCTGTGACTCTGCTAGCACAGGTTAGATATTTCTTCCCAAACTGGTGGCAGAGATTGAAGTCCCAAGTATTAACCAGATTGGGTACATCTCCTTCGCTTTCTTTAACAGGTTTGTAGCTGGGCATTGGAGCATTACACTGGACATTACAGCAAAACATCCCACAAGAGATTGCAGTGCCTAGTTTCTTGCACAAATCAATGTGCCCCCACATTTGGTTTTTGACATCAGAGTAGGGGTCAAAGTAAAAGGATCTATCCATTTGGGGAAGTGTTTGTTTCGTAGATCACCGGTTGGAATTTGGGATGCATAAAATACACTATTTTGACTGCTTTGAACGAGACTGACCCGTTTGCTGTAATTGGAGCTAGTACAGACTCGATGGGCTGAAGAGCCTCCTTATAATGCCACAGCGATTGTGTTATTCCATGAATGTGAGTGGGCAGGGTCAGCATATAAGCCAACCAGAGCAACCCAAAGGAATTAGCAGTGTGAGGAGAAACCAAGCTTTATTGAAGTTACGTTTTTGTAAATGCTGTGATGCTGTGTCCCACATTTTCCTGAGATAAGCTTGGTTTTCTTTCAGGTTAGATGCGGCAGAGATTCTGCCAGGCGGGAGTGAAAGTGCTGAAAAGAGGGAGAGCTCTGATCATCAGAGGATCTACCGGGATATCTGGGAACTACGAGCTTCTCTCGAGCTTTACATATCATTGGACCCGAGCAGCAACGATAAGGATTCGGTGCGGAGCGACACGGAGAGCGTGTGCTCGGCGGGTGGGCCACCCAGCGCTCTTTCCCAGGACATGGGCGACGAAGAAGATGGTCTTGAGGAGACGCCCATGGACAAAGGAGGGACGAAGCAGGACAGCGTGGATTCCGAGCGCGGCAGCGACAGCGACTCGAACACCAGAAAGCTCCTTCAGATGGACAGTGGTTATGCATCCATAGAGGCGCCGAGCAAACTCTTGGAGGAAAGGATTCTCAAGGCAGACGGCGGAAGTGGGACCAAAGACAAAACGGCGTCTGAGAAAAGGTTGTTCTTCACAAGCTCTGGACGCAAAGGAACTGTCTTTGAAAGTTTTGATGCAAAAACATTGAGCGAGGAGATCGAGGAAGAAGGTGCTGCCGGGGGTGAAGTAGAAAGCCCCATCGGGTGGTCACCTTATGGCCAAATGTTTGTAACTAAAGATTATTTGCACAGGCGGGACTACAGCATTGATGAGAAAACCGATGCCTTATTCAACGAGTTCCTCCGGCACGACCCTCAGTTCGACGATTCTCCGCTCAAGTCCAAGCACCGCTCCCGCGTCCACCTGCGCAAGCAGTGGCAGAGGACCAAGCAATACAGCGACCCGGGCCTCCGCTACCCGCCAGGCCTGGAGCGCCACCGGATGCCCCTACGGAGAGGTGACAGCGTGAACTACCCGCTCGACCACCGCTACCAGAGCACCCTGCCCCGCATCGTGAGCAGCGCTGAGGAGGAGCAGGCCGGTAGCCAGGAACGGATCACATCACCCACCGCTAAAGACTCGGAGCGTACGGGCGCCGACTTGGAGGAAAAGATCCACATCATCGAGGAGGAGACGGAGCAAGGGAGTGGCGTTGACCAGACTGAACAGACAACAGACCTCCAGCAGCCTTTAGACCATATTAGTGGCTTCTCAGAGACAAATAGCTCAACAGACTTCGGGTACGGGCCTCAGATGATAGGGGCAGATCCGAAAGACAAATTAACCACTAGCATCGAAGACAGGCTGTTTAACAACCTTAAAAAATCAAAGGAGAGTGTCGAGTATGTGATAGCTGTCTCATGTGCTTCACCAGACCACAGTCCCGTTTAGCCGACTGTTTGTGACGGGTTAACTCATGATTTCTTTTTTTTGTAAACTTCTCATGTGGATGCTGCCCATTTGCTATTAGTCACTTCTGACCAATACGGACAATGTTTGCTGCTACAGTACACAACATGCTTCATGTTTCTCCATCAAAGAATGATTAGATGTCCGTGGAACATTAATTTCCTCGTAGGTATAAATGTTTTAGTAGAAGCATAGTTTGCTCTTTTTAAAAAAAAAATACAAAGAACGAAGGAGTGATGTTGATACTTTGGGGAAAGCTTTTCTATTCAAGTTGTTTGGCTGTTATTTTGTTTCCAGAACACCCTGTAATGTTTTTAATATTGAGAAATAGCATCAGCCCCAGATGAATAGCATTGTACATCGAGTGCTTCCTGTTTCCAGAGTTGGCTGTATCACTCCCATTTGCATGTTCTCTTTTCATTCTAAGGATATCATTCAAAAATAAATCCCCCAGGATTGCACAACACATCATAACATCGCCACCAATGCAAGTAACTTCTTTGAAACTTTTGTTGAAATGTATTAAATATAAATTTCCTCTTCAAAGACATTCCAATTTTGTGTTAAGTTACAATCATAACTTCATGTTACGTTCTGTGAATTAGAATGTCAATTCCTAAAATGAAAAGATAGACACCATTGTTTGTTTCTTCAAATGTAAAAATGTCTGCTGTTGGTTTTATTATTATTAATATTATTAAAAAAAAACAGACAATGCTATTCTGTGTGTGGATGGGATGGGCACAATAAATGGCAAGTGTTTCTCATGTTACTTTAATTTTAGAAGTCTTATTTCAAAATAGATTGGCTTCCTACCAATAATTCTGCACTGAAATTTCAAACTTGGTGGCCGAGACATACCAGTGACTAGATGTCTATGTGATGAATTTAGGCTAAATTCGCAGGTCTAAATTATTATATAATATAATTTTATAAAGTATTTATGTGGTACTATATGAAACTTCTTAAGACACTTTTCCTGTTTTTTTATTTTTATCTGTAAAATCAGCCTTGAACAATCATATCATTGACTTTCTTCTGTTTCCATTGCTAAAAGAAATAAATTATTTCCTCATTCAAACAAAGGTCGTTTAGCATGACTTGTTTGTGATTTGGGTAATGGCAGAATAAACAGGTGAACAGTAGTGGAGAAAAGGTCAAACAAATGGAAAATATCACATCTTCAGTCTTCCTCGTGAATTTACACACAAAATGCTGGCGTAACATCCTAATGAACTTGTTCTATAAAGCAACAACCTCAAAGTTCAGTCCTTCAACACATAGCATCACATAGCACATTGAAAGCCAAAAGCCTTGTATCAAATACAATACAATACAATAGCGTTTATTGTCATTTGAACCTCAAATGAAGTTCAAACTAAATTTGGTTTCTGCCATATAGAGTTGTCCATCACTCTTTCTCCCGCCCTCTCTCTCTCTCTTTCGCTCTCTCTCTCTCTCTCTCTCTCTCTCCCCCTCCCTCACGCACATACATACTTTTTATCATGAAACCCAATATCTGACAATTACCAGCTAATTGAGTTTTGTGCCTTTTACTGAGAATTAAAAAAGGACTTGAGATCTTGGCAGTTTTTCAAACTGCTATTCCAGTTTAATTTACTATTTTAAAGAGAGTGTCAAAAGAGATCTTCTGAGCAAATTGGCGATAATCCGATTTTCTCAAATTAACTATACCCTACGTGGACCAGATTTAACCGGACTTTGGAAGAATCATTTTTGTGTGTTTACTACTGGAGTTAAATCTTCATCACTTTTAATTCTGTTTTCACCTCATTGGAAAGAAAACACAACTGCATTTGCTGAAGAATTATTTTCATCATGGCACTACTTTCTAAGTCTCAACAAGATCCAGCACCGTTTAAGAATATGGACTGTTCTCTTGCTCTCCAGAAAGCCAATACATTTCTTATTACGTCAGATATCGTATTCACTCCAGAGGCTCTGTACAATACACCAAACATGTTTCACAGTGTACATACCATTGATGTATTTGAGGGTTTGAGTGTCTAGACCTGTCTTGTTCTAAATGGTTTTGTAACCTTTTAGTGATTGGCATTAGGAACTGCATATTGCACATTTTGTTTTGTGTTTTGCTGCAAAATAACGTAATAATATGTTGAACCCATTTTCCTTACAAGTCCTGCAATTTTATTTGTTTTCATTGTTTTCTGAATGGTGGCCGATTAGGAAAAGGGGAGATGCAACGAGACCTGGGTGTCATGGTACACCAGTCATTAAAAGTAGGCATGCTGGTGCAGCAGGCAGTGAAGAAAGCGAATGCTATGTTAGCATTCATAGCAAAAGGATTTGAGTACAGAAGCAGGGAGGTTCTACTGCAGTTGTACAGGGTCTTGGTGAGACCACATCTGGAGTATTGCGTACAGTTTTGGTCTTCTAATCTGAGGAAAGACATTCTTGCCATAGAGGGAGTACAGAGAAGGTTCACCAGACTGATTCCTGGGATGTCAGGACTTTCATATGAAGAAAGGCTGGATAGACTCATCTTGTACTCGCTAGAATTTAGAAGATTGAAGGGTGATCTTATAGAAACTTACAAAATTCTTAAGGGGTTGGACAGACTAGATGCAGAAAGATTGTTCACGATATTGGGTAAGTCCAGAACAAGGGGTCACAGTTTAAGGATAAGGGGGAAGTCTTTTAGGACCGAGATGAGAAAAACATTTTTCGCACAGAGAGTGGTGAATCTGTGGAATTCTCTGCCACAGAAGGTAGTTGAGGACAGTTCATTGGCTATATTTAAAAGGGAGTTAGATGTGGCCATTGTGGCTAAAGGGATCAGGGGGTATGGAGAGAAGTAAGGTACAGGATACTGAGTTGGATGATCAGCCATGATCATATTGAATGGCGGTGCAGCTTGAAGGGCCGAATGGCCTACTCCTGCACCTATTTTCTATGTTTCTATGTTTCTAATAGAAATGAAGTTATATAACTTATGAAGCAGGAGCCTAGCCACTACTTCTGTCAAAGCAGCAGGCAATAGGATATCAGAAGGATGTGCTTCTTGTTCATTTGTGAATAACGCTCATGGTAGTTTCTAAAGTTATGGGTATTCAAGTCATATTTAGTCACAAATACCAGGGTGTTGGCTGCTGAATATGGTCATTTCCCATTAATTCATTGGTAAACACAAAATGCTGGAGTAACTCAGCGGGACAAGCAGCATCTCGGGAGAGAAGGAATGGGTGATGTTTCGGGTCGAGACTCTTCTTCAGACTGATGTCAGGGGAGTGGGTGGTGCAGAAATAAAACATAGTTGGAGACAGTAAGACTGGTGAGAGAACTGGGAAGGGGGAGGGGATGGAGAGAGAGGGAAAGCAAGGGCTACTTGAAGTTAGAGAAGTCAATGTTCATACCACTGGGGTGCAAACTACCCAAGTGAAATATGAGGTGCTGTTCCTCCAATTTGTGCTGGGCCTCACTCTGACAATGGAGGAGGCCCAGGACAGAAAGGTCAGTGTGGGAATGGGAGGGGGAGTTAAAGTGATGAGCAACCGGGAGATCAGGCACGTTTAGGCGGACTTAGCGGGGGTGTTCAGCGAGATGATCGCCGAGCCTGCACTTGGTCTCCCTTAGAACTCTGCAGCCTTGATTGTTAAAATTTACATGAGTCCACACCTGGAACAGCGGATGCAGTCGATGAGGTTGGAGGTGTAAGTGAACCTCTGCCTCACCTGAAAATTCTGTCGGGGTCCTTGGACGGAGTCGAGGGAGAAGGTATAGGGATAGGTATTTAATCTCCTGCGGCTGCTGGAAAAGTACCTGGGGAGGGGGTGGTTTGGGTGGGAAGGGTCAAGTTGACGAGGGAGTTGCGGAGGGAAGGGTCTCTGCAGAAAGCAGAAAGGGATGTAGATGGGAAGATGTGGCCAGTAGTGGGATCCCGTTGGAGGTGGCGAAAATGTTGGAGGATTATGTGCTGTATGCGACGGCTGATGGGGTGGAAGGTGAGGACAAGGGGGATTCTGGCCTTGTTATAAATGGGGGGATGGGGAGCAAGAGCAGAGCTGCGGGATATCGAGGGGACCCTAGTGAGAGCCTCATCTATAATGGAAGAGGGGAACCCCCGTTTTCTAAAGAATGAGGACATCTCCGATGACCTGGTATAGAAAACCTCATCGTGGGCGCAGATGCAGCGTAGACGGAGGAATTGGGAAGAGGGGATAGAGTCTCTATGCTATTATATGCTGTATGCGACGGCTGATGGGGTGAATATGCTGTCTGCGCGTTCTTTGTTTGTGCCCTGCGCTCTACAATTCATTATTAAATATGGGCACACAAGGAACTGCAAATGCTGGAATCTTGAGCAAAGCTCAAAATGTTAGAGGAACTCAGCAGGTCAGGCATGATCTGTGGCGGTCGAGACCCTTCTTCAGACTACTGAGTAAGCTGCTGAGTTACTCCAACACTTTGTGCGTCGGTGAATATAGGAGGGTGATTATAACTAGTCAGAGTTGTGCTACACAAAACATTCCCTTTGGCCCACCGTGTCCATTCCAATCCTCTCAGGTGCATTTAGTGCTGATGTCTAAAGAGGAAATATTGCCTACACTCGGAACTCTGTAGCCTTATCTCCAAGCAACTCAAATAATATCCTGTAAGACGCCAAGGTTTGCAGGCCCAAATTTTTTTCAAGCCACAAAATAAACAAATGGGCCTAATCGAGCTGATAGACAGCTTGAACTAGCTGGCCTTCATTTGCGGATTAGCTCGGTTCACTGGCTCAGTCGGACACGGTGATCCAACTGGGCCAGAAGTCAGATGCCGACACATCCGGCCTACGGCTAGGCATGTCCCATGACTCCAAACGCAGTGGGCTGGAGAGTAGGGCTGGATACACATTAGTCACTTGAATAAGGGGACAGCAACCCAGTGGGAAACAAGGTAGGTGAATTATTTGTCATTATTTGTCACCTTTCTACTTTGCAATTATTTTTTACTTTTCTGGGGTTAATATTCAAATCTATTTGAATGTTTTTCAATGTCGCTGACCATCAGAGGCATTTTGAAACGGGTTCAAAACCTTTGGCACCAAACACCTTGTGAAGTGTGTAGGGCTTACATCAGGGCGTAGGATATATGTTGTGTGCTACCGCTTCAACCAAACATTACCTGAAGAAGGGTCTCAACCCGAAACATCACCCATTCCTTCTCTCCAGAGATGCTGCCTCTCCCGCTGAGTTACTCCAGCTTTTTGTGTCTATCTTCGGTCTAAACCAGCTTCTGCAGTTCCTTCCTACACACAGGGTCTCATTACCTGTCAGCATCTGCTCCATTCAGGCCCATGTTTTATACCAGGTGGGTGACTCCATTTGGGGACCAGAGCTCTCTGATTTTTTAATTTGATCTCTGATTCATAATTTAATCTCTGATTCATAATTTGAAGAATAATTTTTATATCCACTAGGGGGAGAGAAGGAATTCAATAATTAAGATGAATAACGAAGACTATCCATTACTAAATGAAATTTCATTTCATTTCGTGAAATGCTGAACATAAACAGTTTTTTTTGTGGATGTTTAGGCCGTGGGGAAAAAAGAATCGGGATTTAAAATTGTTACGTATATTTTGTAGGCATAAGTTGGTTGCAGTTTAGCTCGTGTCTGCTCTACATGCTTCACAGACAACACGAATGAAGAGAGTGGTGGAGAAGATATGTCACATGCTTGCCATCATTGGTCGGGCATTGAGTATAAGGGTCATGCTGCATCTATATAGGACTTTGGTTAGGCAGCATTTGGAATATTGTGTTGCCCCACTACAAGAAGGATGTGGAGGTTTTGGAGAGGGCTCAGAAGAGGTTTACCAGAAAATTGCTACAAAGTTTACCAGATTACTGAAGAGGTTTACTAGAATACTGATACAAGGAACTGCAAATGCTGCAATCTTGCTTCCAGAAAAATGCTGGAGTAACCCAGCAGGTCACACACCATCCCTGGAGGTTGTTTGGCGGCACTGGGCCTGTACTCGCTGGTTAGACACGAAATGCTGCAGTAACTCAGCGGGACAGACAGCATCTCTGGAGAGAAGGAATTCCTGTCCCGCTGAGTTACTCCAGCATTTTGTGTCTATCTTCAATTTAGACACCAACGTCTGCAATTCCTTCCTACACATTTTTGCTGTACTCGCTGAAGTTTAGACGAATGAGGGGGGGGAACCTCATTGAAACGTACCGAATAGTGAAAGGCTTGGATAGAGTGGATGTGGAGAGAATGTTTCCACTAGTGGGAGAGTCTAGAACTAGAAGTCACGGCCTCAGAATTAAAGAACATTCCTTTAGAAAGGAGATAAGGAGAAATGACTTTAGTGGGAGGGTTTTGAATCTGTGGAAGGCTGTGGAGGCCAAGTCAAAGGATATTTTGAAGGCAGAGATAAATAGATTCTTGATTAGTATGGATGTCAGGGGTTATGTGGCGAAGGCGGGAGAATTAGGTTGGGAGTGAGAGACAGTTCGGCTATGATTCATTGGTGGAGTAGACTTGGTGGGTCGAATGGCCTAATTCTGATCCTATCACTTATGACCTTATGACAGTGATGTTTCGGTACGGGACCCAGAAACATCTCTCCACGTCTCGCAGAGAGAGAGACAAGGTGCTGCAGTAACTCAGCGGGTCAGGCAGCATCTCTGGAGAACATGGATAGGTGACGTTTCGGGTTGGGACCCTTCTTCAGCAACCCCCAGAGATCTGACCCTCGGGTTACTCCAGCGCTTTCTGCTTCACCGGAATGCTGACGGGATATTAGCTATAAGGAGAGGATAGACACATTTAGATTGTTTTCTCCTGAGGATGAGGGGAGACGTGACATAAGTATAGAAAATTACAAGAGGCAGAGATAGATAGGGTAGACAGTCAGAACCTTTGGCCCAGAGTAGAAATGTCAAAGAATAGAAGGCATAGAGTTTGATGAGAAGAGCAAAGTTTAAAAGACATGGGCAGGGCAAGTTTTTTACATGAGTGGAGAGTGCATGGAATGCGTTGCCAGGGGCAATGGTGGAGGTGGATAATATAGTGACATTTAAGAGGTTTTTGGATGGGCACATGGATATGCAGGGAATAGAGGGATTATGGATCATGTGCAGGCAAAGGAATTTAGTTTAACTTGGCATCATGTTCAGCACGGACATTGTGGGCCGAAGGGCATGTTCCTGTGCTGTTCTAAGTTTGTAACACGACTATGTCTCAGGGAGTCTAACAAACTCTACATTTAAAGGCAGTCACAAAATGGACGACGAACTTGACACTATTCAGTATTTCAGTACCTGTTAGAAAATTTGCGCCCCATATCCCAACAAATATAGGGGCGGCACGGTGGCGCGTCAGTAGATTTGCTGCACCATGGACTCGGGTTCGATCGTGACTACGGTGCTGTCTGTACGGAGTTTGTACATTCTACCCGTGACCTGCAGGGGTTTTCTCCGATATCTTCGGTTTCCTCCCACACTCCAAAGACGCACAGGTTTGTAGGTTAATTGACTTGGTGTAAATGTAAATTGTCCCTAGTGTGTGTAGGATAGTGTTAATGTGCGGGGATCGCTGGTCAGGTTGAACTCGGTGGGCCGAAGGTCCTGTTTCCGCGCTGTATCTCATCACTTAAACGAAAACCTAAATTCAATTCCATCTTCAACAGAAGAAAAACATGAACCATTCTTGAACAGAAGTCATTATTACCTTTGTTACACCACTGTGTTCATGTCAGGTTTATTCAACTTTATTCAACACATTGTTTCACAAAGTCGAAAGTCAGATGGTCGATTTACTGATCACTATATGGGCAACTGTGGGAACAAGAACCCCTGAAATATTTGCAGTGAGTTTGATGGTAAGAATTTAGGCTGATCTGGTGTTTGGAGAAGATTAAACCAGAAGTAAGTTTAAAAATAAAGCACATTAAAACATACATTAAATCAGGAGCATGTTTTCTATAACTATTTAATCACACTGCCTTCATTAATAGTCAGATAGTATCATAAACGATTAACGATGAAGTACTTTGATTAAAAGATGCATTAAAAGATGTCAGTAAATGCAAGCATTTCTTTCTAAGTTAAACCTGGATTCGCCTCAATACTTGGAATTTCTTAAGCATGCAGATCCATTTCAAGAGAGAGTTAGATTTAGCTCTTCGTGCTAAGGGAATATGGGATATGGGGAAAAAAGCCGGAACGGGGTACTGATTTTGGATGGTCAGTCATGGTCATATTGAATGGCGGTGCTGACTCGAAGGGCCAAATGGCCTACTCCTGCACCTATGTTCTACGTTTCTATGTATTTGTGACCATACAAAGATTTTCCACGAGATTTTATATTCTTGGTTACTTTTTTTCTTGGTTACTTGGTCCTCCAAAATATTCCAACTGGAATTTAAACTACAGGTGTAACATTTCTTCAACTATTAGCTGGGTGTTCCTGAGTAAATGTTGATTTCCTGATTCTTGTCATCCTTAGGTCCTTGGCTTTAAGCTGAGTTTTGAAGGAAGTGAGCAGCGATTCGGCTGAAGTTTTACCCTGTCAAACAGGCAAGTTTTTCATTTTACAGCCTTCCCAATCCGAAAGGCTACCATCTCTGCGAGGTCAGGGGAAGAGAGAGGGAATCGGGTCCGTACTTCTTACATGGGACATCCTGCTGCACATTTCTTCAGCCAGTCCACTGGGATTTCAGCTTTTGGGAAAAGACGGATGAAACCAGGATGAGAGTTCCCAAAGCGCTGCCGACCCTCCATCTTCCTTCACTGAAAAGGGGATTTAACCAATGCAGCTACCATAAGCCAGCAGCCTCGTTTATTGCCAATGGGCAGTAATTATACAGTAACTGTGGTGCTTGTACTTTTGAGTTTTGTGACTTCTGCCGCTGTACTGTGCTGTGACAATTGCTGGATGTTATAACATGGTGTCGTATGCCATATTGTTCTGGTTAAATGGTAACGTCAGAAATTGAGCCTTTCCGTAAATCCTCATTGGTGTTTGTATGACGCATGAGCAAAGATAACACTGTCGCTGACCTGAGCCATAATGCACAACCAGCAACAAGTTGAACTTGGTGCAACTAAGACTTGAAGGTTCACCCCCTCTAGTCCGATTCATTAATTCAGCTGCTGGTTGAGTCAGTTATTTTACTGTGAAGACTGATTGTGCTTTTAAAATTCTGTACTGATGTTACTCCTTCTGTTAGCTATGTATGGTGTTCAATATCTGTTTCCTTTTGTCCCCAGTTCTAATACCCTTTTCTAACTGTTTTGCCCCCATTAAGGCACAGGCCACGTTAAGGGTGGTTAAAAACACCATTGAGTTTTGTCACAAAATATCAATAAATGTTGTTTTCATTCCATATCCTATTTTCTTTCTCCTTCAATCTTAAGTGTTTGGAAGAACAGTTTGTATTTGCACAGATTCTATTTGAACAGCGTGATACACCACAACAACTTCCATTTAGCAACAAATTGCCACTAACGCTGCAAAACATCCCATCTGACGAAGGGCCCCCGACTTGAAACGCCACCTATCCGTCTTCTCCAGAGATGCTACCTGACCCACTGAGTATTCTCCAGCACTTTTTGTCCTAATGGACTTCATAGCAATGGTATCCAACTAGGTCTTATGCCGGGTCACGGGAGATGTTAGACCAGATGACCATCGAAGTAGGTTTAATGAGAGAGATCTTGAAAGAAAGGAAGGCAGAAGGAAAGATGGCTGTCAAGGTGGCACAGCAGATGGTGCTGTGGACTTGCAGCTCCAGAGAACCGGGTTCGATCCTGACCTCGGCTTCTGTAGAGTTTGTGTAGAGTTTGCACGATCTCCACACAGCCACAGGAGTCTGCCAGCAACCCCCCACACCAACCAGGGCCGGCCTTAGGAGGTACGGGGCCCAATTGGGAACAATTTTCATAGAAATATAAATATATAATTATAAATGAGTCATATTCAGGCACGTGTCGTGAGTAATATGACAGTCAGTCGACTTTTTAAAAATCTTAAACCGCGCATGCGCAGTTTAAGATGTTCTCTCCATAAAAATTAAAAATTAAAATAAATAAAGTAACAATTCAATTTGCCCAAGGCTTCCAAATCTCCTTCTTTCTGAATTACTGAATGGGTGGGGGGTGGGGGGTGGAGGGTGACGGCAGGTGGAAAGATAGTGGGGAAAAACGGGAGCACACCGGGACAAGTTGAATCAGTTGTCATCTCATTGACAGACTATACTAGTTCAAGGGACCAATTAGGGGGTAAATTGGTCCCTTGAACTAGTGTTTCACAGCGTGTGGGGAGTCTAGCCAGGGGTAAAGTTGCGGGGAGGGCGGGAGCGTTGCGAAGGAGGGGGTCATTGCTAGCAGCCATTTCCCATCAGCTGCTTCCAAATGAGGGATAGACTTGGCTATCATTCTTGATGTTGCTGTATTGAGGGATAACAAAGTCTTTCTTGGCTAACAACCTAACCTTCCGCCTCCAAGATGCAGGTACATTTCCTAGCAATGGTACAACATTTTGAGATTTTAAAAATCAAGTCTGCAATTTATCCCATCAGATAAAGCATAAAAAGAAGTTTAATTTGACACCTAATTCACTTTCATATCTTCAGTTTCATATTAGCATCTTGTTCCCAGTTGCTTTACCATTGACTTTACACAAAAGCTGTGATCCAGGACAGTCAAAAGCCCATAACTTACTTAAAAATTAAGAGAACTGAATGAAATTTTCAGTTATTATAGATTGAAGCATTCTGAAACAAATATAAAACATCTTACTTGAACGACCTGAAATTAAAGCATATAATTAGTTAATTACCTAATTGTAGCTAATTACAAAATTGACCGTTGTGATGGAAATAGTAATAAACACCCAGACTGCCTTGAAAATTCAAAAATGTGATATTCTCAAGATCAGAACTTTAATATTATTGTATTATATGCTGTAAGTCCGTAACAGATAGGTAAATAAATTACAATTTCTAGCCATTGACCAAGTCTTTATGGAGAGGTTCAGTTGCTAGTTGGTACATTGGCATACCATAATCAGTAGCATCATCATACTCCTTAGATTGTAACCATTAAACAACTCTGTACACCTTGTTTTTCCTCAACTTTTCAATGTTGGCATTGGAAACTACAAGTTGTTGCTCTTCAACCCACGCATGACAAGCCTTTCTGCACACTACTTTCCCATTAAGAATGTCCTGTAGATTCCATTTCTTAAGAAAAGGATACATTTTTTAAATAGCCAAAGTATCCAAATAACAAACTAATCCCATTCACACAAGAATATAACATGATTTTTAAATTTCACTGTCATGAATGTATATGCCAGATCAGTGATGGAAATGGGTTTTAGGAACTAGGGGTACGCTAAGGTCCGTGAGGCTAAGGTTGGGAAGGAAGGGGGCCTAGACGCTATGAGTCCCCCATGAGAAATTTTATCTAACTCTGAAATTGAAGAAAGACAAAAGCTGGAGCAGCTCAGCAGGACAGGCAGCGCAGCGACTCTGGCGAGAAGACCCTTCTTCAGACTGAACTGAACTCTCATCGGTGAGAGTACTTGTGATTGTCTGAAGATGGGTCTCGACCAGAAACGCAACCCTCTCCCCAGAGCCCCTGCCCGTCCCGCTGAGCCACCACAGACAAGGAGTTGAAGGTAGACACAGGGGGGATCCACCTTCAACTTCAGAGCCAAACAAAAAACACAGAATGCTGGAGGAACTCAGCCGTCAAGGCAGCACCCGGGGAGGGAACATATCACTTATTTTTTTATTTCAAAATAGACTTTATTCAAGTAATAAATATTTACAATACATCAACCGTGCGAAAAATCCATCCGACATTTTCGGAGGCTATACAAATTCTTCCATGCAGTCTATATACATTTTTCAAATTTCACTAATTGATCCCCCACCCGTGCCACTCATGTGGCCCCCCGGCATGGGATACCTTCCCTTATTTTGAGGGGCGTGTCCACCATACAGTGCCCCCCATGTCCAGCAGCGGAAGGACCTTAGACTGTGGCCCTCCCCCACCGAGCCTTGGCATTGGCTGCACCGAGCTTCAGTGCGTCCCTCAGTACGTACTCCTGCAGTCTGCAGTGGGCCAGTCGGCAACATTCCCCGACGGATATCTCGCTCTGCTGGGTGGTGAACAACGCTCGGGCAGACCAAAGAGCGTCTTTCACCGAGTTGATAACCTTCCAGCAACACTTGATGTCAGTCTCTGAATGTGTCCCTGGGAACAGTCCGTAAATCACAGAGTCCTCTGTGACGGAGCTGTTTGGAATAAAGCGTACCAGGGACCCTTGCATTTTTCTCCAGACTCTTTGGGCAAATCCACACTCTGCAAAGAGGTGGGCAACCGTCTCCACTCCATAGCAGCCGTCCCGAGGGCAGCGTGCGCTGGTAGTGAGGTTCCGACGGTGCAGGAAGGATCTGACTGGGAGGGCTCCCCTCACCGCCAGCCAAGCCAGGTCTTGGTGCTTGTTGGTGAGTTCTGGCGATGAGGCATTTTGCCAGACAAGCTGGGCAGTCTGCTCAGGGAACCACGCCACCGGGTCCATCGAGTCCTTTCCCTGCAGTGCCTGCAGGACATTCTGTGCTGACCACTGCCCAATGGACATGTGGTCAAAGGTGTTGGTCCGGAAGAACCTTTCCACAGACGACAGATGGGGCGGCAGTGACCAGCTGACTGGCACATTGCGTGGCATCTGCGCCAGGCCCATCCTTCGCAACACCGGGGACAGGTAGAACCTCAGCAAGTAGTGACACTTGGTGCCCACGTGCCTTGGCTCTACACTCCGCCTGATGCAGCCACACACGAAGGTGGCCATCAGGATGAGGGCGACGTTGGGCACGCTTTTACCCCCGTTGTCTGCTGACTTGTACATTGTGGCCCGTCGCACCCGGTCCATCCTCGACCCCCAGATGAACTGGAAGATGGCCCGGGTGATCCCTGTGGCGTAGGAAGGGGGGACAGGCCACACCTGTGCCAAATACAGCAGGCCCGAGAGCACCTCACACCTGATGACCAAATTCTTTCCCGTTATGGAGAGGGAGCGTTGCCTCCACAGCTCCAGCTTCTTCCCCACCCTGGCTATCCGCTCCAGCCAATTCTTGTTACACGCCTCAGCCCCCCCGAACCAGATCCCCAGCACCTTCAAGAAGTCAGGCTTGATGGTGAAGGGGACGGAAGATCTGTCGGGCCAGTTGCCAAAGAGCATGGCCTCGCTCTTCCTGCGGTTCACCCTGGCTCCCGTGGCCGACTCAAACTGGTCGCAGATACTAATCAATCTGCGGACCGACCCTGGATCCGAGCAGAAGACAGCGACATCGTCCATGTACAGGGAGGTCTTTACTTGAATGCCCCCACTGCAGGGCAGTGTCACTCCTCTAATGCTCGCATCCTTCCTGATGGATTCGGCAAAAGGTTCAATACAGCAGACAAACAAGACAGGAGAGAGAGGGCAACCCTGCCTGACTCCAGACCTTACAGGGAAACTGTCTGATTCCCACCCATTGATTTGGACTGCACTACGGATGTCGGTGTAGAGCAGATTGATCCAATTCCTGATTTCCTCCCCAAAACCCATTTTGGAGAGCACGTCCCTCATGTACGTGTGCGAAATCCTGTCAAAGGCCTTCTCCTGGTCCAAGCTGACTAGGCAGGCATCCACCCGTCTGTCCTGCACGTAGGCGATGGTATCTCTCAGCAGCGCTAGGCTGTCTGAGATTTTCCTGCCAGGTACAGCACAAGTTTGGTCCGGGTGGATCACCTGTCCCAGAGCAGACTTGACCCGGTTGGCGATGGCCTTAGACAGGATCTTGTAGTCTACATTCAAGAGTGTTATGGGTCTCCAATTCTTTATGTCCTTCATCTCCCCCTTCTGCTTGTAGATTAGGGTGATGTTGCCCTTCCTCATGGAGTCTGACATGCTGCCAGCTAGAAGCATGTCGTTGTACACTTCTAGCAGGTCCGGGCCCATCCAGTCCCACAGAGCCGAATACAACTCGGCCGGTAAGCCATCGCTTCCGGGAGTTTTACCCGAGTCAAAGGAACGGATGGAGCCAGTCAGCTCCTCTAGGGTCAGTGGTTGGTCCAGACTCTCCCGCTTGCTGTCCTCCAAGACCTCCGTGATCGAGAACAGGAAGTTCTGGGAGGAGGTGCTGTCTATGGCCTTTCGGTCATACAAATCTGTGTAAAAGGATTTGCAGATCCTCAGCATGTCTGTGTGTGAGGATGCTACCGAGCCGTCCTCCTCCCTAAGGCTGTTCATCACAGAGCTCCCCCTGTGAACCTTATGGAAGAAGAAACGTGAGCACGTCTCATCCTGCTCCACATGGCGGACCCTGGATCGGAAGATGATCTTGGAGGATTCAGAGGTAAAGAGCCGAGCTTGCCGGTCCTTCACATCTCTGAGTTCCTCCTTCACATCCACCCCTCTCGACTGCAGAAGGAGCAGTTGTTGCAAATCTGTCTGGAGTTGGCACAATTCCCTCTGACTCTGTCTTGCTCTCTGAACCCCTTTACTTATGAAGAACCTCTTAATGTTCTCCTTGGTTGCTTCCCACCAGAGTGTGGGGGAGTCAAAGAGGGGCTTCACCGTTCTCCAACATGCGTAGTCCCTCTTTAGCTCCTCGATGTTCTCTGTGGTCAACAGCTTCATGTTTAACTTCCACGTCCCTCTGCCTGCCTTCCGGTCCTCCTGTAGGTGACAGGAAGCCTGAAGGAGGCAGTGGTCGGAGAAGAACACCGACGTGAGGTCAGTGTGTCTCACCGTGACGGCCTTCGTCGTGAAGACAAAGTCTATCCGAGATCGGGCTAAACCGTCCGATCTCGACCAGGTGAACCGTGGCTGGGACCCGCCTGCAGGGTCGCTGAAGGCATCGCGCAGCTTTGCATCTTTTACCATATCCCTCAGGAACTTGGACGTGCTGTCCAGTCTGCTGTCGGCACTGCCGGATCGTCCAGCCGCATCAATGATGCAGTTGAAGTCACCGGCCAGAACGAGCTGCCGGGACGTGGCCAGCAGCACTGGGAGCTGCTGGAGAACGGCCAGCCGCTCGCTCTGCGTGGGTGAGGCATACACATTAATCAGCCGGAGCGGAGAGCCACGTTACATAACATCCACCACAAGGAGCCGCCCCCCAACCACCTCCCTAACCTCATTGATGGCGAAGTTCCCTCCCCGCAGCAAAATCCCCAGGCCGGAAGCACGACAGTCATTGCCCCCCGACCACACCGACAGTCCGTGGGGCCACCATCGCGACCACCTCCGATAGCAGTGGAGGTGTGGCAGCCCGCACTCCTGAAGAAAAGTCACATCTGCCTTGACCTTGGCCAGGTACTGTAAGGCGTTTACACATCGCGCAGTGCTCTTTATACTGCGCACGTTTAAAGATGCCAGTTTGAGCTCCATTGTCTTTAGAGTCACTGACCGTTTTCGTGTCCCCTCATTCCCACCGTTTCGGTGAATTGCCTCAGCTTTCCTGGGCTCAGGAATCCAGTGATGAGGTGGGTTTCTGGTGGCGCAACCAGTGGTGTCGTTGAGGGGGGCTTTCTCGTTCCACCCCCTTTCGGGCACACGGCTTCCTCCGTCTCCTGTGGCTGGTTCACTGCTCCCGGTCGCCCGGAGCTGGGGCCCATCGGCCGTTGCGCTGCTCCCGGTTGCCCGGAGCTGGGGCCCATTGGCCGCTGTGATGATCCCTGTCTCCAGGGGCTGGAGCCCCTCGACCGTTTCACTGCTCCTGATGTCCTGGGCCTGGGGCCCCTCGACCGCTGCACTGCTCCTGGTGTCCTGGGGTTGGGGCCCTTCCGCCGCTTCTCTGTTCTCGGTCTCCTGGGGCCGGGTCGTGATCGTCGTGGCCTCTCTCTTCTCTTCCCCCGTTTTCCTCCTCTGTCTCCCTCGTTGGGACTTCCCGGTCGCCTCATCCTCCGACGAAGAGGAGAGATTGCTGCCTTCTGTAATAGAAAGAAATATTTTTATTTGTTTGCTTTTTGACTTACCAGTCCTTTGCGGCCTCGGCTCCTTGGGCTGAACCCTCAGCTTCTTGTATGACACTGTTGTCCACTTCTCCTTCTGTTCCTCCTCCTCCATCGACTCTCCCTCCTGGGCAAGATGCTGGGCGTCTCCTTCTGGCACTTGGGGCTTCAAGGTGGTTGGGCTGTCCTCATCTGCGTTTCCTTTCTCTGCTGGGGTCTTGGTAGTGGTGGGAGGTGCTTCGCCCACCTTGGGGGTGCTGGCAGCAGCCCCTCTTGTCGCCTGTGCATAAGTGCAGGCTCTTTTAGGGCAAGCCCTGTAAAGGTGGCCTGCCTCCCCGCACAGGTTGCAGTTCTTGCTGGCCTGACAGTCCTTTGTCTCGTGGCCCTCCATCTTGCAGTTTTTGCAGACAACTGCTGTGCATTGGGCCATCACATGCCCAGGCTTGTTGCATTTCCTGCACAGCCTGGGTTGTCCTACGTAGCTCAGGTAGCCTCGGTTCCCTCCGATGGCGAAAACCGAGGGGGGGTGGACAATTTCTCCGTCCTTGTCCACCCTCAGCTTGACCTTGATTTGCCTCTTGCTCGTCCAAATTCCATGCATGTCCTTCACGTCCACACAGTTCCCTGTTCCCTCAACCTAGCGAGCAAGGAATGTGAGGACGTCGACTACCGGCACATGTGGGTTGAACATGTGCACGGTGATCAACCTTTCCTTCTGGGTGGGGAGGGTGAAGAGCGGCTGCACTTTGAGCAGCGACAGCGGAGCTTCATTCCCCCTCTCCCGAAAGTCCTCCATCACCTTCTGCCATCCCGTCGGATACTTGAAGGTAACATCAAAATATCCGTTACCCGGGAAATCCTGGAGGCAGTAGATGTCCTTAGCCTCAAATTTGAGGGCCCCTAGCAAGACCTTCTTGACGAACAGGTCTCGTGAGATGAGGATCCCCTCGCTGATGTCCTTCACGCTTATTCTCAGGGTTTTGCGAATACCCTGTACTCCTGCTCCTGCTGACATTGTGGCTAAAGGTGTTAGGTTGGTTACCCAACCAGCATGGATCCACCTCTAAGCCTGCAGCCACAACTCCTCGTCTCCAAGTTCGCTTCGCGATCCACGGCCCTTGTCCCCAAGGGACCGCCAGAACCGTTCTAATAAGAACAGATAGTCTCTTTCACTCCTTCAGCAAGAACAGATACTACACTTGATCTTAGCCAAAAGGCCGAGAAGCGGGAGCACAGCCTTTTTGATCACGGTTTCTCCCCTGCCAGGTAAGTACCAGGGAACATATCACTTATTTTCGCGAGCACTTCTAAATGTAGTTTCCTGTGACCGTTTGAGGAAGTAACTAGCAGTGCCAGTAATACCCAACGCACCACGTCTGAGACAGGGTGTCCAACAGCGGAGGTAATGTTCACCGAAAACATTTATTATAAATGTAGAAACAACATACAAGGAAGGGTCCAAGGGTCACTCGGTCGAATAATGCAAGGCTACAGATAGACACAAAAAGCTGGTGAAACTCAACGGGACAGGCAGCATTCCCGGAGAGAAGGAATGGACAACGCTTGGCTATGGCAGCTTTCAGCCTTGTGAGTGTTATTAATATTGACCTTGGTCAAAAAAGCTGAAACAGGGCAGGTGACATATTTTAATTAACTTTAAAATCTCCAGTATTGCACTGCACCACACACGGACATGGTTCCGTGTGTCACAGAGAGACAAGACCACTGGAGGTTTTTAAATTTATTATTGGGTCTTGTGCTAAAGGAGCCGCAGATGCAGCCGTCACCGCAAAACGTCAAAGAAGGAACTGCAGAAGCTGGAAAATCGAACCCATGCATCGTTTAACAGCTAGTAAACGATTAATAGCCAATGTTTCGGGCCGGGTCTGAAGAAGGGTTTCAACCCAAAACGTTGCCTATTCCCTTTGCTCCATAGATGCTGCCTCACCCGCTGAGTTTCTCCATCATTTTTGTGCACCGCAAAACATTAATGGTTACGGGATGCCGAGGCAACAGGGTGAGAGAGAGGGAGTGAGAGAGCTAGAGAGAGACGAGATGGGGAGCAGGAGAGCGAGAGCGTGCGAGAGAGAGTGGGAGGGAGCGAGCGGAAGACAGAGAGACACAACGTGGGTCGGTAGGGAAATTGAATGACTAACCTGCCCACCAAATAGCTCGCCAAGAAGAAGACCTCAATCGTGATGATGAGTTTTAAGAAATTCTCAATGTGTCATCAATGGATCGATCTACATTCCTCAGTAAATGTAATTGCGTTTTGATCAAGTATTAATGACGCCGTGTGAATTGTATTCAAATGAACGCAGCGACTTGTTCAAAACATAATTACATTTACTTAGGAATGTGGATTGATGACACATTGTACAACTACTTGTTAACTACTGGCTGTTAATAAGTGCTAACAATAGTAGATAACAAATCGTTTGTGTCTGATGACCGTGCAGCGGTTGTTATCCATGTTTGTTTTGTAAAACTGAGATCAATAGACTTCTGGATGCTTCAGGAACCAGAGTTTGGGGGATAGAGTAGAGAGAACTGGTTCAGAATATTAGCCTTGATCTTGATGCACAGCAGAGCCATCTCTGAGGGCCAGATGACCTACTGCCACTGCCATTTCTGATGTTTGTACAGTATGTCCTTCGTATTTAAGCCTCTGAATCTGTCAAAAGTATAAGACACATAGTGCATGCAGCCAAGTCTGGGCATTCATTCAAAGGAAGATTCAGCACAATATTTTGCTCTTTTCAGGCAAGATCACTTGGGAGTTAATGTTCTATTTGCTAACCTACTCTTACCGCTCACATCGATTTTGCTGAGCAGGCAAGTGGGAAGATCCTCTGTGTTGTTTGGGACTGTGGATTCCTTCCCCTGTGTGAGAGCTAATTGAACAGGCACCATGGCACCTAAGGTACACCGGGTTAACGACTGTATCACTATATTGTTAATTAATTAGCCTCATACAGACAGATGCAGTAACTACTCTTGAAACATTCCCCACAAGGATTACCACTAGGACTGTCATTAACACTTGGTGGTTAAACATTAAATAATCGCTGAGAGTCAATAAGAGCACAGATTCATGAAAAAAGCAATAATCTATTGTAATGTACATTTAAATAACTATTGACGACAAACTAGAGAGCAAAACTTGGTTCAATGGTCCATTTCACACAAGAAATAAGAGGAAGGACCGCAAAGAAGGACTATTTCTCGGGCCAACACCCTGATTGCAGTAGAAGGATAGATCAGAACCAGAGAACATCGGTTTAAGGTGGGGGGTGGGGGGGGGGGGGGGGGGGGGGAATGATTTAAGAGGAATTGGAGCAATTAGGTGTACGGAACAAGCTGCCAGAGGAGGTCGTTGAGGCGGCTACTATAGCAACATTGAAGAAATATTTAGACAGGATAGGACAGGTTTAGTGGAATATGGGGCAGGTGGGACAAGTGTAGATGGGACAAGTTGGCTGATGTGGGCAAGTTGGGACGGAGGGCCTGTTCCCATCTTGTGACTATCAGATAAATGTGGCTGAAAAAATGACAGGAAGGAAGGATTTAGATTCCTCGGTCACTGGGACAAGTTCTGGGAAAGATGGAATCTCAATTGGCCCTCATACCCTCCAAAGAAGATGAATGTGATGAACGATACAGACACGAGGGGCAATTTACCGAGGCCAATTAACCTGCAAACCGCACATCTTTGGGCACTCGGAGGATACCCAAGCAGTCACAGGGAGATCATGCAAACTCCACCCAGGCAGCACCCAAGGTCATGGTTGAACCTGGGTCTCTGGCGCTGTGAAGCACCAGCTTTACCAGCCACTGTGCCGCCCCTATGTATTCAAAATTCCAACAGGATAAGCAGAAAGACTTTACGATTTATGCCACCTTACATTAGACTTTAGACTTTAGAGATCGCTGGAAGCAGGCCCTTCGGCCCACCAAGTCTGTGCTGACCAGCGTACACTAGCACTATCCTGCGCACTACAATTTTACAGAAGCCAATTAACCTACAAACCTGTACATTTTTGGAGTGTGAGAGGAAAGCGGAGCACCTCGTGGTCACAGGGAGAATTTACAAAATGTACAGGCAGCGCCCATTGTCAGTATCAAACCCGGGTCCCTGACGCTGTAAGGCAGCAACTCTACCGCTGCGCCACTGTGCCGCTCAAAGGATCTATATCCATTTGCAGATTCTTCAATAATTAAGGGGCCTAGATCGATTAATCAGTTTTTAATTAAAAGGGAGTTGAGTAAAAAAAGGGAGAGGGTCTGGAAGTGAGAGAAATTTTTGTGACTATTGCAACGTTTAAGAAACAATTAGTCAAGTACATGGATAGGACAGGTTTAGAGGGATATGGGCCAAATGCAAGCAGGTGGGACTAGTATAGATGGGACATGTTGGTCGGTGTGGGTCGAAGGCTCTGTTTCCACGCTGTGTGATTCAATGACTGTGACTCTATTTTAATAGCATTTTAAGGAATGTTTCCAGGAAGCAGATGATGATGAGTTGGGAGATGAGAGTAACGCAACCTATCTCTTCTCCAACCCCTGCCACCAGCTTATCTCCTTCGGTTTCCATTTCAATGGTAATTGCATATCACAAATATTGAACTCTTTACTAACATTAGTTTTTGTACGTAATTAAGGACGAGGGCTTGTTCTTTAGATAGCTGCTTCCTCCTTGTGCTTGAAAGAAAGTGAGTGGGCTTTTTTTAAGGATAATTTTTACAAGAAATGGATTATGAAGTAGATTGCAAATAATGATAGTGGGAGTAATGTTCTTCAACCTCTGTGCGTCAGACACTTTGACTAGGGTGACTAAACCAACAGGAGGAAATCACTTTTTCTCCTTTCCTTTATCGCTAATGTGAAATGAGTCACGGCCACTGACTGAAGTGACAGCAAAGCTTGAAGGAAATGATGTCTCCTTGCCTTCTTCAGCACTGCATGAGTCAGACCAATTATTTAAGTAAAGCAGCTCCGCGCTGATAATAATCAAAGTGCTTTTCACTCTCACTCTCTCCTGATCTGGCTAAAAATGGGAATTTGTTCTGTGTTTGCTAGCGGGGTGGGGGATGGGGGGAGGGGGGCGTGAGGGGGGGGCGGTGCTCGTTAGGTCGGTCACCATAAAGTGAAGTCACCTTTGAAATGATGAAGATAGACACAAAAAGCTGGAGTAACTCAACGGGACAGGCAGCACTTCTGGAGGGAAGGAATGGGTGACGTTTCGGGTCGAGACCCTTCTTTTGTTGAAGAAGCTTATGAGAGGAAAAAGACCAAGTACTCTGAACTGGCAACTGAAGCTTCCCAGAATGGCTGGAAGACCAAGATTTTCCCTGTCAAAGTGGGATGCAGGGGATTTGTTGCTACATCTATGACCAGGCTTTCACTGGGACGCAAGTATCACCGTTGAGCCCTCTGGAGATGTTGTGGGCTTATGAATGAAACGTCAAAGAAAGAGGGTGCCCACCTGATGACCACGATGATGTACCTACCCTACCTTCCACCACTCCAATCCCACTGCAAATGGCAAGAGTGCCGACTTTAATATCAAGTCCTATTAGCTCCGATTTAAACATCAAGTCCTATTAGCTCTACTTCAGATTGGTGACTTCAGACTCGGAAGTGATGAGGACATGCAGAATGCAGAATCCTTCCATTGATGTTAGGAGAGGAAGGAATTAAGTCAAAGACGGAAACGATTCTAGCTTTAGTTTTAGTTTAGTTGAGAGATAGAGAGCGGGAAAAAAAGGCCCTTTGGCCCACCGTCCACACCGACCAGCGATCATCCCCCCGTACACTGCTTCCAACCTACACGCTAGGGACAATTTACAGAGGGCCAATTAACCTACAAACCTGCACGTCTTTGGAATGTGGAAGGAAACCGGAGCACCCGGAGAAAACCCACACGGTCACGGGGAGAATGCACAAACTCCACGCTGACAGCACCTGAGGTCAGGATCGAACCGCGGCCTCTAGCGCTGTGAGGCAGCAGCTCTACCGGTGCACCACTGTGCTGCCTCCACATTAAAACACACACAGTGTACAGTGGCGCAGCTGGTAGAGCTGCTACCTCACAGCCCCAGAGATCCAGGTTCAATCCTGACCTCAGGTGTTATTTGTTTGGAGATTGCTCTTTCATAAGATTGTAAGACATAGGAGCAGATTTAGGCCATTCAGTCCATCAAGTCTGCTCTGCCATTTGAACATGGTTGACCTATTATTTCCTCTTAACCCCATTCTCCCTCCTTCTCCCTGTAACGTTCTCCCTGTGACCACGTGGGTTCCCTCCAGTTTCCTCCCATATCCCAAAGACGTGTAAGTTAATTTCTCCTAATGTGTAGGGAGTGGATGCGAAAGAGGAATAACATAGAACTATTCTGCGCGGGTGATCGATGGTCGGCATGTACTTGGTAGACCAAAGCGATTGTTGCCATGCTGTATCCTTCATTCAAAAAAAAACAGGACTAAATCTAGAAAAAATAAGCTAATAGATGGCAGGGGCAAAGATTATTTCAGCGTGTCTTGTAACGCAATGCATGGTGCCATCAGATGTAACATTTCATGGGTATGGCTAAGTGAATCTCAGTGGTCTTTTATCATCTGATGTGTTTCTATATTCCATAAATTTGCTTAAATTTCATTTGATTTTCAATTATATTGCATTGGTTTAGTGCGATATGGATCAAACACAGCAGGTGGGACTAGCGTAGATGGGGCATCTTGGTTGGCATGGGAAAGTTGGGCCGAAGGGCCTGTTTCCATGCTGTATGACTCAATGACTGTGACACTGACAAGGCTATCATTTATTGACCATCCATAGTTGACCTAGAACTGAAGGGCCTGATAGGTCAAGCAAGAGTGACTCAGTGGGTCGGGCAGCATCTGTGAATGGAATGGATAGGTAACATTTTAGGTCAAAACCCTTGTTCAGACTGATTTTATTTTGGGGCAGGTGATAGATTATTTCAGAGAACTGTCTGCTACATTGGTGCAGTCACATCTAGAGCAACCAGGGAAAGACAAAAGATATCCTTCCATGTTACCTTCCCTGATACAACCATTTTACATAAGATTTATTGATTTGAGTCTGAATTCCACAGACATCCCTTGCTGTGATTCAAACTTAAGATCGATCAGATTCTTAATCTAGGCACCATCCAGTGTTTGGAAATATCAGGGATATTTGAAAAGTTAGGTATGAGATACATTTGATGAGTGTTACACTCAGCCACTGAGCTACATTAAAGTTAATGGAGGTCACGGTCCATTTGGGACCTCAACTGAAATATCGCCAATCCTTGTCCTCCAGAGATATTGACTGACCCGTTGAATTATTCCAGCACTTTGTGTTTTTTTCTGTAAACCAGCATCTGCAGATACTTGTATTTCAACTGCTTCTTGGTGGTTTTGTTCTTGTGTCTTAATTATATTAGCGATTTATTTCTGAGCTGAGAGGTTGAGAAGGCTAGGACTCTTTTCCTTGGAGCGCAGGAGGATGACGGGTGATCTCAGAGAGCTGCATAAGATCATGAGAGGAATAGATAGTGTAAATTTACCCAGAATAGGGGAATCAAGAACCAGAGGACATAGGTTTAAGGTGAGGGGTGGGAAAGATTTCATAGGAACCTGAGGGGCAACTTTTTTTACACAAAGGGAGGTAGGTAAATCTAATGAGCTGCTGGAGGAGGTAGTTGCGGCAGGTACAATTACAACATTAAAAACATATTTGGACAAGTACATGGATAGGATAGGTTTAGAAGGATATGGCCAAACACAGGCAGGAGGGACTAGTGTAGATGGGCCTTGTTGGTCGGCAGGGGCAAGTTGGGCCGCAGGTCCTGCTTCCACACTGTATGACCGTATGACTCCATTACAATATGAGTACAAAAATAATTAGTTTGTGCTTTTCTGTGAATCTAAATGTGAATAAACTAAATATGAAGGAACTAAATAAGAAGACTGCTTCACTGTAATGAACTGGAAAATTACTACTAAATCCATGGAGAAGAATCAAACAGACCAAGTACCAGGTGAACACCAGCAATACTGCAGTACCGGAACCGTTCACAAGGCAGGCTCTCATTGTCTGAACACTGCAGGAATGAGTCATCAAGTCCAAAGCCAAAAAAAGTACACTTCTTGGTTTTACCAATTAACATGAGAAGTATTGCCAGACCTTCCACAGTATAATCGTCCCACTCAAGTGATTTGTAGTAAACTCCCTCTCCAGCCACCACGGGTCTTGAACAAAGTCCAAAATCTTTGGGGCAATGCATGATTAAAATTCATGAAACAGATAGAAACATATAAAATTCTTAAGGGATTGCACAGGCTAGATGCAGGAAAAATGTTCCCGAAGTAGGGGGAGTCCAGAACCAGGGATCACAATTTAAGAAAAAGGGGTAGGCCATTTGGGACTGAGATGAGGGAAAGCTTTTTTCACCCAGAGAGCTGTGAATCTGTGAAATTCTCTGCCACAGAAGGCAGTGGAGGCCAATTCACTGGATGTTTTGAAGAGAGAGTTAAGGGCCTGTCCCACCAGCATGCAACTCTATGCGATGAACGCGATCAAACTAGAAGCGGGGTTCGCGCGGAGGTTGGGTGATCCCCTGTACAGGGCCGTTCCCACCAGCATGCGCCTGCATGCGGCAAGCGCAACCAAACCGGCAGTAGGGGCCGCGCGGAGGTCGGGTTAGTGGCGCAACGCGGCGCAAAGTGAGGCGAACTTGGAGGTAAGTTCGCCAGGACAGAGAGGGGCACACAGAGAGGGGCACCGAGGCACACACACACACAGGGCCACGGAGCCACACACATAGAGGGTCAGGAGGCACTTACAAATAGGTTCACGGAGGCACGATGTCGGGGCGGTGTGTAAATGTCGAGGCGACTGCGAGCCGACAAGCCGTTGCCGCGCAGAATTTTTGGACATAGTCAGTTTTTCGGAGCCCCGCGCGATGTCGGGACGAACTCCGCACAATTCCGCACGGCTCCGGCGATCGAAGTGGGAGCGGCCCCGCGACACTGGACGGCTCAAGCGACCACGTTAGGTCGCGCTAATCGCATAGAGTTGCATGCTGGTGGGACAGGCCCTTAAGATATAGCACTTAGGGTTAACTGAATCAAGGGATATGGGGAGAAAGCAGGAACGTGGTACTGATTTTTGGATGATCAGCCATGATCATATTGAATGGCGGTGCAGGCTCAAAGGTCCGAATGGCCTACTCCTGCACCTATTTCCTATGTTTCTAAAATAAATAGTGGCAAGAAAAATTCAAGAGAGTTTTCAAGCTTTTTCTGCTTCACAGCAGAGATTATGGCCAATCCAATCTTTCACTTGACTCAATTTCTTTTGTCCGAAAAGTAAAGCTGAAGTTTTTAAATCGCATCTAAAATTGACTTAAACTCTGGCATCCTGAATACACAAACATTCCTTCCGAGGTTATGCAAGCCCTTTTCACACTTTCAACCAAGTATCGTTATTCATTCACAAAATTATACTTGCAGCATCAAATAGAATTTTCTAAAAACATCTTGTGAAAACCAAATTAAAAAATTCATTTATTAAAGCAAAAACAAATCTAAAAGAAATGTACTACAGATGTTGAATATCTGCATTTTTTTCTAAGCTTCCAAATCTGCACTAACCTTTCCCGACGCAGGTAAGTGCACAGTGACGTCCAATGTTTAACTCTTTTCCCCCACAGTTGTGGAATGACACATTGAAAAAAATTAATCTATTTTATTCTGTTTCCGAAAGCCTCAATAATTTCTCCGTGATTCCTGAAGGCAATCAAATGAGATTCAAATAATTTTATTTCCAATGTATAGGAAATGAATATTAGAATTCCGACAGCGGATCTACCGCAGATTCCCACGGCATTTCTAGCAATTACTAATTGAAAACAGGCAAGGGAATAAACTCTGAGGAAAAGGCATCCTTTCCACTGAATATTATACCAGCCTCACAAGGTCACCTCATGCCTTTGGCATTTTTGAAGATGATGTCGGACTTCTTTGAAAAATGTAGTACTACAAAAATATCTTCACCTGCCTCGAATAGCAATAGTTTTGGTAGCACTAATGTAATTTATTCCTTCCCAATTCCACAGGCACTGCTGATAACCCAGCAATCGTTATCACAGAGGGAATTTCATAACAAGAGGATTTCAGTATAGGACTAGAGATAGTCCTTCACCTAGAGATAGACAGTATATCCCTTCACATCCCCCATCCACTCCTTTCAGGGACCCAAGTAGTCCTTCCAAGTCCGACAGAGGTTCACCTGCACCTCCTCCGACCTCATCTACTGCATCCGTTGCTCCAGATGCCAGCTGATCTACATCGGTGAGACCAAGCAGAGGCTGGGCGATCGTTTCGCCGAACACCTCCGCTCGGTCCGCAATAACCAACCCGACCTCCCGGTGGCTCAGCACTTCAACTCCCCCTCCCACTCCGTATCCGACCTCTCGGTCCTGGGCCTCCTCCACGGCCAGAGTGAGCAACACCGCAAGTTGGAGGAACAGCACCTCATATTCCGCTTGGGGAGTCTGCATCCTCTGGGCTTAAACATAGAATTTTCTCAATTTGGTTAACCCAGGCTGCCTTCTCCCCTTCCCACCTCTCCCTCAGCCCTCGGGCCCTGGCATTCCTTCTCTCTCTATCTCCCCCCCACCCAAGTCGCACTAGCTTCTCATTTTCACACTACAAACAGCTTACAATGGCCTGTTTCCTTTATCATCGATACTTTTTTGCATATCTTTCATTCATTGTTCTTTATCTCTCCACATCACTGTCTATATCTCTCGTTTCCCTGATCCCTGACCAGTCTGAAGAAGGGTCTCGACCCGAAACGTCGCCCATCTCCTTCGCTCCTTAGATGCTGCTGCACCTGCTGAGTTTCTCCAGCTTTTTGTAAAACCCTAGGACTAGAGAGGTTCTACTGCAGTTTATAGGGCTCTGGTAAGACCACATCTGGAGTATTGTGTACAGTTTTGGTCTCCTAATTTGCGGAAGGACATCTTTGTGATTGAGGCAGTGCAGCGTAGGTTCACAAAATTTATCACTGGGATGGTGGGACTGTAATATGAGGAAAGATTGAAAAGACTAGGCTTGTATTCACTGGAGTTTAGAAGGATGAGGGGCGATTCTTATAGAACCATATACAATTATAAAAGGACTGGACAAGCTAGATGCAGGAAAAATGTTCCCAATGTTGGGCGAGTCCAGAACCAGGGGCCACTGTCTTAGAATAAAGGGGATGCCATTTAAGACTGAGGTAAGAAAACACTTTTTCACCCAGAGAGTTGTGAATTTGTGGAATTCCCTGCCACAGAGGACAGTGGAGGCCAAATCACTGGATGGATTTAAGAGAGAGTTTGATTGAGCTCCAGGGGCTGGTGGAATCAAGGGATATGGGGAGAAGGCAGGCACGGGTTATTGATTGGGGACGATCAGCCATGACCGCAATGAATGACGGTGCTGGCTCGAAGGGCCGAATGGCCTTCTCCTGCACCTATTTACTGTGTTTCTATGAAATTGCAGCTTCTCTCCCTGTGGTGGAAATGGCTGTCGCTGTATTTGTTATCTACACGGGGAGCGTTTCAGATTCAAGCATTTTCTCATTCTTCCAAAGTTTTCTCATTACATCAGGGATTGTTTCTCTGCTCCCGACAAACCTCAGGTTGGCTATCCATTTCCTGGTGAAGGAATCTCCCTTCCATCCAACATTGCATGACAGAAGTGTAGACTGAAAGTTTAGAGTTTAAGTTCTGTCTGAAGAAGGAGCTCGACCCGAAACGTCACCCTTTCCTTCTCTCCAGAGATGCTGCCTGTCCCGCTGAGTTACTCCAACATTTTGTGTCTACCTTCGATTTAAACCAACATCTGCAGTTCTTTGCTACACTGAAAGTTTAGATTTAAGTTTCGAGATACTGCATGGAGACAGGTCCTTTGGCCCACCGAGTCCCCTTGTCAACAAAATAGAGAGAATACAGAGGAGATTTACTAGAATGTTGCCTGGGTTCCAGCAACTAAGTTACAGAGAAAGGTTGAACAAGTTAGGTCTTTATTCTTTGGAGCGCAGAAGGTTAAGGGGGGACTTGATTGAGGTCTTTAAAATGATGAAAGGGATAGACAGAGTTGACGTGGATAAGCTTTTCCCATTGAGGGGAGGGAAGATTCAAACAAGAGGGCATGACATGAGAATTAAGGGACAGAAGTTTAGGGGTAACATGAGGGGGAACTTCTTTACTCAGAGAGTGGTGGCTGTGTGGAATGATCTTCCAGCAGAAGTGGTGGAGGCAGGATCGATTTTAACATTTAAAAGTAAAGTGGATAGGTATATGGACAGGAAGGGAATGGAGGGATATGGTCTGAGTGCAGGTAGATGGGACTAGGGGAAAATAAATGTTCGGCACGGACTGGAAGGGCCGAGAAGGCCTGTTTCCGTGCTGTAATTGTTATATGGTTATATGGTTAACCATCGATCACCCATACACACTAGTTCTATGTTATCCCACTCCCACTTCTCATCCGCTCCCTCCAAACTCAAGGCAATTTACAATGGCCAATTAACCTACAAACACGCAAAGTTAGCATTTGTGTTTAATATGCAGGAAGGAACAGGATGCTGGTTTAGACCGAAGAGAGACACAAAATGCTGGAGTAACTCAGCAGGTCAGGCAAACAATAGGTGATGTTTCGTGTCAGAAACCTTCTTCACACTCAGACTGAAGGGGGTTCCAACCCAAAACATCACCAATTCCTTTTCTCCATAGACGCTGCCTGACTCGCAGAGTTACTCCAGCATTTTGTGTACATTTGAGTTTAATGATTCACAATTAGGAAACTTAAAAAAACAGCCATATTTAATCTTTCAGAAAAGGGTGTGTGTGGGAGGGGGGGGGGAGGGGGTGCAAAGAACAAAGGGGCTCTCAGTGACAGGATAGAGGCGAGGAGGCAGATGCCACAGATGGGTATCAATTATCAATTATCAGTTCTGATGAAGTGTCTTTGGCCTGGAACATTAACTCAGTTTCTCTTTCCACATGAGCTGCCTGACCTGCTGTGCATTTCCAACCATTTAGGATTTAATTTCAGATTTCAACCATTTTCAGCTTTAAAAAAATGTTGTTTAGATTAAGGATATTGTACAATATTTAAGTGTGTGCTTGGGAGACTAACCCAGGATAATGAGAGCAACTTTGATCTCCTTGGTCAAGAAAAGTTATACTTGCCATTGTGAAAACATAATGAATCTTCACAACTGACAGCTGGAACAATGGGCCTGTCATTTGAAGAGAGATTCTGTAGGCTGCATGTCCTTCCTCTGGGGTTTACATGAGTATAGAGCACATCAGTAGAACTGCTGCCTTACAGCGTCAGAGACCCAGGTTCGATCCTGACTACGGGTGCTGCCTGTACGGAGTTTCACGTTCTCCCTGTGACTGTGTAGGTTTTCTCCGGGTGGTCCGTTTTCCTCCAAAGACGTTGAGACTTTGGTTAATTTACTTCTGTGTATTGTAAATTATTCATTGTGTGTGGGATAGTGCTAGTGTACAAGGTGATTGCTGGTTGGCATGGACTTGGTGGGCTGAAGGGCCTGTTTCCACGCTGTATCTCTAACGTCATGTCTTAAAGTCATAATGAATCTCCACAGCTGATACATGGAACAATAGTCCTGTCATTGCAGGTTTTGTAAACAAAATATTCTTTCTCTGGGGATTACATGAGTGAGATTTGTCCTCAGTGAAAAATATCTAATTCTTTCAAAATAGTAGACATGGCTGCATTTCCCACGGATTATTTACCTAGAATTAGGGAATCCCATCTCAAAATAAGATGTTGGCTCTTTTGGAATAACATGAGGAGAAGTCTCTAGATTCAGGGTGGAGAAACATTGGAATTCTCGCCCAGTTGGGATGTGAGGAGAGGAGCTGTCCAGAACTTCACTCGTTAAGTTCATTCAAAACAGAGATCAATAAATGTCTGGACGTTAAAGGAATTGAGGGTGATGAGGATCGAGCAGGACAAATGTGTTAAGGTGGCAGAGCAGCCGTGACCTTAGTTTAGTTTGCCTTAGGGGTGGCACGGTGGCACAGTGGTAGAGCTGCTGCCTTACAGCGCCAGAGACCGGGGTTCGATCCCGACTATGGGTGCTGTCTATACTGCTTGGGTTTTATCCCAGATCTCCGGGTTCCTCCCATACTGCAAAGATGTACAGGATTGTGGGTTAATTGGCTTTGGCATAAATGTAAAATTGTCCCTAGTGTGTGTAAGATAGTGTTAATGTTCAGGGATCGCTAGTCGGTGTGGACTCGGTGGGCTGAAGGGCCTGTTTTGTGCTTTATCTTTATTTCTGAACTAAACTAAACTAGATACTGCATGAGAACAGGCTCTACGACCCATCTAGTTCAAACCAACCATCAGTCATCCATTGGGTGGAAGATTGCAACCTTCACGTGGTCCGCCCTGTTTCGACAAATGCAATCAACTCGACGTACACAAATGGGAGAACAAATAGAACAAGTTGTCCTACAACTTTAGGCTGTGCACGCCACACGAAAGAAGAAGTCATCCATTCACACTAGTTGTATATTATTTCACTTTCGCATCCACTCGCTACACACTTGGAGTAATATATAACGTTGTTATATTGTAAGCCCTAGTCTAACTTCTGCTGCAGATAGTTCAGGAGGTGATGTCAAAGAAATATTTTATAGCATTAAGAAATCTGCAGGAGCATGGTCTGCTTGGGAAACCGCTGCATAACGAGTCTAGCTATTGTCTCCATCCAACGTGGAGTTCACAAACTGTAACAGCACGCCTGACTTCCTCGGAGTGTCAAAACTGACTGACATGGAAGGCAATGGAATTTTATGAATGATCTTGGCTGCAGGCCAGAGCTGTACAAGGATAACATCAAGGAGTAAGAGTTTTAACCTGTTGATGTGGTCATTATGTCACCAATGTCCATTAATAAAGTAAAATGTCAAACGTTAAATGGAAAGTGGCATCAAATGATGTGCAATCCCATTTTGTAATTTGTTCCTGACTATCACTGCTAAAGATAATGGACAAGCACAATAAACATTGAAGCAAAAACTACTTTGGCCAATGCCAGCTAAAGGAAGCTTCGTTTATCAGCATTCAAACTGAGAATATCGTATGAAAGGACATGCAAATATTTTCATTTAAAGACTAATATGATGCCATGGGCATTCTGACCAAAATGCTTCTGCAGTATATAGCCATATAAACCATTCTTGTCTGTAAAGGGCCTGTCCCACCAGCATGCAACTCTATGCGATTAGCGCGACCTAACGTGGTCGCTTGAGCCGTCCGGCGTCGCGGGGCCGGTCCCACTTCGATCGCCGGAGCCGCGCGGAATTGTGCGGAGTTCGTCCCGGAGTTCGTCCCGAAAAACCGACTATGTCCAAAAATCCCGCGCGGCAACGGCTTGTCGGCTCGCAGTCGCCTCGACATTTACACACCGCCCGGACATCGTGCCTCCGTGAACCTATTTGTAAGTGCCTCCGTGACCCTCTATGTGTGTGGCTCCCTGTATGTGTGTGTGTCTCGGTGCCCCTCTCTGTGTGCCCCTCTAAGTCCTGGCGAACTTACCTTGGACTTGCTTCAAGTTCGCCACGCTTTGCGCCGCGTTGCGCCACTCACCCAACCTCCGCGCGGCCATCGCTGCCGGTTTAGTTGCGCTTGCCGCATGCAGGCGCATGCTGGTGGGACCGGCCCTGTACAGGGGATCACCTGACCTCCGCGCGGCCCCCACTGCCGGTTTAATCGCGTTCATCGCATAGAGTTGCATGCTGGTGGGACAGGCCCTTAAGGGATTTTTGTTGTAGTTATTAAATCATTTAACGCTGGTGAGTTTTAAAGGTTTAGTTTAGTTAGGTTTAGTTTAGTTTAGTCTAGTTTATTGTCACGTGTACCGAGGTACAGTGAAAAGCTTTTGTTGCGTGCTAACCAGTCAGCAGAAAGACAATACATGATTTTTTAAAAACTGCCATTCACAGTGTACAGATACACGATAAAGTGAATAATGTGAATAACGTGATGGAAGGGTGAATCAGATTCACCAGCCTGAAGAAGGGTCTCGGCCCGAAACGTCGCCTATTTCCTTCGCTCCATAGATGCTGCCTCACCCGCAGAGTTTCTCCAGCATTTTTGTCTACCAGCATTCAGTCTGAATGAGTTTCCAAGCATCCAGGCCATTGGAAACCAACAGCTGGTGGACATGGCGAGGCAGGATTTCAGGAGGTAAATGGCCAGCAGCAGAAGAATAGAGGCACAGAAACTGCAGATGCTGAAATCTTGACCAAAAGGAAAACTGATGAAAGAACTGCTGGAACGGGCAGCATCTGTGGAGGGGATAAACAGATGACGTTTCAGGTCGGGCCCCTGCTTCAGATTGAGGGATTAGTGGGAAAAAACCTGGTAAAGAAGGGTGTGGGTGGGGTAATGACGGGCAAATATGTCCCCTCTTTCCCCTCTTCCCATCAAATTCCTGTCTCCAGTTTGACATTTCACTTCACCTCTTCAATCCTGATCTGATATCCCTTTGTCTCCGTTTCACCTCTAACTTTTGTCACTTACTCCACCTATATTGCAATCACCACCGAACACCTGTATTCACCTATCATTGACCAGGCTTTCTCCTGTCCCCACCTCATTTCCAGCGTCTCCCTTCCTACTACATTGATCTGAAGAAGTTCCCAAGTTCGTAAGCTCCTAAGATAGGAGCAGAATTTTGCCATTTCGGCCCATCAAGTCTACTCCGCCATTCATTCATGGCTGATCTACCTTTTCCTCTCAACCCCATTCTCCTGCCTTCTCTCCATAACTCCTGACACCCGTACTAATCAAGAATCTATCTATCTCTGCCTTAAAGACATCCATTGACTTGGCCTCCAGTGGCAATGAAGGGTCCAGACCAGAAACATCATTTTTCCATCCCCTCCACAGATGCTGCCTGACCCACTGAGTTCCTCCATCTTTTCAGTACCAAAAGGATGTTTGTTTTCAAAACCACATAGTGCAGTGGGCTGTTTTTTTGTCTGAGCCAGGCTGGGGGAAGGCAGATGCAGAACTAGCTGGGGCGAGACTTCTCTGCACTGCAGTTAGTCAGTTTAGTTTATTGTCACGCGTACCGAGGTACAGTGAAAAGCTTTTATTCCATGGTAGAGGCCTCTTGCCACTACCCCGAAAACTGAATATAAAATGTATCTGGTCATGTATCCTCTTCCTCATTACACTATCAGACCAGAAAGTGGCAGATTCTCCCCATAATTGTCACACATGGATCTCCAAACAAAAGCTCCAAGAAGAGCAGATAAATAAATCATGACTCGAACAAGGCAGGTTTGCAAATCACCAGGCATGTCTGTCAGTAGAAGACTTTTAAGATTATTTTCTAGGATGGAACAGAGGCCCGGGTTCGATCCTGCCCACGGGTGCTGTCTGTACGGAGTTTGTACATTCTTCCCTGTGACTGCGTGGGTTTTCTCCTGGTGTTCCGGTTTCCTACCACATTCCAAAGACGTACAGGTTTGTAGGTTAATTGGCTTCGGTAAAAGGTGGAAATTGTCCCTAGTGTGTGGGATAGTGTTGGTGTACGGGGTGACCGGTGGGCGGTGCAGGCTCGGTGGGCGGAAAGGCCTGTTTCCACGCTGTGTCTCTAAAGTCTAAAGTCTAATTACATTTGAACTGTGTCAGGTGGATGACATGACAAGCTGCATAAAATCAGGTCACATTTACAGTCCTCCATTGAACAAATTAAAGTTTTATTTGTGAACTTAGAAATGCTTTTAGAGAAAGTAATGAGGGCATTTAGTCCAAAGTACTTTTAACGGGAGTGTCCAATAATGCAGGAATGTAGAGTAGAATCTGTAGGTACTTGATAAGTAGAAAAATGATGATGTTGGCAAGAAATACTCAGACTGGGAGAACAATATGAAAAAACTACCAGCATTAAAAATTAATGCAGTGAAATTAGATTGCACAGTGCCACATTTTTGTGCATTGTGGATTAGAATTTTTATCAAAACATGAATGAACAAGTGTAAAAATGTAAATGTTCCACTGTAGATCAGGGACACTGGTGCCTTTGGGCCAGTTTCCTCTAATATGCTGCAGATTCAAGATACACACGAGGAATCATGAACCACAGGACATAGGTTTAAGGTGAGCGGGGAAAGATTAAATAGGAATTTGTTTAATTTCGAGGTACAGCGCAGAAACAGGCCCTTTGGCCCACTGAGTCTGACTCGATCAGCGAACCCCGCATACTGGCACTATCTTACACGCTAGGGACCATTTTTACAATCTTTACCGAAGCCAATTAACCTACAAATGTGGGAATGTGGGAGGAAAACAGAGCTCCCGGAGAAAGCCCTTGCAGTCACAGGGGGAACGTTCAAACTCCGTACAGACAGCACCCGTAGCCAGGATCGAACCTGGGTCTCTGGAGCTGCGAGGCAATAAATCTACCGCTGTGCTACCGTGTCGCCCTCTGTTTCTTACACAAAGAGTGATGAGTATATGGAATGAGCTGCTGGAGGAGGTGGTTGAGGCAGGTACTATTGCAACATTTCAAAAACATTTGGACAGGTACATGAATAGGACAGGTTTAGTGGGATATGGGCCAAACGCAGGCAGGTGGGACTGGTGTAGATGGGGCATGTTGGTTGACATGGGCAAGTTGGACCGAAGGGCCTGTTTGACTTTATGATATGGAGGATGTCAGGTGCACGGTGGTGTCCAGTCACAAGTAGTGCATCTCTGGATGCCACCTGATGCTGTGGTGGAAGTTTATGTTAACTTGTATGTAGTTGTGTGTCTTGTTGCTTTGTTTTAGTATGGCTGTGTGGTAATTTGAATTTTGCTGTACCTTAATTGGTACATTTGACAATAAACTGACCTTGAAACCTTGAATATGTACATTACACAATGGTACATTAATTGGTACCTTAATTAGTACATTGGACAATAAACTGACCTTGAAACCTTGAAGATGCACAGGGAGCCAAATGCAACGAAATTTCGTTTGGAACTGCATATATCAATGTATTTCTAAATGACAATAAAGTTTGTTTGACGTTGATTTGCTGTGGAGTGTCGTGCCAGCTACAAGCTACTCCTGCCCTTAGGTCCCTACACCCCTAAGGCCTGTGAGATTTAAAGACGTTCTCCCTGGGCACTGTCCAAGTTCGAACTGGGAGCCTGATTTAAGAGTATCACCTTTTCCATCTCTTGAATGCTCTAGGCATAGAAAGCTATGGATCAAGTCTTCCCTCCATAGAAGCTGCCTGACCTGCTGAGGTACACAAGCTACACAATTTATGGGAGCAGAATTAGGCCATTCTGCCCATCAAGTCTACTCAGTCATTCAATTATGGCTGATTCCTGCATCCATTGTCCCGTCTTCTCCCCATAACCCTTGACATCCATTCTAATCAAGTTCCTACAGTGCTTTGAATTTTTGCTTATAGATGGGTTGGCATCGGTAGGATGGGCTGAAGGGCCTGCTTCTGTAACGTTTGACGAACCTGACTCGCTCTTGCATCTCTTACTTCTTATTCTAGCAACTGAAGTTCATCCCTGAGTTCCACCTGCCGATACTATGCCAAACCCCATCCAACCCCAATGTTCATGGAGTAACGAGCAGGCCAGGCAGCATCGGTAGAGGGGATGGATAGGTGACGTTCAGGTCGGGACCTTCCTTCAGTTTGAATGTTGTGGGGAGAGAAAGCTGATGGAGTGGGGGGGGGGGGGGGGGGGGTGGGGGGGCGGGACAAAGCCTGGCAAATGGTAGGTTGATATTGAGGGGTCTTTGATTGACAAATGGTGGGGTAAGTAACAAAGGTTAGAGGTCAAAGGGCGAAGAAAGCATATCAGATAAGGCAAAAGTTGGAGACAGGGATAGAGGTGGAAGGAGTCGGGGAGGGTTAGTGAAGAGAGACAGGACAATAAGAGAAACGGGCGCACACATGGGTGAGCAGGGGCGGGGGCAGAAGAGAGAGGGGGAATGTGGTTGTTATGTAAAATTAGAGAATCAATTGTTCCATCTGTGTCCACCTATCACTTGTCAGGCTTTGTCCCAACCCCACCTCTTTCCCAGCTTTCTCCCTCCCTACTCCAACCATCCTGAAGGAAGGTTCTAACCCAAAACATTGCCTATTCATCTCCTCCATAGATGCTGCCTGAATTACTCCAGTGCAGAGTGCATTTGTTCAAGATTCCTAGCATCCCTGACCCCAATATTGATTACTTCCACTGTGTGGCAGAGTGGTGCAGCAGTCGAGTTGCTGCCTTACAGCGCCAGAGACCCGGGTTCAATCCTGACTACGGGTGCTGTCTGTACGGAGTTTATACGTTCTCCGTGGCCGTGTGGGTTTTCTCAGAGATTTTCGGTTTCCTCCCACACTTCAAAGATGTCCAGGTTTATAGGTTAATTGGCTTGATATGTAAAATTGTCCCTAGTGTGTGTAAGATAGTGTTAATGTGCGGGGATCACTAGTCAGCGTGGTCCCGGTGGGACGAAGGTCCTATTTCCGCACTGTATCTCTAAACTAAACCAAACTAAATGATACGTGAAAACCTTGCTTTGGGTGTTAGTCTCCAGTCTCCAAGTGTATTGAATCGTAGAAACCGACCTGTGATCTCCCTGTGACCGCGTGGGTTTTCTCCGGGTGCTCCATTTTCCTCCCACATTGCAAAGAAGTTAATTGGCTTCATTAAAAAATGTAAACCCTAGGGTGTATGATAGTGTTTGTGTACGGGGTGATCGGTGGTCGGCGCGGACTCAGTGAGGCGAAGAGCCTGTTTCCACGCTGTATCTCTAAGGCCCAAAGTCATTGTTTCCCACACAACCCTCACCCAGACAAAGAGAAGGGTTATTAATCACTGAACCCCACAGGTATCCCATCTCAACCTGGAATGTTCCCCTTGAAAACTGATCCTTTTGGCTAACTGGCCCCTTCATCTGCTTGAAATCCCAAACCTTCCTGAAAAATGGCTCGGATTCCGGCTTACCTGTTTTCATAAATTCATGTTCATAAGCCCGAGGACCAAAATTTGGCCCATCAAGTCTACTCCGCCATTCAACTATGGCTGATCTATCTTTCCATCTCAAGCCCATTCTCCTGCTTTTTCCTCATAACCCGTGACTTCCATGCTAATCAAGAACTTATCAATCTCCGCTTTTAAAAATATCCATTGACTTGTCCTCCACAGCTGGCTGTGGCAATGAATTTCCATTGTGTGTTTGCAATGGCGTTTGAATCTCATGCTCTACTTCATTTTGATGAGACAAACCTTTGAACAAAATTTAAACAGACGGCGTTCAGTTTTTACGCATTAATATTTTAATTCTGGACCATTAACGTTCCAGCACCCAGTACAAATTGCTAAGTAGCCATTATTATCATTTCAGAGGTAAACCAATTTAACGCAATGATGCAACATTGAAATGCAACCAGTGTTGACACATAACTTTAGCAGTCAGCCATAACTATCGTGAATGAAGTGAAATGTCTTTACAATGACAATCTTACAAAACACAAGTCGTGAAATATTGACAGGTTTCTCATCAATTGAGCAATTTCAGCCTCCTGCACTTTGACATTCAAGTCAATTATTTACTCAGGGTTCCTCCAAATTCATTTAATTTTAATGCAGAAACTGGGTGCTAAGTAAACGTCACGCGTGATTTACCTGACATTGCCAGCCAGCAACTCCTCCAGGACCTCGAGTACCACAAATGTTATACATTTACAACAATAGTTATTGGCAATTTCAATTTCCTTCTCCTTGCTGTCAGGAGATCACACTGGGTGCTAAAGAGCTGCTGCATTTGCTTGGGCGACAACAGTGACTTGACTTCATGAAGGAATTAACACGTTGAGATATTTCCGCGGGATGTAATGAAGGATTGTACAAATCACACTGGAGATCAGAGTAAACAATGACAGATATCTCAGTGTTACTCCGAAGTAGTATGAGGAGTAAATTAATTTGTTTTAGGAATTCAGGTTCACTCACAACCACTCACTCGCTTAAATTTCACTGTGCCAACATTTCATGCAGCAACTTGGATGAGATATTCATCTGCATTTGTCGTGTAATCACTGCAATTAGTGACCTTTTGCGCACGTGCACAGTTTCAGTAGTCGTGTGTGAAGTGTAGATGAACCGCTGCCTCCTGCTCTCATGGCTGGAACTTTTAAACAGCATTGCTTCACCGGGATCTGCCACTGGTAGTGGAGGGCAGGCATGGGGTGTGAGGAGCAGAGAGAAGGCATCTCGATCTGCCAGGTCCTCTTTAGAAAAGTATTGTGCCCATTATCAGAAGACACCGAGTGCTGGTAGTAACTCAGCGGGTCAGGAGAACATGGATAGGTCATGTTTCGGGTCGGGAGCCTTATTCAAACTGATTGTGAGTGGGAGGTCGTGTGGGGGGGAGGAGGAAGCTGAGAGAGAGGAGGGGGTAGGACAAAGCCTGGCAGGTAATAGGCCAAAGATAGACACAAATTGCTGGGGTAACTCAACAGGCCAGACAGCATCTATGGAGAAAAAGAATAGCTGGTGTTTCGGATCGGCAACACAGGTGAGGTGGGTTATTTGATAGTTGGACAAAGACCAGAGATGAAAAGACGGGTGTGCGAAAAAGGATTGAGGAGTTGCGAATTGTGAAGCTAGAGGAAGGAATGAATGTAGATGGAAGGGGGAGGAGAAAATAGGTGCAAGTCCAAGTTGCCCGCTAACGTACTTGGTTTGTGCCTTCCTGCGCATTCTGTATCCCCAAAGATGATCTGGAGATCATGTTGAGAGAGGTAGAGAGAGGCCAGAGTAAAATTCTAAACACAAGCAAGGAGCAGCTCCAAAAAAGAACAGATGTCCTCACCTGAATCACGACCAAAACCCAGCTGAGTCCATTGATCACTATTGTAAGAGTCACCCAACAAGGATGGTGGTCATTAAAGCCAGGTGGACGGATTGTGAGAAAGGAGTCATGTGACAGTTAACATTCAGCTGCTAAAATAAAGGTGGTGTCGTTGGCAGAGCTGCTGCCTCACAGCACCAAGGACCCAGGTTCGATCCTGACCTTGGGCGCTGTCTGTGTGGAGTTTACATATTCTCCCTGTGACCACATGGGTTTCCTCCCAGTGCTTCGGTTTCCTCTCACGTTGGCAAGACGTGTTGGTGTGAAGGTCAATTGGCTTCTGTTAATTGCCCCAAGTGTGTAAGGAGTGGATGAGAAAGTGAGATAGTATATCACTAGCTTGACTCGGTGGGCCAAAGAGCCCGGTTCCATGCTGTATCTCTAAACTGAACTAAATGAGACAAGTGAGGATGCATCCCACAAAGTTCTCTGTTAGGGCAAGCTTTCGTACGCACAATACCCTGTTACTTTGCAGTGCTCATAGGGCTCAGGGTGGCAGTAGCAGCCTTAATGTGCATGGTCGGAAGCTTCAGGTACATGTACATTGTGGAGACATATCGAAGGTGTCAACACTTGACAATTGCTCTAGAAGTTCTCAATCCTCTTCAGTAATCGATTTTCCTCCACCATTCAATCCATGGGGAATTGCTGATCCATGGGAACAGCACAGCTGGACCATGTCAGCATCCTCTCGGAGATTTGTCAGTGTCAAGAGCATGAACTAGCTTCAACTACCCATTGAGCCTACACTCTTAGAGTCATGGGTGATGTTCCACATCAACTCTGGTTTAGAGCCCAAACCCCATTTCCTTGACTCACATTAGGCCCAACCACATATCAAGCACAATCCAGAATAAAATTGTTTCTAATATCTCCTGGGATGCAAACACCACCATAGCCAGGCCAGCTTGTAATTCCCTTCCCTATCGTTGAGAAGTGGCGGTCCAATGCACACCCATATGGAGAAGATCCACATAGAGAAATAAAGCCATACAGCGTGGAAACAGGCTCTTCACCCCAACCTGCCCACGCCGGCCAACATGCCCCATCTACACTAATCCCACCTGCCTTAGAAAAATACCCAGATGGACAAATACACCAACTTCTGACTATAGAAATTCCACCTCTTCATTCTGAAGGTACATCCTTTTATTCTGATGCTGTGCCCTCTGGTCCTAGACTCTCCCATTACCCTCCCAGTCCACATCCACTTTGAGTAGCGTTATCCCATTACCCTCCCACTCCACATCTAGGCCTTTGAGTAGCGTTATGAGTGGCAGAGATAGAGTAGATCTTATTCCAATGACAAGAGCTACAAAAACATATTTTTTTCCCGAATTTGCTTTCTATTCCTTGACTTTTGCTTAAAAAGTTAAAATGCTAATATCTCAATTTCAATCACGTGTAATGAACAGACAATGATTATAATTTAAAATAGGGATCAATCAGGTTAAACCCTTTGGTGCCCAAAATTAATGGATTTGCAGAAAACTGCAGCCACTTACTGCCACCTTCTTAATGGTGATTAGGGATGGACAGTAAATCCTGGTCTTGCCAATAACACCCTCGTCTGTAAAAGCATTATTAAAAAAAGTATGATTATAGTCATAGAGTCTTTCACCGTGGAAACAGGCCCTTCAGCCCAACTTGCCAACATGTCCCATCTACACTACTTCCACCGGCCTGCATTTGCCCAAATCCCCCTAAACATCTAATTCGATGTACCTGTTTAATTTTTTTTCTTAAACATTGCAATAGTACCTGCCGCAACTACCTTCTCCGGCAGCTCGATCCATACACCCACCATCCTTTGTGTGAAAAAGTTACCCCCCAAATTCCTATTAAATCTGTCCCCCCTCACCTTAAACCCATGTCCTCTGGTTCTCAAGTCTCCTACTCAGGGCAAGAGACTCTGTGTGTCTACCCGATCTATTCCTCTCATGATTTTGTACATCTCTATAAGATAACCCATCATGCTCCTGCGCTCCAAGAAATAGAGTCCTAGCCTGCTCAGCCTCTCCCCATAGCTCAGGCCCTCGGGTCTGGGCAAAATCCTTGTAAATTGACTATTATTTGGCTTCGATTTTATTAAGCCTATCCTCACTCACACAGAGTCGCCACTTGCTATCTCGGAGGGCGTCCAGCATTCAAAATTATTTGTGCATTGATCATCTGGGTAATTCAGGTAATTCAACAATACTGCAAACCCTACTTTTTCATCAAGCTGGGAAGCGTAGCTTACTAGACATTCCGAAAAGCCGCCACATTCAATTTCACACGGTAGGAGTAGCCATGTTCATATAACTTTTACATAATGCTTCCAGATGTGGCATTTATATTTTTAATAGCAAGTGGCAAAACACATTGATGGCATGCTGATAATGTACGATTCATCTGGGGGAAGAGATGTAGTAACTGGATGATATTCCAAAGCGAATCCTCAACACCTAAATTAAACTATAGGATGCAGTAGCACTCCACAAATAACTTTTACGATCTTTCGGTCCTCTCGTTTTATGTTTGGAAGGATTTCCAGAGAGCTGTGTTGCTGCATGCCTCTCCTAATGCTTTCAAGTTCAATCCACATGTGTTTTGCGTGTTAGGGTCAAGTAAATCACATATTTGAAAAAAATCCATTGGCAATAACTTCAAGTTTTTTTTTGCATGTTGGACAGGGAATCTTAGCAACACCAAACGTGACTTTGGTGCACAGAATCTGACAACCTATTAGCTTAGTTGCCATTTTTCTTTCAATATTTCTGCCTCTAAGTAGACAAATCAAAGATGGGTTAAAAGATGCAGTCACCTGTAATGTAGAAACTCGGCCACTGATGTTGCATAACACGCATTGATCACGAGAAGCCAGTTTTGCAATTGTTTCTCACAGTCAATTATAAAGCCTCCTCTTTTTGTTTGTATAGCTGTATATAATCCTAAATCCAGGAACAATGGATTTTATACACCAATTTTCTTCACTCACCGTGGCTACTGTTAATACAATGTAAATCACTGGTGCTATCGGAAATGCTTTGCTCCAAATACCTTCTGTAAAGTGGGTGTTTACATCTGTGAAAGTTCCATTTTATAGCCTCAACTGCATCCTTGCTATCAGCTGTACTTTTCCAGTGCGCTTGGCTGCAAGTGTCAATTTGTCCCTTCGAGAATGGTGGCCATGCAGTATGTTGCTGCATCCATTATCAATCCAAGGGTTCTTTGAACCAACCAGGGCAGTAATTCTGAAAACCAGCTGCCTACATTTATGCAACAATAACCAAGATCAATCTGATTCTTTAATACCGTGATTGAGAAAGACAGCTGTGAAAGGCCTTATTGGCACAGCTGTTATCTTGAAATTAGATGGGAAAGACTTCTCTGGCGTCAACTCTGTTGAAATTTGAAGTAAAATGGAGAGATGCAGTAACACATTGTGTGTCGGTCTGCATATGAAGATTGTCAAACAGTGAATTCAGTGCAAATGTGTTAATCCATTCTAAAATAGTGCACATCCTAATTTAAAAATGTGTGGAATATCAGAGTTGTGTAAGGTTTGTAAGGAGAAAAACGTGCGATTCATTTTGCCTACATTTGATTTTGAACATGGACCAAGTTCACTTTTAAGTCCAACAGACCATGCAAACTAAAAACACATTATAATCCAGGCTGAGTCTTGACCAGTAATGGTTTTGTAGTTACTATCCAGTGGCTGACTTAATTCCCTCTTACATTTATCAAACGGATCAATACCTGGAAAAAAAAAGTGCTGGAATAATTCAGCAGGTAGACAAAAATGAGAGGAGAATACTTCAGCAGGTCAGGCAGCATCCCTGGAGAACATGTACATTGACATTTCAGTTCTGGACCCTTCTTCAGCTTTACCTGTTCTACAGAGGTACTGCTAGACCCGCTGAGTTACTCCAGCACTTTGTGCCTTTTTTTTTTAGTAAGCCAGCATCTGCATTTCCCAGTTTCTACAGTTCAATATCTCTAGCTGCAGTTACTGACTCCAAGAGAGCGAACATTAAGTACATTCCTTCTCTTGCCAGAGCAAACCAATAAGAAATAGGACGCAGGGTAAAGAATTCAAATCCGTCTCTCTGTGATAATAATACTGGCAACTACTTCAGTGCGATAAATAATGCTTTGGTACCGCGACAGTGTTTTAATATTTCACCAAACAGCCACACTGCAAAGTGAGCAGAGGCTTCATCAGGAAATCACAAGAAGCAACAACCATAAATGTGTGCAGCCTGCGGTGAAAGACCAGCGTGAGGCAGCCTGTTACTGAGATGTCTCTTTCCTACCACCACCAACACAAAGCACTGAATGCATTACTGCTTTCTACATAGCATTTTACCAAGTCCCTCATCAATCTAACAGTACTGCAAAAAAGATCTAATACTCTTTGCCGACTGCAAATTATTGAATTTTGCCCTGCCATCTATGAACATTGGAAATATGCTCGCGTCTTCTGCATAAAAGGTGGCAGGCTGTCAAACTGATACAGCCATGTGTGTCTGCTTCATCCACAGAACCATTTTTGTGTGTTTTGATTTTGGAATCGAATGCTGCGGGGAGGAAAGATTCAAAGCGGGGACATGAAGCTCTGGAGCACACCGCAAGTAAAAGGAATGCATGTGTCGGTGTGCCCACCAGATGGCAGGAGGCCATTCCCAGCAATGTAATCATTTATAACAGTGATGCGACTGAGACTAAGAAATTTGTAGTAGGAAGTTAAACACTCTTGAGAATAGGCCTTTCAGCAAAATAAGTCCCCTCCTTTAGCTCTCCCCCATTTGAAAATCCTGCTCAAATGGGACAGTTAACTATACAGATGCTCCTGACACTTCTTACCAAAAGTGGCAGCAAGGCATTTTCATTTGGTAGATGTTTGATTTTCTTAATGAATCTGCTGAAGATCAATGCAGATTAACGTACACAAGGGTATTTATCCCATCGCCCTTCACAATAATATTCCCTTTCTCCAAGCCCTTTACAGCATGCATTTACACATGACAATGTGTACTATACTGCAAGTATAAACAGAAGACAAAGTCTAAGACATAAAGTGCATCTACTTGGCTCTGCACAAACTTCTAAACATCCATGGTTATACTTTTTTTTTCAAACTCAGGTTTGTTACAAACAGTTGGCATTGGTTGGTTGGTTGGTTGGTTGGCATGCCGTTTTCTTTTGGTAGAAGGTTGGGCTTGTTCTTTCGATCACCGCTTCTTTCTTCTTTCCGTCGCCTGCCTGCAGTGCTGATCCACGCAGGAGCACAGGCAGCAGCAACACCACAATCCCCCGGTGTCAGTGGTCGCTGCAAGACATTGGGAGAAAGAACCACGAGTGTGAGACATGGAGAGGCTTTGGAGCAGGTCAACGATTTATTACTATAGGCTTCAACAGAAACTTGTTTTAAAAATATATAATAATTATGCAAAGAATTAACGAGAGAAACTGCTGGAGGAACATAGACACAAAATGCTGGAGCAACTGGAGTAACTCCATCCCTGGAGAAGGAATGGGTGACATTTCGGGTCGAGACCCTTCTTCAGACTGCGAGTCAGGGGAGAGGGAGTCAAGAGATATGGAAGTGTAAGATGCAAAAACAACAGGTCATAGCAGATGATGATAAGGAAATGTAGAATGGTTCATTGTTAGCTGAGGTGAAGGCAACAAGGATGCATACAATCTGTCTGAAGAAGGGTTTTGGTCCGAAACATTGCCCATCTCCTTTGCTCCATAGATGCTGCCGCACCCGCTGAGATTCTCCAGCACTTTTGTCTACCTTCGATTTTCCAGCATCTGCAGTTCCTTCTTGAACGAGGATGCATGCAATCAGCTGGAGGAACTCAGCGAGTCAGGCAGTATCCGTGGAGGGAATAGCAGGTGACATTTAGGGTTAAGATCGTGATATACAAAAAAAAAAGTGCTGGAATAACTCAGTGAGAGAGGCAGCATCTCCAGAAAACATGGATAGGTGTTGTATCGGGTTGTGACCCTTCTTCACACTGATTGTGGGGGGGGGGGGGGGGGGGGGTGGAAGAAATCTGGAAGAGAGGAGGGGCAGGTAACAGATGAACACAGGTGAGATGGGGGAGGGGGGGGGTGGGGGTTAATATGTAAAATCGGGGGGCAAAGGTCAGAAATGAATAAACAAAGGCCAGAAGGCGTTATTCTATGTGTTGCAAAAATCTACATTAATAAGACAAACATGGCATTTAGTTCCTATGAAGTTAGGCAAATTTAAGTATTGTGATTAATCTCTGATACTCAGATTGACAACATGGAATTTTTATTTTCACATTAGCGTCATTGATCAAAACCCAAAGGATTATTGGATGGATATTGCATCATTGTCATACAGGTATATTTAAGAGTGGCCTCAGAGACTATCTGTGGTCAAAACATCACAAACATGAGCTGACCGCAATTAAACTCGGGAAAGGACATTGCAGTATTGTTTACTGGTCATGCATGGTTTACGATGTTTGGTAAATGACAAAAAATAGATACTATTCAATATGTCCTCTGCCTCAGCTGGCCCCTTTTCAAATGATAAGCCTTTCACAATAAAGTCCCCATCCAAATAAACTGTTTGGGATGTGATGCAAATAATAACAATAAGACTAAGATATGGCAATTCCACAAATACAATATGGAATCATGGAGCTCTAGCACATGAAAGGCCATTCGGCCCACCTTGTCAATGCCAACCAAGCTGGCATACTGGGCTAGTCCCATTGGCCTGCATTTGGTCCATTGACCCCAAAGCCCTTCTTATCCATATATCCGTCCAAATGTCCAACGAACTGAAGATGCTAGTTTACCAAGGAAAGACACAAAATGCTGGAGTAACTCAGTGGGCCAGCTTTACTTAACACCATTCACGCCATATCTTTCAGTTCCGGTAGAAAGGGCATTAATCTGAAACATCCGCAATCTCTTGTTACTCATTCTGCCTTGATATCAGATTTTTAACAATGGCGGGAATCCCAAGTGACAGAATAATGAAATGGAAGAGATACCGCTGCTAATTTTTTATGTGAACTAAATGCAGGCTATTTTGTCTACCTTCGATTTTTCCAGCATCTGCAGTTCTTTCTTAAGCACTGAAGTTAGTGTGGGGGGCATATACTTCTCATAGTTTACACCAAAAGGCAAAACCAATTGGAATATACCTGATATCTGGAACATTTTACATTTTTCATACGAGGCAAAATTATAATGAGACTGTCTGCTCTTGACAATGAACACCAATAACTTGTTGAACAGTAGATGTATACCGGATTTCTTGAGCAATTGGATGGTACATTTTTTATATTATAACACTGGCCACTTTTCAAAGGTGCCACACTGGCTGAAGTGTACATTGAGATGATAGCAGAAAAGAGTCACAGAATCATGCTGCATGGAAACAGGCCATTCTGCCCAACTTGCCAACACCAACCAACATGTCCCATCTACACCAGTCCCACCTGCCTGCATCTGGCCCATATCCCTCTAAACCTGTCCTATGCATATACAGTACCTGTCTAAATGTTTCTTAAATGTTGCGTTAGTACCTGCATTTCAAAATGCTTTACATAAACCATAGCAACAGTGAAAATAACCAAAATAGTTTTGTGTGAACTAACAATAACACTAAAAATATTTCATTCTTACCTTTTCAGAGCAGAGAAAGTAGACCATTACATTCACACAGTAAAGTCGTTATTTAGTGCATTTGAGAAAGGGACCTCTGCATTTCTGAACTGTTAGATTTTACTGTTAACTTATTGATAGAAACAAATGAAAGAAATGCAAAATTATAAAAAAACAAAATCAATAAAATAAATAAAATTATGGCAAGACATCAGAAGGCAAATAAATGAATAAACATCATTAATTGTAGTTAACTTATAATGTATATAGTTTTGCAGTGTTGAAAAATGTAATGAAGCATTTTGGAAAGGCAAGATGAAAGGTGCATTTATCTTTTTAATGTATAATGTTGTGCGTGGTCACAGGTCCCTGTGAAAATGCCTTGAACATATAGTTTTAAAAAGTACAGCAGTCATTGAGTTATACAGCATGATAGCAACCCCTTTGGCAAAACTTGCCCACGCCAACCAACATGCCCCATCTTAATTAGTCCCACGTGCCTGCATTTGACCCATATCCCTCTAAACCCACCCAATCCATTCCCACCTTGCTTCTTGTAAAGACTCTATCTCCTACTCCCAATTCCTCCGTCTGTGCCGCATCTGCGCCCAGGATGAGGCGTTCCATGCTAGGTGTCCTCATTCTTTAGGGAACGGGGGTTCCCCTCTTCCATTATAGATGAGGCTCTCACCAGGGTCTCCTCTATGTCCCACAGCTCCGCTCTTACTGGCCCTCCCCCTATTCGTAACAAGGACAGAGTCCCCCTTGTCCTCACCTTCCACCCCATCAGCCGTCGCATACAACAAATAATCCTCCGACATTTATGCCACCTCCAACGGGATCCCACTACTGGCCACATCTTCCAATCTCCTCCCCTTTCTGTAGGTATGTTGCAAAACTTACCTTTAGCGGCGCTGCACTTCTGCCGCTCCCCGTGTGCGCGACTTTTGCCCCTTTCAGAGGGGGGCGGGCTTAAAGTGCCGTTTTTCCACAGACCTGGATAATCGATGAATGTCGGGCGATTTCGTTGCGGAAGAAAAATCGCTCCGACATTTCATCAATGAAGGTATTTTTAAATTACTCTAAGTTATTTATTAATTAGAGTAATTTAAAAATCACCTTAAAAAGCCGTGAGCACTGACAACCGGAAGGATTTTCCGTAGGGGAGAAAAAAAGGTAAATAGTTTATTTTTATATTAAAAGTTGGTTTTTCGGGAGGCTTTAATAATATTTTTATGTTGCGAAATGGGTTCCCAAAAAATGTATGAACAAACAGTATTTTTCCCCCCAACTTCACCGCTAACCGCAACGTTCTAATCCACCGCATTCCACTAAAACCCACTCGCTAGTTGATTTAAATGGCCATTAATTTACAGGCATAAAACACTAAATTCCTTCCATTTGGCCCAGAAATTCATGAAAATGAGAATGAAAAATTATGTTATATTGTGGATTATTGTGTGAATGTTATTTGGACACTTAGGCAATTTAAAAAAAGTTTATCTTTTCTTAAGAAATGGATAGATGTTTAGATCTACTCATTGAATTTTGTAATTAGCTACAATTAGATAACTAACTAATTATATGCTTTAATTTCAGGTAATCCAAGTAAGATTGTTTAATATTTGTTTCAGAATGCTTCAATCTATAATAACTGAAAATTTCATTGAGTTCTCTTAATTTTTAAGAATGTTATGGGCTTTTAACTTTTCCAGATTACAGCTTTTGAGTTAAGTCAATTGAAAGGCAATGGGAAGCAAGATGCTAATTTCCGAGTATGAAAATGGCCATAACTTTCTTAATACTGAAGATATGAAAGTAAATTAGGTGTCAAATTAAACTTCTTTTTATGCTTTATCTGATGGGATAAATTGCAGACTTGATTTTTAAAATCTCAAAATTTTGTAACATTGCTACTTTCTGCTTTCCGCAGAGACTGTTCCCTCCGTAACTCCCCGGTCAATTTGTCCCTTCCCACCCTGCAAACGCAAGAAATGCAACACTTGTCCCTTTACCTCTCCCTTCGACTCCATCCAAGGACTCAATCAGTCTTTCCAGGCGAGGCAGGGGTTCACCTGCACCTCCTCCAACCTCATCTATTGCATCCGCTGTTCCAGGTGTCAACTTCTCTACATCAGCAAGACCAGCGCAGGCTCGGCGATCGCTTCGCTGAACACCTCCGCTCAGTCCGTCTTAATCAACCTGATCACTCAGTTGCTCAACACTTCAACTCCCCTTCCCATTCTGACCTTTCTGTCCTGGGCCTCCTCCATTGCCAGAGTGAGGCCCAGCGCAAATTGGACGAACAGCACCTCATATTTTGCTTGGGTAGTTTACACCCCAGCGGTATGAACATTGACCTCTAATTTTAGATACCCCTTGCTTTCTCCCTCCTTCCCCAGTTCTCCCACAACTCCTACTCTCTCCGCCTACTTCAGTCGACATCAGTCTGAAGAAGGGTCTCGACCCGAAACGTCGCCAACTCCTTCTCTCCATAGATGCTGCCTCACCCGCTGAGTTTCTCCAACATTTTTTGGCTACCTTCGATTTTTCCAGCATTTGCAGTTCTTTCTTAAACAACTATCCATGTATCTGCCTAAATATTTCTTAAACGTTGTGAGAGCTCCTGCCTCAACTACATCCTCCGGCAGCACATTCCAGCACACTTTGTAAAAAAAGTTGCCCCTCAGGTTCCTATTAAATCATGGTCCTCTCATCTTAAGCCTATGTCCTCTGATTCTCGATTTCCCTACTCTAGGTAAACGACTCCGTGCATTTACCCTATCTGTTCCTCTCACGATCTTATACACGTCTATAAGATCACCCCTCATCCTCCTGCGCTCCAACGAATAAAGTCTTACCCTGCTCAACCATTCCCTATAGCTCAGGCCCTCGAGTCCTGGCAACATCCTCGTAAATCCTCTCATCATGAAAGAAACAAACTTAGTGATAGGTCTCGATTTTCCAGGTATTAAACCGAACGTGAACAATACCATGACTGCGAGCAACTTGCTTGGAAATAACATTCAGATTTGCGTAGGAAGGAACTGCAAAAGCCGGTTTAAACTGAAGATAGACACAAAATGCTACGGGTAACTCAGTGGGACAGGTAGCATCGCTGGAGAGAAGGAATGGGTGCCGTTTCGGGTCAAGAGAGTCACAGACTGAAGAGTCATACAACGTGGAAAGAGTTCAGGCCTATAATGGTCACGTGTACCAAAGGACAGTGAAAAGCATTGCTTTGTCTGTTATCCAATCTGATCGGATAATACTACAGAAACAAGGAACTGCAGATGCTGATTTACACAAAAAGGACACAAAGTGTTGGAGTAACGCAGTGGGTCAGGCAGCATCTCTGAAGAACATGGTGATGTTTCGGGTCAGGACCCTTCTTCAGACACTTCACATGCTTCTGAAGAATGGTCCTGACTTGAAACATAACCTATCCATGTTCGCCAGAGATGCTGCCTGAGTCGCTGAGTTACTCCAGCACTCGTGTCCAGATAATACCAGGCATAAATATAATCAAGTCAAACTCAAGCCCAATAAGTAAAGCAAAGGGGAAGATACAGAGTGCAGTACCATGCATCAGTTCTATAGACTACAATTTTCAGATCATTTGGCCCAGAATTTCCTTGCTGTCCATTGGACACCCGTTTATATTAACCCCATCTTCCAGCACTTGACCTCCTCCGCTGAGGCGATTTAGGTCTTCATCTAGACACTTCTTACATGTTGCCAATGTTTCTGCTTCCACCACTCTCTGTGTATTACTAGAACTCACCACTGTCTCGGGGGGGGAAAAAAAACACAGGAATCCACCCAACATTTTACTTTCAACAAGTAAAATGCTTAGCAAACTCCTAAAAACTTACAACTGCGATTCCGACAAAGGATCTTCAACCTGAGCTAAAACATTTTTTTTTTTTTTAAATCAAGCTGCTGAAGGAACTCAGCAGGCCAGGCAGCACCTGCGGAGGGAAAGGGACAGTCGACGATTTGGGTCAAGACTACCCTCTAAGTGTGTACGGGAGATAGGCGGTATAAAGAGGTGAGGGGGTGGCACAAGTCTATGCTTCTACTTCCACAGATGCTGCCTGACAACTGAATATTTATTTCATTTTCTGTTCTTATTTCAACGTCGTACAAACTCATACTGTTTCCCAGCTAATATATACCCACATATTATTTATATTCAGAATTTATTTTCACCCTTCGGGAGAGTAAAACACTTAATGTATATGGGGAATGTGATCTGCATGCATTTGGGTAACTACTGCCAAGCAATTACTGTTATGTGTAAAAGATACATCCAGAAATATATCATTTCTGAGGGAGCTGCTTAAAATGGCAAGTATGCAGTTTCATCATAAAGTTGTTTTAACTTTACGAAGGGACCCTATTTTTAAAGCATATACTTCTGTGTCAAGAAGTGTCTGGTGTACAGGGATTAATGCAGTATTTGTCCTGGCTGTGCATGATGCAGCAATATCACTTGGCAGAGCACTTTGTTTTCCAATCATGAGCTATCCATTCTATCTGACAGGTAGGATAGTTATCATATTACACTGTTGGCAGAGCATCAACGAAAGAAGTCACTGCCTTTGTGAAGAATTACACCACCAGTAATTGGGAGAGAAACAAATTTAGGAATGAGGCTTGAAGCATCGCTCCATTTATTCATGGATCTGATCCAGAGCATTGGTTGTGGAAAAGCTAAAACACGAACACAAAGAAACCAATAATCAATATCTATATCACTATCATTTGTTAATGGAGCACAAATTGTAAGTCATTAGAGACAGTCAAACACAGGGTCGACAAGATTTCTGGGATTTTTTTATAAATAAACAGGAGACACAAGGAACTGCAGATGGTGGTTTACAAAAAGACACATTGCTGGAGTAACTCAGCTAGTCAGGCAGCACTTCTGGAGAATATGGACAGGTAGTGTTTTGGGTTGGGACCCTTCTTTAGACTGATTGCAGGGGGGGGGGGTGAAAAGTTGGAAGAGTGGAGGGGCAGGCCAAAGCCTGGCAAATGATAGGTGGATACAGTCGAGGTACGTTTTTGAGAGGCAGATGGTTGGACAAAGGCCAGAGATGAAAAGACAAAAAAGAGAGATAAGGATAAAAGTGGAGCGAATTGTGAAGCCAGAAGAAGGAATACAGATGGAAAAGGAGAGGAAAGGTGAGATACAGGTGGAAGGGGAGGGAGAAGGTCAATTTGCATCTCTTCTATCCTTAAATCACACCTCTTGTCTCTTTGTCACTGGCCTTTGTCCAACCACCTGCCAAACAAAAAACCCAACTCACCTGAATCCACCCATCACTCGCCAGGTTTTGTTCTGTCCCTCTACTCTTTCAGCCTTTTCCCCAACCACAATTAGTCTATATTTGAAGGATCCCAACCCAACACGTCACCCATCCATGTCCTCCAGAGCTGCTGCCTGACCCACTGAGTTACTCCAGCACTTTGTGTCTTTTTGTAACCAGGCTGTTCTTCACAAGTGTTACGATGGAGGCTGCTGACAATCCTTAACCTATTTTAACCTTGGCCACTAAAAAGCAGTGGCAAATGTTTGCCATCAGCATAAACAAATTCCTCAGACCGAGTGACTGGGTGCCCTATAACCTGGGACTGAGCAAAGTCTGGTATTTTAGCATTTCATACTTAACCACAGTTCGCCACGGCCTCATGCCCACACCTGGAATGCAGAAGGCTCTGCCTGTAAAATGGGCAGCACAGAGGTTCGAACCTGACCTCAGGTGCTGTTCTATGTGGAGTTTGCACATTCTCTCTGTGACCGCATGGGTTTCTTCCGCATGCTCCATTTTCCCCCCAGCACCCCAAAGATATGGGAGTTTGTTGGCTCCTAAATTGTATCTAGCATGTAGGAAGTGGATATGAAAATGGGATACGTAGAACCCCATTGTGAATAGGTGACCAATGGTTAGCATGGACTGAGTGAGCCAAAGGGCCTGCTTACATACTCTATCTTGTAATTAAAAAAAAATCATTATACTTCCATCATATACTGATTTTCAGATTAACATCCCAGTCTTGTTAATCGCAGCACTTTAACATTTGGAAACATGATTCACTCCAATTCTGCTTTCAAGTAATGAAGAATTTTAGTTTCTGCTTGTTACATGCAGTCAGGCCCAAACTGTGGTTGGATTATTGCGTGGGTGGGAAAACCAAAAGACTGGCACAGGGGCAATATGTGGTAGGTTGAATGATGAAGAGGCACATTTTTCAGGAATCAAGGGCTGCACAGTGGCGCAGCGGTAGAGCTGCTGCATTACAGCACTAGAGACCCAGATTTGATCCGGACTATGGGCACTGTCTGCTTGGAATATGTACGTTCGCCCTGTCACAGCGTAGGTTTTCTCCAGGTACTCAGCTTTCTTCCCAGATTCCAAAGACTTATAGGTTAACTGGCTTCTGTAAATTGCCCCTAGTGTGCAAGATGCAAAAGTGGTATATGGGAGATCGGTCAGCGTGGACTTGATGGGCAGAAGGGCTCCCGTTTCCACACTATCTCCAAACTAAACTGTACAGGCACTCTACACCTACCCAGCAGTTGGAGGCAGCTGGAACCAATGGAAAAACAAATGTATGAAAGGGATTGAAACGTTTAATCCATTGGTTTATTTCATAATTACATTAAATGACAATAGCTTATGTCAATAGTACCATATGCAAATGATATGGAGAATATAGAAACCGATTTAATGAATTAATTGGTATAGTACAGGAGTTCATATACGCATCAAGTCTCTCATCTCCTAGAACAGCAATCCTATTCTTCCACCCTTGTTCCATCATCCTACAAATTGGAGCACTGTGTACAGTTCTAGACTATTGGAAGGATATGGTAGCAGTGGAGAGTGCAGAAGAGGTTCACCAGGATGTTGGCTGGAATGGAGGGCTGTAGTTATACAGAGAGATTGGATATGATGGATTTATTCTCATTAGAACATGGGAGGCAGGAAGGATGACTTTAGACAGGCTTATATAAGCATTTTGGGCATAGAGAGAACAAACGTGCAAAATACTTTTTCCCAGGACAGGGGAGTCTAGAACTACAGGGCACACGGGTTTAAAGTAAGAGGGGCAACATTTCAAGGATATCTGAGGAACAAGTTTTTTTTTCCCCCAGAGTTGTTGTGAATATCTGGAACAAACTGCCAGAGGAGATGGTAGAAGCAGATATAATTACAATGTTTAAAGGGCATTTGGACAGGTATTTTTTTAGGCAAAATGTTGAGGGGTGAGGCAAAAAAAAAGGCTTCCTGGTCAGCACAAACTAGCTGAGTAGAAAGTCCCTGTTTTTGTATTGTACAATTAATTTTAAATTATATATAAGCCTAATAACAAATATATAAAGACCCATAATTCTAGTTGATAAAGTTTCAATACTCTCCTTTTCCGCAGAGACTGCTCCCTCCGTAACTCCCTGGTCCATTCATCCCTTCCCACCCTCACCTCCCCCTCCCCTAGTACTTTCCCCTGCAACTGCAGGAAATGCTACACTTGTCGCTTTACCTCCCCCCTTGACTCCGTCCAAGGACCTAAGCAGTCTTTCCAGGTGCGGCAGAGGTTCACCTGCACCTCCTCCAACCTCATCTAATGCATCCGCTGCTCTACATCGGTGAGACCAAGCAGAGGCTTGGCGATCGCGTCGCCCATCACCTCCGCTCAGTTCGCAATAACCAACTTTATCTCCCAGTGGCTCAGCACTTCAACTCCCCCTCCCATTCCGAATCCGACCTATCTGTCATGGGCCTCCTCCATGGCCAGAGTGAGTGGAGGAGCAGCACCTCATATTTCGCTTGGATAGTTTACACCCCAGTGGTATAAACATTGACTTCTCCAATTTCAGGTAGTCCTTGCTTTCTCCCCTCCCCAGCTCTCCCACAGCCCACTGTCTCCGCCTTTTCCTTTCATTTTCCCACCCCGCCCCCCCACATCAGTCTGAAGAAGGGTCTCGACCCGAAACGTCACCTATTCCTTCGCTCCAGAGATGTTGCCTCACCCGCTGAGTTTCTCTAGCATTTTTGTCTAGTTTCAATATGAGCTCAGTTTTTAAACTATTAAGTATCATGATGTAGTGATAGTTATAGACATACGGTAGTTCGAATCACAACACATGACAAATCAACATGCCCCCATCTTTGTGCCTGACACAAATAAACAGAATACCTTTAACATCATGTTGATTTGCACTTGTTGCATTTAGTGCATATATACTAAATAAAATTAAAATGAATAGAAATAGGCTGTAGTTCCTGAAGAACACTCTTTAAGCTTAATTCCAATGTAGAATCAATATTGGAAATGTCAAAGCAGAAATAATGGCAAGATGTGGATGGAGAAATTGGGAGACACATTATACTGCAGGAGAATGAAATCCCTCCATCTGTTCCTCAGTCATTCCTGACTGCCCATCTCCTGCATCCTTGACAGCCGAGCAATGCAGTGGCAGGTTTCCAGTAACATAGTCACTAGTAGTGTATGCAAGCACAGACGACAGATACATTTCCTTCGCTTTTACTCTGCACGTCGAGAGCCATCTGGACCTTTACAGCACGGCAAATCTGAGATCAAACACACAAAGGAACAAGGGACTGAGCTATCCTACTGCTCCCACCCCCTGCTGCCACTCCACCCCTGCACTATCAATTCTTAATCACTTTAAATAGGTAACGAGTAGCGTCATTCAGATTCCCTGGCGTTCTCTCTCATGTCCCCAGTCTGGCGATCGACAGAAGGTAAATTAGCGAAAACACTGATTGGCACAAAGCCCATGTCATAAACACCCAAGTAGAGATAAGAACGGCTCTCATGTTAAAAGCAATCTTCTCAGGAAAGGCAGGAATAATAACTGATCCTCCATCCATTAAGTGGTATTCGTGTCATCTCTCTTTTCTCTCCAACCATTCAGTAGGAGCTCCACATTTGAAGAAAATTGGTTTTATTTTACATTTGGTTTTATTTCAAACCAGAGCATCGGGGAAACGATATCCAACGAGCAAGACATGGCTGGGCATTGAGGGAAGATCCCCCAATTGTCCATGGCCTGTAAGTGTTCTGGGGAGGGACTTGGTCAGCCATTTGGGTGCTAACATTGTCTAGGGACACCATTGCAGATCTCCATCCTGGTAAACAAGGATGTGTGGAAGAAACTGCAGATGCTGGCTTAAACCGAAGATAGACACAAAAAGCTGGAGCATTTCAGCGGGACATGCAACCTCTGGAACATGCAACACTTACGTAAGAATGCTGTTCATCGATTACAGCTCAGCATTCAACACCATTATACCATCAAAATTGATCACCAAACTCGGTAACCTGTGCATCGCTCCTTTCCTCTGCAACTGGTTACTGGACTTTCTAACCAACAGACCCCAGTCTGTTAGGTTAGACAAGCACACCTCTTCAACCCTCACCCTGAACACCGGTGTTCCACAGGGCTGTGTGCTGAGCCCCCTCCTCTACTCCCTCTTCACCTATGATTGCACACCTGTACATGGTACTAACACCATCATCAAGTATGCAGATGATACAACGGTGATTGGCCTCATCAGCAACAACGATGAGTCGGCCTACAGGGAGGAGGTCCAGCACTTAGCAGCATGGTGCGCTGAAACAACCTGGCCCTCAACTCCAAGAAGACCAAGGAGCTCATTGTAGACTTCAGGAAGTCCAGGGGCGGCACGCACACCCCCATCCACATTAACGGTACGGAGGTGGAACGTGTTTCTAGCTTCAGGTTCCTGGGAGTCAACCTCTCCGACGACCTCTCTTGGACCCACAATACCTCAACTCTGATCAAGAAGGCTCACCAGCGTCTTTTCTTCCTGAGGAGACTGAAGAAGGTCCATCTGTCTCCTCAGATCCTGGTGAACTTCTACCGCTGCACCATCGAGAGCATCCTTACCAACTGCATCACAGTTTGGTATGGCAACTGCTCTGTCTCCGACCGGAAGGCATTGCAGAGGGTGGTGAAAATTGCCCAACGCATCACCGGTTCCTCGCTCCCCTCCATTGAGTCTGTCCAAAGCAAGCGTTGTCTGCGGAGGGCGCTCAGCATCGCCAAGGACCTCTCTCACCCCAACCATGGACTGTTTACCCTCCTACCATCCGGGAGACGCTACAGGTCTCTCCGTTGCCGAACCAGCAGGTCCAGGAACAGCTTCTTTCCGGCGGCTGTCACGCTACTCAACAACGTACCTCGGTGACTGCCAATCACCCCCCCCCCCCCCCCGGACACTTATTATTATTTATTCAAATCATTCGCTGTGTCGCTCTTCCAGGGAGATGCTAAATGCATTTCGTTGTCTCTGTACTGTACACTGACAATGACAATTAAAATTGAATCTGAATCTGAATCTGGAGAAGGAATAGATGACATTTTGGGTCAAAACCCTTCTTCAGACTAGGCTGGTCAATTATGATATGAACTGTTTTAGCTATTTATATGAAATTATTGAATTCATTACTCAAGGGCTAGAACAGGCTGTGTGAGAAGATAAGATATTGTTCTTTAAGGTCATGTTGAACTTTGTTGGAAAAATGCAAGAAGCCAAAGGCAACGTGGGAGTGGGGTGTTGAATTGAAGAATTAACTAGTGGCTCTGAGTCACCCTCGCAAAATTGGTTGTAGAGGAGTTGTAGAGTTTGATAGTCACAGGGAAAAAACATCTCCTGTGGCGTTCTGTGCTGCATCTTGGCGGAACCAGTCTGGCATGAATAATTCAAAAAACAAAATACTGCACATTTCGTATATCTGAAATAAAACAAATAACTCGTTTATCCCCCTCTGCATAAATGCTGCCTGACCAATTGAATATTTCCAGCACTAGCCATTTTATTTTGTTTGAAAGAATAAGCTGTTTCATTTGCAAGACACCACATTTGCAGAATGTTCCTCCAATGAACCTGCTGTCAAAAGCAATTTGTACAATCCAGGATGTACAGTGCTTCAGAATACAGAAAGAGGAAGGCATGACATGAGAAGTTCCAGTAATGCAGTTCAAAATATTCTATAGCGCGGTCAAGAACCAAAAGAAACTAGTTTAGTGTGGAACTAATTGGTTTGACCTTGTAAAAAATGGGCACAACCTCAGAGGGTGAACCTTTTCTGTGACTATTATCATCTGGGAACTTGGCTGCATTTGGGATGTGCTCATATATGTACCTTAGGAAATAAAGGCCATGTGATTACTGAACTTTTTCTGGGCCAGTGTGCAGATCAAAGTTGGAAGCAAACTTTGTCCTGCTGGAACGTGAATGATGAAATTGCTGGAGAAGCTCAGCGGATGCGGCAGCATCTATGGAGCGAAGGAAATAGGCAACGTTTCAGGCCGAAACCCACCTTCAGACTATTGCAGGGTGGGGGAGAAGAAAGGAGGAGGAGCCAGAGGGCTGAGGGAGAGCTGAGATAGGGATGTGACAGTAAGGGCTACTGGAAACTGGAGAAGTCAATGTTCTCCCCCACACTCTGCATCGGTCTGAAGAAGGGTTTCGGCCCGAAACGTTGCCTATTTCCTTCGCTCCATAGATGCTGCCGCACCCGCTGAGTTTCTCCAGAAATTTTGTCTACCTTTGATTTTCCAGCATCTGCAGTTCCTTCTGGAACGTGAATGATGCTGGTTATACAATTAAATGCTCTCCTCCACACAAACTATTTATGAAAGCCACTAAATCACACCATTTTGATGGAAGGTCACTGAAATGTTATGCATTGCTCTCACGACAAGATACTGCGCAACTATCCAGCATTTATATATTTGATACTATTTTTACCAAGGCCTTACCTGCCTAATGTTTAGATGGACTCTAAACATCCAGTTACACTTTTCACAGAGCAGAGTCTTTCTTTTTTGCCATTCATCTAATGTCACTCATCATTGCAAAACATTTGTGATGCATGCATAAGGTTTTTCTTATAACAGTATTGAATACAAGACTGGAAACACTGGAAGAAAACAAAAACGAGTGCAGATGGGCATCTTGGTCAAAAAGGGTAGGTTGGCCAAAGTGCCTGTTTTCATGCTGTATGACTATGGGCATAAAACAAGAGTGTATAACAACGGAACAGCCAGTTATGGCCAAGGTTCAAATACATTTCTTTAGCAGAAGGCTGCAAACCTTGGCACTGCTCAGACACTGAATCTGATAAGGTATGGACATGAAAGGAATCAAGTGGGAAAATAAACGAAGGGATGGAATTATTAAATGATGGATCATGTTCAAAAGGATTAAAGAATGTAGACACAAGGAACTGCAGATGCTGGAATCTTGAGCAAAACACAAAGTGCAGGAGGAACTCATTGGATCAGGCAGCATATGTGGAGGGAATAGACAATTATATCTGAAGGGTCCCAGCCTGTCACATTGTTTGTCGATTCCCTGCACAGATGCTGCCTGGCATGCTGAGTTCCTCCAGCACTGTGCCTTGCTAGAGTGTAGTCCTGCTCACATTTCTAATGATTTACTGCAGCCTTAAGCCTTATGCAAAAGAGAGGGAGAAAACTACCCACCCTAGGGCAAACACCGGAGCTCTCCAAGGCTGCCTATTCAAGATGATATCACCTACCAGAAAATGTCACATTTTATTTTTATTCATAGCTTGAACAAGAAAGCTGGACATAAAAATAAAATAACTGACCAACTTAAAATAAAATCCACCTATTTGGAGCAGGAAGACCGATATTGCTGTGAAATGAAAAACTCACTTAAAAAAAATTGAAAGATAATCAATCAATTGGTTAGGATACAGTCAGAATATTGTTGCCAGTTTTTGGCACTTACTTTTCCAAAGAATATCAACGCAAATGTAGATAATCACTAAGATAACACTGATCATCAGAGGGTTCACGTGAAAACAACAGATTTGAGTAACTGGGTTATGTTGTCTTGATACAAAATGATTAAAATGTTTGAAATTCAAAGGGGTTTAGCTTGTTTAAATTAGCTTTCTGTTTAGCTATTGTGAAGATGCACACATTTAAGATCTCAACAAAAAAAGGGAGAGGGGCTGACTTTGTTTTTCTAATATCCCAAGAAAGTGAGTGTGGGAAGAATAATTCACAACCCCTCTAGTAAAGGGAATGGAAATGTAACGAATAAAACAATACAAAGCAAAGTGGAGAGAATAGGCAGAAAGGTCAATGCAGAAGAAGACTACCCTGCTTCGGAGGCGATGGAAGATTGTGAATTCTTCTCACACTTTCGTAGGATTTCAGAAATACAACATAATTTATCAAGATAACGCAACCCAGCTACTCAAATCTGTGGTTATAACTTAAACCCTCTGATGATCCGTGTTATGTTAGTGATTTCCCACTCACCATCAACAACACCACAGTCACATCTGTGGAGTCTTTTAAGTTCCTGGGAACCATCATCTCCAAGGACCTCAAATGGGGGGCTACCATCGACTCCACAGTCAAAAAGGCAAAACAGAGGATGTACTTCCTACGGCAGCTGAGGAAGTACAATCTGCCACAGGCAATGATGGGCCAATTCTACACGGCCATCGTAGAGTCTGTCCTCACCTTCTCCATCATGGTCTGGTTTGGCTCAGCCACGAATCACGACACCTGGAGGCTGCAGCGAATCGTCCGATCAGCAGAGAAGGTTATTGGCTGCAACCTTCCCTCCATTGATTAGCTACACTGCAAGGGCCAGGAAGCGAGCGGGCAAGATCATCTCTGACCCCTCTCACCCTGGCCACAAACTCTTTGAATCACTTCCCTCTGGAAGGCGACTCCGGACTGTCAAAGCTGCCACAGCCAGACATAAAAATAGTTTTTATCCACGAGTAGTTGCTCTACTCAACAGCCAAAAATCTGTAGCCTCCCTTTGATCTGGTATTTTGTTGGTTCACATGCTTGATCAATGGTGTTTTATCATTAATGGTTTATTATTATTAATGTTTAGTGTTTTCTGAGTCATTCGTAACTGTCACTGTATGTCATGTTGTTACTTGTGGGCGGAGCACCAAGGCAAATTCCTTGTATGTGAATACTTGGTCAATAACTTACTTCTACTCCGCTTTGATATTCTTCAGAAAGTGCTGAAAACTGGCAACAATATGTTGGTGTTGACGAGCACAAGAAATGTGCAAAGCAGCAGTTTAAAAAAAAAAAAAAAAATCAATGATAGAATGGCACACAAGTTCTTTGCACCAAATTATAGCATCCAACAATTCTTGGAGCTTGCAACGTTTACTTGGCAGGTTGCGTTTTATTATTTTTTTACAAGAAGCAAATAATTTGCTATAAAGCCCTGTTGCGAAAAATCAATTTTTCATTACAAGATCGACATAACCCATGCAATTTCCCCCCAGTTTTCCCGCTGTGAACTTTTTCTCAAAAGTTTCTTTTCAAATTTGTTTACATATCACAAAGTTCAAAATCTACCAATTTGGCAAAGGTTTAGAGTACAATTACGTTTAAAATAAAATGATGCTGTCTTTAGTACAACTTAGTTTTTTTTTAAATCGTACTCTGAAGCAAAGCATTGTCTAATTGGTAGATTTCCCAATCTGACCCTTCTATCCTGGGCATCCAACATTGTTAGAGTGAGGCCCAGTGCAAATTTGAGGAACAGCACCTCACATATTTCACTTGGGTAGTTTACACCCCAGCGGTATCAACATTGACTTCCCTAACTTCAAATAGCCCTTACTTTCCCTTTTTTCCCCCACCCCTTCCCAGTTCTCCCTCCAGTCCTAAGGGCCTGTCTCACAGGCGATTTTTGCAGCGACAGCTTGGAAAATAGGCTGTTGCCACATGGTAGTGGGGTGACACCTGTATTGTCGTGAGTTGTCTCAAGTGTCATAACTTTGTTTCTTGTCGCCGCTGGATTTTGAAATGTTCAAATCCTCTTGGCGATAGTGGGCTTGACGTTGCCCGTCTTCTCCTGTCGTAGGTTGTCACCAGGATGACGGAAGGCGATGTTGGTTGTCGCCGGGTGATGATCTCGGTGAATTCTATTGGCGACAACCTACATCATCCAACGTCAACCGGCAACTGAATTGTCTTCAGTTGTCGCCGACAGGGTTGTTGCTTGTCGTAACTAGTCACGGGTGGACGTAGGTTGACTTCGGTTGTCGCTTGTGTGGTCGTAGGTTGTCGCCGGTGTGGTCGTAGGTGGACGTCCTAAGTCGCGACAATTGGGTCGCCGGTTGTCGGTAGCTTGGCGTAGCAGCTTGGTGTTGACTAGGTGGTAGGTTGTCGTAGCGGGGGTCCAGTCGCCGCTTTTTCAGTGACCTGCTACGACTGTGGCCGTCGCCGAAAAAAATCTCCTAAGTGGGACAGGCCCTTTGTCTCCAACTACATTCTAACTTTGTCCCGCCCACTCCCCCGACATCAGTCTGAAGAAGGATCTCAACCCGAAACGTCACCCATTCCTTCTCTCCAGGGATGCTGCCTAGCCCGCTGAGTTATTCCAGCATTTTGCGTCTACCTTGCATACATGTACACACACACACACACACTATATTCGAACAGTAATCTGGTGTTCCTTGATTAATACCGCTGAAAATGTGCTCGTTATCAAAACATTTTAAATCAATAGTTTATAGAACTAGAAATGACTAAATGATATAGAAGCACTTAACTATTAAGAGTTTAATTACATGTAAAACAAAATAATCCAAACCTTTAATGAATTAATGACCCTGCGGCTGAAAAGCATTATTTAATCAACATTTCCCGGGTTCCATAAGTGTTCAAAGTGGTGGCCAACCGTGTTGGGGTTTTGTATATGGGGTTGATACAAAAGCAAAAGCCATAGGTTACTAAACTTCTGTGTTAATCTTATTATCACTTAAAATTTGTCAATATGACAATTTAGGATAAACTGCACCAAAAACAAAGGCAGATTCTTGCATAAATTCCAGCGCTTGATTTTTATTGCACCACCAACCACGTGACTAAATCATGTTTGGTGTGACTTTTGACCTCATCCGTGTTTAAGGTTTGGCTTGCTAAATTCCTGCTGTGAAACAATGTGCAAAGATGATAACCCTGGGAGTCCAGTTACCAATGACTGAGCCATGCAATATGGTCCCGATGAAACTAAACATCGAGGGGACATGAGATATGTGCACAGCATGGCTAGCATTTAATCTCCGTTATTTTTTTCTGTTGTGGTAGATGATGTTGTGCCATCTGCTTGGGCTTGTGCAGACTTTGTGGATATTTCCCACAGTATTTTCAACGGGACTACCGAGATATTAACTCTGCATTAGCAAATATAAAGTGTCCATTTTCATTGTCATTGAGATGCCAACTTGCTGGCACTGAGATTCCGATGTACCTGCTCCCCATGGCCTTGAAATTGATTGAAGCTGCAGTCCATCTAGCAGTCACCGCCAGTTGCTGCAGTCACCTTGGACTTGTGGTGCATTGGTGGTAGTGGTGATGAAGTGAATAGTCAACGCTATTCATGCTTGAAGAAGTCAAGTTTAGTGCCATGTCCAGGACAGCAATTTACTCAAAATCTCTCAAATTCAGCTCTCTTGCCCACTTTGGACCATGGTTGCTATCATGTTTAGAGCCGAGAGACCCTGATGCCATCCACATTTCAGTGATCAGTCTCAGTCACCTGATTATACTGCCAGCAAACCTGTCCAACTGTATGATGGAATGATAGCAATAATTATTGAGAGCAATAATTAGCCAAGTTTGATTTGTTTTCACTCGTGGCATAACATAATTAAGTAATTTCCACACATCAGATAGATTCCAACTTTATATTTGCACGAACTTTAGTGAGAAACACAGGGAGTTCTGGAACACAGCAGTACAGTGGTGCAACTGCCCAATGCCCCTGTCCCACTTAGGAAACCTGAACGGAAACCTCTGGAGACTTTGCGCCCCACCCAAGGTTTCCGTGCGGTTCCCGGAGGTTTTTGTCAGTCTCCCTAATGGGCGAAAGTGGTCGAAGCGGACTTCTTCTATGTTCCGACGATTATTTCAAAAAATTGAAAAAACCTCTGGGAACCGCACGGAAACCTTGGGTGGGGCATAAAGTCTCCAGAGATTTCCCTTCAGGTTTCCTAAGTGGGACAGGGGCTAACAGAGCCAGAGACCCTGGTTCTATCATGACTTAAGGTTCTCTCTGTGACCGCATGGGTCTCCTCCCACACCCCAAAGCCGTGCAGGTTTGTAGGTTAATTGACCTCTGTAAATTTCCCTTAGTGCTTAACGGAATGGGTGAGTAAAGTGCAATAACATAGAACTAATTTGAACAGGTGAATCGATGGTCGGCTGATGGGGTTATTTCTATTGTGGGTCTGTCACTCAATCAAATGCCATGTACTTGGGTTATAACCACTGTTTGAAAGCGTAGAAAGATGCAGATACTGTAAATGGAGAGCAAAGCAGAGAGAAGAGGAAAAGAGATGAAAAACCTTTGACCTGAATTGTCAACTTGGTTTCTTTTCTCGAGAATACCGCCTGAAAATAGATTGAAAGAAGAAAAAGTGTACGCAGAAAAAAGTTGAGACTAATTGATCTCTCTCTCTGCTTTATGACAACTCAGAGCCATCTTTTCCTTCAAGTAAAAACATTGTGTAAAGAATAAATTTGGTTTAATGCTCAATTTTGAAAAAAAATTATAGCTAGCAGCTTTTTTCTTCACCACTTATGCGGCATATGATACAGCTGCTCCCATATGAATTACATAGTAGGCAGATTTTTATTTTATTGGTTTGACCAACATTCACATACATTTTCATGAAATAATGCGTATTGGCTCTTCCATTGATCAATATACTCTTTTCAAAATGTTCACTAATTGATTGCGCCCAACAGCCATTTACCAGTAATAACACAAAAGGATGAGAGTGATCTCAAAGTCAAGTCCTGACATTGGAACTTCAATAACAGTCTGTATTGTCCTCCAAATTTGCCAGTCACCGGCCCTCAAAGATTGCTCTTACCTGTAGTGGGCCCAGGTACAAATTTCTGGTGGATTGCCAGCTCCCAGCTGATCAGCGAAGCCCAGAGCACAGTGCCTTTCCAACCTTTAAATACTTTACTTTATTTATATAGTATTAATATAGTTCTGACAGTGTACCTTATTTTCACTTTAATACATTCATGCACAGCAAGGGGTCTAGTCACCAATATTGCTAACATGAAAGATCTTAATTATATCTAGTATGCGCCTCTACTTCCTGAGAAGATTACGGTAGGTCAAGGAGGACTCTCTCGAACTTCTACAGGTGCACAGTCGAGAGCATGCTGACTGGTTGCATCGTGGCTTGGTTTAGTAACTTGGGTGCCCAAAAGTAAAAAAGTGACCAGTTCTGCCCTCAGAAGAGACAGTGGAACTCACTTTTGTTAAACATCTGAAGCACATGATTCCATATGAGACGCAATTAAGACTTGACCTTAACAGGGAAATCAAAACAATTCTGCACAAACTTTGAGGGTTCCTTCACTTGTAACTTGATAAGTGATAAGCTTATCTTAACGAGTCAGACTGCCAATTAACTTTTCAAATGCTGATATGGTGTATACTATGAGCTCCATGGTATACACAGCTCTGATTCATTCTAATTGCCACTGTGTATTGTTCTTCACCAGCATCCTTGTTATGGTACTTTTAATTCTACCAGATAATTGAAGGCACACCTGGGTAAATGTCAGCCTAAGCCAGTTGCCAATGCGCTATAAATCATAGGATAGGCTGCAGAGAACTGCCTTCTCAAGGACTTGTTCAGCAAATAAGCAGATGGAGAACTTTGGGTGTTTCTATAAGGATGCAAACAAATGAAAGGTTACTTATGATCTCAAACCTCTGATCTGTTTCTTTGCATGCTTGTGACAATATTGATCTATGTGGATAGTACCTTGGAAGAGAAGGAAAACTCACCCTGCAACCTTCTCCTGCATCAGCACTTTAACATCTTCTGCCACGATGTACTGGGCCTGAGGCACAGGTCTAACACTTGGGAACATTTTTGAATTCAGCTTGCAAAAGAGGAATTTGAACCAACTGCTTCTGGATTATTGCAATACTCTAAACTGGGCAGATTTAAATCCGTCCTTTAGTCCAGGTTGTTTTGAGATTGAGGTGAGAAAAAAAGGATTTTCTCCTGCATTAACTCAAGGACTTCAATGATTCAAAGGTCTACTTGCTTCTGCTGGAAAATCTCTCTACTAGGCACTATGTAAATACAGATTCAAATGCCGACCTGGTTGCCACTTGGATGCTATGAATGCAGAAAAACAAAACCAATCTGACTAAAAATTCCAAAACATCCCATTGATAAGGCCATCTGTTGATAAACTTGTCCCTGGAATTTCTAATGGGTTGGTCACTTCATCCAAAAATCAAACTAACAAATAAAGATGAAAATAAATTCAAATCACAAATCACTCATTTAGTGAAAAAGCACTGGTAGCCGTCATATAGAATATATTTAAACTATTGAGTAATGTGGCTCCTTGTACTTCAATTTTATTAACGTTTTCTTCTAAGTATGTTTTCTTCTAAATAAACAAAAACCAAGATCTCATTCCTTATGACAATTTTTCAAATTGATGATGTCTTTAATAACTGCTTTGATTTTTTAAATTCAACCATAAAGTTCCATTTCAATGACTTATTTTGCATCTTACTATTTTGTAAAGTATTTCCCTGCAACAGAATTTTAGTTCAATATTAATGGAGAGGCTTGAAGTGTCATTTTATTTAAATGAGACCTGCATAGCTATCCTCTATCAAGTTGAGTCGGAGAATATAATTTAATGGAATTCCCCCCCCCACCCCCAAATCAAGCCAAGGCTCTTTGCAATAACAATGGTCTGCTTTTTGCAAATTAACTTGCTTTCAGATGATATGTAACATGTCACAAAATAACACAAAGCTAGCTTCAAATACTGAATATGCAAATACAAGAGATAACTACTGTGCAATGCCTAATGATACATCATACTGAACAGTTAACAATTAAACACATTTTAGTTACAAGCAAAACCACACACTTGTAGAGGCTAAGTCTCTACACTTCAATATGGCTTATTAGAAGTACTGCATGCACCACCAGCCACAGTTTAAAAACTGAAATGTTTTATTGCACAGTTTAAAGCACAAAACTAAACAGATCTACATTTAGAATGTGCATTCGTTCAATGCCAACTTTAAAACTAAAACTAACTTGAGTCGATCACAGTACTTGTTAAATTATGATGTTTTGTTTATTTTTAGGATTAGGAATTTAAATCCAATTTAAACTTTTGAATCACAACATTTGTACTCATCACTTCACATAAAGTCGCTTCTAAAATACAAATGTCCATTCATCAAAGCAGTTTTATTAAACCCTACATCTGAACAAACTTAAAAAGATTGAAACTGTACTATAAATGGTGACAAGCTGCATCATTTTGTACAGTAAACGTTACGATTTAACCATAGCTGTTTAAATTGAACTCCATTTGGGGAAAACAAAAACTAATATTACATAGAATTCAAAATCATAGAAAACTAAACTAATGGAAAACCATTCAAAATTATTTTGCAATAACAACATGTAGGGCATCTAAAGGGGATGGCAAATGATATCACAATTCCTTCCAGCTTTAAATCATTGATTGATTTTTGCAAAAATAAGGAATTTAAGAGGTTTTCTGGAATGTCCATGGATATTAGACCTGCTAGAATTCTAGGCTAGGATGCACTGAGAGTTATTTAATAGGCAATAGTTTTTGGTCTATTCCAGACATTTTCAAATGTGCCACTTTACCACTGATGGTCCCCATGAACAGAAAGTACAATTATGCAAATCAACAAATTGACAATATTTCATTCCTCTTAGATGTCCCTGAACATCATTCACACTTTCATTAGTTGCACGAGGCAAGTCCTTAAAGGGTAAAATACTTCACTATAGTGCCATGAAGGCAGAATGTATCATTTTTTTAAAAATTGTCAATGAATTCCATAAATACACACACTAAGCTGTTACAAAGGTGGGTGCTTTTGAATGCAAAGGGCTTTCAAATAATTTTATTTAATTCAATACAACACCTGCAACAAGAGAAATAGTAGGTAAGATCACTCAAAGTATTAACCAAAATGTCTACAAAATTTGAACTGGTGTGACTTTTGGGAGTTTAGCTACCATAACATGCATACTACTATTGTCACTGAGCAACACTAGAAAACAGGGGAAATGTTATTTCAATGTTCTTGTGTGCTATCCAACAACTGTGATGACCCTTTAGGAAGCACAATATAAACACACATTCTATGCAATGGTGATGACACCCCATCTACTGTGGTTAATAAATAGAAAGGAAATGTAAAATACAATGGCATTTCTGTATGAAATCATACAAAAACAAAAAGGTATTCATTTACAAATAAGTTCCATTTAATTTAAAAAATGTTTTTCAAAGCAGCTGTGAACTTTCAATCACCAACTATTTTCTACCAAAACTGGTTTGCTATACAATTTTTCAACATACCGAAGTAATAATTAAAAAATGTCCATTTTCCAACTTAAAGGAGCAGAAGGTCCTGGGTACGGGTCAGTTAGAGGAAATACCTACATATAATGCTATTAATAACAATCAGTCAAATGCACCAACACTCATGAAAACAAAAACTGGAAGAATCAGCAGGCTTTTTGTTCAGCACTGTCAATTTGTTTGAGAAGATTAGATGTCTGTAGTCATCCCGCTGCAGTGCAGAAGAATGGTATTTCTTCCATGGGCAAGTGTAGAAACTGTATTAAAGATGTTAATAATCAGATGACATTAAATGACAGTTTAACAGAGAGAAGGGAGAATGATAATCTGTGAAACAAAACAAATAACATACTGCTCCTTTAACACATTCAATTTTAAAAAATGACAATCCTGCACTAAAGAATTAGAATTCTGAGTATATACACCATGTAACCTCACAATGTGGACGGGCTCTTACATAAAGCTTCAGTTACATGTTCAAGATCTAAAACAATCAGAAATTCAAGTCTACCAATGTACCATGTTATGATTAATTTATTTGTGTTTCTGGGTAGCTGCTGCAAGTTACAGCACTCAGGGTTTGTGCACTGAGAGTTACTCCTGGAAGGTACACATGCAGCGAACACAGTTTGCAACTCAAATCCTCCAGAGGTAAGTTAAGTTTAAAGTATAACTAGGCCACAAACAATTCTCAGAGTACTTAACACTATTATGAGAGAATGGGATAGATTTTATATTTCACCATCAGGCTACCATTAATTTGCCACCATTATACATAGTGCTAGATTTTTCTTCTCACTTATTTAAAAAAAAAGGAAACTTGTACTGGGTGCATAACTGACAGCTGGCCCTCAATGGATTGTTTTCCATCCAACAATTCCATCACATCATGTCTCAAACGGTGCTTTAGGCCGGTAAGCATTATACTGGCTCCCTTATAGGAGCTTCTGGCATACTGCTGACTTAATGTATCGACAAATGTTACTAGTTCTTCCAATACTACGGATGCTCTTTGTACATAACATTTTACATAGAAACAAACCTAAACTACAGGAAATTGCAAGAGGAGCTTGGGGATGAGGATGGAGTGACATACTTGTCGCTAATATATTGTAAAAGTACAAATTATACTTATTACCTGAAAATTCGCTTTGTAAACCTAATGAACGGGATTGCTAATTTTTTTTTTTTTTTTTTAAATGAACTGAAATAAAAGTAATGTTATTCTGAACAAGTTCTAGCTTGTTTACAGAAAAATAAAACTCGCCTTCAAGTATACAAAAAATACTGAGAGAAACAAAGACTGTTCTCAAAATAAGTGAACAAAGGTTATGACAATAATCATCACCCAGTGCAAAATACGAGTGACCAAATATACTTCAGCGAAGCATCAATCAGATCATACTACAATGTTATATATTGCAATACGAATATGGCATGTGGTGACTGTGTTGGGTTTCCATTCAATTACAGTTCAATTGTACCCTTTTTATTATGTTTGAACTGGAAAGGCATAGTTTAAAACCATCTGTCACACTATGAAGTGAGTTAAAGTCAAGTTCACTATTAAAGTCATATCTCACAGAGACTAATGACTGGCCCTATTCTGATTGCTATGAATCAATGAAGAGTCTCCATTCCTTCATAAACTTATATACACAATTGGACTGTCCCATTAAAGTGTGCACTTAAGATAGAGTCCAGTTCAAATATAATTTAATGGAAGCTCCAGTACATACCACACAGAGTTTACAGATGGGTCATTGTTGTTTACATGCAGAGAGTTTCCGAATTTTGCTGCTACTGGTGGAGGCTTTGCGGGATGGATTGGAAGAAGAGCTCGACCTCCGTTCATTTTTGACCTTGTTGTTAAACTGTCCTGCCTCTGTGCCATTCATGCACATTGCTTTGTGGCTGCCTTTGCTCCTGTTTTGGCCGTTTTGCTCAATTTCTTCTTCAGGCACCTGCACCTGTCCTGTGAAAATAATACATGTGTTTTGAGAACTGAAAGGCAATTCCAAGTGGCTTTTTTTTTCTGTGGGTAGAAAAAAATCACCAATAAAAGGACCGTTCAATTGGCAGTGGAATTAAAAAGAGCCAAGGGATCCACTACAATGAAGTCATTCTTTGAAATATCCACAGTCCTGATTAAACAGCAGACAGGTGGATATGCGCAAGGCTTTAACTATGCAAAATGCTAATTTAATGTTATCCACTTTGTAAAATTGAGCATCTGCAAAACAGATCGGGGATGTCATGCCTGTTCTAATTAGAGATTATCTAACCTGTTAACTATCAACGTTTATCTACACCAGTAGTGATTATCAACCTCAACTCCAGGAATTTCATCCAAAGCAATTGGAAACTCACATGAAACACTAATTTACACTTCCATTTAGTTAAGAGTTACACATCTCACATATTTACCTTTGGGGACTAAACGTAACCCCCCCCCCCCCCCCCAGCTCCGAAGCATTAAGCTAAACTGAATAGATTTATTTAGACTAAATAACATGCAGAAACTGTAATATATAGAAGTTAATTTTCAAATTTGACCACGGAATTATAGAAATTTTAATTTCCTTTCAAGTAAATAGAGGGTTAGGTGTGTTGTGGTCTCTGAAGCAGGTTACATTATGGGCGAGCAATTTATGAGGCCTGGACTAGTGATCCAGAGACCAAATCCAACCATTACAGTTGGGGCAAATCAATTGAATAAAAATGTAGAATAAATGGTAACTACAAAACTACCCATTATTGTTAAAAACTTCAAGTTCATTGATTTCTGTTAAAACAACTTGCTATTCTTGTCCAGACCTGTCCCAACTGAGACTTCAGACTCAATATCGCTATTGATTCTTAACTACTCTCAAAGTGCATTTATTTCAAGGGCAAACAATGCTGCCAGCAAAGCTCACTTCCTGTACAAGTAAATCAGATCCACATTGCTAATTGTGTGATTGGACAGTAAGTTGAAAAGAATGTCACGGTTCGTCATTCTACCACCTTTTAGTGCCCGTCAGTCAAAAAAGCCACTGAAATTGATTCTATTCCTCTCATATGCTATAACTTCACAATGTTTTTGATGCTTTGAGTGGTGCTGCCCTAGTAATTTGTTCCAAACCTCCACATTTTTGTATTCACATGAAGATCCAGGACTCCCCTCTGACAGTGGCCAGTGATCATAGCTGCTGCCTGATAGCTCCAGTCACCTGGATTTAACTCTGACCTTTGGTGCTGCACATGTTGAGTTTGCACATTTCCCCCGTCACTGCCTAAATGTCGTCTGGACGTGTCGATCTCCATCCTAAAGATGTTTGGTTGGTTGGTTAACCAATTAACTTAACAGTTGGTTAGTTAATTGGCCACTGTAAATTGCCCACAGTATGTATGTGGTAAAATGTGTGTGAAATTGATGAGAATGTGAGGTGAGTAAAAACAATACGACTAGTGCAGAATTAGCATTAATGGATGCTTAATGATTAGCGAAACCCAATGGGCCTGGTTCCATGATGTATGACCATGGTTTTATATTGTTAAATCAATGTCCCCTTCATATTGACCATTCACCCCATGAACGGCTGAAGTAAAGTCCTCACCATCCCAACAAAGCCTCTCATAATTGTACACAACTGGATTAAGCCTCTCAGCCTCCTCTTTCTTAATTCAATCTCAACTGGGCCATCTTTTTTCAAAACTAAACCTCTCCAGTCATCGCAGTATGTTCATAAAGCACAACTATAACCTCTGCACGGATATCACATACCAGTATAAAATAACAAAGTGCTCAACGCTCTACCGGTTTTCCAACTTGTTCAACTTCATGCAACCTTTCCATTCTTTGTATTTTATTCCTCAGGAAATAAAAGTATCTTACATGAATTTGAGGTGGCACTAACTTGCAAAAATGTATATCTAATGTTATCTGCAAAATTAATTTTTTGTAATCACATATGTGCAAGATAATTCAACATCATTCCAAATTCCAATTTCATGAATCGATTTAAGACTGAATCTAATCATTCATTAATTATTAACTGATAATTAAGATCATCAATCAACCAATAGTCAGGGATTGTTTACATTGCATCAGTTCCTTCTTAGGTTTAGGTACAGAAATTATTGCACTTGTCATGACAGATATATTGTCACAAAGTTGGATGTCACACGTGCATGGTTTGCTTACCAGTGCCGCAAAGTGTTCAACGTAAAAAAAATTTTTCACCCTACTTGCCTTGCAGAGACTGTAGTGGCAGCTAATAATCACCTGAGTAATTATAATTAATGCTGAAAGATCATTCTGTGGAGACTGGCACCGAGGGTCATGTTCCAAATTCCATGCACCCCTGCCGGTGCCAGCCACTTAAGACAGAAAAGAACAAATTAATTCAATTTAATCTGTAAATGATTGGAATTTTCTGTCCTTGAAGGCAGTGTGAGAAAAAACACTCTTTAAAATGTTTGTTTTGCACATGTACTTTGACAGCAAATGGAGTTGTCCATGTTTTTGTTTATCTCTAGCTTTTAGGCGGATTTTTTCCTGGTTCCATCCAACAGCTCACATCAATGATAGATGTGACACAAAGAATATAGGGAAGTACAACACAGGAACAGGCCCTTCGGCTCAACATGTATGCACTATGCTGCTAATCTAAAGTAATCCATCTGTTTGTACATGGTCCATACCCCTCCATTTTCTGCCTGTTCATGTATCTGTCTAAATTCCTCTTTAGTATTGTTATTATATTTGCTTCTACCACCTCGCTGGGCAATGGATTTCATGCATTAACATTGTGTATCTCCTTTAAACCTTGTTCCTCTTGCGTTAAACCTATATCTTTAAATATTTGGTATTTCCATCCTGGTGGGAAAAAAAGACTGATCATCTTCCCTACCTACACCTCAATTTTACACACTTTTATCAGGTCGTTCCCTTAGCCTTCAACACTCCAGAGGAAACAATTCAAGTTTGTCCAACCCTTCCTTGTAGCTGATGCTCTCAAATTCAGGCAATATCCCGGTGAACCTCTTCTGCACCCTCTCCAAAGCCTCCATACCCCTCCTATAATGCGATGACTACAACTGCACACAATATTCACAGCTTAATACAGCTGTGAATATATGTGGTCATAAAATCTTGCTTTTGTTTATCTTAAAAAAAGTTAATGAATTACACATGTTCACTGAGGTTCCAATTTAGTTTAGCTAATGGCCCATGGTTTTTAAGTCTTCTAACATCAAATCAAGCTCCCTCATCTTTTTCATTCACTCAAAAGCCGTCTCTTCTCTAGAGTGTAGACTGTGGTTCTTCAGTACTTTTTCTCCGTTGTGGTACTTTTCTCACAAATCATTTTTGTTTCTTCACTCGTGCCTTAAAGCCTTTTGGTAAACTATACAGACCCTCATGCTTCTGACTCAAGTGAGAAGTCTCAGTTGTATCAATGCTGTGATTGCTGTTCGTTAACTTGCCAGAAAAGCAAGTAATCTGTATGTCTTACAAGCAATGGACTGGAGATGGAAAGACATCTGCTGAAGACAAGTGACATTATTCCACGAAAAACCCCTGCAGTTTTCGGGTTACGCAATGTTCATTCTCGAGAACTGTCTGCGTCAAAATTTCCGTAAATCAGAAACGAGTGTTTTTATAGCTATCCATATTGTACCACTTTACATTTATTTGCTATAACTTTATTTCATTGAATATTCACCTGAATAAGACTCGTAATTCAGCAACTGAAATATATACTGCATCCGGTCATTAATATACACCACAAAGCATTATTATAACTATATTGAAAATCCACGGAAGAATTTGTGGAAAGTCAGATCTCTGTATGTCAGGTCATCGTAACCCAGGGAGCCCATGTACATCTCAACGGTTAACAGAAATTCCCAATTTCAAGGAGAAGTACTCCACTAACAATCGCAAAGAACAAATTCAAAGGAATGCAACACTGGCAAAAAATCTATAATGAAATGCACTATTAACTACGACATTAGCAACTGATGAAACTGTCACTGTGAATGTAATTAAAAAAATCTAGGGTAGTAATATGGTTGCAAATATGGTAGAACTGTTGAACTCGGACTAGCAATAGTAAGAAATACTTTTTAAAAAGCTTATTCACTGCTTTGTTTTCTTTGGCAAGATTAGGCATGTATTTAAGGTAATTTAATATGCAATTAATAATGAATGAAATTATAGTTAATTGCTTCACTGCCCACGTAAATCAGAAGCATCAGTCAGTGTTTAAAAACTATGCTTAGTTATATATTAAAATTTAAGAAATCCAAGGAAACTGTGCCTTCTATCTTCAAAAGAGCAGTTCAAATACCAGTGATGATTTGCAATAGCAATAAAATGTTTGAATACATGTTTGGAAATAGCAACAAAATGTTTGATTATTAATGTTTCCGGATCAAAATGTCGAACATTTACTTTCTGATGAGAAATTACCTCCATCGATGGTGCAAACTGATCAATTCTCTACTCTTGAAAAGCTCAGCCAATAACATCTTAAATGAAAATCCAAAGCAAAATAAGTACGAACTACATCACTCAGGTACACGATGGCCACATACACCGGGACTTGCTGGAAACCATGCTCATCTTGCTCCAATGATGTAATGAATTAAAATAAATTCAGACTTACATTTCTGAATGAATATATATTAAAGTCAGATATCTTCAATTGCATTCATCTTCATTCTTTAAATCAATTTATTTTCCTAACTTTGAATAAAAGAATCAGTCTAAAAGCAAAATAAACCACAGAACGTTCACAGCAGGAGAATGTTATCTTTCACTAATTAATACCTTATAGAATGAGAAAAAGTCAGTCAGGCCTGCCCTGGCATTCAACTGCCTTCAATCTATTTCCCTCAAATATCAAAAATTATTGGTCCCAGTTTTGAAAATGGAGATTACCCAAACATTAAAACCTCTCAACAGTATTCCAACTGCAATACTCCAGTTGCACTCTCAAAAGTGCCCTACTTCATTTCTGCAAGGCACTTTTATTCTTGTACTCAAATCTTCTTGCAATACAAGGAAAATCCTCTTTGCCTTAAAAGCTACCCGAAATACCAATAGGTTAGCTTTCAATGATTCGTGTACGAGGAAACCCAGGTTCCTTTCGATACTAATATTATTAAATCTAAGCCATCTGTTTCAAATTATCTGCAGATACAAAGAACTGCAGATGCTGCTTTATACCAAATATAGACGAAGTGCTGGAGTAACTCAGTGGGTCGGGTAGCATCTCTGGAGAAAAATGGGTGACGTGAAGGGTCCCGATCCGAAACATCACCCACCCTTTTTCACCCTCCAGAGGTGCTGCCCACCTGCTGAGTTACTCCAGCACTTTTTTATCTATCTGTTTCAAATTATCTGATGCCTTACCAACCAAAACTGCAAACTCAAAGCGTTTGGGCAAGAATGCAGGCAAGGTGGTAGTCTCAAGGTGGTAATGCTTCTGAGCTCCTGTGGATTTTGAAGAAACAGTAGCAAAGAAAAGCAGGAAAAAGCACTGATTGATTCTAGCCCGAGTGGGAGGAGAGTTAGAAGTGAGTCAGAGGGGGAAAACAGTTGAAAAGGAAAGGCAAAGCACAGGCAGACTTAACTCAGAGCTCCCGTGGTTTTTCAAGAAACAGCAGCAAAGAGAAGCAGGAAAAGGAACTGATTGGCTCTAGCCCGAGTGGGAGGAAAGTTAGAAGGGAGTCAGAGGGGGAAAACAGTTTAAAACTGAGGAATTTGGTTTGTAAATTGGTAAATTAGGCAGTCAATATAAGCAAGACGGCTGTTAGGGGGCAGCAGTGAGGGCGCGGCCTTGCGAGTCTTTGGCTCGAGAGTGCCTTGTGAGCAAAGTGTGAGTCTTTGGCTAGAGAGTCTTCGGCGAGGAGGCTATGCATAAAGCTCAAGAGGACGGAACACGGTGAACACTTGTCGGGGCAGATGAGACAGTGTGAGGCTTGCAGAATGTGGGAGCCCAGGGACACGGATGGAGCCTCTGGCTGCTACAACTGAGGGAAGTGCGTCCAGCTTCAGTTCCTAAAGGACCATGTTGGGGCACTGGAGAAGCAGTTGGATGACCTCAGGGCCATCCGGGAAAACAAGAGTTTCCTGGTCAGGACCTACAGTGAGGTAGTTACGCCGAGGTTACGGGAAGAACCAAGGTGTGTGACGGAGAGAAAGGGTGGAAATCGTGCAGTGCAGAAGACTCAGGTGGCTGTGCCTAATGAAAACAGGTACACCCTCTTGGGAACTGTTCGGGAAGACAATGTTTCCAGTCCGAGCGGCGGATACGTTGGTGGCTCCAATCCTGGAGATGGGACTCGACCGGTGAGACCGACATCGGGCAGAGCCCTAGTGGTGGGTGACTCCATTGTCCGAGGAGTGGATAGGACATTCTGTGGTGGCAGACGAGATGAGAGGATGGTCTGTTGCCTCCCTGGTGCCTAGGTTCAGGATGTCACGAGCCGAATTCTGAACATTCGAGAGAGAGAGAGAGAGAGAGAAGGTGAACAGCCGGCAGTAGTTGTGCACATAGGCACAAACGACATCGGGAAGAAGAGGAACAGGTTCTCCAACATGACTTCAGAGAGTTGGGAAGAATACTGAAATGCCGGACTTCTAGGGTGGTTATCTCTGGATTGCTTCCAGTACCACGTGCTAGTGAGGACAGGAACAGGGAGATAGGGGATGTGAATGTGTGGCTGAGGGGCTGGTGCAGGGAGCGAAGATTTAAATTTATAGACCACTGGAATCTCTTCTGGGGTAGGGGTGACCTGTACAAAAGGACGGGTTACACCTTAACTGGAAGGGGACCGACATTCTGGCAGGCAGGTTTGCTAGGGCTACACGTGTGGGTTTAAACTAAATAGTGGGGGGGGAAGGATTGACAAATTGGGAGCATAATGATGGAATTGAAGGGGAACTGGCTACAGGAAAAATTACAAAAGATTCTCGAATTAATGGGAAAGAAAGCTTAAGAATGGACAACAGAGTAAGGTCTGGGCCAATTGCGAGCGGCGCGAGGGGGGAAGTGAATACGGAGCTCAAAGTATTGTATATGAATGCGCGAAGTATAAGGAATAAAGTGGACGAGCTTGAGGCTCAGTTAGAAACTGGCAAGTATGATGTTGTGGGAATTACTGAGACATGGCTGCAAGAGGGCCAGAGCTGGGAACTGAATATTCAAAGGTATACCTCCTATCGAAAAGACAGACAAGTGGGCAGAGGGGGTGGGGTTACCCTGTTGGTAAGAAATGAAATTCAGTCCCTTGCAAGGGGTGACACGGAAACGGGAGATGTGGAGTCAGTATGGATAGAACTAAGGAATTGTAAGGGTAAAAAGACCCTAATGGGACTAATCTACAGGCCCCCAAACAGTAGCCTGGACATAGGTCGCAAGTTGAATCAGGAGTTAAAATTGGCATGTAGTAAAAGTAATGCTGTGGTTGTTATGGGAGATTTCAACATGCAGGTAGACTGGGAAAATCAGGTTGGTACTGGATCCCAAGAAAGGGACTTTGTAGAGTGCCTTTGTGATGGATTCTTTGAACAGCTTGTATTGGAACCTACCAGGGAGAAGGCAATTCTGGATTTAGTGTTATGAAATCAACCAAATTTGATAAAGGACCTCAATGTTAATGAGCCATTAGGAGGCAGTGACCATAACATGGTCAGGTTTAATCTACAATTGGAGAGGGAGAAGAGTAGATCGGAGGTGTCAGTGTTGCAGTTGAATAAAGGGAACTATGGGGCCATGAGGGAGGAGCTGGCCAAAGTTGACTGGAAAGATACACTAGCAGGGATGACAGTGGAACAAAAATGGCAGGTGTTTCTAGGAATAATACAGAAGGTGCAGGATCAGTTCATTCCTAGGATGAAGAAATATTCCAAGGGGAGAAAGGGACGACCATGGCTGACAAGGAAGGTCAGGGACAGTATAAAAATTAAAGCGAAGAAGTACAACGTAGCAAAGATGAGCGGGAAGCAAGAGGATTGGGTAATGTTTAAAGAACAACAGAAGATAACCAAAAAGACAATACGGGGAGAAAAGATGAGGTACGAAGGTAAGCTAGCCAAGAATATAAAGTAGGATAGTAAAAGCTTCTTTAGGTATGTGAAGAGGAAAAAATTAGTTAAGACCAAAGTTGGACCCTTGAAGACCAAAAAAGATGAATTTATTATGGGGAACAAGGAAATGGCAGATGAGTTGAACAGGTACTTTGGATCGGTCTTCACTAAGGAGGACACAAACAATCTTCCTGATATAGTAGTGGCCAGAGGATCTGGGGAGACAGAGGAACTGAAGGAAATCCACATTAGGCAGGAAATGGTGTTGGATAGACTGATGGGACTTAAGGCTGATAAATTCCCCAGGGCCTGATGGTCTGCATCCCAGGGTACTTAAGGAAGTGGTTCCGGAAATCCTGGATGCCTTGGTGATAATTTACCAATGTTCTATAGACTCAGGATCAGTTCCTGGGGATTGGAGGGTAACTAATGTTATCATACTTTTTAAGAAAGGCGGGAGCGAGAAAACGGGCAATTATAGACCAGTTAGCCTGACATCAGTGGTGGGGAACATGTTGGAGACAATTATAAAAGATGAGATAGCCGCCCATTTGGATAGCAGTAACAGGATCAGTCCGAGTCAGCATGGATTTACGAAGGGGAAATCATGCTTGACTAATCTTCTGGAATTTTTTGAAGATGCAACTAGGAAAATGGACAAGGGAGAGCCAGTGGATGCAGTGTACCTGGACTTTCAGAAAGCATTTGATAAGGTCCCACATAGGAGATTAGTGGGCAAAATTAGGGCACATGGTATTGGGGGTAGAGTGCTGACATGGATAGAGAAGTGGTTGGCAGACAGGAAACAAAGAGTAGGGATTAAAGGGTCCCTTTCAGAATGGCTGGCAGTGACTAGTGGGGTACCGCAAGGCTCGGTGCTGGGACCGCAGCTATTTACAACAGGCATCAATGATTTGGATGAAGGGATTCAAAGTAACATTAGCAAATTTGCAGATGACACAAAGCTGGGTGGCAGTGTGAGGAGGATGCTATGAGAATGCAGGGTGACTTGGACAGGTTGGGGGAGTGGGCAGATGCATGGCAAATGAAGTTTAATGCAGATAAATGTGAGGTTATCCACTTTGGTAGCAAAACCAGGAAGGCAGATTACTATCTAAATAGCGTCAAGTTGGGAAAAGGGGAAGTACAACGGGATCTGGGGGTCCTTGTACATCAGTCTATGAAAGTAAGCATGCAGGTACAGCAGGCAGTGAAGAAAGCGAATGGCATGTTGGCCTTTATAACAAGAGGGATTGAATATAGGAGCAAAGAGTTCCTTCTGCAGTTGTACAGAGCCCTAGTGAGACCACACCTGGAGTATTGTGTGCAGTTTTGGTCCCTTAATTTTAGGAAGGACATTCTTGTTATTGAGGGAGTGCAGCGTAGGCTTACAAGGTTAATTCACGGGATGGTGGGACTGTCATATGCTGAGAGAATGGAGCAGCTGGGCTTGTACACTCTGGAGTTTAGAAGGATAAGAGGGGACCTCCCTGGTGGAATAAAACTGGGTGAAAAAAAGGCCTTACCTTCCGCTACCTGCAACCTCCAGCAACTAGCATCGCAAGCGGCTTCGACTAAAAAATTACCGATTTTAAAAACAGCAACCTATTTTTAGTCACGGCCGGTTTTCAATTTTTTGAAATAATCGCCGAAACATAGAAGAAGCGGAAACCACTTTCGACCATTAGGGAGACTGACAAAAACCTCCGGGAACCGCACGGAAACCTTGGGTGGGGCGCAAAGCCTCCTGAGGTTTCCGTTCAGGTTTCCTAGGTGGGACATTGGCATTAGGGTTTCAACCCAAAATGTCACCCATTCCTTCTCCCCAGAGTTACTCCAGCTTTGTGTGTCTATCTTCGGTTTAAACCAACATCTGCAGTTCGTTCTTTCACAATACTCATTTGCTTGCTCAGTCTGAATGCCTGCATATTTAACATTGAGGATGAATTAGTGTTTAGTGCAAGGAAATTAGCATTGACTAGAACAATGATGAATTAACCCTTAAGCAATTAAGTCAACTGTACTTAAGACTATCACATTCATTTATTTTCAATAAAATTAATTTAAAATCAAACTAGCAATAAATATCCATTCGAATTTAGCAATGTGGGCAAGCTGGAAAGGCGAGGAAGCTCCCAGGTTCCCAACCTATGGTTATCTTGGCAGTACACACAATGGTTAGGTAAAGGCGAAAAGGTTTTCATGAGTTTTTCTATTACCAACTCCATGTTCAGAAACTGTAAGCTATATATGATCAAGGAAGGCCCAGTGCAGCTTTCGGAAGGCTCAACGTGATAGAGGGTCAACAATTCAACCATGTACACAAGGGATACATAAGAGATCCAATTCTATATGTCTCAATTCTGAAAGTGAGCATATTTTGTAATGAGGTACATGTTGGAATGTGATACAACTTAATGTATCTCAGTAAAACACAGGACATTCTTCATTTACATGTTCTCCTAATCCAAATTAGAGAAGTATTCTCTTCTAAAGAAATATTCTGGCAGGAGAGCTTTACAGAATGCTTTTAGAATTTTATATTATTACAACCTCAGTCAGATCTAACCAGTTAAACTTCTGGATATTCTTTCAAATTGTGGCCAATCAATTATCCAAAATAAATATAGGACAAATGGGAAAAGACAGATTGTTAGCTATACACAAGGAAAATACTCATAAATATATGTAGGCAACTTCTTAGAAGAATAATCACCCCACAAGATACAGAAGACAGCACTAGTCAGCCACTTACTAAATTCATGGATCACCTTCAACAAAATCAGAAATATATCAGAGGCTGTTTAAAATATGCAGTCAATCTTTGTATACATTGAAGAGGAGCATAGGAAAAAAGCTGGTATGATATTACAGTGCCCTCCATAATGTTTGGGACAAAGACCCATCATTTATTTATTTGCCTCTGTGCTCCATAATTTGAGATGTGTAATAGAAAACATCACATGTGGTGAAAATGCACATTGCCAGATATTATTAAAGGCCATTTTTATACATTTTGGTCTCACCATGTAAACATGAGAGCAGTGTTTATACATAGTTCCACCCATTTCAGGGCACCATAATGTTTGAGACACATGGCTTCACAGGTGTTTGTAATTGCTCAGGAGGTTTAATTACCTCCTTCATGCAGGTATAAGAGTGCTCTCAGCACCTTGTCTTTCCATCACCTCCAGTCTTTCCATCACCTTTAGAAACTTTTATCAACATGAGGACCAAAGTTGTGCCAATGAAAGTCAAAGAAGCCATTATGAGACTGAGAAACAATAAAACTGTTAGAGACATCACCAAACCTTAGGCTTACCAAACCCGTTTGGAACATCATTAAGAAGAAAGAGAGCATTGGTGAGCTTACTAATCGCAAAGGGATTGGCTGACCAAGGAAGACCTCCACAGCTGATGACAGAAGAATTCGCTTTGTAATTTAAAAAAATCCCCAAACACCTGTCCGACAGATCAGAAACACTCTTCAGGTGTGGATTTGTCAATGACCACTGTCAGTAGAAGACTTCATGAACAGAAATACAGAGACTACACTGCAAGGTGCAAACCACTGGTTGGCCGCAAAAATAGGATGGCCAGGTTACAGTTTGCCAAGAAGTACTTAAAGAGCAACCACAGTTCTGGAAAAATGTCTTGTGGACAGATGAGACGAAGAATAACATATCAGAGTGATGGCATGAGCAAAGTATGGAGGAGAGAAGGAACTGCCAAGATCCAAAGCATACTACCTCATCTGTGAAACACGGTAGAGGGGGTGTTATGGCCTGGGCATGTATAGCCGATTAAGGTACTGGCTCACTTATCTTCATTGATGATACAACTGCTGATGGTAGTAGTAAAATGAATTCTGAAGTGTATGGACACATCCTATCTGTTCAAGTGGAAACAAATGCCTCAAATCTCGTTGACCGGCGGTTCATTCTACAGCAAGACAATGCCCCAAGCAGACTGCTAAAACAACATAGGAGTTTTTCAAAGCTAAAAAATTGTCAATTCTTGAGAGTCCAAGTCAATCACCCGATCTGAACCCAATTGAGCATGCCTTTTATATGCTGAAGCGAAAACCGAAGGGGACTATCCCCCAAAACAAGCATAAGCTAAAGATGGCTGCAATACAGGCCTGGCAGAGCATCACCAGAGAAGACACCCAGCAACTGGTGATGTCCATGAATCAGACTTCAAGTAGTCTTTGCATGCAAATGATATGCAATAAAATACTAAACATGACTCCTTTCATTTACATGACATTGTTGTCCCAAACAACATGGTGCCCTGAAATGGGGGACGATGTATAAACACAGCTGTAATTTCTACATGGTGAAACCGAAATGTATAAAAATGGCCTTTATTAAAATCTGATAATGAGCACTTTAACCGCATATGATTTTTTTCTATTATAAATCTCAAATTGTGGAGTACAGTGGCAAATAAATAAATGATTGGTCGTTGCCCCTAGCATTATGGAGATCACAGTAAATAAAGTTTAGCACACCTGTGCTAAATCACCTAATTCATCTCCAACAGGTGTTAGATTATAACCACATAACCATATAACAATTACAGCACGGAAACAGGCCTTCTCGGCCCTTCCAGTCCGTGCAGACCATTTATTTTCCCCTAGTCCCATCTACCTGCACTCAGACCACACCCCTCCATTCCCTTCCCGTCCATATACCTATCCACTTTACTTTTAAATGTTAAAATCGATCCTGCCTCCACCATTTCTGCTGGAAGATCATTCCACACAGCCACCACTCTCTGAGTAAAGAGGGGGAGGAGGAGGGGGGGGGGAGGGGGGGGGAGAGGAGGAGGAGGAGGGGGCGGGGGCAGAGGGGGTGACATAACTCTCATCGCGTGGAAAACAGTGCACAGCAGGCGGTGCGAGCAGCTTGTGACGGCATCAGCTCGTTTATTTTCTATTATTTGCAATTTTTGAACATTTTCATAAATAAGAAATAAAGCTAGAAATTTTCAGATGAGACTATTTCGGACTCCAGGAGATAAATCTCCATCAGAATATGTAAAAATGTTACCATTAGGGCGTCGGCTTTGAGAAGATGAGATTATACACAAATAAATACCTCCACATACGTGTGTGCGCGTGCGTGTATGTGTGTGCCACTTCTTCTTAAGCCCTCTAGGGAGTAGAGGCCATTGACAAATGTCCTCCACCTCACTTGGTTGTTGGCAGTTCTTTCGAGATCTCCCCAGTTGAACCCACTCTGACATTTCAATCTGGACACCTCTTCTCCAGCTGTTCCTGGGGCGACCTCTTTTCCTTTTTCTCTGGGGGTTCCATTTCAGGGCTTGCTGGGTGATGTTTGTGGCAGGTTTCCCCGAGGGTGTGTCCAATCCAACTCCATTTTCTCCTTTGAATTTGTAAGTCAATGGCTCCTGGATTGTTCTTTTCCACAGGTCCACATTGCTTACTTTGTCTCTCCACCAAATGTTAAGTATTCTCCAAAAGCAGGTGTTAGTGAATGTTTGCAGCCTGTTTGTAGTGCGTTTTGTTGTTTTCCATGTCTCTGTTCCATATAGCATCACCTGTTTCACATTTGAGTTAAAGATGCGAAGTTTGGTGTTGATTGAGATGTTTTGAGCTCCAGATCTTCCGGAGCATGTTAAACACCACCCCAGCCTTATTGAGTCTACTTTTTATGTCTGCCTCTGCCCCTCCGGTGATGTCAACACTGCCTAGTTATGTGAATGTTTCTACCTCCTCTAGAGCAGTGCTATGCCCAAGGATAGGGTTGCTGGTTTTGGAGGGGATCCTCATCACCTGCGTCTTGGGCGCAAGACCAAGTTTTGTTGCAGCTTGTGAGAGTCTGTCCGTCTTCTCGTGCATGTGCGAGTGTGTGTGAAAGGAGAGCAATGTCATCTGCAAAGTCAAGATCATCTAGCTGCGCCCACATTGTCCACTGAATATATATATAAATGAGAGGAAAAAAAAAGTCCAGTGTGTATATACACACTCACAAGTACACACACACACGTGTGCGTGTGTTTTATATATATGTATATTTACACGCACATAAAAAACACGCACGTGTGTGTACTTGTGAGTATGTGTGTGTGTATATATACACACTGAACTTTTTTTTTCTGTCGTTTATCATATTGTTTACAGTGTACTATGTTTACATATTCTGTTGTGCTGCAACAAGTAAGAATTTCATTGTTCTATCTGGGAAATATGACATTAACACACTCTTGACTTGATATGATTGTAGAGCAGAATTTTCACCGACACCATTCCAGCCATTCATTTAACTTCTTTTTCTCTTCATCTTTCACTCAGTCATTACTATTCTAGTGCCAAACAGACATATTCATTTACTCCTGCCCAAAAAGCACGGTGTGGAAGCAGGAACTCAACATTGTTAGATGCAATGTAATAATTTCTACTTTTTAAAATCGCAGGGGTCCTAAACTACTTTACAATCAGTCAAATGCTTGCAAATGCCTTCTGCAGTGCAATTAATTTATAAATGCAGACAATGCAGTTGTCAGTTTGCATTCGAAAACCCCATGCTTCCAGTCAATGACATAGACAGTGGTGAGTGAGCAAGACTTGGAAGTGAATTAAAGGAGAACATTTTAAATGAGCACAAACCTCTGCAAAGTTTGCCAGGGAGATCATTCAGCAGTTTATTCTGAGAAAATCTAAAGAAGAGCCAACCCGAAACGTTGGCTACTTACCTTCTCCAGGGATACTGCTTGACTCGCTTAGTTACTCCAGCATTTGTGTCTAACTTTAGAACTTTAATGTGGTCAGGCAGGGTTGGTGCTTTGCATGCCCGTTCAAGACTACAGGTTACATGAGAAAAAAAAAGTTATCAATGTACACAATGTGGGGCGAATGTAAGAGCTGCTGCCTTACAGCGCCAGAGACCCGGGTTTGATCTTGACTACGGGCGCTGTCTGTATATTCTCCCAGTGACCGCGTGGGTTTTTTCCGGGTGCTCTGGTTTCCTCCCACACTCCAAAGATGTAGAAGTTTGTAGAGTAACTGACATTGGTAAAGTGTGTAGGATAGTGCTAGTGTTTTTGTTGATTGCTGGTCGTTGCACTCATTGGACTGAAGGGCCTGTATCTCGAAAGTAAAGTCTACACAATTCACTGTATGATCAATTATCCAGATGTGGCATAAACCAAAAGAGAATCGCAAGAACAGATATATTATCCGCTCTGCCTCAAAGTCTTTGCACACATCGGAGAAAGCAGGCAGGAACCTGGTTTGACGTCTCAGCCGAAAATAAAAGCATTTTCATAAGAGAACATCCTCTGGACCACACCAGAGTGCAGGACCTTGTATCTGGAGTGTGATGCAAGCCATAGAAGAACGATTCTGGGATAGTTTAATTTATTGTCACGTGTACCGAGGTACAGTGAACAGCTTTTGTTGCATGCTAATCAGTCAATGGAAAGACAATACATGATTACAAATGAGTCATACAGTGCACAGATACATAAGGGAATCACATTTAGTGCAAGATCAAGCCAGTAAAGTCCAATCAAAGATCGTCCAAGGGTCTTCATTTAGGTAAATAGTTCGGGACGGCTTTCTAGTTGTGCCTGATCGTTCAGTTGCCTGATAACAGCTGGGAAGAAACAGTCCATGTATCTGGAGGTGTGCATTTTCACACTACTATACTTTTAGACCGATATAGAGTTCTTAACTTGGCCACAAAGGCACGTTATTCTGATGGCCGTGCACGGTCACCCTGGCCAAGCAAACATGTTGGTGTCCTCCACCATTGATCCACTGCTCCGTGCCGCTGCAGGTCGTGTCCGATCTGCGCGCTCGGCCTCCTGGAATGGCGCCCAGTCCAGTTGAACCCCAGGCTGCAGAAGGGCCTCCAACAGCCCACTCCACCGATGCCTTGATCCACACACACCAACCCGCAAACTGCTGTTCCTTGCCTCACCCATCTACTGTTTGCTCTTCGTTTCCCAGGTGTGCCTCCTGCAGCCAGCCTTATAGCACTATTGTAGTAATCTATGTATGACCTCAATAAAGCTTCAAAGAAAAGCTAAAAAGGTATTTTGTTTTAAAATGGACGATGAGACGGACATTGGGAAGCTCTGGCAGGACATACCTACTGTCAATGAGGTCCTACAAGAGCTATCTACAAAGTATTTTCAAAGCTGGACCTAAAGTGGAGGTTATCATCAGTTGGAGTTGGACCTAGAGTCAAGGAAAATAGTAAGATTAAACGAGAACTTACCAGTTTGAGGTTTGATCTTTATTTTATGAGGAGTTGCGATGAGGGATTTTGTGAAGAACCCGCCAGCACGCATGCGCGACATACTTCAAAGCCGCGGTGTGGAATCACAGAAAAAACCAAGCCAAGAAATGACTTGTTATAGTAAGATTGAAGAGACTCTAGTTACCAGTTGACTTTATGATCGAGGGTTGGGAGCGGAGGGCACGAAATCCCTCATCGCAACTCCTCATAAAATAAAGATCAAACCTCAAACTGGTAAGTTCTCGTTTAATCTTACTATTTCATTTCGGAGTCACGTGAGTGACTTCGTGAAGACTTCAAAGCTTCTGTGATTTCACGCCCTGGACAACGTCCATGCTATCACACACGCTACTGAAAAGGTGGACAGCAGTAATCAATTTCCGTCACTGTTTCTCTGAAAAAGTAATAATATTTATTAATAACAACAAGAAAGGCCCCTCACTGAGGGGTAACTGTATGCTCTCGGCCTGCATCCAGCACAGCTCCTGCGAACATTCCAGGTACGGTGATGGGTTTATTGTAAAACCGTTGAAAAGTGGCTTCACTGGCCCATCCCGCTGTGGCAAGTATCTGGTCCATGGGCACCTCCATGACCTTTGCCGCCGATGTTGATGCTGCCCTGGTGGAATGGGATTTAAAAACATCAGTGTCAATACCTGCCTTGTTCAAGACGATCCTGAGCCATCGGGATATCGTCTGCACCGTCACTCTATGGTGAGGTTTTTTGTGACTGATGAACAGGTATTGCTCCATTCCCCTTATTTTCCTCGTCACTTTGATATAGTGGCGGATATGGGTGGCTATGCATAGCCTAGCATTAGCGGGGTATGCTGGAAACTCCAGCTGCAGCCCTGTAAATCCAGGTCTATGCTGCTTGAGCAATTCATCAATGAAGAAAGTGACCCGTTCAGGGGTAGAGATCATTCTGTCGATCTTGGCCTTGTGAAGCGTTTGCACCCTTTGTGCTGAAGTAAGTGCCATCAACATCACCACCTTCAGGGTGAGTTTGTCCAATTCGAGCCCCGTCATGGGTGACCATGTTCTCAGCAGGGTCAGCACTTTGCCAATATCCCATGTGACGTTGTAACGGGGCCTCGGCGGGTTGGAATTAAATATCCCCCGCATAAGTTTGGAGACCAATTTATTGGATCCTACCTCAATATTGAGGTAGGACGATAGCGCACTCCTGGCGCTATTGATGGCACTATAGCTGAGATGTTGATCATGGTGTAGCCCCGCAAGAAATTCCAGCACATCTGTGATGGAGACGGAGCCATATGCAACGTCCATGCGGCCACAATAGGATTCCCATTTCCTGATGTACGATAAGTACTGCCGTCTTGAGGACTCCCTGCATGATGCTCCCATGGTATCCATTGTCCTTGAAGATAGACCATACTGAAGTAGTGGCCTGTTCAGATCCTGCAAGCCAATAGATTCAAATGACTATGGCAGGGGTGTGGTTCCCCTGTGGCAGGGTTCGTCACCAATTGTGGGCAACCCTCTAAGAGGACCCATGGTTGACTTATCATTCCAAGGACCACCGGATACCATGATTGCGTAGGCCAGTCGGGTATAATGAGGATGCCCTTGGCAGCATCGAGCTGGATTTTCCGCAATACCCGACTGATGAGGCAGCATGGAGGAAAGGCATAGAAGAACCATTTCCCCCAGTCTAGCGAGAATGCGTCCATCGCCATTGCCCCAGGATCTGGCTCCCATGATACGTATGTTGGTACCTGATGGTTCAACCGTGACGCAAAAAGGTCAATATCCGGTTTACCAAATTTGGCTGTAATTTTGGTGAATATTTGGGGGTTCAACATCCACTCGATGTTGTCATTGAACTTCCGTGACCTGGTGTCCGCCACTGTATTGAGCTCACCTGGCAAGTAGGTAGCTGAGATCCAAATATTCCGTTGAATACACCAGAGCCAAATTGTGTTTGCCAATTCATTGCATGAAATTGACCTGGTACCGCCCATATGATTCAGATAAGCCACCGCAGTGGTATTGTCTATTTGGAGATGGACATGAGTGTTAGTCATGTTTGAACAATAGGCTCTTAGTCCGTGGAATGCTCCTAGCATCTCCAAATAGTTTATCCCTTGTGCTAACAACAAAGTAGCTTCAAGTGAATCCCATCTACCTCCACAACTGTTGTTGTTGTCCGTAGCTCCCCAGCCATGGGAGCTTGCATCTGTTTGCAAGTATACCATTGGACGAGGCACAATGATGGGTTTAAATGAGTTATGGATATTGCCAATCCACCATAGTAACTCAAGTTTTGCCTTAACCGGCAACTGCATAGGTCTATCATAATGTCCAGCATTTAGTTTTAATGCTGTTATTTTTGACCTTTGTAAATTCTGATAGTGTAAAGGTCCATATTGAGCAGCTGGAAATACTGCTACAATTTTGCCAATTACCCTGGCAGTTAATCTGATAGACGGTATACTGGCGCAGACCAGGTTCTTGCATGCTTGAAACACATCACCAACTTTGTTAGTTGGGATGGTGGTGATCATGCGATTGGAGTCTATCGTGAACCCCAAGTAGTCCATGATCTGTGCGGGGAGGAACTTTGATTTGTCTGGATGGATTATAAACCCCATTTTTTGAAAAATTTCCACTGTGGCTGAAACCGCCAACTCTGCTGATTCCAGAGTGTGCCCAATTATCAGAATGTCATCCAAATAGGCCATGACCGTATGATTTTGTCTCCGCAGTGTAGATAACACTGGCTTGAGTAGTTTGGTGAACAGTCTGGGGGCTGTAGTAAGCCCATTGGGCAATGCTTTGTATTGCCAAAGCTGATCCATCCAGGTAAACTTCAAGAACTTCCTATGATGTTTCCGAATGGATACTGAATAGTATGCATCTTTTAAATCAATGCATGCCATGAAGCAGCCCTCCGAAATCAACTATTTGGCTGTTTCAAATGTGTCCATTTTGAAATGGGTGTATTTTACAAAGGTATTCAAGTGAGTTAAATCTATAATGACCCGGCATCCACCATCTTTTTTAGTTTTAGTAAATATTTTAGACACAAATTCAATTGGTTCATGTGTGGTTCGTTCTATCACACCTTTGTCTTGTAAACTCAAGATTTCAGCATAGCCTTCTGCCAATTCTTTTTTGGAAAGCACAAATTTGCGATTCGGCATATGCTGGGGTGGAGGCAATTGGCCATGAATAAACTCAATTTCATAACCCTGAATACTTTGCAAGATAAACTCATCTGAAGTGATGGTTTCCCAAGCCTCCTTAAATCCCCGTAATCTGCCCCCAACTCGTGAGGTTAGACATGCAAGTGCATGGAATCCAGACCCCCTTACCTTCATGGTTATCGGCGGTCCCTGGGATTTTTGGTGGGACGTGGAGGTGCTGGGTTTCGTGGTTGGTGCGGAATCCGCATCTTCCATGCTGGCCGCTCAGGGCCTAGCCCTAAAAAAGGCCTGGGCTGAGGAGGCTGTTGATATTGAGGAGGTGCCGGAACGTAGGTCCTTGTTGGCCTGTCGGTCTGACCTCGTGGCCTGAAGTAAGGTGTCTTCTTGGCCGAAGGTCTGGCCACAAAATGTGGTCTCATCAGACCTATGGTTTTCGCATGGTCATCCAGCTCTTTGACCTGCTTTGGGAGGTCTTCCCCGAACAGCTGTCTAGGTGGGGGGGTAGGAGGTGCTCTGCATAGTCCCGCAAATTTGGGATTCAAGGAAGGTTTAATAATGCTCTTCCGGAAAGCGTTGATCTCGTACTGCGTATTGCAGAGCAGAGCTAGAGCATCCTCCTGTTCGGTGCTTAGATCAACCCCATCTACCGACTTTGCAAAAGCGGTGATCCCAGACGTAAGTAGTTTTAAAATCCTCTGCAGTTTCACTTCCTGCGCTCTGATGCCCGGGCTGATATTACCCCAGATTGGCATGTTCACAATCGGCACGTGGAGTGAATTGCAGTTCCCTGGAGCCTTGTGTCTCTCCATGGCCTTCACAAGGACCTCCTCCTGCAATTGATGGTTGGTAAGGTAATCTGTGGTTGCGGCCAGTTTGATGTTGAGGGGTTGTCCTGATGACACGGGTAACCCGAATTTGGCTGCCACATCCAGCAGATCTTCCTGAGGGACCTCAGGTGCTGCTGGGGCATGTACCAGGATGTCCTCCTCATCTGGTCTTATGCTGTCCATAGATGGGGACGGGGATATATCCACGAGTCCCCTGGAGCTGTGTGTGTCCTGTTTCTGGTTGAGAAGAACTTGCTCCAATATCCTCTCCATACGATCCAAGCGCCCTTCATCGGGCGGGTGTGGGAGGTAAGAGGCCTCGCGCCCGAAGGAACTCCGGAGGCTCCGATCAGCAGTCCGTACCTCGTCGAGGTAATATCGGTACTGTGATGATGTGTCGCTACCAGCCGCCTCGGCGAAGCTGAGCGATTCCTGCGCGGACCTGCTCAAGCGCCTCCTGTTGTTAGTACTTACCCGAGTGGCCCTTATGAAGGGCTGGTGACGAGCCGCGCTCCTCTCCAGCCGTCGACTGCAATGCGAGCGACGATATGTCGCGCATGCGTGCTGGCGGGTTCTTCACGAAGTCACTCACGTGACTCCGAAATGAAATAACTACTTTTGTCACACTTTGCGTACATTATCAATACGAGGTTGTGGTTGGGAGTTAATGCCGTGCCTGAGATTTACCAATATGAAATTCAAAAGGTAATTCAAGAGATTCCTGGAACTGCAACTATCTCAGATGATATTGTTATTCATGGTACCATATGTGAGGAACATGATGAGAGACTCAGGCAGACACTAGTTCCGTTGAAGGCTGCTTGATTGACAATGAATGCAGACAAATGTTTGCTTGGTGTTTCAGAATCGGTGTTCATGGGCCACAAGGTGACCAGTAATGGCATCAACCCGGCTGAGGGCAAGATTAAAGCTGTGGAAGAAGTTCGAGAACCAAGAGATGCAACTGAAGGAAAGAGCTTCCTTGGTTTGGTGATTTTTTGTGCAAGATTTATTCCAAACCTAGCTACTGTAGTAGAACAGTACTTGTCTGAGGAATTGACAAGGGAGAATGTTCGCTTTGTGTTTGGTCCAGAACAAAAGAACTGCATTTCACATGTTGAAACAAAGGTTGATGAGTGCCTATACTTTGGGGATACTATGATCCAAAGGAACGTTATCCAAGTGATTGCAGATGGAAGTCCAGTGGGACGAGGAGCAGTATTTGTACAGAAGCATGCATGACAATCGAGAGTCATGGCGTATGCAAGCAGGTCATCTACAAGATATTAGAGAGCGGATCCAGACAGGTGACTGGGAGAAATGTTCACACAGGATATATGCAATATCAGAGATTAATTTTGCACAATTGGAAAGTTTTTCCAGGTGAGGCAGAGGTTCACCTGCACCTCCTCCGACCTCATCTATTAGATCCGCTGTTCCAGGTGTCAACTGCTCCACATGGGCGAGACCAAGCTCAGGCTTGGCGATCACTTGGCCCAACACCTCCGCTCAGTTCGCAATAACCAACCTGATCTCCCGGTGGCTCAGCACTTCAACTCCCCCTCCCATTCCGAATCCAACCTTTCTGCCCTAGGCCTCTTCCATGGCCAGTGAGTCCCACCGCAAATTGGAGGAGCAGTATCTCATATTTCACTTGGGTAGTTTACACCCCAGTGATATGAACATTGATCTCCCTCCTTCACCTCCCCAGCTCTCCCACAGCCTACTGTCTCCGCCTCTTCCTAACTTCCCCCCCCACCCCCCCACATCAGTCTGAAGAAAGGTCTCGACCCAAAACGTTGCCTATTCCTTCACTCCATAGATGCTGCCTCACCCGCTGAGTTCAAATAGAACAAGTTGTCCTACAAATTTAGGCTGTGCACTCCATACACAAGAAGAAGACCCGCTGGTTTCTCCAGCATTTTTGTCTACATGCACAATTGGAAGGTGTGTGCTGAGGGAATAGGATTGTAGTGCCAACAAAGCTGAGATCAGGTATGATCAAGTTGGCACACAAAGAACATTTAGGAGTTGTTGGAACTAAACAAAATCTTCGTACAAAAGTATGGTGGCCAGGGATGGAAAAAGATGAGGGAGAGAAAGTCCAAGCCAAATGAACACACCCTTCTTTCCACAGCCATACACAGTGGTGTCCAGACAAGGGAATAAGGTGACGGCCTAATCGCCAGAAGGAGTCAGAGATGATAGAAACGCAGCGCATGTGAAAAAGTATCACCGTTGTGATAGTCCGGGGAAACTGCAAATTGAAGTCGAGACTGGGGGGGATCAGATCAACACTACCAAAGGGCAGTCACGGTGGAGTTGCTGCCTTACCACGTCGGAGACTATGGGTGCTGTCTGTGCGGGGTTTGTCCGCTCTCCCCATGACTGCGTGCGTCCCTAGTGTGTGCAGGATAGTGTTAATGTGTGGGGATCACTGGCCGGTGGGCTGAAGGGCTGTTTCCGCGCTGTACCTCTAAACTAAACTAAAACTAAATTGAGGTGCCACGAATGCACAGGTCTGAGGTGGAGACTAATGCGAAACCAGAATTGAAATGGTGGAAAAGGACATGACAGATCAGAATCTAGTACCAGTGCAGACAGAGGCTGTGGTCAGATCAAAACGTCAGAGAAGACCACCCAAGAAATACGACCACTATGAGATGTTTTGACATGTGGAAATAATACGTAATCAATGTAACGAATGCTGTAACCTTAATGGTGTTGGAGTGTTCAGTTTACAATGTGATGATGCGGATATCCTTTTGGTTTGATACGGAAGGGATGTCATGGTAACTGACACAATATTTATATGTATCACATATTACTATGTTAGAAAGGTCAGAGGACACATGTTGCCAGGATGTAAAGAAATGGTGGACAAATAAACCAAAGCTTTTATGTTCATCGTCCTTGAAGTGTGTTTATTACATTCGGATCTAGGTGCGGATCTGACAAACAGGGGATGCACTCTTGCTGGCTCACCACTCTTTACTGGACTGCCTGGACAATAAAACACATACTTCAGGCTATTGTTCATAGACTACTACAGATCACCACTCAACAACATCATCTCCTCCAAACTGGTTACCAAGCTGAGGGAACTGGGTCTCTGCACATCCCTCTGCAACTGGATGCTTGACTTCCTCATCCACAGAACAGATTAACGGAATAAAATTTCAACAACACTTCCACCTCGATAACCATCAGTATAGAGGCAGTGCACTCAGTCCCCTATATCCATGACTGTGTAGCCACAGTTCCAACTCAATTTCTAAGTTTGCCAATGTCACCATGACTGTTGCACAAATTACAGATAATGAGTTCAAGTATAGGAAGGAGATCAATCATATAGGCAGTACAGTGGCGCAGTGGAAGAGTAGCAGCCTTACAGCACCAGAGACCCGGGTGCAATCCTGGCCGCCGGTGCTGTCTGAATGGAGTTTGCACATTCTCCATGACCCTGTGGGTATTCCCCGGGTGCTCCGGTTTCCTCCCACATTTCAAAGATGTGCAGGTTTGTAGCTTAATTGGCTTCTGCTAATTGTCCCCAGTGTAGGATGAACTGGTGATCGCTGTTCAGCGTAGACAGTGAGCCCAAGGGCTTGTTTCCACGCTGTAGCTCTCAACTAGGAAACACTATGAATTGCAACTAAACTCTAAACTGCCTTGGTTGCACTTGGGACTTTGGGCTTTGTTTGTTATATTGTTTTTTAATTTATTGAACTACTTATTGTTTGTTGATGTTATCTATTGAGCACTATATACAAACCTGTTGTGCTGCTGCAAGAAAGATTTGTTGTTTTGTTTCAGTACATATGACAATTAAACACTATGGACTCTTGAGAATAATAGATATATACTACTAATTCATTTGATTTAGATATCCACTTTAATCAAATTCCAACTGTAGGGCATCAGATTCATTAAAAATTCTGGCAAAGTCTATTCTACCATTTTTTTTCTTATTTAATTTGTCACTGACCGGATAGAAGTAGTTCTGCTATAACACATTTTCAAACCACGAATTGGATATAAGACGAATGACGAATTAGGAAACACTGTTTGTATTATGCGGGCCAAATTGGTTATAACCTGAAATACAAAACTATTTAAAAGTTACTTTGGAAATTGACGAGCTGAAAAAAAAAGTCTGTTCTTATACAAACAGTCTAAGCTTCTACGCATTCTGCTCAGTAATCACATACCATTGTATCTTGGAGAACACAGTCTGCTAGGTTCACTGTGGGAAGTCATTGAAATTGAAAAGCAATTACATCTGTTGACATGCAATGATACTCTACCGAACAATGTAACATACAGCCGGTGGTAGATTTAGCTTGCAGAAACAAAAATAAACGTGGAGCTATTAAAGACCTTTAGTTTCCAAAATATTCTGGGAGGGAAAGTATGTTTATACCTATCCTCTTTTTCCTCAGTGACACTATTTTTTTTAAACATAATTTCCTATCATATGAGGCTTCTTAGGAAACCGACTGCCACATTTTCAATGAACTACCGGCATTATCAAGCCAAGAGTTGAATATCTCTTAGTGCCATGAGTTTACCATCCATCCAAGAAGCCAAATAAATGGCTGTACTCCTCAGTAGGTTTCCTAGCAGTTACTGGCATGGTTATCTCAGGACTATGTCCAATACAATCTAAACGCGACTTGGATTCATTGGCAAAAAGTCTTTAAAGATGACAATTAGAGGAAAAGTATCAAAACATTGATTAAATCGATGGCAAAAACCAAAAAAGCCTTCATGAATTATCAGTCTGGTACCAAGCACCTCTCAAAATCGGAGAGAAGAAAGCATTATTTTAATGAGGCATATACTACCAGAAGGTTTCAAAGGCTTTACAGCTTTTGCTATAACTCCAAATATAATTTTCCTTACAGCTTCTGATCATCTAGGGCCATCATTTGACAAAATAAATCAGACAAGTCAAAAAGTTGAAAATGTGACAATGATGTCAACAGTTCATCAGTTCTAAATTATTTTCATAAAAAGCCTAGGAACTGAATAAAGTGAAAGTCAACACAACCAACAAAGGAATTGGCCAGCTGCAAAAAACCAGAAGAACTTTTTTTTGGCACAAGCTCATTTAAAATACCATATTAAACAAAAATAGCAGGCTGATAGTGTTCTTGTATATAATGTTCATGCAGATGAGGTATAATTTCAGTAACCCATGAATAGCAGTACACGTCTATGCAACTTCAGCAAGCAATTTGCCACATCGATGGCTATCAATATAAAGTGCAAACAATATCATAATAACTCAGGCCAAACTGCTATTTTTTGAGAGATTACTATTTTACTTAATTTCAGCATGATAACATTATGGAGGTAACAACATACCCGGTACTGTAAAATCCTGAGTATAAATTATTTCATCTTCCACATCTTCATTGTACAGATCTTCTTCATCATCATTATAACCATGCAAGTCTTCCAGGTAAGGCACCACTGTCATACTTCTCCATTTGTCCTTGGTCTCTGGGCTTGGAGGAATAGGAACGGGATTTTCTGTCTGAGGATGTTTTTTCCGAAACCAACTGAAGAAAATAATGTAACATCAGTTAAACCAATGACATTTCAGGTTTTTGTACCTTTCCTCCTCCCACCCAATATATTAGTGTAGGTTTGTCTTTTCAAAGAGAAAAACAATTTTGGGGGGGGGGTGCGGATTATTTTAATGGATAATGCAAACGCAAAAAGGCAAATACATAAAGATTTTAAGCAAGCTCAGTTTCATCTTTTGTCCACAATTAGTATTTCCAACATTTACCTTTCTTGTCAGAACCAAAAAAAAATCCCGGAGGGTAAATTACAGTGCTCAAGCCGACTACCTTTGACTGATTTATAATGCCAACATTAATTTGACATCCTGTGCAGAACACCTACATTTTCTAGTCTCTAACTGCAATGCTTCATCAACCAATTTTTTCACCCTTGGGCTGAGATTCTTCACACAGGAAGTCAGTGATTTTAGATGGCTTCTCATATTGAAGGACTGTGTAAAATTGCTGGCTTGTAATGTACAATAGACACAGTAATTAAACATTTATTTTTCAGGCAGCAGCCAGTTTCTATATATCTTCAGGAAAATGGCCAGTTAAATTTACACAAATCCAAATATTTAGTGTTGGGCAATAGAAAATAAGCGCATACAAGCCTTTACAAAGCAAAACAGATACACGAGAGTAATGCTTTGACTTAAATGCTGTATGCAGAGGACAGTTTGGCAAGGACTACAATTTATTTACAAATTTAAATGATTGAAGGATTATATGATTGTGGTGTTTAAGATGAAGAGATTTGGTTGATAAGAGAACCAATTTCATTTGGTGAGGAAATCAGGGCAAGGTATTGTCATCCTAAAGCTGTAGCTAGGTCATTTATGGGTGGAATTATGTAACAAATTTCCACAGAATCAGAAAGTCAGGAATTTCACGAAGGCTGAAAGTGCCAAGTTAGCTACAATTTTAAATGCCAAGGTTATTTTCTTGCGATTCAGTAAAAGGTATCACGAAGTAAAGGGAGATTGAGAAAATGTTAGCAAGGTTTAGGGAGCTGTGTGTGCTTTTCTATTATATTGTAAGCAATGCATGTACATCTCCAACACTTGAACAGGTTGTCTTCTCACTCACATTCCCATTCAGATTTCTTACCAATTACAAGTTCTTTTTAAAAAATTTTAAAAAGTTTTTGTTGTATATACTTTCCTTCAACTATTTTTCCCTTTAATTTATCCTAGATATTGAAATTACACCAGTGTACCCTTACGTAATTAATCCAAAACCAACAATAATTCCAGTTTATATAAAATCCTTTTGAAACCGCATGTCAAAACATGACGCTCAGTCTGACAAAAGTCAGAAAGGTTGCTCAGGCTGCCTCAGTGGGCAGTACTATTGACTGCAAAGTACAAGCAACCCCCCACACGGATATGCCATCTGGTAAACAACAAGACTGACTCTAAAAATTGCTCAGTGGCAAATTAAGGAAATAACTTATGTCAACTTATTTATTATTCAGGAACTGTCAGTCAGCTTTCATTTCATCCATCCCATCCTGTCAACTAACTGTAGCTTCTGAAAACCAATTAACTGATATGCAACTCAGTGGGAACTCATTCTTAAGCCACAGGAGATGGTAAAAAAAACCTTTAATCTAAAAGGGCAACAGTCTAGAATGTGTGTGATGGAAGTTCATATTTTTTAGCCTAGCATGCTCGAGGATTAAAATGTTCAACCTTTTCTTGGAAGGAAGGGGGTAGAGACTGGGGAAATGAGATGTGGGAATTATTGATATTTGCAATTTGTAAATACACTCCCTGAAAATTGATTCATACATTAAGTTTTTAAAGTTTTAAAAAACACAATGCGACAATCTACTTAAATAATATTTATCACGTTTTTAAATATTAAAATTAAAAATGTCTTTGGGGAAATCAGGAAAAGATTGTGCTCTCAATGCGAAATACGATAAAGTCTGAACTAAAAAGAATTTATTGATAGTTATTACATGAAGAGGAACAGAAGAAATTGGGAAACCCAGCAGGTCAGACAACATGTGGAGGAAAATGGACAACCTAAATTTCAGGTTGATGCACCCAAATGTAGCATGGGCAAAATTCTCATATAAAGCACAAATGTAAAAAGATTGGGGTATATAGCTTCAAGGGAGATAATCAGAACTGGCACTAGGATAAATGACCACCTCCCTTGCTCCAATTAATAAACCCGAGATTAGAATAGAGAATTACTTTGGTGTACAGGTAGTGAGGATACATGGTGCAGTGTAATCTGGTGAAAGGATGCCTTAACAATAAGGATTACCATCACGACTCATTGCATTTGAAGATACATCCATGAAAGGTTCTGGGGTACTCTTAAAATAGAGAAATTGTTTTGGTTCGAGGAAGCCTGTGTGAATTATTAATTGATACAGTGATCACTTTATCGATCTTAAGAAACTTACTTGTGCTGTCGAATCTGTTGTATTGAGAATCTTTTCACGGGATCATATTCAAGCATTCCTACAAAGGAAGAAAATTAATATTAAATAAATCAATCACTTCAAAAACTGCGAACGTGCTTGTGCATTACCGATTTAGAGAGGATGCTACCTCTTAAAGGAGAAAGAATACATCTTTCGGTCACTATTATAATAACTGTTTGTGATCCGTAGTAATTTTAGTTTAAAAAATGACAAACCCCATTTGATAAATGTCATCATTGAGGATGCTGTGTGGAGTAACTCACTAAGAGTAAGGTTGCTAAGTACAATGGGGAAGGGAGTTGAAGGATATCAAGTTAGAAGCACAAGTATAAGGTACGCAGTTAAATGTCATACTTTTGTGCAATAAAATTTCAAATAATTTATCAAACTGTGGATGACTTATTTATTCATTCAATTCTGACTTCCTGCTCAGGAGAAAATTTGCAATAACAGATCAAAAGTTACATCTTCAATTATTGGATCCTTTTCTTTGCGTCTGAGCTAGGATACATTGTCATTCGAGACAAGTATAAATGGTTGACAAACACTGTTATGAGGGGAAAATATCTGCCATTATGGAATGCCTTGCCAATACTCGACTACAGACCTACCATAACAGAAAATTCTTAGATCCCCACCGAAATGGCAATCTGAGAAATCTGCTAAGTTCAAGGGCAGTTACTGATGGGCTGGAAACAGACCTATCCTAAGAAAAGAACAAGTAAAACCCAAGCCACAGCTTTGATAGGCCAACAAACTCCAAGCCTATTTATATTTAGTGAATGGCATAGCTAGCCAGAACCTGGCCACTTGTTTCAATGTTCAATTAATAGCGCTATGGGGAACGAGCAAGAGAGGTGGATAATAACGCTTTCAAACAGCCAGCCCGTCTAAAGTGCGTCATGCTGTACAATGTTATTCAATAACACAGTAGTTAATAAAAAGGCAAATTTAACAATCGGAAACCCATTGCATTCCTTTTCCTGTAAGCTTGCAAACAATTCATAAATATTTTACAACTGAATAAGTACACAGCTTTTACTAATAGGTATCTCTGTCAATTATATTAGTGTGCCACCTAGAGTTGAGTGTCACCTCTCTCAGCTAGTGGGATCAAATAGCCCATATCTAAAGTCTAAAGCCCATATCTAAAGTCTGACGAATCTTGTGGAATTTTTCGAGGATGTAACTAGTAGCGTGGATAGGGGAGAACCAGTGGATGTAGTGTATCTGGACTTCCAGAAGGCTTTCGACAATGTCCCACATAAGAGATTAGTATATAAACTTAAAGCATACGGCATTGGGGGTTCAGTATTGATGTGGATAGAGAACTGGCTGGCAAACAGGAAGCAAAGAGTAGGAGTAAACGGGTCGTTTTCACAATGGCAGGCAGTGACTAGTGGGGTACTGCAAGGGTCAGTGCTGGGACCCCAGCTATTTACAATATACATAAATGATCTGGATGAGGGAATTGATGGCAATATCTCCAAGTTTGCGGATGACACTAAGCTGGGGGGCAGTGTTAGCTGTGAGGAGGATGCTAGGAGACTGCAAGGTGACTTGGATAGGCTGGGTGAGTGGGCAAATGTTTGGCAGATGCAGTATAATGTGGATAAATGTGAGGTTATCCACTTTGGTGGCAAAAATAGGAAAACACACTTATCTAAATGGAGGCCGATTAGGAAAAGGGGAGATGCAGCGCGACCTGGGTGTCATGGTACACCAGTCATTGAAAGTAGGCATGCAGGTACAGCAGGCAGTGAAGAAAGTGAATGGTATGTTAGCTTTCATAGCAAAAGGATTTGCGTATAGGAACAGGGAGGTTCTACTTCAGTTGTATAGGGTCTTGTTGAGGCCACACCTGGAGTATTGCGTGCAGTTCTGGTCTCCAAATCTGAGGAAGGACATTATTGCCATAGAGGGAGTGCAGAGAAGGTTCACCAGACTGATTCCTGGGATGTCAGAACTGTCTTATGAACAAAGACTGCATAGACTCGGTTTATACGCTCTAGAATTTAGGAGATTGAGAGGGGATCTTATAGAAACGTACAAAATTCTTAAGGGGTTGGACAGGCTAGATGCAGGAAGATTGTTCCCGATGTTGGGGAGGTCCAGGACAAGGGGTCACAGCTTAAGGATAAGGGGGAAATCCTTTAGGACCGAGATGAGAAGGAATTTTTTCACACAGAGAGTGGTGGGTCTCTGGAACTCTCTGCCACAGAGGGTAGTTGAGGCCAGTTCATTGGCTATATTTAAGATGGAGTTAGATGTGGCCCTTGTGGCTAAGGGGATCAGAGGGTATGGAGAGAAGGCAGGTACGGGATACTGAGTTGGATGATCAGCCATGATCATATTGAATGGCGGTGCAGGCTCGAAGGGCCGAATGGCCTACTCCTGCACCTAATTTCTATGTTTCTAGGTCTTATAATCCTTGTATCGCTTAATTCTTTAGTTCTCAATGGTAAATCTGCATTTTAATCTATTAGTCTATATAAAATTCAAATCACTGCTGTCTATGCTGGAAACATCACCACAAAGTGCCTACCGTTCTTCCCAAGGTTACCACCTCTGACATTTGGATATAAGCCACAAGAAAGATATTATTAAACATGGAGGAAGGGACTGCAGATGCTGGTTTTCACACGAAGATAGGCACAAAATGCTGGAGTCTGAAGCTGTGTCTCGACCCAAACATCACCCATTCCTTCTCCCCAGAGATGCTGCCAGTCCCACTGAGTTACTCCCACATTTCGTGTCTATCTTCGACATTATTAAACAATCGGATTAATTTACTAGTTTTTGGTAAGCTTTAATCACATTGAAAGGGAATAAACTAGTTTCTTTGCAAATGTTACAGATGTGGTAACTTTCTCAAAAGAATAATTTAACAGATTATAAACAGAGGAATTGCAATTGAAGTTGTGCATCTTCCTCAGCAGGCCTACAGTTTGTTGATGCATCCAAAACCATTCTATTACCATTAAAAACACCTTCATTAACCATTTTCTCAAGGTGAAAAGGCATTATCTGGTTGCAACAAGGCTAAAGTCTGACTGGACTAATCACAGCTGCCACAAGAAAACTGCAGATGCTGCAAATCTAAAATAAAAAATGCTGAAGGCCCTTAACAGTAACAACGTGTGGAAAAACTAAGTCAGCAAATCACCAACCTCAGAAAGAGAAATTTTGAAACATTTGATGTATTATCAATGGAGCATGCCGCCTACTGCAACTTTATGGTATTGCATTCAATCAGAAAGGGATACATTTTCTGCACTAAAGTGTACCCTTGACTTAAGCATCAGTCATATTCAAAGCTGCCGATTCATTTATCATGCGGAAATAATTTACTACTCAGTTCATTCTCCATCTAAAAATGCCCTCAAATTTATTTTTAAAGAAATCAACAGATGACTATATAAACATTTTTAAAAGTATTTTATTAAAAATTTAAAAAACAGAAAATTGAGGTAAGTGCTGATCTATGCGAGTCGATACCTTGCCCTCAATTTTCTGCTTATTATTCCTAATAAAACAGTTAATTTAATAAAATCAAAATGATAATTTGCTGAGAAATTGAAACACACAGTACCTGACATTATGTTACCAGAGCACCTTCATTATACTACATAATCAGAGTCAAGAACACAATTTACTTTACTTTAATTTGAGATGTCACTTCATGATGTTCCAGCTACAAAACAGCTATTACTCAAAAGGACAGTGATGCTTGGAACCACATAATTAATGGCTGCAACAGCCTGGAAGAAAATGAATGTCTACTTTTCAAAGTTTCCACAAGACTAAATTTTTCTGTGCTCACCTTTCAATAAATCTGTCAACAACGGTGCACATTCCTCCGGAATGGCGTACTCTCCTTTCCCAATGTTTTCAAATAGTTTGTAGATGTTATCCCCCTCAAACGGATAAAGACCTGTTCTGATATTGTACCTGAAAAAGTTAAGGGAGTTCATCATGAGGTGAAAATGCATAAAAATTCAGTTGCCTTTCATTTTTCTATATAAATGTGCAGTCAAAGAAATTAACATTTTGCTATTCTGAAATAGGCAGATTAAGTTTTATTTCAACATGTAAAAACAATGATTTCATTGCGAGAATTGAAACTTTGAATGTCTCCACCAGGTTTGCAGAATGTATTTTGGATAAAATGAACACACACACATCACAATAGGACACTATTTTTTATTGATTATTCTGATTAGTCACTGACAAAATTCAGTACTGCTGTGTTTCATTCGACATATAATGTTATACAAATGCAAAAAACTGCAGATCGTGGAATCCTAAAATTGCTGGAAATACTCAAGTTACACAGCATCTCTAGAAACAGAAACACAGATAACCCTTCAGAGCAATGACTTTTCATCAATGCCTGGTCTGAAGAAAGGTCACAATCTGAAATGTTAATTCTGTTTTATAAATCAGAAGTTGGTGAATTGCTTATTAGAATACTTTAGGATTCTCCCAAATAAGAATGTTGTTACATTACCCTTCAAAATGCAAATTATTTACTTTTTAATACATCAAAAATAAAGTAGAACATGTCTTACAATGTCACCCCTGCAGACCAAATGTCCACCTTGAACCCTGAAAACGTATCTAGTCCATTTGCAATTTCTGGAGGCTGGAATGCTGGTGATCCTTGACTCGTTCGACACGTGTCATCCTCTGCAAAAGGGTGTAATGCCTGAAATAATGAGAATTGAAAACAGTTATTCTTTCAGGATAATATATGAACAAAGAAAATCACATTCGAAAGTGATTTTCAACTTTAACTACAAACTTAACATCCTGCAACTTGCCGATTTGCTGTTAATTTCAATGCAACATTAAGGCTCTGTCCCCACTTTGAGCCTTTAATGCAAACAAGACTGATAAAAGGGTTACACAAAAAGCTGGAGAAACTCAGCGGGTGCAGCAGCATCTAAGGAGCGAAGCAGATAGGCGACGTTTCGGGTCGAGACCCTTCTTCAGACTGCTAAAAGACTGATAAAAGGATAGATTCTCCCGGCTTAATTAACAAAGTTACATGATTGAAAATGGAAAACAGCAGTACCTCAACAATCACCCCTGCAACGTGTTCCGTGCACTCATCAACCTCTGTGCCATGCACATTTTAAGCATAGAAACATAGAAAATAGGTGCAGGAGGAAGCAGGAACGGGGTACTGATTTTGGATGATCAGCCATGATCATATTGAATGGCGGTGCTGACTCGAAGGGCTGAATGGCCTACTCCTGCACCTATTGTCTATAATATGCATCGTCATTCAATATGCCCATGGCCTTCATCAAAAATCAGTAACCCATTCCGGCTTTCACCCCATATCCCTTGATTCCATTAGCCCTAAGAGCTATGTGCGTCTTGAAGACATCCAGTGAATTCGCCTCCACAGCCTTCTGTGACAGAGAATTCCACAGATTCACAACTCTGGGTAAAAAGGTTTTTCCTCATCTCAGTCCGAAATGGCCTACCCATTTTTCTTAAACTGTGACCCCTGGTTCTGGACTCCCCCAATATGGGGAATGTTATTCCTGCATCTACCCTGTCCAATCCCTTAAGAATTTTATATGTTTCTAAGAGATCCCCTCTCATCCTTCTACATTCCAGTGAATATAAGTCCAGTAGATCCAATCTTATCATATGTCAGTCCCGCGATCCAGGGAATTAAACTGCTGCACTCCCTCAAAAGCAAGAATGTCCTTCCTCAAATTAGGAGACCAAAACTGCACACAATACTCCAGGTGTATACCTTATCTGACACCATTCAGATAATAATATGCCTTCTTGTTCTTGCCACCAAAGAGGATAACCTCACCTTTACCCACATTATACTGCATCTGCCCACTCACTCAACCTATCCAAGTCACCCTGTAGCCTCATAGCATCCTTCTCGCAGCTCACGCTGCCACCCAACTTTGCGTCATCTGTAAACTTGGAGATGTTACATTTAATTCCTTAGACTAAATAGTAATATATATTGTAATATATATTGTAAATAACTGGGGTCCCAGCACAGAGTCTTGTGGCACCCTACTAGCCACCTCTTTAAACTTTGCCCTTCTCATCTTAAGTTATGCCCTATCATATTACAATTCCCACCCAGGGAAATAGGTTCTGACTGTCTACCGTATCTATACCCCTTATAATATCATATGCTTCCAACAGGAATCCCCACAACCCTGGCACGCAAAGAAAAATCAATCCAAGTCTGCCTAATCTCTCCATGTAGCTAATACTCCCTACCAGGTTATCATTCATGTAAAAGTCCCATGCATCCTTTCCAAAGCCTCCACATCCATCCTTTAATCAGGCAACCAGAACTGGCCAAAATACTCCAAGTCCAGCCGAACCAAAGTCCTATAAAGCTGCTTTATGACTGCCTGACACTCAGTTTTTCCCTATTCCACATGCGTTCTTTACCATTCTATCTACTTGTGTTGCTGCATTCAAGGAGTTATGGACCTCAAGATCCCTCTGGATATCGATGCTGTTAAGGGTCATGCCATTAATTGCATATTTTCTCTCGTCTCCTCTCCCCTCACCCCCCCCCCCCCCCCCCCATGCTTTGAGAGGTGGGGGACAATCCCCCCCATGTTTTGTAATCCAGAGTTTATCAGAGGCTTTCTAAGGGCTGAATTGGCCCGTTCGCAGAGCTTTTCAGCGCCCGGCGCGGCTTAAAATCAAACTGCTGCATCGAGGCTCCCGATGTTGAAGCCCCCGACAGCCGATGAAAGGTCCCGCGAACGGGCAGATTCAAGCCCCACGATTCGGGTGACACAGAAAGAATATGAGATTATAGTTCAGTTTTCAGAATTTACCTGCAATGGCGTTGAAGCAGGAATTGGGTTGAAATGGACACAATTAGTTCAGGCAATAGAGTTACGAAAATAAACGATAAACCTGGGAAAGATGCAAGATCAGATTTATGCCAGGCTAGGAGGAGTAGGGAGGGGGAAGGAATTGGTCCAGGTAGGATTTGATTTGACCCAACAGAATAATGGGAAGTAACAGAACCAATCAATGCAGCTGAACACTACGTAAGAAAGAAGATCATGAACTCAGAGGACATTGAAGGGACAGTAAATTAAATAAATGAATTCCTGTGCTGTGCCAAGTTAGTATTGACATGCTGGGCTCCAGTGAGCTCACATGTCAATGCTAACCTGACACCACGCAGCATTATTCCAAGCCTCCCCGAGCGCTTGACAATTTTGGCAGCACCAACCCAAGCTGCCACATCTGTGGAGCAAGTAAAAACTGAATGGCATTGCTTTAATCTAGGATAGTGGAACGAACTATTCCCTAGTAAAATGTCTAGTAAACTTCATACCGTGGGAATTCTGCCTTATAGTCAAAGGAGTTCTCTGGCATTATTATACATGAGCTTCAAGAGGAAATAACAGAACAAATGTGGATCTCTCTCCAAGTTATTAAATGAGCATTAATGCCTTGTGTATAAAGTTCCCAAAAATTCATCTTCCCTCAGCTTATTTGAACTGTTTTAATATTTTGAAATTGATTCTCAACATAATTCCTGGAACAGGCTTTGTTGATGGAAAAAGGGAGTAGTGAATGATAAAATTGGTCTTGCACAGAATTCAAGGACTTGCAACAAAAATAAAAGCAGCTCGTAATATTGGAGCAGGCAGACAAACATCTTCAAGCACTGGGCGAGAAGGCAATGTCACTGAACTGGTAAAGTCTGCATCCCTGCTGGAAACACTTCTATATATTTCTAATACAATTATTTCACTGAGATACTTCTGCAAAATCATACAAGATGCTCAGATCCATATTGAGATTGTTTCCATGCCTCTTAATTGGAGACTTAAGAGCTCCAACTAATGATGGCATGTAGAAAAGCCATCTGAGGGAAAGGGCAGTTCGAAGTGCCAGACTTTAAACACTGCTCAAGCCCCAAGATTTGCCCAGGTCAACAGACAGCACCAAGGCTCAAACCACACTGGGTCTGTTCTTGGTAAGGCCATTTTGTTCTCTTCTCTGACACCAATCTCCCGAAACAGATACTCTATTCTAACTTCCATCGTGGCAAGAGGTTACCAGGAGAAAGAAAATTTAAGGTTGCTCCCAAAATGTTAATGAAAAAAAAAAAATCACGACATCGACTCCTGGCAATCCTTCGCAGTATACTGGTTTAGGTGGAGATGCAGTGTTCAGGATGGCACCGAGAACCTTGTCCATGCAACTAGAGGGGGGTCTAGTGTAAATGGGTAGTTTGAGATAGCATGCAAGAAACATGCCATCTCAAACTACATTGTTATCCAGCCCCTCAGACATCTCTGACCCACATGAAAGAATTGGCAGATACCACACAAACTTTATGGTCACATATTAACCCACTAGCTGGAGTGGAAGCAAGTCTTCTTCAATCTCAAGGGACAGCATAAGAAAATGCAACTTGCTGAAAGTGATACAATTTGAATTCATGGAGAGAGATCTTTGCTAATCTATAATCATGCGCATAATCCCACTGGGAATGCGGTACAGGAGCCCGAGAACAGTTATCTCCAGGTTCAATAACAATTTCCTTGGATCAACCATCAAGTTCCCAAACCACCCTGTACAAATCTGATCACAACCTACCTCTGCACCAGACCGCGATGGGTGGCTGTTATACATACTTTGGTTTTTGCACTATCATGGTTTAGTTTTCCAAGAATAACAAATAATTTATTGCATAGTTATCTTTGTCGTTGTTGCATCCTATGTGCATGTAAAGTTGCAGCAAATAAGAACTAGTATTCCAGTTCACATACAGTGGTTAAGACAAATAAGCACTTTTGATTATCCAAATTCTGAAAAGGGCAATGTTTCCAAAATTCACAAGATTTAAGTGTGCAGAAAATCAGGGAAGATTGCAAATGGCTTAAAGTCCCTTCCAAGGGTCCAAAAAATATCAAGTTTTTTCGTCAAGCGTGCATGTATTGTGAGTGTCCTCCTTACTCTAAAGCTGTAGCATTTGGGTTAATAACCATAACACTATAAAATGGTAGCAAAACTGCTTTCTTGAAAAGAATCAGTACAAGCACAACCAAAGGGCTTCTTGCTGTGTTGTTATTCTGTGATTCTGGACAGCTTTGTTGCCATAAAGGACGCATCTTCCCCTCCACACATTCACCATGTTTCCTAGATTCAGAATAAAATGCAACTTCAAATATCTTTAATGTCTTTGGGAAGTATCTAATCTCATGGTTTGACAGTCCCTACAAAGACAAAGCTAAATACAGCCAGTCGGAAGAAGGGTTTCGAACAAAAACATCAGCTATCCATGATCTCTAGGGATGCTGCCTCGCCCAGTTATTCCAGCATTGTGTCCTTCTTAAGAGGACAATCCTACTTGATCACCTGCAACCTGCCGAGTTACCTCCAGCAGTTTGTGCCCTTTTCGAAATACGCAAGCCTTAAGTTTACAATTAGCATATTTTCACGCAAATGAGTTTGTCTGCCAGTTTGGAAGTGTTTTCATGAGTTTGGAAATATTGAACATTAAAACAATTGGTTGTAAAGAGCTATCATTAAATGCATGCAATGACTGAGAAATAGTCATGTTTTAAAAAGTAATGATACCAGCATGCACATATTCAAAGTTAAATGAACGATGTGTGTATATGTAGTGCTATATGATATGAGAAAGGATACATACTTCAGCTACACCTAGGTCTGAGATTTTCAAAGTGCCATCCGTCGTTAGTAGAAGGTTCCCTGGTTTAATATCTTTGTGGACTATCCCTTGACTGTGCAAATATTCTAGACCATCAATTAGCTGGCAGAAGTACCTGTGAAAATTATTACGAAAGAAATATGTTACAGAATTAAATCAAGCAGCTAATGAAGAATGTTTTGGCCTTTACAACTTAAATACGAATGACAAAAAACACTTACTAATACAAAAACATATTTATACAATGGCTGAATAATTATAAGAGATAAGAGATAATAGTTGGACCCTTTATTTCTGTTTACTATATCCACTGTCAACTTGGGACTAAATTAGTTTCATGACAGCAAAGTATAATAGGATATTTTTTGGGGGATTTTTTTTAAAAACATTGCACAAGCTCATTTACAAATTACCAAGATTTATTTAATTAATGAACCGTTGAGAATATTTTTTTATTCCCAGATAAAATCAAATGAAGTATCAGGAACAGATGTCCTTGAACAATAGTAACGACAGAACAGACTCAAATCTAGAGCTTGAGAATGGTCCGTGGATTTAAATATTTATTGCTTGTCAGGGATAGAATGAATTGCACATTTAACCCCCCATGCAGGACCACACTCGATATTATCAAGCAGCAGCAGAACTCAAAATCTGGAAACAACTACATTATGAATTAAACTTTGCAAATCTGCACTCAGGCACTAAGTTTTAAAATAAAAAAGTTTTAAAGTTCAAAGTTTACAAGCTTCAATAAAATAGGCAGCCAAGAAAACTAATAATTTGAAAGTCTCACAAATGCCTCTATTTCAGTGGTGATAATGAACACCAAATATTTAGGAAAAGTAGATGTTTATGTTAATATCTTTAATTTGGAATTCTTATCAATGTTGATATGGTTATGAATATGGCAGTTGAAAAAGAGCAACAAAAATGAATTGTGAAAAACAAAAAATCTGTGAAGTCAATTGTTTTTGGTGGCTTCACTTTCTAAATGTAACAGAGATATGACTAACTGAGGGCTACGAATAACAATATCATTTTTGGGCAGTAAAAATTTTGAATGTCATTTCCAAAAACGATATGCCAAATCGCATATTGAGAAGTCATTCATAGTATGGGATTAAAGTTACCTACCCATGAGCTTGAAAAACTGGAAATTTCTTATCGCTGACACTGTCCAACATTTCTTGCATTCCACACACGCAGTATTCCATTACCATATACGTTAGTCAAGTCAAGGAGAGATTGGCACAAACTTAATGAACATACCAACAACAATAGCGTCAAAATTAAAATGATAAGTTACAAATGCATAGAACATACATTAGTCAATAAATTAATGTTTTTTAAATTATAAGCACATGTGCAAGAAATAATTGTTTTGCGTGTGCTGTAATTGTATCTCGCTCCTTAAAAATTATCCTTAACATTTAACTATTAGTTTAATCCTTGGAAGGTGAAAGTGAACAAATATTTACCTTTAAATGATAACTTTATTGAAATAACACCTCATATAACATTAGCAATAATAGACTTCACAAATACATTTCAAACGTACCCAAGGCCAATCTTAAAAACACATTTGAATTTAAAAAAATAGAAAGATGCGAATTACTAAATGGGCAGTCACAAATGTTAAAAATACAAGAGTTGTGCATCTTGAAGAGGAAATATTTTCCTTCATGGTACGTTGGAAGATCGCTTTCTGCTTGAACATAGATTCTGGCCCTATCCAAACCCAGGAAGACATGCAACTACACATCAGATTACATTTTGTCAGGAAGACATATAACATTGAAAATTACGGCAAAGAAAGTTGTTCCAAGATGTGTGGTCCATTTGCATCCTACTCCCTAAACTGTTTCAACTTTGGCAAAGCATCTTCTGTAGATTATCCATGTCTTCCAGTAACTGGGACAGACCTACTGCTTAGTTTATCATGATGAAAATACACTAGGATTCAAAAAATACTAATTATAACAGATTTGTAACCATTCTACCATATGTAAAATAAAGATTGGAGCACACGTACAGACCAAATGGAAAAATAAAAATAATAAAACTATTTCTAACATGCCGTTTTCAAAATGGCATGTTAGAAATAATTTTATTCTTTTTATTTTTCCATTTGGTCTGTACGTGTGCTCCAATCTTCTGAGGGAATGACATTGGAATTAGACAATAAGAGTTTCTCGGGCCCAGAGATATTGCCACCAGTTCTATAATGCTGAATTAACTTAACTGCACTATATTTCAAAATGCCTAACTGTTCTAGAAATTTTACAACACAAGTAAAATATCGAAACAATTAAAAATTAAAATCAAACTGCAAATATATTCAAAGCAGAATCCGCAAAGAGTGCAAAAAGGCACCCTGGTGAGAAATAGTAACCTTGGGTTTCTCCCCACAAGCATAGTCACATGAGATTGCTAGTTATTCTATAGCGAAGCTACCAACACTTGCTATCTTTGCTACCATTGCAACTTTACATTACTAGCTTTATTTAAAACTGGCTTTTTAGTGTATTTTAACCATTTAAATGAGAATTCCCAGCTGGTATTTATTCCAAATGAAACATTGCCAAAATCTATTCTATCCATACCCAATCAATAATGAAAATCTTAAGACACATACAAAGGAACCACATATACTTTATTATAATTGCAGTTAAAAATGCTCATGCTAAAAAAATGATTTTTAGGTCACGCAGCAGGTTACAAAAAACGATATGGAATGTCACACGAAGAAATGCAAATGTAAATGTGATGTAAATGTACAACCTGCTGCAAGATTGTACTGCTATTGTAAGAAATTGTACTGCTGTAAGAATTTCATTGTTCCGTTTCAGGACATATGGCAATAAAACACTTTTGATTCTAACTGTACATCAAAGAATTTAGTGCCAAATACGTTCAGCCGTAGAAAAAGGATATATCTTTTGTTTTTCATCATTATATAGCACATCTACCAACTGGATTACATTTTTGTGTCGTAGTCTCCTGAGCAACTGGATTTCCCTGAAAATAAAAAGATAAAGTTTAAAAGAAAGGTTTACATGGCCTTTCACATTAAAGCAGCATCAATATATTCCTGGCCTTTCATGTTAAAGCAGTATCACTATATTCACCCAGTGTCAGTGGCAAGAAGAGGCAGTTTGGAGTCAATCCAACTTTGTACTTACCTGGTGTGGATGACCTGATATCAATGTACATTTACAAATGTTATGGATGGGAAAGGTTTAGACATGGATAGGAAAGTTTTAGAAGGATATGGACTTCCAAGTTCATGTGGAAATGTCTATGTTGCTCAGTTACATAGAAAACTGACAGTATTTAAGCAGTTGCTGACATGCTGCCACAAAATCAATGTTTCAATGTTTTTGGTTTGAGACAATGAAACTTTTTTTTTCAAAGTTCCATTTTTAAGGTCCAACACATTTTGTACAGAAAGATTAGGCTGATTTAATCGCTTTTGCAATCACATTTCAAGTCCTCCAAATTGAAGTGTGGCTACTGTTGCAATATACTCAAACAGAAGTTCTCACGTTCAGTATTAGGAAGCTCAATGAGCAGTTGATTTGTTATGGCAGCATTGGCTAAAAAAACTGACGTACATAAATGATGGTTTTTTCCTCTAAATGGCTGTTATTTGGAATTCACAATAACTTATGATGCCAGTGCGGTGTAGATTGTAAATGTAACAAAAACAACTGACCTTTCATAACCACAAAAAGATAAAACTCTTATGTTAAAAAAGCAAAAAGCAGGGAAGTGGGGTGCAACAGGAAGGCAGGAGGAAATTGCAAATGACAACACCCATGATTCAGTAGGTAGAAATAAATTAACTAAAAAGGATAAAGAAAAAATTAAAAGAGTAGGGCCCCAAGGAAGAAACAAATGGGACAAGAGGTGATATAAATACTGTAGTAGTAGCAAAACCATGAGCTGAACTTAAAAAAAAAAAAAAATAGCATCTCAATGTTTGTACTGCATGCAAGCAGAAGATCAGTGGCTTTTGGAGTTCCATTGGAACACGATAGAATATGAAGGTAGAAAATTAATATCAAAGACAACCAATGCTTAGTTATGTTCTTCACAGTAGTCAATGTTTTTTTGGTTTTGCTATTGCAGAGGAAACAGTAAATAGTGTACAAATTGAAAACAGCACAAATCACCATTCCAGCTGGAAAGGTTTGGGGTCCAGACAATGATAAGGAAGATTAGGGGTGATGAGGGAAGATTGCAGAGTAGGAAGGCGTCCGAGAGCAACGGCTTTATCCAGACAGGGATGTTGTTTGACAGTTAAATATTTTTTCGCATTTTCACCATGATAAGGAATTATGATGCAAAGTCGAGAAGTAATTCTTCAAGGAAAAAAAAACTCATTTTAAAAAGAGCAAAAATAACCTAATTTCAAAATTCTGTACCCAAACACTTGAACTTTTATTGCCTTAAATGACCATCCATCGAGCGCAGGGAGTAAGCAGGGAATAGATGGGCTAAAATTTAAATGAAACGTACTAAATGCCGATTCCCCTTGCAATGGACATGTTTTTGATTTAAAATGTTTTCCCGCATTTTCTTAACAAATGTAACATTCCAAAATACGTTTTAGTGTTTCCTTTCGGGAACTACATTCCATTTGCAAGCCAATTATGCACAGTAAAGCTTAAACTAAGCTATACATAAAGTCCAGTTAAAAATATCAACAATTCCTTTTACATACCACAAGAGAGCAGTAACAGAATGTCTTATTCCACAAGAATGTTAAACTAGTCATGAAATTTACAATGGATATAACCCTAGAAATATCTCACATACCATGTTTACTCATACATACAAACAAGGTTGTATAATGTATGGAGTTTAAGGGATTAAAACCACATGGTATCAGTTACTATGGTTCTTCCATACCTTCCAACAGGCAGCTCTAGTGCAACCAAGTGTAGGTTTAGAAGCTACATAAATTCAATTATACGAATTGATGATGCAAAATGTGCAAAGAATACGCTTCGTCTTTACTTGGAATAGACTAACTGAATAAACATTGCTTTAAAACAAAACTTGTTTCATAACAGGTATTCATAAAACCGTATTTCCCGGCAATGAAGACGTACCTGCATTGTAGACACCCCCCCAAATTAAGTTGCTAAATTTTGAGGAAAAGGATGGCGGGACAGGATCAAGGGTTTGGTTTAGTCCAGGAGTCGGCAACATCGCCTGCGTGCCCTGGGACAGGCTGCAGTTCCCAGATCCCTCGTGTCCCCAGGACTGGCGTCAGTTCCCAAATCCCTTGCGTCCCCGGGACTAGCTATAGTTCCCAGGTCGCCTGCGAGCCCCGGGACTGGCTGTAGCACCCAGGTCAGCTGGGTGCGAGCCCGGGATGGAGCAGCCAACCTTCCGCCCAGTAGCTGCCCGCCAACCACCACCTCCACCAGTTGCGCCTGTGCCGAACGACAACGTGGCTGGTTGGTGGGTGTGCCGGCAGAAGGCGCTGATGTGGCGACCGGTTCCGCTGTCCAGTCCCGGCGGCCGCTCGCAGCCACACGAGCTACTTCCCTTCCCGGCCACAACGCGGCGGCTCCACGCCCGGAGCGCTCTGAGCGAGTTCCTGGCATGATCCCCGACCCCCTTCTTCTCAACGCTCCTGCCCTCCCGACAACTTTACCCCTGGCGGCCCAGCTAATTTGTGCAGCCCAGGCCATGGTAACCTGGGCCAGACTCCCCACACGCTGTGAAAGTAACTCTTCTCCCCCCCCCCCCCCGCGGCACTGTCCTTTTACAGCCGCTTCCCATCAGCTGCCAGCAATGAGGGATAGACTTGGCTATCCCTCAGTACAGCAACATTGTTTTTGATGTTGCTGTACTGATGGATAGCCAAGTCTATCGTTCTTGGCTAACAACCTAACGTTCGACTTCCAAGACGCAGGTAAATTATCGTGCCTTATTTTTGGGTAAAAAAAATAGCATCTTCATTGTTGGGAAATACGGTATTTAACAATTTCATGCATTACATCGCGTTCCATCTACCGCAATGCATTGGCTTTAAACGCTACTTACATTCTTTCAGTTATTCGATCAATTGAGACACAGAAGGGGGATTTATAAACAGATTTCTTGATATTTACTCCTATTCTTATTAGCCACTGTATTGATGAGTAAAATTTCTGCAAAGATGTTGGCTAATTGTATTTGAATTGGTTTACTGCCCTTTCCAACTAATTTAGGCAAACCAAACAGTCCAAGTCGATGTGGTTGTTGCCAATGTTTTTTTTGCTCAAACCCATTTTGGAGAATTTAATACAAAACCCAAAGACACAATAAGATCTAAATCCAAAAACATTTCCTCAAAATTATTTAAGCGGTTAGAAAATGCCACTTGCTTATTTATGACTTTGTGAAGCCCACCTCCCATTACGCTTATGTTGAAACTAAGTTAATGGAATGCATAACAGAAGAGAAAGCTGCCAACTCTAATGGATACATGGCCAAATTCCATGAATTGTGCCGTTTACATACACTCGCCGTTATCAACAATCAAAAATCGGAATCCTACTGAACATTCATATCTTCCATAACCCACCCAAAGTACGTTATAAAATCTTCATAGAAACATAGAAAATAGGTGCAAGAGTAGGCCATTCGGCCCTGCACCACCATTCAATATGATCATGGCTGATCATTCAACTCAGTGTCCTGTACCTGCCTTCTCTCCATACCCCCTGATACCTTTAGCCACAAGGCCCACATCTAACTCCCTCTTAAATATAGCCAATGAACTGGCCTCAACTACCTTCTGTGACAGAGAATTCCAGAGACTCACCACTCTTTGTGAAAAATGCTTTTCTCATCTCGGTCCTAAAAGACTTCCCCCTTATCCTTAAACTGTGACCCCTTGTTCTGGACTTCCCCAACATCGGGAACAATCTTCCTGCATCTAGCCTGTCCAACCCCTTAAGAATTTTGTATCATCTTACAGCTTGCATATATTGCCAGCAATTGCACCACAACAACATCAGCCAAATACCATGACTCTCTCAAAAACATTTCCCGTTCTCTTTCGTGGAAAAACAATGCACTCGGGCAGTTCGCCAACAGGTCAGATAAGCATAGGGAAACAGTTTTGAGAAACTGAAGACCCCATTTTGGAGACAATGCCGCTGAAACTATGGAAGGTGATAGTAACCGCTTCCTGACACAAAACAAAAAGGCACACAAAAAAAAAAAATCAGATTAGGGCAGCATCAGAAACTGGGTAGGCACAAAATGCTGGAGTAACTCAACGGGACAGACAGCGTCTCTGGAGAAAAGAAACTGTGATGTTTCGGGTAGAGACCCTTTTCAGAACTGGGTAGTCTGGGGCAGAAACAAAAATGCAGGGAGAGTTGAGCAGGGTGGTGGCGTGACTTGGGAGGAGGAAGATGAATGGATAATTGACTAAAGATTATGATACTGTGATTGCAGAATAGTTATCCAAAATTGCTGAAGGGATGAGGAGGGTTGCTGAACATCTGGCGTTTCAGGTGTGTCAAGTCTGAATTGCTCCAATAAGCCTGTTTAGAAGAGGATGTCCTGTTGAATAGAATCCAGGACCAATCATGCCCAAACATTGCAGCACAGAGATTTTGGGCCACTCCATCCATTCAATGATAATTCAACAATCTTCAGCTTCAGTCTTCAGTCTCCATCACACCATGAATAAACACTACAGAAGGTGCCAAAGTGGAAGCTCAGATTTCTGTATTGCAAGATCAGAGTGCTCCCTTGAATGTTGCAAATGGCTTGAAGGTTGGGCAGCAGTCCAACATTCTGCCCTCAAGAGCTTTCCACTGGTGATAAGTCTTGTAACTTGAGTATAAAGGTCAGGCATATTATGGAGAGTAAGCAAACAAGGAATGTCACAACTTCAAGCTATACAAAGCAGGAGATGAACAGTTCAGCTCCAGAGGAACTCGGCATTATTTGGAGGCTGGCCGCAAGGTTCACAGTGAACTGCTGACCAAGCGTGCCTTCATGAGACCCCATCCTATTCCAGAAGCTGTACAGTAATAACAGCAAAATACATGAGTGAACATAGAATACAGCATAGGAACAGGTCCTCGATGTCAAGTTAAATTAATCTCCTCTGCATGCACGTGATCCATATTCTTAAATTCCCTGCACATTCACATGCCTATCCAAAAGCCCTTTAAATGCCATTTTTGCCTGGCAGTGCAATCCACACACACACCACTCTATATTTTTGAAAAACGTGCCGCATATTTCCTTTAAACGCCACCTCTCTTAGCTATGTCCTCTAATCCTTGACATTTCCATCTTGGGAGAACCTACTATATGCCAAAATGCCATAATTGATAAAATGTCCCTCAAAATGTTATATACTTCTATCAGGTCTCCTTCAGCCTTCAATGTTCCAAAATAAGATTGTCCAACCTACCATTCTAGTAAACTTCTTCTGCAGCCTCTCCAAAGCCTCCGCATCCCTCCCATAATGGAACAACCAGAACTGCACACAATACTCAAACTGAGGTGTAACCAAAGTTTTATGAAGCTGCAACATGACTTCTAGATTATTACAAAGCAAACATACCATATGCCTTCATTAACACTCTATCTACTTGACTTGACATTTTCAGGGAGCTATGAACTTGGAACCCAAGATCCCTCAATACTGTTAATGCATTAACTATATCTGCCACTTACATATGTTCTCCCAAAGTGCAACACTACACATTTGTTTGGATTAATGTCTATGAGATCGATAATCCTGCAGTGTTCCATAGCAGCCTTCCTCACTGTCTGCAATTCCACCAATTTTGATGCCGTTTGAAAACTCACTAACATTTATATTCAATTTACATCCAAGTCGTTAATATCACAAAAACAGTAAAAATGTCATTTGAGCACAACTCCCCACAGTACACCCGCATTTCACCACAATCCTGTATCTTCTACGAGTAAGCCAGTTCAGAATTCATCTGAGCAAGTCACCATGGATCCTGTGAATCTTAATGTTCTGGATCAGCCCAACACGAGGGACTTTATTAAATGCCTTGCTAAAATCCATGTAAACAATATCCACTGCCCTAACCTCATTGATCACCGCTGTCACCACCTGAAAGAACTCAAATTCGTAATACATAATCTGCCACAGACAAACCCATGCTGACTCTCCCTAATTAATCCCTTCCCTTCCAAGTGCAAGTAAATTATATCCTGAAGAATCTTCTCCAATAGCTTCCCAACCTGTGAATGCATCAAGAGGTTGAAAAAATACAGTTGATTTATTTTGTTTTGCAAATTCTATAAAGAGTAAATTTCCATGAACTCCAACAGCCTAAAGCAGGATTCTCCTATAAAGCATAACATTAATATTGTACCTCAACCATCACCAAAAACTGGAAATTGAGTTGAAATAGCACAGAGGCTTGTATGGATTCTCAATAGTTTTTTTAAAAACCTGCTTAATGTTGCAAGTGCATTCAGTATAAGCTCTCGATTTATTCAATTGTTAGGCCACATGAGGGCAGCACAGTGGGTGGAGTTGCTGTCTTACAGCGCCAGAGACCTGGATTCAATACTGACTATGGATGCTGCCTGTTCGGAGTTTGTACATTCTCCCTGTGACCGCATGGGTTTTCTCCAGGTGCTCAGATTTCCATATTCCAAAGACGTGCAAATTTGTAGGTTAATTGATATAGTGTGTAGGATGCAATACTGGGACGTATGTAACCAGTGTACGAGTGATTGTTCGTCAGCGCAGATCTGTGGCCAAATGAGCTGTTTCCATGCTGTTTCAAGCAGCAAAATTCTAGCCTATTGCAAGTGTCCTGTTTTCTTCTGTATTAAGCCAAACTCAACCTTCCGTTAATGGAGAGATCCTCTTATGGCCATTTTTGAGAAGCCACGGTCAAGTGATAAGCCAAATGGATATCACTGCAAATGATCTGCATGCTGTGACAAGCATCATTACATTGCAATATGCAGTCTATATGAAATGGTAGCTGAAAAACATTACGTTTTATAATGTTAAAAAATGTGTATTGGACCAATGTTAATTCTCTGTCACATTCAAAGTAGAAAATCATTTTATTAGCACAAAATCAATATAGACATCGGGCATTGATTCAGTTTTATACAACTGTTAGTTCGCTTCAGTAAATTATTTGCGTAATAATGGCTGGAAAAGTTTACAAACTGCAAAAAGGTAGCAGTGTATATAAATAAGTTGTTGCAAAGTGAAAAACATTAATGACTTCACACTTCTTATTGCTTAAGTTTTACTGTAGGTGTAGAAAATGTCACACAACACCCTCCAGGTAAATAATGCACGGGTCATTCTTTAATACTGTATTTTATACTTGGTATTTCCATTATTACCACCGGTGAGTGGGTGAATGCTGCATGCGTTTTATTATTAGATACTTGATACGTGAATAAAGCTGCCAAATATTATAAAATGGAAGCAAAGAATAAAGATGAAATAAAGATTAAGCAAAATTTAAACTAAAAACCAGTCTGTAAAACTTAACAGGAAGAGCTGAAGAAATGCATAGAGTCTTTCAAAAAACTATACTGTACCACATAAACGTTAGTTTTCACATAGTCACATTACTGAACTTTGTTCTAGATCCAGTGTCTAAAATTATTGTTTGCAGTGAGCATTTATCTTGGCATTAGGAATTCAAATCTTCCCAATAGGAGGAGTGCTTAAGGACAGAAAATTAGAAAAAAAAGTAGCCACAAGTTTCTTGGTTAATATTTTGTCTGTGGTTTGATATCTCAATATACATATTCATTGTGTTTCTACTGGAACTCTACCTATTTTGTCATGACAATTTTCTTTATCGCTTGAAGCAAAACAATACATTCATTTGTCTACAGTAATAAAACACTTAGAACTATGCTTAAAACTTCAACAGCACAAGCGCCAATCCAACATTCCTAAACACATGGTTGTTGATAGCCAACGGATGGCTTTAATCCAACTTTGCAAATCCACAGACAAGAAATACTTTCTGCACACCATTAATGGATTTCATTGTAACTTTTACTGATAAAGTGTACCATAATAAAGCAAAACACACAAAAAAAGATGCACGTTGGAGACTAACTAGGCCTCGCAAGCCTGTGCTGCCATTTAATAAGATCACGGGTGACTGGATTGGATCAACTCTGCATTCCTGTCGATCCGTGGTAACCCTTTGCCTCTATCATGGATTTGCCTTGATCGGACATCAAAATATGCAAAGACTCTGTTTCCACCACCCATTTAGGAAGAAGTCCAAAAATTCATAACCTTCATTGAGTAAAACAGTTTTGCTTCATTTGTCATTAAACCTATAATTTTTTAATTGGTGACCCACAGATATATATTGCCCCATAAAAGCAAACATCCTCCCTACATTCATAACAAAGTAGTTTCAGCAAGTGGTTGAACACAGAACATGAAATATACCCATACACAGAACAAGATTCTGCGAGGAAATGCCAGGAGTTGTGCATGCAACTGCTGGCAAATCTTGCTACAAGTACCAGCAAGCTTTGAATTTCCACACATATTTAAGCCGCAATCTTGCTCTCAGCATCTATCCTTGAAATCACATGATTTGTGGCTTGTCCAGTTCCGTTTCTGGTCATTGGTGATCTGTTAATCATCGATGCAGAGTTCTTAGTTATAGCAACGCCATTAAATGAGAGGAAGGTGATCATATTCTTTGTTGGAGATGGTTGATGCGCAGAACTTGTGTCTCACAAGTGCCAAATATCAACCCATTCTTGAATGTTCTCTAGGTCTTGCTACTTGCAGTTATAGATTGTTTTATTTTCCAAGTGGTTGCAAATACTATTGAACACTGTGCCAACATCATACCGATGGAAGAAAAGTCATTGACAAAGCAACTAAAGATGAATGGCCCTAGGATACTATCCAAAGGAACATAGCCACACTGCACAGCACAGTGACAAAAACTGTTGCAGCTGCTGTCACAGAGTCAAGACCTTGTTCGATCCTAACCTCAGGTGCTGCCTGTGTGGAGTTTGCACGTTCTTCCTGTGATGTGGGTTTTCTCCAGATGCTCCAGTTTCCTCCCACATCCAAAGACTGCAGGTTCGCAGGCTAATTGGCCTCTAAATTGTCACTAGAGTGTAGTGAATGGAAGTGAAAGTGGGATAACATAGAAGTAGTGTGAATGGGTGGGCAAAAGGGCATGTTTCCATGCAGTATCACCAAACCAAACTACTACAAAAATGTGCTGGGACGAGACGATAAACACAAAGTGCAAATAAACTACGAGGCTCCTCAATCTTCCCCGGCCTTTCAATATGACCATAGTTGATCATTACTACCCTCAACTTCCCTTCTACTTTATCAGGCAGATGCCAGTGTTATACCTTGGGTAAAGACAATGCAGGAAGGCTCTGATGGACAGTTTTTCAGATTACAGTTGAGATGCAATCTCATAGATCTTGCCATATATAGTGTGTTCAGCAGTTTCTTCGTATTAGGTAGAGTGAACCCAATTGACTGAAGACTAATTTCTGAGATGGTGGAGATCTCAGGAGGAAATATTCCTCGTCACTTTCAACATGGTGTGAAATATTTCACCACTGTCTTTGGCATTTATACGTTATCCTCTGCCACTGATGAGGATGTGGTTCTTCTTGGAACCTCCTCCTCGCACTTCTCCCATAATGTAAGTGGCATTTACTCAAAACAAAACAGAAAATGATCCAAAGGCTGTTATGATTATTCAGAGGCAGACTCCCCCAAAACACTGGATTGTACATATTACAAAATAAAGGATGGGCCTTATTACTTAATGTGAGGAAGGAAATTTAACTTTTGCCCTTCTGAACAAGGCCCATGCAATTTCTGAAGCTTGTGTACTTAGAATGAGCATTCTACTTCAAATAAGATCACTGCTGTGCAGTCAGTGATCATAATGACGAGCATGCCGCTTGCACCAAGCACTGTGTCTACACTTCTCATTGTGGGAATGCAATTATATTTAATCTGTCCCACTGCTCATAAAATGAATGCGCAGAACAATTTAATACATAATGCCCAATATCCCTAGAAACTGCAAGTCACCATGCTTAATATATTGTAGTCTTTTTTGATACATATTACAACGCAAAGAAGAAATTGAATATCGTTCTCGAATTAGGCTTCCAGCTGCGCAACACCATTTCAAGAGGGAAAAGTAGACAGAAATAAATTAAAGAGCTGTCAAGAACCTTCCAAGTTTATTTGGCGTATGGCATTTCAACGGCAGAACAAACGCACATATAGTCACAAATCCTGGAACTGCAAGAACATTCTAGTAAGTAATTGGTATACTAGGAGAAATGCCTAGTAAACCTAAAATGAGTATTTGGTTTGGGAAGTTTCTGGCCACTTCTACATTGCATTACTGTTTCAAAAGCTGTTTTAACTGTATGTGGACAAGGTTGAAACTAAACAAATCTGTAAATCAAAAGAGACAAGGCTTCACTCATTCAAAAGTATTTGACAAATATTCAGAAAAAGTCATGGATTGTGTTTGGCCAACATGCTGGACAACTACAATTATGAAACGAGCAACTCTTTAAACGTAAAAAAACCCAGCATTTTGCCAATTAAATATCTCAATTTAAGTTATAAAAATGGTGTTTGAGTAGCCACAATTTTAGAACTACTGGGCAATAAGGCCATATTTAGAATTATCCGCAGTTTACAATTCTCATATAGCCTGTCTCTGCAATCATTGATCCCAGGAGATTATTTAAAAACAGAAGCATCCAGAGGCCCTTCAAAAAGTTACATTTCTTCGAGAACTATTGAAAATGAAAAAGGTTTTGATTTAAATACGTTTATTTCTCATGTTTTGCTTGTACTGTTATATTGTTTAAAGAAGTATTTTTTTGGATTTCTTAACATTACCATCTTTGCATGCTTTGAGTCAAGGTGATGGGTTTGCAAATTACATAGGGCAATGATTAATATCTAATAAATTGGGATAGGTCTTTGAAAAATACACTTTATTATATACTTTGCTTGAAAATATTTTTAGCTGCTTATTCATCGCTTGTTTTTCCCACAGAAAGCATCACATACCGTCGATGCCTGCAAGGGACTGATTTTAAATAACCTCATTGTTACTATTCTACAATGCGCCGACAGTGAAGCTGGGTCAGTTGACACATTTTCTTCTGCTGATCTATAACGTCTTAAAATTAACTCTACACAATAATCATAAAAGTATGAATTAACATGGCAAAATGGGGTTGTTGTACTTTAATAGAAATGGGATGCATGCAGAGGTCTGTAACCAGTGTCATTCTTATTCTGTCCATCCAGTCAACAAGCTGGTTATATTTTGTCCTCCAAGGCCTTTCAGGAAAGTGTTTCAAGCTATATTCAAAGATTAAAAGAAAACTTTCTGCAAAATAATTCTGTAGAGCTGCCCGAGAATGTTTTAGAAGTTGGAACAGATGTACTTGGGATAGGTACTTGCAGAGAAGGTTCTCCTGCTCCGAAAAATCGCAAACAAATTAATTACTACTGTCCTGCCCAATTTCCTGATTTCTCTATGTATGCTTGCTGCAAGTAGTCTGACAGCTATTTGAATTCTTATCAAATGTAGAGGAATCCACAGGTGGATTTAAACATTAGACCACAAAACCCATACTACGGTCATTTATTTTAATATTTCTGCAAAATTAATTGTAAAGAACAAATAGATCAACAAATTGCTAAAAAAGTGAAGCTTGAGAATTAAAATTCTTCTACAAGCATTTAAATACAAAGAAGATTTCAGGATGGGGAAAAAATAATCTTCTACGTCTTAAAGTAAATATTCTAAATACTATTAAAATTAATCAGTTTGAGTTCGTGCCTTTCATTAACACAATAAAATGTGTTCATCACCATGTGGCATCCCTCATCAAATCACACAACCTAGAATAAATACCTCTTAGACAATAGGTGCAGGACTAGGCCATTCGGCCCTTCCAGCCAGCACCGCCATTTAATGTGATCATGGCTGACCATCCCCATCAGTACCCCATTCCTGCCCTCTCTCCATATCCCCCCCCATCTTTAAGAGCCCTATCTAGCTATCTCTTGAAAGTATCCAGAGAACCGGCCTCCACTGCCCTCTTCATGCCAGGTAGCGTCCACAGGTTTCTGGAGACATCATGTGGAAGGAAGGAACTGCAGATGTTGGTTAACACTGAAGATAGACACAACATGCTGGAGTAACAGTGGGATGGACAGCATCTTCAGAGAGAAGGAATAGGTGAAGTTTTGGGTCAAGACATTTATTGAAGAAGGGTCTCGACCTGAAACATCACCTATTCCTTCTCTCCAGAGATACTGCTGGTCCCGCTGAGTTACTGCAGCATTGCGTCTGTAGGCATCATAGAGTCATAGAGTGATACAGCGTGGAAACAGGCCCTTCGGCTCAACCTGTTCACATCGGCCAACATGTCCCAGCTACACTAGTCCCACCTGCCTGCGTTTGGTCCATATCTCACCAAACTTGTCCTATCCATGTACTTGTCTAACTGTTTCAGAAACTATGGGATAGTCCCAGCCTCAACTACCTCCTCTGGCAGTTTGTTCCATGCACCCACCACCCTTTGTGTGAAAAGGTTACCCCTCAGTTCCTTTTAAATCTTTTCCTCTTCACCTTAAACCCGTATCCTCCGGTCCTCGATTCCCCTACACGGGGCAAGAGATTCTGTGCATCTACCCGATTTTTTCCTCTCATGATTTTATACACTTCTATATTCTTCCTGTGCTCTAAGGAATAGAGACCCAGCCTACTCAAGCCTATTGTGTTGCCAGAACCTCAAGTCCTGGCAACATTCTCATAATCTTCTTTGAATCCTTGAACCAAGCACCTGCACTCCTAGATCCCTCAGTACTACTCAGCTCTACAACACTCCTTAGAGGCCTACCATTCACTGTGTAGGTCCTGCCCTTGTTAGACGTCCAAAATTGCACCACCTCACATTCCTCTGTATTAAATTCCAATAACTATTCCTCAGCCCATCTGGCCAATCGATCAAGATCCTGCTGCAGTCTTTCACAGCCATCTTCACGATCTGCAAAACCACCCATTTTTGTATCATCTGCAAACTTGCTAATCTTGCCCTGTATGTTCTCATCCAAATCTTACATCTTACATCTTACCTTTGTTTCTCAAAAAAAGGTGTTAATTTCACTCATCAACCCCACATCAAAGCTTGGCATCAAGGAAAATTGAGCACATTATGAAAAACAAATTTTTATCCTACCACTCACACATACTCAGACCATAATCATGTACTTCTACCCAAAATAACTGTGCACAATATTGCCTGTGCACAACCGATTGCCTGAAATAGGTATAAAGGACAATCAACACAACAGAAGCTCTCTGAATTTCTTGTTGCAAGACCACAAAACACAACGCTGAAAACAAACCAGCAACATTATCAAATCATGTAATCCTGTGGTCTTGGATTAATAGAGTTAAAAAAAATAAAAATAAAAACACAGATGTTTATAGCTCAAATTCCAAAGGTTATTTTGGGGGGTTGTTTCTCCCTGCGCCAAGGAATTCAAGCTACAGAAACCACCCTAATTTAACATTGTCATAACTGAAAAAAATAATTAAAGCAAAAATAACATCTGAATGCACTCGTTTCAGATCCAAAATTGACAATCTGATGTAGATAAAAGTAGCAAAAGCAGTACTTAGTGATTAATGCAATATACCCTGGCTTATTGGGAGAGAATTATTCTCCTGCTTTGACAAATTGCTCTACATAAACACTGAAAACCTAATGTACAACATTTGAGGAAATCAGAAAGGTGGGCGAGGCCCATTTTGGAAGATGTTGTTTTCTGCAACTAATAGTTATCAGACTAATTCTCCCTTTCTTCACATGCTCAAGCCTGCCCTTATTTTGCCCATTGTGTCTTGGTTTGCTTAACACTTGTCTGATAGCAAGACAAGGCCAAACAATTTGTCAACTTATGTTTTCTATGAATATTTTTTTATTGTGCATTTGCTGCACACCACAATAATTTATGACATTAAATCATAATACATTTCTCAATTTATTGTTGCTAAAAATGCATTTGCACAAGGCTAATCCAACCAAACTGTTCAGATTTTCCTGCTCTCTGCCTGCTGCAAATACCTTGTATGAAAATAGTTCAGTCGTCCCTACATGTTCAAATGGGGATGTCAGATAAACTGCCTGCAGTGGGGAATGTATGGGAACGTTAGTGTGGGACAGTGACCTTTCCCATTCTATGAAAGTGGCACTGCAAAGTTTCATAGCTGCCACAGCTCTGGTAAAATTCAAATCTTGGTTGTTGAGTGTGTGGAGTATGCATGCCTTCTTTATGACAGAGTGGTGCCAGTTGATAAGTTAATAGGCCACTAACTTATCCTGAGCATTGGCGGCTGGTGGGGGTTTGTTAGTGGGCCTGTGTGATAGAATAGTTTATGGGGAAGTGGAGGAATTAGATTGCTCTGAAACCCATCACACTCAAAGAGGCATGTGGCCTCTTTCAATACCAAAAATATATTTTAAAGTAGACGTTTTACTCATAGCCTTCCCCCCCCCCCCCCCCAAAGGCTTTTCATCCCTTTAGAATATCTCATGGTTATCTGAAGATAAAAAATAAAAGTAAATTGTGCTCACTTCCACTTCAGAGAAAATACTTCAGCTACTTTCAGCAATTAATGCTCTAGTAAATGCCATTGAAACAAGCCAACTTGCAATTCTAATCCACAATTCAATTCTATTAACGTACAAATAGCAGAACACGACATCTAAAAGCACTTGAAAGAACCAAAAATTATCCAGTGAAGTGTAAGTGGTTTGAGGAAAATGAAGCTTCTGTCAGTGGTGGTGGGCTGAAGAGACCTCGCAAAGGATATCAGATGAATAAAGGAAAAAAGATTCAGGCTGGAATTTACATTGCAGGATATGAAAATCTAACTCTTGAAATAACAGAAGGTAATTGAGGCCAGTTCATTGGCTATATTTAAGAGGGAGTTAGATGTGGCCCTTGTGGCTAAATGGATCAGGGGGTATGGAGAGAAGGCAGGTACAGGATACTAGGTTGGATGATCAGCCATGATCATATTGAATGGCGGTGCAGGCTCGAAGGGCCAAATGGCCTACTCCTGCACCTATTTTCTGTGTTTCTAACTGGAACAGGAAACAAATGAAGGCAAATAGAAATGAAGATGGGAATATGAATCAGTTCCAAAAAGGATATGGTTAACAAAGGTTGAAACTCAGGATTTTTGTGGTTAAAGACCAGATGCACAAAGATTCTAGCAGCTATGAAATAAGTGGAAGTAAAAACATGCAGTGCTGCACTGATGAAAATTACAATCTTTGTCAAAATTCAGGATCAAACAGAGAACAGGCCATTTAGCCCCTCATCCCTACTAACTTGCAATCTAACTACTTGTAGAATAGTGGGGTAACAAATCCAGTTTAATCTGGGTACTTACTCAAGGAGTTGGTTGAAATCAAAAGCCAAAGTCAAGAAGTTACAAGTGAATTTGGGATGTTTATGTTTATGGCACAAGTATCAAATGGTAGAGTAATATGTATTGCTTGGCACATATGGAAGCTAACTGCTGTATATCCAAACAATAATGATGGTGTCATACTTACAGTACAAGCACGCCCTAGGTTTTTGTCCCCAACCAGGATTTAAAATTTCCCTATATTAACTTTTACTTAAACCTTCATTGTTTCAATACAAATAAAAAGTTTGAAAAAAAAAATTAGAAGGCTGATGTAAACAACAGCAAAACAAAATTAAAATACTTAATTGTTCCCTTCTGATAAAACTAGTTCTATGCAATGTAGTTTACTTTTTTAATATACAGTGGACATGGAAAACAAGGACACATATATACAGTCATAGAATTGTGAAACAGTTTATTCAGTTCAAGTATAGTGCATAATCTGTAATATCAGGGTCAAAGATAATCAGCTTTACATTAATACAGTTTCACAGCTGTCAAAGAAGCCTCACATGTCCATTTTTTAAAAAGCATTAAACGATGAAGGCTAAACTGATTGTGTTTCATCTGTAAAGGTTATAATGGAAACTGTAATCAGCATTGCTGCAGACAAATCTGGTTTAGTTAACGTAGAATCATTAAGTGTCAGAACGACCAGTCGGCATTTCACTGATTATAAGAAATTATGAAAATGAAGTATCACTCTGGAAGATAAAGTTCTCTTTATCAAATTACAATACGTTGAAAAAAATATATATATATATAGCAAGTCTGAAACAAAGACATCCATATTCCATAAAACCTTCATGCACTATGAACATCCATCTTGACAAAGGAACATTTATGTAATAGCAGTTTTAAACATTTCAAAGCACTTAACAGCCATTTAAGTACTCTTGCAATATGGAAAACACTTATACAGATTTGCAGAGTAAACAGTGCAACCATTGTTGCAATAGTGGCCAGAATGACTGTTTTCACTGACTATGGGATAACCATTAGCCATTAACCATTTCTCTAGAACGTCAGATGCTGAGAAGAGACTCAAGAGAAATATATAAAATTATGAGAGGCATGGATAGACTCGACAGGCAGAACCTTTTCTCCTAGGATGGAAATGTCAAAGATTTGAGGGCATAGCTTTCAGTTAAGAGGGGCAGAGATTAAAAGGAGATATGTTGGGGCATGTTTTTTATCTATACATGAATGCTGGTGGGTGGGTGGGTGCCTGGAATGCACTGTTGGGGATAGTGGTGGAAGCAGGTACAATAGTAGCATTTAAGAGGCTTTTCGATAGGCAGGAAACACAAGGAGGTTTAGATGCTATTAGTTGGGTAAAACACAGAGTGCTAGAGTAACTCCGTAGGTCAGGTAGCATCTCTGGAGTCCTTGGAAAGACCATATTTCAGATCAGGACCCTTCTTCTATTTTAAATAGGCACATGGATACGCTGGGTGTGGATCAAATATAGGTAGATGAGATTAGTTGCCCTCAAGTTCAGCACAGTGGTGTCGTGGCTGAAGGGCCTGCACTTTGTTGTGTTCTATACTACAAAGTAAAAACATGGGTATTTCTGCATCTTCCCAAGGTCTTGCTTCAATGATTGATTTCAAATGGAGATCAGTATCTCTTGATTGAGATCCAAAAAAGCACCAACTGGGCATCAGCCCACATTGTGAATCAAGAGACAAGCATCATAAAGACATGCTTTCAATGTCAACAAGACAGATCAGATCAGGCTCAGGGAACCACAGGTTAACTATATGAACCTTTTAATTTGTAGCAAGTGCATCAATGATTTACAAAGATCTTTAACAACATTTACAGCAAATGGTGACTGGGTGTTCAGTAGCAATTGACTTATTATCCAACACCCAGAGAATGTTTTCCAGCATCCAAAGCATCAGACAGGAGCAAGAAGGCATCTTCACAACTTGCCGGCATGAGCACAGTGCTGGAAAAACCCAACATGCTCAATGCCATTGAATGCACCATCATACCACCCAAACCCCTATGGTAAACATTTATCCTCTGCAACCTGACAATGTGTAACTACAGTGTGCACTATGGACGAAATGTATCTCACTCACCTATGCTCTTTTAAAACAGCCTCTCAAATCCAAGACCTCCATCACCCATGAAAGCAAGGGTAGCATATACATAAGAAAACAACCAGCCACAAATTGCAGCCATTCCCAATTTGTACACCATACGCACTTGGAAATAAATGTGCATTCTTCATTATCCCAGGATCTATAACCTGAACCTACCTTACATACAGCACTTTAGATGTACCAAGACGGTAGAGGTACAAGGAGGCAGTTCACATCCAATGCCCACATTCACCAACACCGCCACTTACCAAGCTGTAGTACACATTCAACATTTGAGATCATTACAGCAATATCTGCAAAATAAAGGTCTTCGAACAAGACACCCCTGCTTGATGACATCAGGGAATGAGAGAAGCCTGGGCCCACCACTGCTCTAGGCCGGTGTCCCGTTCGTCCAGGATCACCCCGGACATCTCCGGCCGTTCCCGGACAGGGATGGGACACTCGGGAGGGGACGGAGACAGTCCAGTAGCAATTCAACAGCGCTTGCAGCGCCGGCGACCCGGGTTCGATCCTGACTATGGATGAAACGCAGGTCTGTACAAATGCAGCAGCACAGATGCCGAGAATGTCTCTCCGCCGATTCAATCTTTCCCCCTGTCTCCCACTCGCATCTGCGCCTTCTCTCTCGCTGTTACACCTCGCTCTCCCACTACCTGGCACCCCCGTTCCTCAGATTAAATATATTTTTACATATAAATTATGAATAAAGATAAGAATTGATACAGAGTTTATACAGCCAGCACTTCGTTATCACGAATGGCCTCTGACAAATCCCTTTTTCTTTATCACAAATGACCTTTGACAAATCCCATGATTCCTTGCCTTTTTCGGAATACCAAACTCGCTTATTATTGTCACAGACCCAAGACTGACAAGCAACACCTTAATATTCTGCACAACCACAATCAGAATAGCACAACATACATCTTTGGCTCTCTTATTTTCACTGCATTGAGAACATATTGAGTAAATGTGACAACAGAATCAAAGAACATTAGCAGCATAGGTGACAATTTGGCCCATTAAACTTGAATCAGCACCATGCAAGAACCTTCCAACTACTCTTACATGCTCCTACAATATCTTCCCTTTCAGATACCTAGTCAGCTGCCATTTATACATACCAATGGAATTTGCCACTATGCATTCCAGAACCACTATTGACCTTGGGGGAAAAAAAAGTTTTCCTCCTGTAATTTTTTGGGTTCTTTTGTCAAACACCTTTAACCTATATATGTCTGATATGATGTCTGACCCACTGAGTTACTCGAGAGTGTTTATTGTTACGTCCCAAACTGAAACAATGAAATTCTTATGTGCAGCAGCAGCTTGTGTCCAGCACTTTGATGGGGGGGGGGGGGGGGGGGGGGGGGGGGGGGGAGGAGGGGGGTTAAAATATCTGTTAATTTGTTCCAATAATGGGAGGTTTTTTTTTTGCTCCAGTCTACTCTATATACTTAATGTGATTTTAAATTCCTCCATCAGATTGCCTTACTCATCCTCATGTAGAGAGGGCATTCCCAACCTCTCCACATAATTAAAGTTCGACATCCCTGGAATCATAATGCTAAATTTCTTCTGTAGCTGTTTCACAGACTTTGCATCCTCAGTGAAAATGGTACCCAGAACTGTATGTAGTATTAAGTTGGGGAAAAACCAGGGGTTGCTGAAAGGTTCATCCTGATTGTCATGCTCTAGCACTCAGACTGCTGTATAACTATCCCCAACCCATCCAGCCATTTTCAATAAACTATCAGCATATATTCCAATTCCTAAATTCTCATATCACTATTCTTCGATCACTTTTAGAATTGTATCTCCTAGTTTGCAATATCTGTTCTAATTTTTTTCGACCAAAAATATATTAGTTCATATTTTAAGCTCTAAAATTTGCTTGCCACCTATCTACCTATCCCACCAGCTTGCCAACATTGCTTACCCTAATTTCTGAATTTTAAGTGCAATATGGATATCTGCCCATCTAAGATGCTTTCATCTTGACCATGTCAAGGCCTCTTGTTGAGCTGAACCAAAAGGTGCACAATTTATGCGCCCTGTTCACCCTAGAATTCAGCTTTTAACCAATCTTTCAAAGGGTACCGAAGAGGCCACTTAAGTACATATTTACAAGGAAACCACAATAAACAGAGGTTTAGAAATCAACACACCGATTCTATTCTGTTAATTCTCCCCATAGCACTTTCACCTGTAGATTAAAGTTTCCTTTCAGCCACCAAGCAGTTCATCAGGAACACAATTTTTGGATACTTTGTTGTAATGTAAACAGTTTTTGAATTTTAAAGACCTAGACAAAGCACATAGGTTCTGGCAAATTACTAACAAAATAACAACAGCAGTAAACGCAGGTGACAGAGGGCCCGATCTTGTAGCCCTCGTACCCTAACAGGAATATCTGTCCTCAGGATACCATGAGCACACATATCAGTGCTGACTTGGAGAATTTATCTCCCCAGACCTCTGCATCCAAGTCCACATACATGGTCTCAGCAGCACATCCTCAGCAGTGACTGGGCCTTAATAGGAAATAGACAATAGACAAAAGGTGCAAGAGTAGGCCATTCGTCCCTACAAGCCAGCACTGCCATTCAATGTGGTCATGGCTGATCATCCACAATCAGTACCCCGTTCCTGCCTTCTCCCCATATACCCTGACTCTGCTATCTTTAAGTGAAAGTGAGTGGGTCATGTCCATTAAAAAAAAACCATGACAGCTTTAAAATCTAAAAAATCTACAGGAAGGGTTTTTCCAACAGTAATAGCTGATGGTTCTTTTCCTATAATATAGTTTTTAAATTTTGTATCTCAATTTCAATGGTTATTATCCGGAAGAATTGAAAAGTTGCATATAAAATATAGATCTTCCATTCAGAGTATTAAAATACTATTACGATCATTACACAAGCATGCAAGTTATATTGATATGCTAAACATATCAGAGATTGAATACAGAAACCAATCCAGATTAATCTTTCAACAGTCACATCTAAAGAAAAGCCTGTTCATGGAACAAGGCCAAAATTGTTTGAGAATATCTTAGAGAACCGTGAAAATTGAAATTTAGGACTGAAACCAATGGATGTGTAAGATAAAAGTACCTAGTTATACCAACAAAAAGGGGGGACAGAAGGTGAAATACGAACCTTTGTAACTTAAGTCATAGCGTCATGCAGCACAGAAACAAGCTCTTCAGCCCGTCCAATAGATACAACCACAAACTTTGCAAAAAGATACATATGGGTAAGCTCAGAGCATGCAAGAACAGCATCTTTCAGCATGCAAGAAAAGCTGCTGCCTCGTAGCTATGGCCACCCAGATCCTTTCCTGACTTCCAGCACTGTCTGCGTGGAGCTTGCACTCTCCATATGACCATAGGAATTTCTCCAAGTGCTCTAGTTTCGTTCCACATCTCAAACAAGTGAGTCGATAGGTTAATCAGCTTTTGTAAATTGCCTCTAGTGTATAGTTGAGTGACAGAATACGAGGGATATTTTGAAAAATGTTTGGAACAAATGGGACCCGTTTATAGAAAATAGGTGCAGGAGGAGGCCATTCGGCCCTTCGAGCCAGCACCACCATTCAATATGATCATGGCTGATCTGTTTAAAATTAGTGCAATTGGGTGCTTGAAGATCGGCACGTTTCCAGACTATCTTGGATTTACCTGTTCACACAAATAATGTGAATGGGCAGAAGAAACAGTGGAGGCGGGTTTAAGTAAATTCAAGAAAATATGGATTTTTTTTAAGCAGAAGAAGCTATTCATTAAAAAAAGAACTGCATTTTTAAAAAGTCAGTGACCATTCAGATCTGGAGGAATTCAGAGGTGCCAAAGGATTACACAGCTGCAGTAGTTACAGACAAAGATACTAGAGCAAGGTTACAGAGATCAGAAGAGTTCAAGCCACAGCCAGATTTAAATAGAAAGTTGAAAATTAAGTTCAAACTATATGTCTATATTAGTTCAAGAACTAACATAAACAAACATGCTTAAACATGATAAATGAACAAGACTTGGTGAGAATGATAATACAAGAGCTTTGGTCAAACTGAAGTTTGTCCAGGGTGGAAAGTGAGAGGCTGCTCAAACAACATTGGAATATTCTAATCAGGAATTGATTGGGATTTCAGCAGTGGTATGAGGCAAAGGAAGATTAAATGTATTTGACTCATTAAACGTTTTATCTGTTATGCTTAAAAAATCCCAAACACACTTAACAAGCCACAGCATTAAATGTTCCTGTTAATCATGAAACACAAAACAAAATCTTCAATGTTGACCAGCAGCTTCAACAATTTAATTCTACACTTTTGAATTCTGTACTGCAGAGCAAAAACTGTAACTTTCTAATCAAGCAACCAAATATAATTGAAAGCTTTAGCTTGCCAAACCTAGAGAAATTAAACTGATCTATCGCCTCAAGAGTGGGGGGCGGCAAAAGGAATTTGAATTAACTTGCATTACACTACAAAAATAGGAAAATGTATTGCAAGATGTTAAATAATATGAATGTATAAATGCGGAAAGGTCAGATAATTCAATGGATTACTAAACACCAAGAATTTGCTGCATCAAAATCAAAAACATGCAAAGATCCCTACCCTGCCACCATCCTTAAATCATCTAGACTTGGCCTTTAAATTTGCACGTCAAAGGAATCTCAAAGACAATTCCTCATCAAAATTGCCAAAAGCAATCATGTACATTCCAAATTTACAATCATATTAATTGATCAAAAGCTTTGAATAACGCCGAAGTACGAATATTAAAATATACACTTAGATTTTGTTCTCATTTTTGTTTTGTGTAGGGGGGAAAACTGTCAAAGAGGTTTAGTGAGAAATATTTTACAAAATCAATTTGACCTTGATAGCATTTATCCTAATCAAAAACATTATTTTTCACATGGAATGTTTACCCATTTCATTAGAAAATACCATGCATCATTATTAATTTTTAAATAGCTATTCAGTGGCTATATTTGAGACGCCAAAAAGGATGGTAGGTTGCTTCATACAAGTGACTTGTTATTTTAAAAATCATAAACATAAAGTGTTACTCCCCAATTACTTTCACTGTTAAGGCAACAATGACTGTGAACTACTGAAAAAAATCTGACAATCATGGTTTTGAAATGATTCATTTTCTAACTTCTCTACAAGTGGATGTTTCAATAAAAAACTAAATGGTGCAAACTTAACCTTATGAACAAGTCTCGTGCATATCAAACAATACAATTTCCCTACAATTTGCTCCTTCCATTCCAAAAATGTTATCAACTGAGATGAGGAAACACTTTTTCACAGAGAGCTGTGAAATTCTCTGCCTCAGAGGGCGGTGGAGGCAGGTTCTCTGGGTACTTTCAAGAGAGAGCTAGATAGGGCTCTTAAAGATGGTGGAGTCAGGGGATATGGGGAGAAGGCAGGAACAGGGTACTGATTGTGGACGATCAGCCATGATGACATTGAATGGCGGTGCTGTCTCAAAGGACCAAATGGCCTACTCATGCACCTATTGTCTATATAAAGTCCAGTCCAAGAACATTATTTTATTGCCCCTTCTCACTTTTAGTACACGGAAGAGATGACAACAAAAGCAGCACCATTCCTCTGGTAACTGGAACAGTCCAACCAACATCTAAGGAGACTGCAGTTGCAGGGACCAATGCTTCACTCCTCGATGACCCTTCTGAAGGAACAAGAATTGCTCAAGTGTGAGAGACGGGGGGGGGGGGGGCGCACAGAGAGAGAGGGGAGAGGAGGTGGGGGGAGAGGGGGGGGGGAGGAGAGGGGGGGGGGGGGGAGGAGGGAGGAGGGGGGGGGAGGAGGGAGGAGGGGGGGGAGGAGGGAGGAGGGGGGGGGAGGAGGGAGGGGGGAGGAGGGAGGGGGGAGGAGAGGGGGGGGGAGGAGAGGGGGGGGAGGAGAGGGGGGGGAGGAGAGGGGGGGGAGGAGAGGGGGGGGGAGGAGAGGGGGGGGGGAGGAGAGGGGGGGGGGAGGAGAGGGGGGGAGGAGAGGGGGGGAGGAGGGAGGGGAGGAGGAGGGGGGGGAGGAGGAGGGGGGGAGGAGGAGGGGGGGAGGAGGAGAGGGGGGGGAGGAGGAGAGGGGGGGGGAGGAGGAGAGGGGGGGGGAGGAGGAGAGGGGGGGGAGGAGGAGAGGGGGGGGAGGAGGAGAGGGGGGGGGAGGAGGAGAGGGGGGGGAGGAGGAGAGGGGGGGGGAGGAGGAGAGGGGGGGGGAGGAGGAGAGGGGGGGGGAGGAGGAGAGGGGGGGGAGGAGGAGAGGGGGGGGAGGAGGAGAGGGGGGGGAGGAGGAGAGGGGGGGAGGAGGAGAGGGGGGGAGGAGGAGAGGGGGGTGGAGGAGGAGAGGGGGGTGGAGGAGGAGGGGGGTGGAGGAGGAGGGGGGTGGAGGAGAGGGGGGTGGAGGAGAGGGGGGGGGGGGAGGAGAGGGGGGGGAGAGGGGTGGGGGGAGAGGGGTGGGGGGAGAGGGGGGGGAGGAGAGGGGGGGGGGGAGGAGAGGGGGGGGGGGAGGAGAGGGGGGGGGGAGGAGAGGGGGGGGGGGAGGAGGGGGTAAGGGGGAGACAGGGATACTGCAGGGACTGGGGTGCGGGCTGTCAGTGACCGGGCTGCCTGGGCCTCCTCAGTGCGGTTGTCAGCGGGCTGCTTGGGCCGCACCGTGTGCACAGTCTTTACACTTCCAGCCACACTTACTTCTTCACATTCGCCTCCCCGTTTGGGATCCTCCGCAGCTTTTTCTTCTTGAGGATTTTGACGGCCCTCCTGCAGAGGGTCTCGGAGTCCAGCATCTCCTTGACTTTGCCGTAAGAGCCTTCGCCCAGCAGGTCGCCCATCAGGTACTTGCCGATTATCTTGGCCCGTTTCTTCCTGGGCTGGTAGATCACGTCGGTGGAGTCTATCCTGTGGATGAAAGTGTCCACTCCCATCAGGTCGTTCTCACTGATGTAGTCAACCACCTCGTCCATCTCCAGATAGTCTCTGAAAGCCGCCAGGATCGGCTCGGAGTCCTCGGGCTGCACCTCCGGCTGCTGTTGCCGTTGCTCCGCTCCATGCAGCATCGCCTCTCCTCCCTCCTGCAGGAGTTCAGTTGTTAGGCAGCCGCCATTTTGTTTACCTGCCTCTGAACAACTCCGGAGTTGCCGCTGTGCGTCATACCTGTGGCCCCGCCCCCACTGACCCACTCCTCGGCCCCTATTGGCTGCCCCGCCATTGTCACCAGGCGATGGGGTCGCTGGCCCCGCCCCTTGCCCATTGGCCCAATTACACGTCAATCACCTCACAACCAGCGGGATAGTCCCGCCCTCCTCGGCCTTACCGGACGCTATTGGTCAGGCGCTGCAAGGATGGACAGCGTTCATTGGGTAGCTCGTTCGTCAATCATCGACCGGTTAGCAAATCAGGTCAGCGCTCTACGATAACGTTCCAAGTTGTCCCAGGGCGACTCAGATGCAGAGTCCACTTGTGTCCCCAGTGTCCGATGCTTGTCCAGGGGTTCAATATACCTACTAGAGATGGATGGGATTACTTTTTAGATGTCTGATATTGTCAGACTTTGAATTGGGTTCAAATGTGTTGTCAGCAACCTTCACTTGCATAGATACTGAGGTAACACTATTGCTGATTGATGCAAAGTTTCAGGAAAATGCAAATACAAGGAAGAAAATGTACCACAAATTAAGTTCATAGCAGGATGGAAGAGTAATGTCTCTTGTATCCACGTGGATTTTGAAAACGACCTTGAGCAACCAATGATTTTTTTAAATGCGTTGCTAGATCTCTAAAATGAAATCAGAAAATGTATGAAATACTCAGAAAAGGTCAGTCTGCACCTGTGGGAAGAGAAGTTGAATTAAAGAAGTTTCAGGTAACTAATGTTTCTTAATTAGAAATGAAGTTTTACAGTGAACTAAATCAGTTTATCTGAGACCCAAGGACAATCCACCGCTACTGAGTGGGCAGAATGTGTTATCTTCCAGGTTATGTTTTGACAAGCCAAATTTTACTGAAACTATAAACAAAAGGCAAAACTGCAGATTTTAGCCGTGCAAAGACAACGACCAGTTTCTTTGAACGCTTTTTATTTCAAACTCGTTCTCCGATCTACAAGTCTAAACACACGCAAGTGGCCACAACGTTGGTCAGTCGAACAACTACCGTGGGAAAGCAAAGCCGCGCGAAAACCCCGACCCCTCCCAGGTCACGATCCCGTGGCTTTCGACCGCCGGGTTCAGCAGGTGCCGCTACATGGCCCCCCTCAGAAACCGAGGTACGGAAACGCACGGGTAACCGAACCATACGACCAGAACGCGTAGTCCAACAACGCGGGACGGGTATAACATTAGTGACTGGCAAAACAGAACCAAGGGCCGTGAAAATCGCGAACCATACAACTGGCATAACAACGGAGGCCGGTAAGACAAAACCCGGAATAACAGTCGCAGACGACGACAAAACGGCCGGTGTACATCCTCTACGCTGTGCGGTGGCCATTGTCACCGGGCTGGCCTTGTCCACGTGGGCTGGCTTAAGGCGGCTGACGGAGACAAACTCCTCCCTGCCACCCATGTCCAACGTGAACGTCGAAATACCAGTCTTCAGCACCTTGAACGGTCCTTCGTGCACCCGCTGTAACGGCGAGCGGTGAGCGTCCCTACGAAGGAAAATATAAGCATAATCCTGTAACGTAGGTACATGCACCGCGGCTGACGCATATCTGGAGGTGGGAACCGGGACCAATGCTAGCACCGCCAAAGCCGGGACCTCCTGATCGCAGGTGGTGGATAGAAAATCCCCAGATACCCGCAAAACCGAGCCGTAAACTATCTCAGCCGAGGAGGCGTCGAGGTCCTCCTTCGGCATAGTTCTGATGCCTAGGAGGACCCAGGGCAACTGGTCGACCCAATCGGGGCCGGTGAGCCTAGCCTTCAACGCCGACTTAAGGTGTCTGTGGAACCGCTCGACCAACCCATGCGCCTCCGGGTGATATGCGACAGTCTGGTGCAACTTCGCGTTGTACAACTGCGCCAAACCACACCACAAGGAGGAGATAAACTGAGCCCCACGGTCGGTGGTGATATCCGACGGGACCCCAAAACGAGCGATCCAATGGGAGACAATAGTACGGGCACAAGCTTCAGCGGAGGTATCGGACACCTTTAACATTCGGTGGCGCTGTTGCTAGCTGTCTCCGCCTTCAGTCCGTATCTTTTGTTTTGTTTGTTTGTTATGTTGAAGAGCGTTTTTTTGTGTTTTTCTTAATGTCTTTATGTTGGGGTAGAGGGTACGGTAAGGGGGATACCGTCCGTCAGTCGCTTCATGGAGAGGATGCGACTATTATTCGAATCCCGTCCTCCCCCCCCCCCCCCCCCCCCACGGCCTACCTACTGGATTGGTGCAGCCTTTCCTACCCGGACCGACCAGAGCTCCAGCAGCAGCGGCGTAGCGTTGGAAACATCGCGGGGCAGGCGATGCCTCACCGGGGATCGCCGTTTGGAGCTCCAGAGTGCTGGGTCTGCTGCACCAACATCGCAGAGCTGAGGTTCCAATGCGGGCAGCGCTGACCAACACCGTGGAGTCCTGCGACTCCGCCCAGCTCGGCCTGTGGACTTCGGGAGCCGCGGACTCCGGTGGGAGGTGGCTGATCTGGAGGTCCGGGCCGCTGTGGATGTTCTCCGTCGGTTCCATCGTTCCCGGCGAGAGGGCCTGAGCATCGGGCCGCCCGTGGCGGCGACTGCGGGTGCTCGGGAGGCCCCGACCACGGGTGAACATCTGGGAAGACCGGCGGGGAGGCTGGCTGGACTATGATACCTTCCTTAACTTTGGTGCTGCTGTGGGGTTATGTTGTGTCGTGGACTTCTGTGTTTGTGCTTTTTTTTAATATGTTTATTTATTATTATTTATTTTTATGTTACTTGACTGTAAGGAAAATCCATTTTGTTGTCTCTAAAATGAGATAATGACAATAAATTGAATACAATACAACGGTACCCGCCTCCGCCCACCTGGTAAACGTATCCACTATAGTGAGCAGGTGCGTGGCCCCACGCAAACATGGCAAGGGTCTGACCAGGTCAACATGAATGTGCAGAAACCTGCCGTCGGGAACAGCAAAATCCTGCACCGGCGGGCACACATGTCGCTGCACCTTAGAAGTCTGACACGGGATACACGCACGGGCCCACGCAGCAACCTGCTTCCGTAACCAGTGCCAGACAAACTTAGAAGCTACCAGGGCGGAGGTGGCACGAATGGACAGGTGGGCTAGGCTGTGAATGGTGTCAAATATACGCCGCCGGGATGATCAGGCGGGTTCTACCTGTGGAAACATCACAAATGACCCATACGCTGCGGTACCTCAAGGCACCTCTGCCAACTTAAGTCCTGAATCAGCATTGCGTTGGGCCGCTGTCAGCTCAACGTAGTGCACCCCAAGGCTCAAAACCACAGGAACAGCCGGACGGGATAGCGCGTCGGCCACTACATAGGCGAGGTGCCGCTGTTGCCTCGCGGACCACGGATCGTCTATCTTGCTCAATGCGAACGTGAGCGGCTTGTGGTCCGTGAAGGCAGTGAACCCGCGGCCCTCGCGAAAATGTCTGATCGCCAGATAGAACGCGAGAAGTTCCCTGTCGAAAGCGCTGTACTTACACGCCGGCTGAAGAACGCCAGCGGCTGCCGACGGTTACCAACCCGCTGCTCCAGGACAGCGCCAACTGCGACGTCCAAAGCGTTAATGGTGAATGCTGTGGGAGCTGACGCCTTCGGGTGCTCCAGCATGGTGGCGTTGGCCAATGCGGTCTTACCAACCTCGAAAGCTATACTCGCTTCGTCGGACCAAACCAGATCCCATAGCTTACCTGCAAGAAATTGGAACAGCGGTCGCATAACGGCGGCCGCTGACAGAACAAATCGGTGGTAAAAATTCACCATGCCGATGAATTCCTGCAGGCCCTTGACGGAGAGCGGTCTCGGGAAACGGCGAATTTCGCCGACCTCAGGCAGCGGTTGGGCGCCCTGGGGGGTGACTCTGTGTCCCAAAAAGGATATAGAACGCAACCCGAATTGTCACTTCGCAGGGTTTATCATCAAGCCATGCTTACGCAGGCGCTCAAAGAGCAGGCGAAGATGCTTGATGTGTTCAACCTGCGAACTGCTGGCCACCAGAATATCATCCAAGTAGATGGAAATGAACGGCAAACCCCGCCCAACCTGATCCATCAACATTTGGAATGCTTGAGCGGCGTTCTTCAGGCCAAACGGCATTCTTAACCACTCGAAAAGGCCGAACGGGGTGATGGTGACCATCTTCGAGACGTCGTCCAGGTGGACCGAGATTTGATTATAACCCCGGACCAGGTCAACCTTCGAAAAAAAGGTAGCGCCCTCCAAATGAGCCGAGAAATCCTGGATGTGGGGCACAGGGTACCGATTCTGCCGTGGTCTCAGCGTTTAATAGCCTGTAATCACCGCAGGGTCTCCAGCCCCCGGACGCTATGCAGAGGAGAAGGCCAAGGGCTATCCGACCGCCGGGCAATTTCCATGTCCTCCATTAGCTGGAATTCGTCATGGGTGATGCGCAGTTTATCGGGCGGGAGGCGGCGCACGCGGTGTGAACTGGTGGGCCCTCGGCACACATCATGGAATGTGGTGGACCACGCCATGACGAGGCGCGGACCCGTCAACCGGGACGTGAGCAGCTCGGGGAAATCGGCTAACAGGGCTGCGAAAGGTTCTTGTACCTCAGCGATCTCGTCAGGTTGCTGTTGGGTCGTTAACGGGTTACGCGCACCGGCAGGGCATGGGTCCGACAGCGGGACCATCTGCCCGCCCCGCATGTCGACGAGGAGGCAGAATGCGCGCAAGAAATCGGCCCCAAAAGTGGCTGCACGACATCAGCAACGGTAAACTTCCACCTATACGGGTGGGAGTCGAAATTTAAGTGCAGGATCCGCATAGACATTTAATACAATCATTCCCTCCAAGCTGGTTACCAAACTCGCAGAACTGGGTCTCTGCGCACCCCCTGCAATTGGATTCTCAACTTCCTCACAGTCTGTTCGTATTGGTGGAAATGTGTCAGCCTCGATAACAATCAGCACGGGAGCACCTCAAGGCTGCATGCTCAACCTCCTGCTGTACTCACTCTATACTCATGACTGCATAGCTGGTCATAGTGCGAACTCCATCAAGTTCGCTGACGAAACCACTGTTGTGGGAAATGATGGGGATGAGTCAGAGTATATAAGAGAGATCGAGTGACTGTCCAGCACAATAACCTGGCCCTCAACACCAGCAAAACCAAGGAACTGATTATGGACTTTGGAAGCAGTAGGATGGGGACCCACAGTCCCGGGTCAAGAGCTTCAAATTCATGGGCGTGCACATCTCTGAAGATCTCTCCTGGTCTGAGAACACTGATGCAATTATTAAGAAAGCACATCAGCGCCTCTTCTCCCTGAGAAGATTACGGAGAGTCGGTTTGTCAAGGAGGACTCTCTCTAACTTCTACAGGTGCACAGTAGAGAACATGCTGACAGGTTGCATCGTGGCTTGGTTCGGCAACTTGAGCGCCCAGGAGCGAAAAAGACTACAAAAGTAGTAAACACTGCCCAGTCCATCATCGGCTCCCTTCCATCGAGGGGCTCGCAGTCGCTGCCTCAAAAAGGCTGGCAGTATCATCAAGGACCCACACCATCCTGGCCACACACTCATCTCCCCCCTACATTCGGGTAGAAGGTACAGGTGCCTGAAGACTGCAAAGCACAGGTTCAGGAATGGCTACTTACTGACAGCCATCAGGCTATTAAACTTGGCTCGGACAAAACTCTGAACATTAATAACATTAATAACCCATTATCTGTTTATTTGCACTTTATCAGTTTATTTATTGATGTGTGTGTATATATTTATATAATGGTATATGGACACACTGATCTGTTCTGCAGTCATGCCTACTATGTTCTATTGTGCTGAAGCGAAGCAAGAATTTCATTGTCCTATCAGGGACACATGACAATAAACTCTCTTGAATCTCTCTTGAATCTTGAATAATTGCTAGAAATAATTGGTTCTGAGGAGAGAGGAAGAAATATCCTATTTATGTTTTATCAAACAGCCTGTGCTTAAAATTAGGGATCAAGATAATTCTTCCCACTTAAGAAGCAGTCATTCAAGATTAAACATCGTTTTCTCAGTTTTTTTAAATTAATACTACATTGGATTGTTTTGAAAGTACATCAAGAGTCAAGTTTTATTGTCATGTAACCAATGAAATTCTTGCTTGCTGCAGCACAACAGAATATGGAAACATAATGCAGAACAGGAAATAAAGGTTCAGTGTGTCTATTTACCGTAGACCATATATATAAACACAATAGATAAACAGATAAAGTGCAATAGGTTGTTATTGTTCAGAGTTTGTCTGATGCCCAGTTTAACAGCCTGATGCAGGGGCAGAAAACCCGGGGGGCCAGAGGGGACATGTTCCCCCGCCCATGTTTTGAGAGGTGGGGGACATCCCCCCCCCAAGTTTTTGCCATCCGAATTTTATAATCTCCGCTTTCCGCGAGACAGTGGAGGTGGGACTGCTGATCAAGGGCGCCGATTGGATGAGAGAGACGTCGGTCAGCAGGCCATGGGGGCGCGACATGATGATTCAGCGCGATGATTGGAGGAGGGAGACGTGGCACAGACCTGCTCCTCATCCGCTGCCAGGATCGATCCGGCGCTGTCCCGTCCCGTCCCATCCCCACCCGAGTGCCCCCCCACGGGTGGCCCGAGACGTCGGGAGTCAGACGGGAGCTGTATCCCCAGGCCCACAACCAGCGCAGAGAAGCAGCCGGCCACCAATTGTGTCCCACCTGTCCCCCGGTCCCCTCCATATTTTGATAGCGAGTTCCGTGCCTGGCATGATGGCTGTGGGGAAGCAGCTGTTCCTGAACGTGGATGTTCCAGATTTCAAGCTTTAATGCAATCAGGACTGTACTTTGGTACACATGACAATAATAAACCTAAACCTAAAGGCTTAATTCCCAATACTCCAAAGTACCTCACTGCAGCCACTAGCACTTTTTTGAATCTGCACTTTCTCTGTAGCTGTAACATGTATTTTCTACTCTACTTATTTTCTCATCTGTGGTATGATCTGCCAGGATTGGAAGCAAATCAAGCTTATACCTGGGTATAAGTAAATGGCCCAGAGGCTGCCTGTGACCACAAGGTCAGTGGGGACGTGGTCACAGGGGGGCCTATGCTCAGGGGCGGAAATCGCTATAAAAACATAGGGGGCACACAATTCCTTAGTGGCCACACACACACACACATACACACACACACACACACACACACACACACACACACACACAGACACACACACACACACAAAATGCTGGAGAAACTCAGCGGGTGAGGCAGCATCTATGGAGCGAAGAAATAGGTAACGTTTCGGGTTTAGACCCTTCCTCAAACCAGATCTGAGGAAGGTTCTCGACCCGAAATGTCACCTATTCCTTCGCTCCATAGATGCTGCCTCACCCACTGATTTTCTCCAGCATTTTTGTCTACCTTCGGGAGCTGACCTGGTTGGTGACCGACTCAGAACTCCAGCAACAGCAGCTTTGTCCGCCCCGAATCGTGGGGCTTGAATCAGCCCGTTTGTGGGGCCTTTTATCGCCGGGATGGCTTAAAATCGGCCGGCGGGGGCTTCAACATCGGAAGCCTCGATCGCCTCAATGCAGCGGTTTGATTTTAAGCCGTGCCGCGCGATAAAAGGCCCCATGAACGGGCTGATGCAAGCCAGCCAGGAAACCCGTTTGACCGTAGCCTAATGACCTGAACCGTTTAAATCCGATACGCGTTTAAATCTTTCCCATCCACCAATACATCCAATTAGTTCAAATGGTAATTGTACCCGCATCAGACAGCTTTAAGAAATTCTCCGGGAATACCTTCAGTAATACTTGAAGGTCAAAACATAATTGGCGACACATCGTGTTAATACGATGTTAATGGAGACATTTAACAAGCCCTTAACAGTGACACCCCCACTGTCTCGCGGAAAGCGGAGATTTTAATACATTCTTTTCACCGAATTTCAAAATCAGGATTACAAAACATGGGGGAGATTGTCCCCCACCTCTCAAAACATGGAGGGGATGTGTCCCCCCCCCCATCCCCCCCAGGATAGGCTATGATGCTCTACAGGCCTGTTTTAATGTCACAGACTGGGACTGGACTATGTAATCTTCATGGAGAGGACATTGGTGGAGTCACTAGCTACATAAAGTTCTGTGTGGACATCATTCCCCTGGAGGAGACAGTATACTGTTTCCCCAACATCAAGCCCTGGGTCACCAGGAACATAAAGGCCCTACTCAACCAGAAGAAGAGGGCCTTCAGGAATGGTGACCAGGAGGAGGTGAAACGGGTGCAGAAAGACCTGAAGGTGAAACTATCAATCAATCAATCAATTTTATTTGTATAGCACATTTAAAAACAACTCACATTGACCAAAGTGCTGTAGATCAGTGCAATTACTAATGTTGTACATACAATGTTACACAGACCTAACAATACATACATAAACTGTTTACAGCGCCCCCTCAGAGGAACTCAAAAACGCTAGGGAGTAGAAATAGGTTTTGATACTCGATTTAAAGGAGTCGATGGAGGAGGCAGTTCTGATGAGGAGAGGGATGCTGTCCCACAGTCTAGGTGCTGCAAGCGCAAAACTAAGACAACTACAGGAGAAAGCTGGAGCTGAAACTCCAGCAGAACAACGTGAGGGGTGTTGGGAGTGGTATGAAGAGCATAGTAGGATACAAGCTGACCAGTTGCAGGGGGAGGGAAAGCAATCAGGACTGGGCAAACGAGCCCAGTAAAAGCCGTGGGTCCCGATGGTGTCAGCCCCAGGGGCGGAAACCACGGGGCGGGGGGGGCAGAGGGGACACGCCCCCCCCATGTTTTGAGAGGTGGGGGACAAGTTTTTGTAATCCAGATTTTAAAATCTCCGCTTTCCGCAAGACAGTGGAGGTGGGACTGCTGATCGAGGGCGCCGATTGGACGAGAGAGACGTCGGTCAGCAGGCAATGGGGGCGGGACATGATGATTAAGCGCGATGATTGGAGGAAGGAGACATGGCACAGACCTGCGCCTCATCCACAGCCAGGATCAATCCCGGCCGGGTCTCCGGCGCTGTCTCGTCCCCACCCGAGTGCCCCCCCCTCCGGGTGGCCAGAGAGGTCGGGAGTCAGACACGAACTGCATCCCCACGCCCACAGCCAGCGGAGAGAAGCAGCATTAAACCCAGCTCACTCTGCCAGGTGAACCTGCCTGGGCTTGAGGGAAATATGGGCAGCGTGGAGAAGCAGTGCTGGTATCCCGTCAGTCCAGTCAGGGCTGTAGTTAACCCGGCGAGACAGGCAGAGTTGAGCTGCATTTAGCGCTGGATTGAGCCTCCGAAGCCTCGCGCATGTGTGTGTGAGCGGCCGCCAAAAAATTCTGTTCTCCCTGTCCCCTCCATGTTTTGATAGCGAATTCCGCTCTTGCGTGTGCCAGCCAGTTGTACGGAGTACTCCAGCATATCTTCAGCCTGGGCCTGGAGAGGGTTCCTGTGATGTGGAAGACATCCTGCCTGGTTCCTGTACCAAAGAGGACGGGTCCCAACTCCTCTAATGACTACAGACCGGTGGCTCTGACCTCACACATCATGAGCTCCCTGGAGAGGCTGGTACTCACTCACCTACGACCCCTGGTTAAACCCTACCTGAACCCCCTGCAGTTTGCTTACCAAACAAAGGTGGGGGTGGGGGATGCCATCATCCACCTGCTCCATCGTTCCTATGATCACTCGGATATGCCAAGAAGCATTGTGGGAATCATGTTTTTTACTTCTCCAGTGATTTTAACACCATCCGGCCTGCACTGATAGGGAGAAAACTGACAAAGACGCTGGTGGATGCTCCACTGATGTCCTGGATCACCAACTACATGACTGGGAACCGCAGCATGTTCAGGCTGTATCTCGGACATGGTAGTGAGCCACACAGGGTCCTACAGGGGACGACCCTCTCTCCCTTTTACGCAACATATCAAATGCTTTAGTAGTGTCCAAAATGCTGTGATGATTAGATATTGGCCAGTTTTTCAAAAGCAAATTTGTACCTCAACACTTTGATATCCTTTGTAGGAATTGACCTCAACGTCTGTTGTTTCAAATATTTCCTTTACCTCCTGGACACTCTGCAGGAGATATATTATTGCTCCTGAACCTTTTTCTAGGGCCTGGCATGATGTTGCTCCTGCACAGTAAGAATATATTATATTGTGCAGTGCACAACATACAAAGGATATCTGCCAAATTAATCTGGATCATGTTGTAAGGCACTGTCAGAGCAGTCAAGGCTTAAACATTCTCCTCACTAATGCTGTTGAAACCATCTGTGTGCGCAGTGTAACTCCCGAGCTGGGATAATTCTGTTGTAAGCCACTTAACTCCCTCAAGAGAAGGAATGTAATGAAAAGTGAAGACCAAAATTTTCTCAATTAACATTTTAACTTAAATAGTCAATTGCCAAATGAGGGTAATTTGTTAATTTGTATGTGTTAGATACAACTCAACTTATTGCTGCATTTGCCCCACAGCAAGATTAAACTAAGTGAGCAGCAGAAAGGCAGCAGATGGGATAGCAGCACAGTTGGTGGTGAAATCATTGGACAAAATCAGCATGGATTTATGAAAGGTAAATCATGTCTGATGAATCTTATGGAATTTTCTGAGGATGTAACTAGTAGAGTGGATAAGGGAGAACCAGTGGATGTGTTATATCTGGACTTTCAGTAGGCTTTCGACAAGGTCCCACATAAGAGATTAGTATACAAACTAAAGCACGCGGAATTGGGGGTTCGGTATTGATGTGGATAGAGAACTGGCTGGCAGACAGGAAGCAAAGAGTAGGAGTAAACGGGTCCTTTTCAAAATGGCAGGCAGTGACTAGTGGGGTACCGCAAGGCTCAGTGCTGGGACCCCAGCTATTTACAATATATATTAATGATTTGGACGAAGGAATTGAATGCAACATCTCCAAGTTTGCGGATGACACGAAGCTGGGGGGCAGTGTAAGCTGTGAGGAGGATGCTAGGAGACTGCAAGGTGACTTGGATAGGTTGGGTGAGTGGGCAAATGCATGGCAGATGCAGTATAATGTGGATAAATGTGAGGTTATCCACTTTGGTGGCAAGAACAGGAAAGTAGACTATTATCTGAATGGTGGCTGATTAGGAAAAGGGGAGATGCAACGAGACCTGGGTGTCATGGTACACCAGTCATTGAAAGTAGGCATGCAGGTGCAGCAGGCAGTGAAAAAAGCGAATGGTATGTTAGCATTCATAACAAAAGGAGTATAGGAGCAGGGAGGTTCTACTGCAGTTGAACAGAGCCTTGGTGAGGCCACACCAGGAGTATTGTGTACAGTTTTGGTCTCCAAATCTGAGGAAAGACATTCTTGCCATACAGAGGGTAGAGGGAAGGTTCACCAGACTGATTCCTGGGATGGCAGGACTTTCATATGACTGGATAGACTTGGCTTGTACTCGCTAGAATTTGGAAGATTGAGGGGGGACCTTATAGAAACTTACAAAATTCTTAAGGGGTTGGACAGGCTAGATGCAGGAAGATTGTTCCCGATGTTGGGGAAGTCCAGAACAAGGGGTCACAGTTTAAGGATAAGGGGGAAATCTTTTAGGACTGAGATGAGAAAAACATTTTTCACACAGTGAGTGGTGAATCTGTGGAATTCTCTGCCACAGAAGGTAGTTGAAGCCAGTTCATTGGATATATTTAAGAGGGGGTTAGATGTGGCCCTTGTGGCTAAAGGGAGAGAAGGCAGGTACAGGATATTGAGTTGGATGATCAGCCAATATCATATAGAATGGCGGTGCAGGCTCGAAGGGCCGAATGGCCTACTCCTGCACCTATTTTCAATGTTTCTATGTTTCTAAAAGTGTTTAGTTTAGTTTAGTTTAATTTAGAGATACAGCACAGAATCAGGTCCTTCGGCCCACCGGGTACACGCCGACCAGCGATCCCCGCATATTAACACTATCCTACACCCACGAGGGATGATTTTTACATTTACCAAGCCAATTAACCTACAAACCTGTACACCTTTAAAGTGGGGGAAGAAACCGAAGATCTCGGAGCAAACCCACGCAGGTCATGGGGAGAACGTACAAACTCCGTATAGACAGCACCCGTAGTCGGGATCGAACCTGGGTCTCCAGTGCTACATTCGCGGTAAGGCAGCAACTCTACCGCCCTTTTCTTTTCTTTTTTTTCTTTTTGTTTTATTATTTTTTTAGTTTTAGTTTTAGTTTTTGCCCCCACAAGTCCAGTTTATTTCTCATATGACTACTGATCAACACCTTATCGGCAATAGTGGAGTCCAGTGCAGCTATTCTCAGCATGAACCATATTACTAGTGTACAAATACACAAAATGTCAAACCACAAAATCATGCACATCATCATGGAAGGAAGGTACACATTTAAACAAGGACAATTGGCCTCCAGCTGGAATGGCGGTGGACAGAGCAAAGCCTCTTCACTTACGCCGCAAATCACCACGTCATCATATTATATTGCATTCATATGACTGGGTTCTGAGACAAATCACCATTGCAAATATCTGAATCTTGTATTTACAGCTAGTTATTAGCAGAATAATGGATTTAGATATACTAAGATTGTACAATAGACTTTAGTGTCAATGGGTCAGTATACTCGGATCTTGAGTACATGAGAAATACCCTTCACAATAACGCAACTTCTTCAGTGGCACCAAAGTGTCCCATTTATAAATTCTGTCCATTCTCAGTGCTTAGAAACTTCTGAAACAAACAAAGAAAATTAAACACCGCCACCGCCGAGATCTTCTGCCAGATTTAGGTCAACAAATTGCTTAATTCTTCAACATTATTTCATATGCCTGGAAAATATGTTGCGTTACCCCTGTGGCTCTGATCTTCAATGATTACTCCAAATCCATGTAGTTAGGGTTGCCAAGTTGGATTCTTATAACTCTGCTAAAACCCAGATTCATTGCTCAGTTTTAGACGGATATAACATATCGTGTCCTTCAATATTTCTCTTTGCAACAGTAAATATATTATTGTTGAAGAGTTTATCAGTGAAGGCATCTGCATTTAAAGGGCCTGTCCCACGATGCGAGTTCACCCAAGAGCTCTCCCCAGTTAAAAAAAAAAATCAAACTCGTGGTAAGTACGTAGAATGTATATAGCGGGTACGTCGGAGCTCGTGGACGTCTTGTAGCGGCTCGTAACGCTAATGGCAGGTACTCGTGAAACAAGATAAGCTCGTGAAACTCGTGAAGTTTTTTCAACACTGAAAAATTTCCAAGCGTAAAAAAAATCCTCGTGATGAAGTACCACAAACTTGATTTTTTTAAACTCGGGAGAGCTCTTGGTTAAACTCGTATCGTGGGACATGCCCTTATGGTTGCAGTCTTTGATCTGAAATTGTGCTTCATTTTAACTTGGAATGCCTTTCCATGTTGCTAAAAAGATCTGTCGATCCAACTTTCCTTCTTCTAAAAACAACATATTATTTGGGTACTGAAGTAGAAGACATCAATATTATTTTTCACTGCAACCTGCAGGTTGGTGATAGGATCCATCTTCATTACTGCACCAACTGTGTGCAAAAGGAGAGAAGCCGCAATGGTCTGGTTGGGAGTAAGTGGTGCATCGACCTGCAGGGGAGTAGCTGGGACCATTCCAAAACTATTTTTGTTAAAACTGGATGGCAAAGTCTGACATTACTTGCATGGCTTTGTTCAGCAGGGTGAGGTCCATATAGATATGATCCATACAACGTGAAAATGTACCAGATATCTCAAGACCTTTGTCCTTTGCAGCCGGCAACATAAAATAGTTTTAGGTGCCACGAAAGAAGCGGACGGTATGCCCATTCCTCCAGCGAGATCAAACAGGTCGCTTAAACCGCCTCCCACTGTGGTGTTCGAGGACGCTGGTATCACTGCTGGAGTCTCGTAACCAGCGGCAATTGCTGGACTTCCACCGAAATCGCCACCAAGCACTTCAGTTTTGTGCAAGGTTCAACTCGGTTTACCTCATGATGCCCACATGCTTAGCAAAGCAACATGCTGATATTTGAGGACAAAAGATCTGAACTGAAGGATATTACAATGTTCAGCAAAATCCTATGAACTGATACGAATGATAGGCCATTGACTTGAAGCATTTCTCTCTCCACAGATGCTGCTTGATCTGTTGACAACCTCTGTTTCTGTTTTTATATTTGGATTCGACGTCTTTAATATTGCAGATTGCAGTAATGTACGCTTCAGCAATAAGGAGGTACAGAGACAAGATGGAGTCACAGATGGAGCAGCAGGACACCAGACGCCTGTGGCAGGGGCTACGGACTGGAACCAACTACCGGAGCACCCCACCCCCCCCCCCCCCCCCCCTCAGCCGGAAGTGCCGGCACCTCCCTAGCTGATGACCAGAACTCCTTCTACGCTCATTTCGAGACGGGCAACATCATCCCAGGTCTGCCGACTAACGACAACACCGCCAGTGTGCTGGCTATCGAAGCTGAAGGGAGGAATGTGCACGCATTCTCGTTGTCCGAGCACGACGTGAGGAGGGCTCAGACACGGGTGAACACGAGGAAGGCTGTAGGCCCAGATGGCATCTCGGGGCGAGTACTTAAGTCCTGTGCTATGCAGCTAGCTCCGGTGCTCACTACAATATTCAGCCTCTCCCTGGCCAGGTCCGTGGTCCCTGCCTGCTTCAAAAGATCCATCATTGTACCTGTACCTAAAAATGCCTCCCCAGCTTGTCTGAATGACTACCTTTCGGTGGCCCTCACCTCAGTAGTCATGAAATGCTTTGAGAGGCTGGTCAAGAAACACTTCTGCGCCTTCCTCCCTCGCAACATGGACCCGTTACAATTTGCATACCGTCCAAACAGATCCTCGGACAATGCGGTCTCCCAGGTTCTGCACACCGCTCTCTCTCATCTTGACAGCCAGAAGGGGGGCTATGTGAGGATGCTTTTCCTAGACTTCAGTTCAGCCTTCAACACGATAGTCCCCACCAGACTTGCCGAGAAGCTGCTGTAATTGGGGCTCAACTCCCCCCTGTGTGCCTGGGTCCTGGACTTTCTCACCACCAGGCCCCAGGTAGTCAAGATGGGAGGAAATATATTGAAGTCCCTTACCCTGAGCACAGGATCCCCCCAGGGTTGCGTCCTCAGCCCCCTACTGTACTCCCTGTACACACATGACTGTGTGGCTAGGTTCAGCTCCAACTCGATAATCAAGTTTGCTGATGACACCGTGGTGGTGGGCCTGATCGCCGATAACGATGAGAAGGCCTACCGGGAGGAGGTGGCTGATCTGGCACTGGTGTCAGGACAACAGCCTCCTCTTGAATATCAAAAAAATTAGGAGCTGATCGTGGACTTTAGGAGGGCACAACATCCGAGAACGTACACACCATTGAAGATAAATGGGGATACTGTGGATAGGGTGAGCTGCTTTAAATACCTGGGAGTCCACATCTCTGAGGATATGACATGGACATCATACGCTGCCGCACTGGTGAGTAAGGCAAGGCAGCGCCTTTACCACCTCCGGCAATTGAGGAAATTCAGAGTGTCTCTGAGGATCCTCCAGTGCTTCTACTCTGCGGCTGTGGAAAGCATCTTGTCCGAAGATATCATGATTTGGTTTGGGAACTGCTCTGCCCAGGACAAGAAGGCTCTGCAGAGAGTAGTGCGTTCAGCCGAACGCACTATGGGAACTACACTCGCCCCCCTGCAGGAACTACACATCAGAAGGTGTAACTCCAGTGCCAACAAGATCATGGGAGACCCCTTCCACCCTAGCAACGGACTGTTCCAGCTGCTACGGTCAGGCAAACGCCTCCGTTGCCATGCTGTGAAAACGGAGAGGATGAGGAGGAGTTTCTTCCCAGAGGCCATTAGGACTGTAAACTCCTATCTCACCAGGGACTAACCTTACTGTACCATTCTACTGTTGTGTGGTGTCTTTTTAAAATTGCTGTTTTTTTTCTTTTTTCCTCCCACAAATATGTAATATGTGAATATGTGATTCTGTTCCAGTCTGTTTGTAGTTTGTTTGTGTTTTTTTTTTGCACAATCTGCAAGCATTGCCACTTTTCATTTCACTGCACATCTCGTATGTGTATGTGACGAATAAACTTGACTTGACTACCCATAGCTAAAATAGTAAAATCCTGACAAACACATGAATCTCTGTTACAAAGTAGAGACACCACTGGTAATTAGTCTTTGAGGTCAATTGAATTTGTTCCAACTCACTCCTCTGTAAATATATTTTCCATTCCCCCAGCATATGGCCAGCACTTTGTGGTTACTTAATATTTATCTGCAAGCCAAAATACAGACTGTAAATTGAAAGTGGATGTTTGTTGATGCACTGACTGTACAGCCAATTTTACAAAACAAAAACAAACTTTGTGATTCATTTGAAGTTCATTTTTGAGGACATCGTTATATTAGAAGAAAGACAGTTTTTTTTTCTTCTAGTTTTCTTGTGATGAGCCCCTATTTAACAAAGATGACAAACATGTTAACAAAAGTTGTGGAAAACAGGTGGATTTCATCCATCTCGTAAAAGGTGGGAGGGCATGTTGCAATGAAGATATTAGAACATTGCCACAGGATATAGATAGGTTGTTTGAGTCAGCAAAAACTTGTCAAATGGAACTTAATGTGGAAAGGAGTGAGGTAATGCACCTAGTTTAGTTTAGTTGAGGGATACAGAATGAAAACAGGCTCAAGAGCGTACTGAGTCCACACCGACTATCAGTCACCCATTCACACTAGTTCTATGTTCTATGTTATCCCACTTTTTCGTCCACTCCCTACACACTAGGGGCAATTTACAGAGACCAATTAACGTATAAATCTGTTTAAGAAGGAACTGCAGGAGACAAAAATGCTGGTGAAACTCAGCGGGTGAGGCAGCATCTATGGAGCGAAGGAAATAGGCAACATTTCGGGCCGAAACCCTTCTTCAGAACGTATAAATCTACATGTCTTTGATTTCACAGGGTCTCATGGAGAACATGCAAACTCCACCCAGGTAGCAAACACGGTCAGGATCGAATCCAGGTCTCTGGTGCTGTGTGGCAGTATCTCTACCAGCTTTGCCACTGTGACACTTCAATAAGAGGAATCCAAAGCCAGGCCACTATCTAAATGGAAAAAGATTGCAGATGAGGAGAGAACTAAGGAATCTATGTATTGTGCATGAATTCCAAAAGGTTAACAGATAGGTGTAGCAAGTTTTTTAAAATGCTAGCCACATTTTGGCTTCAAATGCAAGAAGGTTGGAGTTGATAAGGAGGGAGATATTGTTACAATTATACAGAGCACAGGCGAGGCCACACCAGGTGCACTGTGCACCATTTTGGTTAGGATGTACTGGAACTGGAACTAGTTAAAAAAGGATTCACTGGGCTAACTCCCAGGATGGGTGGCAAAATAACTTAGATTTGTATTCTCTGGAGTTTGGAGGAGTGTAGGTTGATCTGACTGTAACCTATAAAAACCTGATGGGGCACTGGATAATGAAATGTTTCCACTATTTGGAGAATTTCAGACGAGGCGACATAGTTACAAGATTAGGGGGCAGTCTGAGGTGCATAGGAACTTCTGGCAGAGGGTAGTGAATATCTGGAATTTTCTGCCCTACATACTATAACATTGGAGCATTTAAAAGGTAAGAAGATCAGATCATTCAGGACAATGGGGAATTGCCACCGAGACTGGGACAGACCAACCATGATCATATTGGACTGAAGGGCCTGTTTCTGTGCTGCGTGACTCCACAACTATGAATAGAAGAGAAGCAAGATACGTTCCACATGTTCCGTGTTGTGACGAATGCTGCCTGAACCCAGAGTATCCAGTGCATTCTAGCTGGCATTAGTGAAACCCTGTCAAATCCATGAGTCTTGGAGTAAGGGTTGGTTTTGTCAGATTTATGGGACATTAAGGTAGTAGACTGACAACAAACCACAACATTGTTGTGATTCCTAAAGGCAGATTCTTGGAACCACAGATTCGTGCTGGTTCTTTGGCCACCCATGTCCATTCTGATCATCAAATACTCATCCCTACTAATCCCATTCATCAGCTCTTATCCGCTCCTTGCTATGCCATGATGATTCCGGTGCACGTACAGATAATCCTAACATTTTGTGCGAGTTCCTCCCTGATCGTCTTAAATACCACAAGGTTTATCTTTGGCCATTGAGGTAGATGACTCCAGTACACCTTCCAATTACAAAGTGCTGGAGTAACTCAGTGGCTCAGGCAGCATTCTTCGAGGACATGGACCCTTCGGACTCGATATTGCAGTATGGGCAATTCCTTGCGTCACCCTTTCAATTACTGTTGGTTTGGTCACTAATTGCTTTATCTGATGCTCATGTGGATCATGACTGGAAGTACCTGGTTTAATTTCGCATGTAGGGTAATTTCCCTTGGAAGCAATCACATTTTGCTCCTGGTAGAATGGACCAATTGGCTCTGCAGAGAACAATGCCACACAATCCTACCTTGTTTTGCTCTTCGAAACTTTATAAACTAGAAGATACCAGACTCCATTTCTGAGATATCTGATTTCACTTAGGAAAGATTATGGAGTGTTAGAGTTGATTCAGTTGTGATCCAGGATCCAGACGAATGAAACCTATGAAAGATTTGTTTTCAATAAATGAGACAAGAAATCAGGGGAAAGCATTGAATACTATGTTGCAGAGCTGAAGGAGCTTGCTAATACATGCAACTTCTGTGAGTGCCTGAGAGAAAGCCTCATTCGAGATTGCATCGTCATTGGTATTGCAGACTGAACAACTAGGAAGACACTCCTTCAGAAGATGAATCTGACACTGCAGTGGACTGTGGACATTTGTAGACCCTCGGAGGTAACAGCGGCAAGAATGCAGGTCATCGGCGAAGAGCCGACAATACACAAGATGGAACGATTCAAGCCAAGGGAAAAGGTGGTTGATTTTCCTTCGCAGAGGAAGAATCAGGGACTAGTAAAGTGCAAGATCTGTGCAAGGACACACAAGCGTAGGAAGGAGAAATGCCCAGCGTATGGGAAGAACTGCAACAGATGCGGACGACAAAACTACTTGGCCTGCTGCTGCAAGCAGAGGAAGCAGAGCATGCAGAAATGGGGTCTGCACAAAGTTGTAGAGACATCTGACACAACATCCATTTCTGACACAGGGTCTGTGAGTTGCATTGAGATCAATGCAGCCGGAAACAATTCCTCTTCAGTCCTATTCGTAGAGATACAGGTCGGCACAGAAGCCATCAAGCTTCAGATTGACTCGGGTGCCAGTGTTAATGTGATTCCCAAGCATCTTGTACCCAACAAAGAGGACATTAGACGTGAGATGTACAACGGATCCAACCTGCTGGCGAAAGTCGTACTCCGGAATGAGACAAACAACAAGAAGTACCGGGTTCACTTCATAGTGGTACCCGATCCTGGAAGAAGGTGATGTCGTATGACTCAAGCCCTACAAACTAGGAGATACCAGATGGCAGAGAGCAACAGGTCAGACACAACTGGATGAGAGATCATACGAAGTCGAGACAGTCAGGACTTCTAACCCGACATAACCGAGTGGATCTGAAGCAGACCGGAGAATTACCTCCACATATAACTCCAGAGAAACCACCAGATGTGGAGAAGACTGGGACACCTTTGCAACCTCAGCTGATATGGAAAAGACGAACACAGCATGCATCACCGGAAAAAGAAGCAACTCGTGAAACTCGTAACACAGAGAAATCAAAACAAAAACAAAGTGACGTAAGAGAAGAAACTAGAAGTGATGCACAAAATGTATCTACTGAAAAGAAAGACATTTCTGAAAGAAACACCATCACAAAGACTAGGGCAGGTAGAGCTGTCAGACCGCCGGAAAGGTACAGTGAGTATGTCACAAAGTAATGTGTTTTGCTGTGATGGACCTACTTGCTTATGAGAAGAAAGCATGTGAACATTAGTTCATGTTATTGAAATGTCACAAGTGTGACCATGATTGAAATTGTGAAATAATACAGAACAGTTGTTTTACTCTCAGTTAAACCATATTACTACAGTGTAATATTATGAAAAGTGTTTAAGTTTACTCTGTTTTGGGATCGTCGGAAATGAAATCCCAAAATGTCAAAAAGAAAAGGATGTGACAATATCCGTGTAATTTATGCATATGAGCTGTGCTGATTCTCACACATGCTCAGTAAACCATTCGGTGACCTTTGACTTGGAAATAAATAATTCCTGTTTTTGATTCCAACATGAGTGTGTGTGCAGCCATCTTTCTCTGTACATTATGTACTAGTTTACTTATTTTATAAGCAGGCAGATATCAAAACAAAGTGTTCCAATTCAATCTTTGCGATAATCTCAAAGAATGATAATTTAAAGGGGCACCCAGAAGCATGTCTCTCAACTTTAAATTTTAAAAGTATATCGTAATTTAAAGGTAATATCGGGTCAATATTTGGGAGTCAAATGGTTTAATGCAGCCATTCTCCCCTGCATTGCCTATTCATCAAAAACACACTTTTAACATGAAAATCTCTCCTGTGTTGACTGTGTGAAATGTATGAGGTCATGGCATAGGGATGTTGAATTCCACTTCAGAAATTCAAGAGTTCAATGCCCAATGGACCAATGTCCATGGAAACTAAATTTCGGAAGCAAAGTATGACAAGCTTACAACACAGAACAAACAACAAAGGTTTCTCCAAATATGAATGAGAGAATTTTGATCAGCATTGTTTCTTCCTAGTTCAGTTTAGTTTTAGTTTAGAGATAGAGTGTGAAAACAGGCTCTTCGGCCCTCCGAGTCCACGCCGACCAACGCTCCTCGTACACTAACATTATGCTACACATACTAGGGACAATTTACAATGATACCAACCAGTATATCTGGAATGTGGGAGGAAACCGGAGCTCCTTGCGAAAACCCACGCAGGTCACAGGGAGAACATACAAACTCCGTACAGGCAGCACCCATAGTCAGGATCGAAACCTGTAAGGTTTGCGCTGTAAGGTATCAACTCCGTCGCTGCGCCACTATGCCTTTCTGTTCGCAAGTTTTCCTCTGTACCCCTAAATCAGAAACATGGATACCTCATTGTATTTTGATATCTTAACCATGCCTTTTATATATTTGGGTCCAGATTTGCGAGGTACTTGAAACAAAAGGACTAGAAATTAATTCATACAACTCCAAAGAAATCAACTTTAAAATGTTGAAAATCGGCTTAACCTGAAGTGGAGTAGGTTTACATACAGATATGAATTTCTGGATCTTGGGTTAGAAATTACAAGCTTGGAGGTAATTTCTAAATCAGGCAACAGGGCAAAGTTAAACCCCTCACAAAATCAGAATGTCCGAATAAAATTGTGATATTCGGCAAGCACGCCTATGGTTACAGAATCATAAACTGCCCACACAAGGCAAGGGTTTAAATGTCAAAACCAAAGCTCTCTGTCATTGAATCTCAGAGGGAATTGTTTGTTGCAGCATTTCACCAATCTTCATTTCCAGCATTGATTTTTTTCCCCGTTGTTTTAATCCACTTGATCAATAAGGAGAACAAGCGCGCCAGCTTTTCTTTCTTGGCGTTTTATGCTGATGAATGAGAAGCATCAAAGGTGAAGTGCAAAATCAATGCATCATTAACATCTGCAAAAGAGTTGGCAACCGATGCGTTGGTTGGCTGTCATCCTGCCCGGTAAGCACACTACCCAATTGAAGGTGGCGGTCGCAGCAGTGTGGGCAAAGCCAAATTCAGATCGTTTTAGCCTCAACTGGAAAGTCCTTGGACATCAAATGATTTTCTGGGAGGAGCATCACACGGGGAAAAGTCGATGATGATGGTATTGATGAGGTGGTGCACTTGTGCTAAAACTCTTTCACTTAGCACGGCACAACAAATATGTCTCTCAGTGCACATAACAATAAACAAAACCAAAGTAAACTAAGGCGGCTTTTATGCGTAATTTGCATCACAGTCTGGTGGTCAAAGAGTTCAAGTTTTAATCTTCATTTCCTCATCCTCTCTGTCTCTTGTTCTAGGAGATACCACAACCGGAAGTGGCCGCGCTGGCTGGCAGCTGTGGCTCACCTGCAGTCCGTCTGTTTTTAAATTTTTTTGTTGTCTCTAGCATTTGTTTTAGTAGAACTTTGTTTTATTAGGTTGTGTATGTGGGGTGGGGGGGGGGGGGGGGGTTAGGAGAAGCAGAGTTTTAGTCTCTCCCTTCGGTGGGATGCGTGTCCCCCGTCACCGTTTGTGCTGAGGCCTAATGGCGGAGCTGTGGCGGCGGCCCAGCTTAGAGCTGTGGTGCTCAGCAGCGGCGGTGGTCCGGTTTAGAGCTGCGGTGCTCCAGCGGCGGCCCAGTTTAGAACTGCAGTGCTCAACGGCGGCGGCAGCCCAGCTTAGAATTGCGGTGCTCCAGCGGCGTTCCGGTTTAGAGCTGCGGTGCACCAATGGCGGTCTGGCTTAGAGCTGCGGTGCTCCAGCGGTGGTCCGGTTTAGAGCTGCGGTGCTCCAGCGGCGGTCCGGCTTAGAGCTGCGGTGCTCCAGTGGCGGTCTGGTTTAGAGCTGCGGTGCTCCAGCGGTGGTCCAGCTTCGAGCTGCGGTGCTCCAGCGGCGGTCCGGCTTAGAGCTGCGGTGTTCCAGTGGCGGTCCGGCTTAGAGCTGCGGTGCTCCAGTGGCCGTCCGGTTTAGAGCTGCGGTGCTCCAGCGGTGACGGTCCGGCTTAGAGCTGCGGTACTCCAGCGGCGGCGGACCGGCTTAGAGCTGCGGTGCTCCAGCGGCGGCGGCGGTCCAGCTTAGAGCTGCGGTGCTCCAGCGGCGGCGGCGGTCCAGCTTAGAGCTGCGGTGCTCCAGCGGCGACGGTCCGGCTTAGAGCTGCGGTGCTCCAACGGCGACGGTCTGGCTTAGTGCTGCGGTGCTCCAGCGGCGGCGGCGGTCCAGCTTAGAGCTGCGGTGCTCCAGCGGCGGCGGAGGCCTGGACCGCCTCAGCGCAGAGGGAGAACTAGGAGGGATGAAGACAATGACTTAAGACTTTTGCTTTCCACCACAGTGAGGAGGTGCCTGGTGAACTCATTGTGGTGGATGTTGGATATGTGTTTATTGTGTGTTTTGTTTTTTTTATATGTTATGACTGTATGGTAACAATTTTGTTCTTTCGGTCTGAATGAATAAAGGAATCTAATCTAATCTAACCCTTCCTGTAAGCAGATTAGTCACCAACTGACTCCCCTTCCCCCTCCCCCCCCCTCCCCAATCTTTGCACGTCCACAATCCTTTCCATCGTGACTTTAATTTCATGTTTCGTACATCTTGTGTTTTATGACTGTTGGCAGATCAATTTCCCTCCTGGGATAAATAAAGTTTTATCGTATCGTAACATAAACAGGAATTAATTGCGTTTTCCATGGCTGCCCAGTTTTGTCTTAATTACTGCGTACACAATTGGCGACAATAATTACATCATTATTGTCTCATATTTATCTATATGTGTGGTTAATAAAAGCCAGTAATTCATGGTTAATAATTCACTCCAAATATCTACACTCGCACTTTGACATTAACCCAGTCATCAACTCTGGGGACAGCAGTACAAAATGTGACACGAGTACCATGGCTGTGCTTGCTAATGCTGCTGAAACAGAAAATAAAATAAACAGTAGAACAAAAAGTATGATAGAATTATATGCACCTAAGAGAGAGCACATGAATGACATGCATTTAGTCGGACTTAGCATCGCATGTAGTATCAACTCACTGAGATACCAGAGCCATCATTGCATGAGTTTAAGAAGAAGCTGGAGGAATGAAGTTGCACAGTTCCTTATTTGCTTGTACAATAACACCTATTAAAATACATCTGCTCAGGTACATGGATAGGAAAGGTTCAGAGGAATATGGGTCAAAAATGGGCAATAGGAACTTGCTTAGATAGGGTAGGAAACAATTGAAGATGTTGGTTTAAATTGAAGGTAGACACATCGTGCTGGAGTAACTCAGCGGGACAGGCTGCATCCATTCCTTCTCTTCACAGATGCTGCCTGTCCCGCTGAGTTACTCCAGCAAGTTGTGTCTACCTTTGCTTAGATAGGGCATCTTAGTCGACATGGAGTAGTTGGGCCAAAGGGCCTCTTTCCGTGTTGTATGAATCTCTCTCACTCATTCTTCCTGAGGAAAGGATCTGGGTGTTGAGTTGTCCATTCTATCCACTCTTTCACATATCCTCGTCGCTAAACATCTAAAAACAGAGCAGTAAACTTGTGGTCAGTGGCTCTCTAACAACCCAGAGGACGCGCTGATCCATGTGTCTCTTGGCCATCCATTTTATAGCTTGTTCGGCAGCTGACTGAGGTTGGAGCCAGTGCCTTTCCTGGCCTTCTAGCATTCCAGCACTGGTGAACATTTCATTAACGTTCCATTCTTACATATCAACTTTTACGACATTGTAAACTACTTTTAAAATTGAAATACCATTATACTAATGTGAAAATGGCAGTGGCTTGTAGACCCCACAAAGCATTTTGATGGTATTCTCTGAGAGATAAAGATTTAGTGGGATAGCAAGAAAACTCTGCCTCAACAGCACCATGAGCAGTATCAACACATTGGTCAAAGAGAGATGATAGATGGGGGTCATTGTTTGCCAGCTCTTTTTAACGTTGGAACCTCTGACAATGCAGTTGTCCTTCAAAGCAGCACTGAATTGTCTGCCCGTATCACCTGCTGAACCTAGACACTTCTTCCTCAAAGGCAGGAGTGAGAATTCTGAACCATAAATCATCTGCTGGAGGCTTCAAACCGCATGTACCTGATTGTTGAGTTCACAAAACACAAAATGGTGGAGTAACTCAGCAGGCCGAGGAGCCTCTGGGAGGGAATGAGTAGGCAGTGTTTAGGGTCAAGACCCTTGCTCAGACTGATTGTAGTAGGGAGGAGATAGATGGAAAAGAGGTGGGGGACAGGACACAGTCTGGGTTCTGACCCGACCCAAAACCTCACCTGTCCATTCCCTCAACAGATGCTGCCTGACCCACTGAATTCCTCCAGCACTTTGTGTTTTACTTAAAATTCCAGCATCTGCAGTTCCTTGCATCTCCACTTGTACCTGTTATACTAGAAAACACCACCCTCAAACAAAAACAACAGTGTAGTAATGGAAGTGCCCAGATTATAATTTTAACTGAGTGTTGTACAACAAGCAGTTCAGAGAAAAGAAACAGAGGGACATATTTTCTCAATCTAACACCGAAGGCCATTTTCGCATCGTTATTTTTCCTCTGACTTTACCTCTGCCTTTGTAAATGTATTAATAATAAAGGCAGAAACTGCTGGAAACAGCAGTTCAGGGTGCATCGGTGGAAAGAGAATCAGAGATATTATTTTAGTCCGAGACTCTTCACCAGAGTTACTGCACACCATCTGCCGAGGGATTAAAGAAACCTTTTCCGGAAACATGACTGATGAGTGTGGCCTAAAAATCAATGCCCAGTAATAGGCTACACTTGGTCCACTTGCTGTTAACCCCAACCTATTCACTGTAAATCATTATATAACAGTGAAAATAGCATTATTCGATAATTTGAAATAAGTAACATAAATATACAGCAGATTCTGAATTCTAAAATATGAAACACATAATTTTGATTAGATTATCTTGAATTGAAAGGAGTAAGCAGTGTATCATTTTTAGAAATTATCCTGAAAACAATATTGCTATTTCAATTTAATTATTTTCTCCTGATCTCTGGCGCCAGTGAGTCTAATGGCAAAATAATGTGGTTTTCAATGTTCTGCAATAATGCTGACACTAAAGATATATTCTTCACTGTCAGGGCCACTGTGTCCATTATCAGAAGGAGCCTTCATGCCGTTCATGCTTGGCAAGGTGATCGCTCAGCATTATCTGACTCTCAAGCTGATGTATTCTCATATCTCCATCTATATCCTCGAGCGAAGTCGGAAGTCCTTTAAAACAATTGAAGGAATAGCTGGAGGAGGGAAGGCTACAACAGCAAGTGATTAGAACCTGGAGTCCCTGCAGTTAATCTCAACCATGGCCTGGGTTTGTGTTCCAGAACAATGTAAATACAATCTGAATTAAACACAGTTTAGTGAATTTGTTCTCCTTTAAGCATAATGGTGCATCTGGGTGAATAAAATCTGCTGACTATTCATTGTCCATGCGGATAAAATGTTTCCATCTGAGAAGTCAGATGCCTTCAGGGTAAATAGAGGTTAGGGATAAGGCCTGAATTCAAGGTGCTTTAGCCATTTGGATTCAAAATGGTGTGTATGAAATCACCCCTGGCTCAAATGTCCCCAGATTTATCGAGATAGTGTTGTAAAATCATTTAAAACAATAGCTTCATTTGTTGTCTGAAAACAAAATCTTATTATAAATGCTATTGCAATGCTGAAATGAGATATTAAAAGACCCGTGAGTCATCAGATTCTTTCCACACCAACAATAAAAACAATCTCCCTCTAGCTGAAGAGGAAGTGATGGGGTAGACATTTTACATGTATGCACTTCTCTTTGTGGCCTATTTGTTTGGCCAATCTTGGCGTCATCCAGGCAGATCTAAGAAGGTGACTAATGATTCTTTCCAGGGTGTTTCTTTCTCTGGGCCTGTTGCCAGTCCAGACATCAACTCTATGGCATCTTTATAGTGAGAAGCTCACAACTCAAACAGTGTGATATCAGTGCATCTTGGAATCTCATCGACAGCTCAGCTCCATGGAAAATGTAATTTTTCACTGAGTGACAGGTTGCTGAGTACCACAGTGAATAACATGGTTTACATTCAGCAGGTGTTGTTCATGCTTAGTAACGGTGCAGCACGGTGGTGCAGCGGTAGAGTCACTGCCTTACAGCGCTTACAGCATCAGAGACCTGGGTTCGATCCCGACTCTGGGTGCTGCCTGTATGGAGTTTGTACGTTCTCCCTGTGACTGCGTGGGTTTTCTCCGAGATCGGTTCAGTCCCGCACTCCAAAGACGTACAGGTTAATTGGCTTGGTGTAAATATAAATTGTCCTCAGTGTGTGTAGGATAGTGTTAAAGTGTGGGAATCACTGGTTGGTGTGTTTTCTTTGTTAAGACATTATGGCCTTCTTATCTGTATCGATCAAGTCTGGTCAAATAAACAGATGGCATGTATTCAGGATGTATAAACAAAGAACTGTAGATAGACTTAAAATGACAAAGTAACTCAGCAGGTCAGGTAGCATCTCTGGGTAAAATGGGGAGGTGACGTGTTGGGTCGAGACCCTTCTTCAGGTTGGTTGTAGTGGGGTGGGGGGAAGATTGGAAGCTTAAAAAAAAACCCAAGACAAATTGGCAACGGATGTTCTCAGGCAAGGAAGTTCCCTGTTAGGCCGATTGTTGGTTTCATATGGTGAGAGCCCAAGAAAGATGCATTGTTGCTAACTGTGGAACTGGTTGACGGACTTTTCGTGGAGGAAGGGCGGTATGAAGAAGGGTGTTGACCTGAAACATCTCCCCCTCATGTTCTCCAGAGATGCTACCTGACCTGTTGAGTTACTCCAGTTCTCTGTGTCCTTCCTGGCATGTGTAGAGGCTTTTCTGTAACCAAAAGATGTTACAAATCTATACTTTTGAACAATAGATACTATAGTTTATGTGGATATGCTGCAAGTAATTTTCTGCAGAACAAGGTCCCTTGAAAATCAATAAGATAATGACCAGATAATTTGTTTTACTCATCAGAGTTGAATCATTTTCAGATAATGCGATCTTCTCAATGCAGCCGAAAAGGCCGGTAGGTGCTCAGTTTAAAGTATGTCAAGTAACATCACTTTCAGCAAAGACGCTGACAGAATTCTGTGGGGAGTTTGTACCTTTGATTATCCATGAAAATCTCTGGAGTTGACAGTGAACATTGCAAACTATTACACAGAATGGAATTGTGACAAATTTGGTTGAACAGAACCTCATATTTCGCTTGGGCAGCTTACAACCCAGCGGCATGAATATTGATTTCTCTAATTTCAACTAACCCTTGCATTCCCCCCTCATTCCCTCCCACACCGTAGAAGTGCTGCAAGTTTATTTATTATCACCTCTTCCACAGCCAATAATGCACCATTGTTGGCTCCACCTTACCTTAGTCATTGGTGCTGATTTCAATTTGTTCTGTACCTTGACATACCTCTAGTTTCCCTGTGCCCTGATTCTCAATCTGAAGAAGGGTCTTGACCCGAAACGTCACCTTTTCCTTTTCTCCAGAGATGCTGCCTGACCTGCTGAGTTACTCCAGCATTTTGTGTCTATCTTTGGTGTAAACTATCATTGGTGTAGTTCCCTACTATACATCAGGTTGGATCTTCTTCACTGACCTAATCCATGCAATCCAATGAAGGATGTTTATCCTCCTTTATCTAGAATGCTAGGGTTAACCTTATTACATGATTCCATGCAGTATTTCCATCAATGGTGAGGGAGCATCAAAGTGGCAGCAGCTGCAGTATCTGTCCAATGTGCGCCAGAGCTTTAAGGATGAGTCACTTTGAAGTTTTTTAAAAGATTTGTTTGCTCCAGGCAGTGTCCAATTTTACTGAAGTGGTACTTTGATTCATTGAGTGTTGTAATGAAGATATGCTGGGCTGGTTCCAGAGATGAAAGGCTTCCCACCATGAAAAGAGATAGAAGACTAGGAGCGTATACTCCAGAGGTTAGAAGAATGAGAGAAGATCGCATTGAATACACTCTCTGGGCTCAGCAGACAGGTTGCAAGGAAGATGTTTATTCTGGTTGACGAGTCTTGCACCAAAGTTTCAGAAAAGAGTCATAGCATGAAAAGTAAGATTAAACGAGAGCTTACCAGTTTGAAGTTTGATCTTTATTTAATGAGGAGTTACGATGAGCGATTACGTGAAGAAGGCCGTCAGCACACATGCGCGTCAATCTTCAAAGAAGCAGTGTGAAATCACAGGTAACAGTAGTTGACCTGAATATAGTAAGATTGGAGGGAACTTGAAAACTACCAGATGACCTTCATAATATGAGGGTTGGGAGCGGTGGGCACGTAATCGCTCATTGTAACTCCTCATAAAATAAAGATCAAACTTCAAACTGGTAAGTTCTCGTTTAATCTTACCATTTCACTTCGGAGTCACGTGAGTGATTCCATGAAGACTTCAAAGCTCTGTGAGTTAATGCCGGATACGAGTCCAGGCGTCATGCACTGCATCAATTGACCATGGATGAGTGAAAAAAATTAATGCATTCATCCATGACATAGTTTGTTCAAAATGTTGATGCTTTAATCATCAAAGGAGAATAATAGTGACCCCTCCCATCCTGGGGGAAACTATGAAACAAATCATAAATGGAATTTGGCAAATACCCCCGGTCTGGCAATGGGTTATCATAAAATGTTGGAAAGTTCATTTCGTTTGACCATCCTGCATCCCGACTTTGCCCCGAAATCCAGCGGGAAACTATGTTAGAAGAGATTCCTGCAATAGAAACATAACCTGGAAAGTTTAAAAACTTACCTTCAGGTTGAAACTTACCGCTGGCAGGATCAGCGCGCCTGCCAATCAGCGTTGCGCCATGCATCGACGTAATGACGCGCATGCGTGCTGACGGCCTTCTTCACGGAATCACTTACGTGACTCCGAAGTGAAACAGGCTTTTCGGTCTAACTCATCATGCCAACCAAGTTGCCTACATGAACTAGTCCTATTTGCCTGTGTTTGGCCAATATTTCTCCAAACCTTTCCTGTCCTATCTAAATGTCATAAGATCACAAGGAATAGGAGTAGAATTAGGCCATTCAGCCCATCAAGTCTACTCTGCCATTCAATCATGGCTGATCTATCTAATCCCATTCTCCCGCCTTCTCCCAAAACCTCTGACACTTGTACTAATCAAGAATCTTTCTATCTCTGCCTTAAAAATATCCACTGACGGCCTCCACAGCCTTCTGTGGCAAAGAATTCCACCGATTCACCACCCTCCCTAACTAAAGAAATTTCTCCTCATCTCCTTCCTAAAAGAAAGTTATTTAATTCTGAGGCTATGACCTCTAGTCCTAGACTCTCCCACTAGTGGAAACATCCTCTCCACATCCACTCTATCCAAGCCTTTCACTATTCTGTATGTCCCTCCTCATTCTTCTAAACTCCAGCGAGTACAGGCCCAGTGCCGACAAACGCTCATCATAGGTTAACCTACTAATTCCTGAGATCATTCTAGTAAACCTCCTCTGGACCCCCTCCAGAGCCAGCACATCCTTCTTTTAAAAATGTCTTTTAAACATTGTAATTGCACCTGCCTGAACCAGATCCTCTGGCAGCTCCATCCATATACCTATCACCCTCTATGTGAATAAGTTGCCCCTCAGTTTCCTTTAAATCTTTACCCTCTCACCATAAGCCTATGCCCTCTATAGGAGGAGTGAAATGTGAAGTCAGAGGGAGGAATGTGGATGGGAGGGAACAATGGGGAAGGGAAAGGTGGGATACAATGAAATATGGGACATGGGAAAGAGATATGCGGGGAAAGGAGCTGGGTGACTTTGGTGGTGGGTGAATGTGGGAGAGGTGCGTACACACCAGGGTGGAGGACGGAGCATGAAGGAAGGGGAAAGAGAAGGGGTATTACTTGAAATTGGAGAATATTGTGTTCATACCATTGGGATGTGGACTACCCAAAAGGAATATAAGGTACTGTCCATCCCGTTTGCATGTGGCCTCACTCTTGGAAAGCCTCAAGCTTAGAAAGGTCGGTATGGGAATAGGCAAGGGAGCTAAGATGGTTATCAACGAGGTGCTCCAGAAGGCCTTGGTGAACCAAACAGTCACCTGGCCAATGCTTGGCAAGGGATGTCAATGGTATCAAACTATAGAAGCACAGGCACTGTATGATGTGCGTAATGCCATCGATTGGGCAAGTCACATTGTCTTGCAAATTAGGCAACGCAAAGGTCACATTCCAAACATTGTCATTGAATAGAAGTGAGACTCTTGGTGATATTTCTCTTATCTAGCCAGAGATTGCCGATATGAATTGTGAACTTGAATAATTCAGCGGAAACAGGGAATTTCCCATTGATCTTCTCATCCTGGTTGCACCCCAATCTTTGCCTTCGTTGACGAGACTTCTGGGATAACTCCACAAACCAATTAAAGTATGCAAATAATTCCCAAGCAAAACATGAAGTACTGGAGTAAATCAGCTCGTTGGGCAGTTTCTGTGGAGAGACTGGTAGGTGACATTTTGGGTCAGGACCGTTTGTCAGGCTCAAGATTCCAGCAACCACAGTTCATTATATCTCCATGCAAGAAATTCTGTTGTTTCTAACTTTTGCTGCATATTTTACTTTTGTTTGCTTCGGAAATCGGGAAGTACATTTAGATAAAGTATTCAGAAATAAAACAATGTGATTGACAGAATATTGTGGAATCCTGACTAATGTGATTCCTCTCCAATTTTTTGTATTTATTAATCCACAGCATAGGCTTGCTTCCTTTCATAATTTGGTCGCCCAATTATAGGAAGGATGTCAACAAAATAGAGAGGGTACAGAGGAGATTTACTAGAATGTTACCTGGGTTTCAACAGCTAAGTTACAGAGATAGGTTCAATAAGTTAGGTCTTTATTCTCTGGAGCGCAGAAGGTTAAGGGGGGACTTGATAGAGGTCTTCAAAATGATGAGAGGGATAGACAGAGTTGATGTGGACAAGCTTTTCCCTTTGAGAATAGGGAAGATTCAAACAAGAGGACATGACTTTAGAATTAAGGGACAGAGGTTTAGGGGTAACATGAGGGGGAACTTCTTTACTCAGAGAGTGGTAGCGGTGTGGAATGAGCTTCCAGTGGAAGTGGTGGCGGCAGGTTCGTTGGTATCATTTAAAAATAAATTGGATAGGCATATGGATGAGAAGGGTATGGAGGGTTATGGTATGAGTGCAGGCAGGTGGGACTAAGGGAAAAAAGTTGTTCGGCACGGACTGGAAGGGCCGAGATGGCCTGTTTCCGTGCTGTAATTGTTATATGGTTATATGGTTATATGGTTATATAGTACAATAGGAGCAGTGAACTTCCCTCTTGTACGAATGCTGGGATGAAGTTGGAAGTTATAACTGCGAGCTCTGCATTGCATTAAATGCATCATTAAACTTTGCATCTGAAGCGATACCCAGAGCAGCACTTGGATACCATTGAGAAGCAGCCCGCTGGTGGGTATCACGGTATATAATTAACTGGTGTGAGCTTTTACTTCCGCTTTATTATGCGGTGGCTGCATTTTACTGCACCAAAGACTAAACTATTTACTTTTATGTGCTTGCACTCATGTTGCACTGGTCGTAATTGCATAGAAACCAGCAAAGACTGTAATAGAGTAAGTTAAACACTCTTGGTTTAGCTACAGGTCTATCAATCAATCAATCAGTTTTATTCGTCACATTGCACATAAAGTGCAAGTGAAATCAATTTGCCAGCAGCGGTACAATGAAAAAGAACACACAAAAACACAATAGAAATTTAACACAAACATCCACCACAGCAATCATCACTGTGGTGGAAGGCACAAAATTTGGCCAGTCCTCGTCCATTTTCCCCCGTGGTCGGGACCTCAACCCTCCACAGCCGCCGCTGCGGGTGTCCAGACGAGTAGACAAGGTAAAAAGCCCAGGTAAGTCCTGAATCGGTGCTTCCCCACCGGAGACCGCGGCTTCAGGTTGGTGTAGGCCGCAGGTCAAATGGAGTCCTCCAGTCCAATATCTGATAAAGATGAGAATGGAATGAAAGGAAAATAGATTGAAACATTTCTTAACACGACAAAGCAGTGTGGAGCAATACACACATTCTATTTGCCATTTAGATTTTAAGCAGCTATGGATTTGTTTATGATACAGCAGATAGTTTGTAAGAAACAGCATTGTAAGATTTTCTATATTTCTATGTTTCTATGTTAAGAACGAAGGAGCAGTTCGTGGCCACAAAGTGGAGCAGCTCCTGTTTCTCAAACACTCCCCAAAATAATCTGAAACTGTTTATCAAGTCCATTTTGTTTTTGTGTTACCAGTTACAAATATATTGCACCAATTCTGCTCATTGTTATCCTAAAATTAATTACCAAGTTTACAAACTTCATATTGAAAGTGTTCCACCATCTCAAAATATCAGTCTGAAGAAAGGTCCCACCCAAAACATCACCCATCCTTTTTCTCCAGAAATGTTGCCTGATCTGCTGAGTTACTCCAGCGCTTTGTGTCCATCTACCGTATAAACCAGCATCTGCAGTTCCTTCCTACACACCGTCTCAAGCAGTCAGTTTCCGGGGCAAGCCTCGTGTAAAACTGCAGAGGGCTGAGCACTATCATGGCGTGCTGTGTAATGTTGAACTCATTGTCACCGCTTCTGACTGGATAAATTCTATTCTTTAATATCTAATCAGTGGAATATCTTGGAAAGACTCAAAATTCAAAATGCTGCAGTAACTCAGTGGGTCAGGCAGCATTCCTGGAGGACATGGATAGACGACGGATCCCTCTCTTCTTCAGGATTTTCCTTGTCCATTTTCTAACACAATACAGGGCCATCGAACATAGAACGTAAACCTTCATCTGTAGTTCCTTGTGTTTCTAGAAAAGTATAGTACAGGAATAGGCCCTTCAGCCCACAACGAGTGTGCCAAACCAGCGGTATAAGTCTGTGGATATAAGGGAAAAGAACAAATCGGACATGTCATCTTAACTTGTCGGACAATGGGATTTGCTGGCTCACGGCCACTTGAAATGGAGAACGAGCATTTGGGTGGAGTTGGGAACCTCAAGGCACTTCATCAGGAGCAGACAGACAACCACAGCAAACTGCAGAGAGAGTGCACCTTGCCTCAAACTACCCACCCAGTATCCCCATCGAGCATCTCCTTCCCCACATCAGCCTCAGCAGCCACCTCAGAACCTACTAAGCCAGCCATCCTCAACTCCCAGAGACTGCGCATGGAGATTGGTCCCACACAATAAAGACAACGTATGCAGCATTCATGCGAACAGAAGATTGACTCATCGGGAGTCACAAAGTCATAGAACTGTACAGCACGGAAACAGGCCCATTGGGCCAAGCTGACCAAGTTGGTTGGTCCCATTTTCCTGTACTTATCCCATGTAGAGAGTTTGAGAATTGAAACTTTGACAATGCCCAGAAGCCATTTCAGACAGGGTTAGATTTTCTAAAAAACATTTATACTGTTAATTATGTGATACTATTATGTTAACCCATCAGCAATAAGCAATGTTAAGATATACTGAAGGCATTATAGAAGCATGTGAATTTTACACGTAGCACTCACATAATATCCCTTCTTTATTCATGAGTATGCATTTTGCAGCTTTCTCTGTTTGCTATTCTTAACGTCTGAATAAACAGACCAACCAAGCATGTTTGTACGACCTTACCTATTAAGACGTTTCTCATGTACAAATATTCACTGGATCATAATACCCAACAACTGCCTAAAGAACACCTTTATGTCCTGCCATTCCATCTTTCTTTCTTTGACTTGTTATGGGGCTGTCCCACTGTACGAGCTAATTCAAGAGTTCTCCCGAGTTTCCCCAATTCGATCTCGGAGAATTACGGTAATAGCCGCTCGTAGGTACTCGGGGCTCTCGTGGACATTTTTCAACATTGAAAAATCCTCACAAATCTTCCCGAGCTTACCGCGTTTCCCGAGTACCTGCCGTTAGCGTTACGAGCCGCTAAGAGACGTCCCGAGCTCCGACATACCCACTACATACATTCTACGTGCTTACCACGAGTTCGATTTTTTTTATATACTCGGGAGAGCTCTTGAATTAGCTCGTACAGTGGGACAGCCCCTTTAGTTTTAAAGTAATTTTCTAACTTGAGCTTGAAGTGAACTCAATAATCCTATCATCATCTTACATATGTGCTGGTCTAACTCTATATAACTACAGCAAAAAGGTTTGCTTTTATTTGACAGTGTGGTCACTGTTGGAGCTATCACCTTACTAACTCTCTGAAAGGACTACTTTGTTTTTTCTTGTACTGTTACTAACATAATTTATATTGAAAAGTAAGACTGTTAAAAAAATGTTTTAAGAAAATAATAGCCATTACTGTTGAAAGAGAAGGATTCTTAGTTGGAAATGAAAGCTTCAAACACTAAGTCACACGAGCAGTGAAGGGCTACACATTTTCTATTTGTTTAGTTTAGTCTTGAGATACAGCATGAAAACAAGCCCTTCGGACCACTGAGTCCATGCCAACATTAATCACCGTTTTACACTGGTTCAATGTTAACCCTCTTTCTCATCCACTCCCAACACATGAGAGGCTTTTTTTTTTACAGAGGCCAATTGACGTACAAAGTTGCACATTTTTGGGATGTGGTAGGAAACCAGAGAACCCAGAGGAAACCAACATGGTCCCAGGAAAAACATGCAAACTTCATGCAGACAGCACCTGAGATCAGGATCAAGCCCACATCTCTGGCGCCGTGAGGCAGCAGCTCTGCCAGTTCCGCCACAGTGTCATAACCGTATGTCATTTTTAATTTTGAGTAGATATAAGATCCAATTTTTTTTATAGTTAAGAAAGAACTGCAAATGGTGGAAAAATCGAAGGTAGACAAAAATGCTGGAGAAACTCAGCGGGTGAGGCAGCATCTATGGAGCGAAGGAATAGGCGACAATTTGGTTTGAGACCCTTCTTCAGACTAATGTGAGGGTGGGGAAGAAGGGAAGAAGAAAGGAAGAGGTGGAGGTAGTGGGCTGTGGGAGAGCTGAGAGGGGGAGGGGAAAGAGGAAGAAAGCAAGGACTACCTGAAATTGGAGAAGTCAATGTTCATACCGCTGGGGTCTAAACTACCCAAGCAAAATTTGAGGTGCTGCTCCTCCAATTTGCGTTGGGCCTCACTCTGGCCATGGAGGAGGCCCAGGACAGAAAGATCAGATTCAGAATGGGAGAGGGAGTTGAAGTGCTGAGCCACCAGAGATCAGGTTGGTTTTTGCGAACCAAGCGGAGGTGTTGGGCAAAGCGATCGCCAAGCCTACACTTGATCTCACCGATGTAGAGCAGCTGACACCTCGAGCAGCGGATGCAATAGATGAGGTTGGAGGAGGTGCAGGTGAACCTCTGCCGCACCTGGAAAGACTGCTTGGGTCCTTGGATGGAGTCAAGGGGGGAGGTAAAGCGACAAATGTAACATTTCCTGCGGTTGCAAGGGAAAGTACCAGGGGAGGGAGTGGTTTTCGTGCGAAGTGATGAATTGACCAGGGAGTTCCGGAGGGAGCGGGCTGTGCGGAAAGCCAAAAGGGCTGGAGATGGGAAGATGTGGCCAGTGGTGGGATCCTGGTGGAGGTGGTGAAATGTTGGAGGATTATCTGTTGTATGTGACGGGCGGTAGGGTGGAAGGCGAGGACAATGGGGACTCTGCCCTTATTACGAGTGGGGGGATGGGGAGTGAGAGCAGATGTACGGGGTATAGAAGAGAATCTGGTTAGAGCCTCATCCATAGTCGAAGAGGGGAACCCCCGTTCCCAAAAGACTAAGGACATCTGCGATGCCCTGGTCTGGAACACCTCATCCTGGGTGTAGATGCGGCGTAGATGGAGGAATTGGGACGGAGTGAGTCCCTTCGCAAATTGGAGGAGCAGCACCTCATATTTCGCTTGGGTAGTTTACACCCCAGCGGTATGAACATTGACTTGTCCAATTTCAGGTAGTCCTTGCTTTCTCCGCTTTCCCCTCTCCTTCCCAGCTCTCCCACAGCTCACTGTCTCCGCCTCTTCCTTTCTTCTTCCCCCCCCCCCCCCACCACTCCCACATCAGTCTGAAGAAGGGTCACGACCCGAAAGGTCACCTATTCCTTCACTCCATAGATGCTGCCTCACCCGCTGAGTTTCTCCAGCATTTTGTCCACCAACATATGGTTAAAGTTCTTTTTCCTTCAGTAATTTCTGACAGATTTTTAAAAGGCAAACTTAATCTCTCCCTGACATGAACAAGTAAAAGTAATTCTTCCACATTTTCTCGAAAATGATATTAACTTCTCAAAGAGGGGCACAGTTTAAAGGAGATGCGTGTGGCAAGGTTTTTCTACAGAGATGGTGATGGATACCTGGAACCCTCTGCCAGGGATGGTGGTGGATGCAGATATGATAGAAGCATTTAAGAGGTTTTTAGAGAGGTACATAGATATATGCATGGAATGAAAGGATATGGAGAATGTGCAGGGAGATAAGATTTGCTCTTGACGTTCAGCAGTGATATTGTGGGTCAAAGCAACTGTTCCTGTGATGTACTGCTTTATGTTCTATGTTATACCTCGACCAGTGATGACATTTTGTTCATTGTTAACCTAACCTCTTTCCTGCGCTGAACATTTTCCTTTACTTAAGTTACAGTATATTTGGAAAAATATCTACTTGGCTTTTTACTGGAACTTGTCAAGCACCATTATAATATTTCAAAGCAAAGCATGACACGTGTGGCACAGTTGCTGCTGACTTACAGTGCCAGAGACCCAGGTTCGATCCTGACCTCGCTGACCTCGAGAGTTTGTTTGTTCTCCGTGTGACCATGCAGGTTTTCTGGGTGCTCCGGTTTTCTCCCACCTTCCAAAGATGTAAAGGTTTGTGGGGTCATTCTAGAAATTGTAATTTGACACTGGTGTGTTGGATAGTGCTAGTGTAGGGGGTGATCGGTGGTTGATGCAGACTCGATGGGCCAAAGGGCCTGTTTACCACGCTGAATCTTTAAAGTCTAAAGACGACGTGTCTGAGACTGTTAAATATATGCTGCAACAGAAAGAGATCAAAGCAAAATTAAGATGAACTGACATCTCACAATTGATGCTGGCATTTATGTATAATCAATAAATGAAAAATGAGCACACTCTAGATTTATTAAGAAACATGGTTTTCTAATCTGTGACTTGCTTCTTGTATGTAATTTTAAGACCCTTTGCTGCTAGTTTCAACTTTTTTAATTGATATTCTGCACTGCACAATTAAAACATATGAAAATAGCCATTATTGCAATTGTTTAACTTGTTCAATTTGGAAGTCCAAGTCTTCATTATGGTCCAAAAAATGGCTGGAACATTAACTAACATGTCATAATACCTATTAGTTAACTTGTTAGTTTTAAAGTTATTTTTTAACCTGAGCTAGAAATGAACTCAATAACCCTATCATCATCTTACCTACGTGTTGGCCCAACTCTTTATAACTGCAGCAAAAAGGTTGCTTTCATATAACAGTGTGGTCAGTTTCCTTTCCTCTCTTCCTACTTTTCCTGCATTTATTTGTTCTGTGACTGACATAATTTAGATTGAAAAGTAAGTCCTTTGAGAACGGTTTTAAGGAAATAACCATGACCATTGAAAGAGAAGGATTGTTATTTGGAAAGGACTCCCAGTGTTAGCGATGAATCACCATCAATGTCCCTTGGCAAACATGGTCTGTTGTTGGTAACATATACAGCCTGAAATTAAATGTTTCCATGCAACTAGATGCCCGTGGATGTATAAAGCAGATGGACAAAACCACAGGGATCAGGGGATCTCTCCTTGCGCCAGGACCAATTTACTGCTCTAAAAATGAGTTGGAGGGATTTCTAGACGATTGAGTCAAGTTGGACATTAAGGGACATTTAGCTCTGCAGAAGGTTATCGACTTTGGGACTAGATTGGTGGGACATTTATTTTTGGAGATACGGTGCAGAAACAGGCCCTTCGGCCCAACGTGTGCACACCGACCAGCGATCACCCTGTACACTGGTACTGTCCTACACCCTAGGGACAATTTACAACTTTTACCGAAGCCTATTAACCTGCAAACCTGGATGTCTTTGGAGAGTGAGAGGAAACCGGAGCACCCGGAGAAACCCGTGTGGTCAGGGGGATAACATTACAAACTCCGTACAGACAGCACCCGTAGTCAGGATTGAACCCAAGTCTCTGACGCTGTGAGGCAGCTACTCCATGGCTACGCAACTGTTCTGCCCCTTATGGAGAAGGTGGAATTTCCATGCAGTCAGCACCTGAGGTTAGAATCAAACCTGGGTCTCTGGCATTGCGAGGCAGCACCTCTACCAGCTTCACCACTGTGCCAGATTTTTTATCCACACACTCCATTACATACATTAATCTGAGAAAACATCCATTTTTACCTGGATGTATACAGTATTGTTTTTCCATGGATTTCTTTATGACATGTAGAAGATGGCCAATCTCTGTCCATTGAGTCTGCACTAGCTCACAGTCTGAAGAAGGGTCTCGATCCGAAAAGTCACCCATTCCTTCTATCCAGAGATGCTGCCTGTCCCGCTGAGTTACTCCAGCATTTTGTGTCTCACTCACAGCCCATCCTTTGCTAATTCACCTTATTCTTCCCACATTCCCATCACCAGCCCCTGGTTCTACCACTCACTTGCATACCGGTGATAACTTATATTTGCAACCTGGAACTTTATGATGTGGGAGGAAACTGGAGCCCATCTGATCATGCAGAGGACATGCAAACTCCACACAGACAGCACCATGGATCAGGATCGAATAGGTGAAAATTGTTGTTACTAAAATGAATGTCAGACGAGGACATTTACACTTCTCCTTCCAGATAATTATAAAACAGCTGTATGGTCCATAAAGAGCCACAACCTACAGGTCTGTTGAACAGGTAGGACAGCTAAAGCCCAATTATTAATCATGTATTTGAACAATGGGTTGAACGGCCTCCTGAATTACAGCTAGATTTGGCAAAAGCTCTGCTCAATGAATTGTAGCCCAACACATCACACAGACCTCCCTCTCCCATCATCGACTGCCTCAGGAAAGCAGCCAACATAAACATGGACCACCCATGATCAGCAGGTCATTCCCTCTTCATCCCCCTTCAATTGGGCAGGAGATATAAAAGATTGAATGCACATACCACCAGATTCAGGAAGAGCTTCCTCACTGCTGTTATCAAACCACTGAATAATCCTCCCATAAGCTATGATGTTGTCCATTATTTTCAAACCTACCTCACTATGAACCTGACACTTTTTTTTATACACTTACACTTTCTCTGTAACTAATGCTATAATGCTGCAACACTATGTTGTGCACTCTGGTATTTTTCTCTTTGTACTACCTGATATACTTGTGTAGGAAGGAACCGCAGATGTTGCTTTACACTGAAGGATGGCAGGACTTCCATATGAAGAAAGACTGGATAGACTCGGCTTGTGTTCGCTGGAATCTAGGAGATTGAGGGGGGATCTTATAGAGGCTTACAAAATTCTTAAGGGGTTGGACAGGCTAGATGCAGGAAGATTGTTCCCGATGTTGGGGAACTCCAGAACAAGGGGTCACAGTTTAAGGATAAGGGGGAAGTCTTTTAGGACCGAGATGAGAAGATCTTTTTTCACACAGAGAGTGGCGAGTCTGTGGAATTCTCTGCCACAGAAGGTAGTTGAGGCCAGTTCATTGGCTATATTTAAGAGGGAGCTAGATGTGGCCCTTGTGGCTAAAGGGATCAGGGGGTATGGAGAGAAGGCAGGTACAGGATACTGAGTTGGATGATCAGCCATGATCATATTGAATGGCAGTGCAAGCTCGAAGGGCTGAATGGCCTACTCCTGCACCTATTTTCTATGATTCTATGATTCTATGAAGATAGACACAAAATGCTGGAGTAACTCAGCAGGCCAGGCAGCATCATTGGAGAAAAGGAATCGGTGATGTTTCGGATCAAGACCCTTCTGAATGCACGTACACAAATCTCTTCACTGTATCTGAGTGGATGTGACAATGATAAATCAATACCATCACCCATGGGCTATATATTTCTATGATTCTTTTAATAATTCTCCTGACGATAATTGATACATGCCTGGGATATTTAAAAGTTTTAGTGGGTTATTAAAAGGCAGGCATTGGTTCTTGTGGCAACGTATTTTTCAATTCATGCCTGCACTTCCCATATAACTTTGGCGTATCACCAGTAACAAGATGGGTGAACTGCTGCAGACTGAATAAACATTAGGAGTATACGGGGGGGTGTAGCACTTTTCTGGAGCTTCAAGCCATGGAGAAAGCAAACCTCATTTTTGAGATTCAGCCCCAGATTATTTCAAACTTTTTGCTTGACTGTCAATAGTTCGAACGGCCTTGAAGTTTCAGTTGATAAAAGGTATTGAATGTGAAAAGCACTTATGCACTGGTAAACTGCGACGGAACTTTTTCTCCTGGGCCCTCTTGTCGGTCTATTTTTATTTTGCCTTGCTCACATTACATGCATCAAGGCACAAATATGTTTGCCAATTTTGCTGGTGAATATTCACTGGGGAGTTAACCCATTAGTGAGCTCATCAGCTTTTGTAATAGCTCTCAAGACATTCCATTGCCTGGAAATTTAATTGTCCAATGCTGATTGTTTTGTATTTTGGAACTGAAAATCGATTGCAGCATTAAAATCATCATTTCTTGACGATTATTGGTAGCTCAAAAAAATGGACTGAACTCTTTGTGTACTGGAGTCTGAGAATTAACAAGGGTGGGTCCTATTTGGCCCATTGAGTCTGCACGGACCACCAAGCAAGTGTTTGTACCAATTCCATTTTACTCTCGCCAGTTTCTTCCAAAGTTAGGATCACTCGTTCACACTAGATCTATGTTATCCCATTGCTGCATCCAGTCCCTGCACACTAGGGGCAATTTACAGAGGCCAGTTAACCTGAAAACCAGCTTGACCTGGGGGGGTGGGGGGTGAGAAAAGCAGACCACTGGAGAGAAATCCCCACAGTCACACGGAGAACATGCAAACTCCACATAGATAGCACACGGGTCTGGGTTCGAACCTGGGAGTCTGGCATTTTGTGGCAGCAGCTCTGCCAGCTGCACCACTGTGCTTCCCAGTGGGCTGCACCTCTCAAAGTCTCTAGTTTGTTAACTTTCTCTTTGAAGTTCATTGTTTGACACTTAGTCAAATGCTGCTTTGATATCAAAGAGCCAGTCACCCTCGAAATTCATCTTATTGGTGTATGTTAGAGCGAAGGGTGTAATTATATCTGCGATTACACATGGACAGAGACTGGAGTATGAACTCACCTATTGCAGATCTCAGGAAACCATGACTGATGTCCAAATTAAAGAAAGACATATTGACACGACAATGTAGAAACATTGTAAGAACCCATAGAAAAAGGCCTAGTGGTGGAGGCAACCAGAAAGGTCACCTGTTCCTCTTTGAAATAACATCAGAACTTTTTTTCTCATTCGAGAGAGCAGACTGAAATTAACATCTTAAACTGGAGGGCAATGCCCCTGTCAGGCCAACCCACCCTCAACATTACACCAGTGTCAAACAAGACTTCTGTGTTCCAATCTTTGGAGTGAGACTTGAGCTGACAATCTTATGACTCCAAAATGGAACACTGGACTAAAAGTAACAAAGGTTTGCCTCAGTCACGTTAATTTGTTGGCTGCCAACAGAGCAATATCCAAAGTTGTGACTGAATTTGGATACCTCTCGCCAAGCCTCTTTGCCAGAAAGTTGCCATAACTCAAAAACTCACATTAAGAAAATAAATTGAGATTTGCTGTGAAAATTACCAAGAAAAATAATATATTCTGTAGGGTTCAACTTACATTGACTTTGTCCAAAATATTTAAACCAAAAAAAGATTTACAGATTGTGCAAACATGAAGGAAGATATTTTGACATGATGGGGTTTTATTTTCGATTGATCAAACCCTTCAACACGACAAAAGGAAGAATTGCTTATTTTTGTTACTTCTGATGTAAAAATAATTTATTTTCCAATGGTGTAGCCTTAATTTTATAATCAAAGCCCATTGATCTCAGTTCATGTCTCAAAGGAAAACGCCCTACAGTGCATTCAGAAAGTATTCAGACCCCTTTCCTTTTTCCACATTATTGTATGTTACAGCCTTATTTTAAAATGGATTCAATTCTTTTTTTATCATCAATCTACACACAATACCCCAAAATGAAAAAGCAAAAACAGGTGTTTAGAAATTTTTGCAATTTAATTAAAAATAAATAACTGAAATATCACCTTTACATAAATATTCAGACCATTTGCTATGACCCTTTGACACTCAAAATTGTTCGTAGACATCCGAGACAGAATTGTGTCGACGCACAGATCTGGGGAAGGGTATAAAACAATTTCCACAGCATTGCAGGTCCCATAGAGCACAGTGGCCTCTGTCATTCTTAAATGGAAGAAGTTTGGAACCACCAGGATTCTTCACAGAGCTAGCCGCCCGGCCAAACTGAGCAATCGGGGAAGAAGGGCCTTGGTCAGGGAGGTGAACAAGAACCCTATAGTCACTCAGACAGAGGTCCCGAGTTCCTCTGTGGAGATGGGAGAACCTTCCAGAAGGACAACTATATCTGCAGCACTCCACCAATCAGGCCTTTATGGTGGAGTGGCCAGACGGAAGCCACTCCTCAGTAAAAGGCACATGACAGCCCACTTGGAGTTTGCCAAATTGCTCCTAAAGGACTCTCAGACCATGAGAAACAAGATTGAACTCTTTGGCCTGATTGCCAAGTGTCAGGTGTGGAGGAAACCAGGCACCGCTCATCACCTGGGAAATGCCATACCTACTGTGAAGCATGGTGGTGGCAGAATGTTTTTAAAACAGCAGGAACTGGAGGTCAGGATCGAGAGAAAGATGAATGGAGCAAAGTATAGAGAAAACCTTGATGAAAACCTGCTCCAGAGCATTCTGGACCTCAGACTTGGGCGGAGGTTCACCTTCCAACAGGACAATGACCCTACGCACACAGCCAAGACAACGCAGAAGTGGCTTTGTGACAAGTCTGTGGATGTCCTTGAGTGGCCCAGCCAGAACCCGGACTTGAACCCGGTCGATCATCTCTGGAGGGAGCTGAAAATAGCTATGCATTGACACTCCCCATCCAACCTGACAGAGCTTGGGAGGATCAGCAGAGAAGAATGGGATAAATTACCCAAATACAGGTGTGCCAAGCTTGTAGCGTCATACCTAAGAAAACTTGAGGCTGTAATCGCTGCCAAAGGTGCCTCAACAAAGTACTGAGTAAAGGGTCTACACACTTATTTAAATGTGACATTTCAGTTATTTCTTTTTAATTACATTACAAAAATTTCTAAACAACTGTTTTCGCTTTTTTATTATGGGGTATTGTGTGTAGATTGATGATAAAAAAAAATAATTGAATCCATTTTAGAATAAGGGTGTAACGTAACCAAATGTGGAAAAAATGAAGGGGTCTGAATACTTTCTGAACGCACTGTATGTTATCCATTTAACAATTAAGTGCTGTGTCATCAGTCATGATGCCAGATCAGCAATGTTCACACTGACACTCATGGTAAGGTGAACTCACCCAATAGGTTTGATTCCCAGCAATGAGCAAAGGCAACTAGAATGTCCCTTGGGAAGCAAAAGCAAACTTGCATTCACCCCAACAATTTCTTCTTCTCATCCTCCTGGCTCTATCATGTATTGTGTTATATTTATTTGTATGGTAATTCAAATCTCACTGTACCAATTGGTGCATGTGACAATAAATGTAACTTGGACTTGGCTGTAACTCTTGAGTTTATAAGGGTAGGGCTGACAAGGATCAGATGAATTGGTCCAATAACAATTAATTGGATCCATCTGAAGCTCATTTGCCCGTGGCCTCAATTTAATGCAGAGTGTCAGTGTACTCCAGCAGCTTAGTATTTTTTTAAAATTTATTTTTATTTTTAAAGTAGGTGTGCTCTGGTCACTCTGCCAGTGACATGGATTAAAGGGGACTGACTGTAGGGATGATATGATGTCATAGTACTGAGCATAGATTAATGTGATATTTTATGTTAAAGACAGTTCAAGCCTATATTTATAAAATTTAACTGAGGGGGAAAAAGTGATTCTACTTACACTTTTGTGAGGAACCACTGTGGCTCAAATTATCTTGGACGTCTGTGAATGTTTGCTCAAAGGTAGAAGTGTGGGATGATGTAGTGGCTGCTGTGGACTCGGCATTGAGCCCAACTGTGGAACACCGACATTGAGGAGGGAGATCCTCTCAGCTTCACGCAGGGCTTGGCTGGTTGACAAATGACAATCCAATTCATTGAGGCTGCTGATCCAGTGGAAGTAGGTAAGTGGAATTGAGAGCTTGAGTTATTTCATAGTTTTAATAATATTTGCTTTGTATGTTTCAAATATTTTGTTTACTTATTTAAAGACAATTCAATAGTTTTTAAATGTGTATGGTATTACTTAAAACCCATCCAAAAGCAGCAAATGTAATCTAAGACGTGTCCCATTCCGGTCATTCCTTCTTCTCCTTGCTCCCATCTGGCCAAAGGTACAGAAGCTTGTAAGTGTGTGCCACCAGATTTGGGAATAGCTTCTTCGCCTTTGCTATCAGGCTTCTGAACCTTCTTTCTAGAAGCTAGGGAGCTGTCCAATTAACCTCTTCCCCATTGTAGACATTAGACTTTATTTATGGAACTCGTACTACAATGTTGAGAGCTATATTCTGTACTCTGTATCTTCCTCATTGCTCTACTGATTGTACTTGAGTATCTGATTGGTTAGCGTGCAACACAAAGCCTTTCACTGTACCTCAGTATACATGTCAATAATACACATGCCAATAATAAACCGAAACCTTATCCTAAGCTTTTTGGCTGTCATAGGACATTTGTGAGTTCTGGGACTGAGGTCTATCACTACCCACCACCTCCAGCCTGTCCTGCTGTGGGTAACAGCTCTCCATAAGGTCAGAAGGAATAGGAGTAGAATCGGGCCATTCGGCCCATCAAGTCTACTCTGCCATTCAATCGTGGCTGATCTATCTCTCCCTTTTAACCCCATTCTCCTACCTACACCCCATAGCCTCTGTACTAATCAAGAATCTATCTATCTCTACCTTGAAAATATCCACTGACCTGGCCTCCACAGCCTTCTGTGGCAAAGAATTCCACAGATTCACCTCCCTCTGACTAAATATGTTTCTCCGCTCTTCAGTATGGAGGCTCAGCTTACTCAAGCTGCTACTCACCCACCAGTCCAGGTCCAGCACGATATATCATATTTCCAGCCACATCCTGGGATACTCAAAACTTCCATCAACAGAAATGGTTAAGGTTTTATGCCTGTGGTACTGGCAGAAATTTTCCAGTAACATGACTTGGCATGTAAAATAAAATCTCATTTGACGTTAGTTAATGTGAAACATTTTCTGCAATAGACTGAGTCATGAAGTGATCTTGTTAAATCTCAGCTACCAATTCTGAGCACTGCATTAAAGTGGCATTTAGAGAGCGACCAGCCAACATCCGGTGAATCACTCATCCCATCAAAGATTATTATAGAATTTTATTTTTCTAATCAATACAGCCCTTTGGCATATAACATTCTTAAAGGATTGGACAGGCTAGATGCAGGAAAGATGTTCCCGATGTTGGGGGAGCCCAGAACCAGGGGTCACAGTTGAAGAATAAGGGGTAGGCCATTTAGGACAGAGATGAGGAAACATTTTTTCACCCAGAGAGTTGTGAATCCATGGAATTCTCTGCCACAGAAAACAGTGGACACAAATTATCTGGATGTTTTCATTAGAGAGTTAGATTTGGCTCTTGGGGATAATGGAATCGAAGGATATGGGGGAAAAAAGCTGGAACGGGGTACTGATTTTAGATGATCAGCCATGATCATATCGAATGGCCAACTCCTGCACCTATTTTTCTGTTTCTATGTTTCTAATATTTAAAAAAAAAAAAATATCTTGCATAACCCAACTTATTCAGGGAAGTTGAAGCAGATTTATTTCTGCACTCTCCCATCCAGGATTTGAAGGACACTTGTCAAATTTACTGGCTGTGCCCAACATTGATGTGAAGATTATAACCACCTTAATTCACCAATTACACCATTCAATAGAGTTCAATCTCATGCAAACTCCTGTTCAGACAAATCACAAACTCAGTCCTGCTATATCTAGGTCCCCAAACGTCATATGCACCTCATCCTACACATTCCCGTTAAGTTTCAGCCTAGCTTGGATCCGCACCCTATAGTCAGAGATCCATAACATAAACACAGCACCCACAATGGGACAAGTAATATTAGTCTGACTAATGTCAAACCCAGTCTGAATCTTCAAGGATCTCGACACCCATTCCTTCACTCCAAAGATGCTGTCTGTTCTGCTGTTCAGCATTCTGTGTCTATCTTCGATTTAAACCAGCATCTGCAGTTCCTTCAGACATTTTTTCTGCTCCACTGCAAAATCTCCTCAAGGAATGCCTACTTTGGAGAAATTCTCCTTCTCTCTCCAACTAAAATTCTGCAACACCCTCTCTCGTGTTTTCACGCCTTACCCTTTCATATATCTGTCTCCCTCTCCCTTTACTCTCAGTCTGAAGGAGGGTCTTGCCCGAAACGCCACCCATTCCTTCTCTCCAGAGATGCTGCCAGTCCTGCTGTTACTCCAGCATTTTGTGTCTATCTTCAAGCTATCACTTGACCCAATGTGTACAATCCTCAAAGCCTGGCTTCATCATCGGCTGTTTCCAAGGAGGTGACACCTAAATCTACCATTGACATCTAAGTCCTCCAACCACACCCAGACTCCATCTGAAAGACCCGAATCCTCAACAACAACAACAACAACAGCAGTAACAACATCCATTTCCTCCAACAATAGCTGACTCCACCAAGAATGCCTGAGGCCCAACTACACCTGATTCCTTCAACAGCATGATTCATCCACCAACACACCTGATCCCTCCAACAACATCTGACGCATCCCGCCAAGAGATGTGCTCTCCAATGGTCTATATTTCATACACTTTAATCTAGAAAATTGTTTTAGTGGCACATCTATCAAATGATTCCACTTCTGAACTTAACTATTGCAGCACCTGCTTTGTGTTGAAGGAATAAAGAGGCACGTATATGGCAGAATTGGTAGTAATGGTTCTGCTTTTGCCAGAATAATTGGAGGACCCTGTTGCTAACCCAGATCAGAACTGACATGAGCATTTGATAGATCTTGATTGATGCAATATGGGGTGAACAATCATTATATATTTTCTCCTCTTTAGAAAATAAGGATAAGTTTTTAAAGCACAACTTAAAAATAAATAAGCTGAAGATACGGCAATTCACATTTGAGTGTAAGGCAACATTCTGAGTTCCAAGTGTGAACAAAAGGGAACAGATAATGTCCAGCAGTGTGGTGTTTACACAACGAGAACATGGAGGAAAGTTCATACACCAGAACGTCAAACACTGGTAAATCAGATTGGAATTATGTTGTACATGCATATTATTTTACTACAATATTCATGCATTAAGAGGAAGCAAGATGGCGGCTGGTAGCATTTCCTGAACATATTTCATTTATCTCTACTTCATTCGTATTTATTCTCATTGAATCGTACAGCACGGAATCAGGCCCTTCGGCCCACTGCGTTCATGCTGACCTTGATGCCATTCTTTCATTTTTTTTCAACAGCCAATTATTTCACTCTTGCTTTGTTATATGTTCAGAAATGTTTGAGGAATTCAGTTTAATTCATTTAACTTTGATTGATTACGTTCCTGTTCTGCCTTAGTCTGATGATATTGGTGGCCTTTGAGCAACATGCTCATTGCTTAGACAATATTTATAAAAGTGCCAGTCAAGTACCAAGCAGAATGGTTGTGTTAAATAAATGCAACTTCAGCATGTCTCCAAATACTCTGACAAACTTGTACAGATATAGAAGATGGAACACAGAGTTGAATAGTACAACACAGCATAAGAACAGGCCCTTCGGCCCACAAAGTCTGTGCTGAACACAAAGGAGGAGGACTGCCTGAACTTTGTTGCCTTCCACCAATGAAGAATGCTGTAGTGGATGTTTGTGTTAAATCTTATTGTGTATTGTGTGTTCTTTTTAAGTGTATCGATGTTGGCAAATTCATTTCACTACACCTTCGGGTGCATGTGAAGAATAGAATTGACTTTGATGCGAAGACCATAACTTATCTATATGCACATAACCCATATCCCTCGATTCTCTGCATATGCATATGCCTATCCAAAGGTATTTTAAATGCCACTAATGTATCTGCTTCAAACACCATTCCCAGCAGCACGTTCCAGGCATCCTGCACCCTCTGCATGTAATTTTTTTTAATGTTAATTGTTCCACACATCTACTTTCATCTTACCTTATACTATGCCCTCTAGTATGTACCGTCGAATTGTTCCTGACTGGTTACAACATAGACTGGCATGGCAATTCCAATGCACAGGAACGCAAGGGACTGTGGCGAGTGCAGTTATTTCTGCTGGTTTGGGAAAAATATTGATATATAATTCAAGGCACACAGAATCTGGAATATTGAGTAAACCACAAAGTGCAGCCTGGAGAGCTCTAAAACCCAGTAGTTAAAATGCTTCACTATCACCACAAAAGACGTTTGACACTGAATTGCATGAAGCCGACTCGGATTCTGGCAGGACTGACCGAGGATCAACAGCCTTAACATATAACTACACAATCAATCAGCAAATATAGGAGGTTGGCTTTAATAGGTGGTGTATTATCTAAAATAACTTCAGCCAATATTCATCTGCACATCTTCTGCTTCTCTGCAAGGCACAAGTCAGGAGTATGATGGAATATTCTCCACTTGCCTAGATGAGTGCAGCGATCCCCGCCCAGCATGAAACAGCCCACTGATTGACATCCCATCCACTGCTATTCATATTCATTCCCTTAACTGCAATGCACTGCGGCTGCAGTGACTGCTGTTTACTAGCCGAGGCTGGTCTGACAGCAACTTTCAAAATCCGTACCTTCCACAATAAAAGGACAAGGGCAAGGAGAGTCACACACCATCCTGACTTAGAAAAATACATTGATGTTTCTTCATTCTTCCTGAGTCTAAATCTTGGAAATCTCTACTCGATGCCACTGTGAGTACATTAACCAGAAACACCATGATTCAAGATGGCAGCTCACTTTCACATTCTGAAGCCCAATTAAGGATTGGGAATAAATGTTGGCTCGATTACCTAAGAAAGAGAGTGCCCAATATCTTTGGCTAAAAGCAACCCATATCTTTACTTTGGGGTGTCAGGAGTGTGGGGGCATAGGCAGGAGAATGGAGTTGAGAGGGAAAGACAGATCAGCCATGAATGAACGGTGGAGTAGGCTTGATAAGCTGAGTGACTTACTTTTGCTCCTAGAACTTGTGAACTTCATCATGCTATGATCATTTGAACCAGCTGTCTCATGGTCGCTCAAAAAGAGTGAATATTTTTAGTTTTGTGGGGCTTCTTCTGCCTTACAAAGTTCCTGTGTTCTTGGCATATTAGATTCTAAATATTCTCTGGTAGTGAGTGAGCTGCCATCTTGAATCGTGGTGTACCTAGTTAATGTACTCGCAGTGCCGTTGAGTAGAGATGTCCAAGATTTAGACTAAATATTCGTAGGAAATGTGCTGCAATTTCCAGGTCCTTAAGGCTCGGTGAGATTGACAGGAGCCAAATATCCGGAGGGATCTATCAAAGGTCTGAGCACCAGAAATTAGCATCCAACCCTGTACTTTGTTTCATGCCTTCATTTTATTATCTTTCATTCCCCAAGTGATAAATCGTTTTTTGATGTAATATTAAATTACTGAAGTAACGGTAATTTAACTACAGTATAATTACCACAGTAATTTAATTAATTAGTTTTACTTCTCTGAGCAAAACCATGTTCAAGGCAGTGAATAAAGATGATGGTCACTTTATCAGTTGTGGAGTTTTGAAAGTTAGAGAAATGAACTGTTTCTAGCGGTTAATTTAGATGGGGGGTTTTAGTGGAAGTCATACAATAAGCAGGGTAAGCTTCCTTGTTGATTTTATGCGCAGGCAATTGGAAGTCGTCCTTGCAATTGCCCTTCAGAAATGTATTGTAATTTAAAAGACAAAAACAATACCAAAGATTGGTGATGCAAATGATCGTGACAATGTGCTCTCTGAGGAGGAGTCTGAAGAATGGTCCTGACCCGAAACGTCGCCCATTCATGCTCTCCACAGATGCTGCCTGACCCGCTGAGTTACTCCAGCACATTGTGTTTTGAGGCAAATGTGCTTCCTAGGTTCAAAGGCTGGTGTAAGATTCCTATTTTATGTAATTTTACTATAACTCAAACAACTAATTGACTTTAAATGAAGTGGCACTAGAATTAACGAGCTGAAGTGTGCATTTTAGCATAAGGCTGATTAAAACACATATTCAGTGCGAAGAGTTTAACTACAACTCTGCGCTGATGGTTCACCTGGGATTTCTCTATGTCCAGTTGGAAAGTGAATAAGACATGCGGTAAGAAGCTTTTAAGATGCTTTTGAATGCTATTTCTGGGAATATTAATAAATGACCTTTATTGAAACTTGTTCCATTTGCTTTAACCATGTAACCATATAACAATTACAGCACGGAAACAGGCCTTCTCGGCCCCTCTAGTCCTTGCCGACCATTTATTTTCCCCTAGTCCCATCTACCTGCACTCAGACCATACCCCTCCATTCCCTTCCCGTGCTTTATACAGATTTAACTTTTAGAAATGGGAATCTGAGGGATAATTTTTTCACACAAAGGGTGGTGGGTGGGTCTATGGAGCAAGTTGCCGGAGAGGTTATTGAGGCAGGGACTATTGCAACAATTAAACGGGTACATGGATAGGACTGGTTTAAAGTGAGATGGACCAAATACAGGCAGGTGGAACTAGTGGATGGGGCATGTTGGTCGGTGTGGGCAAGTTGGGACGAAGGGCCTGTTATCACACTCTATTCTATGAAATAATATTGCAAAGCCAATTGGGGTAGTGTTAATTAATTTGTACTATTGTTAATACTGTGCATTGTTCCCATAAATGCTACATTAAATTTGGAAACACGCCTGGTAATATGTAATTAAAAACACACAAGGCAAATTAGACAAAATATTCTTTAGGTCTTTGAATACATTCCATTATTAAAGGAGTATATTCAACAGTCCTGATGCAGATAAAGAGAAAAATTAATGTGCATGGCAACAAAATATCATAGAATGATCTCATGTCTTTTGTAATTACAGGGTAATTATAATTATAAAGAGAGAATCTTGTGAAGAACTATTTTGGAAAACGAACCTGGAGATGTAATTATGTCTGATGGTGATGAGGTGGATTCACAGTACAGAAAAACAGCACATCTTCTGAATAGAATTAGACAATAAACAATAGGTTGCAGGAGTAGGCCTTTCGGCCCTTCGGGCCAGCACCGCCATTCAGTGTGATCATGGCTGATCATCCACAATGATGATCTGTTAGTAGTCCCAGTGGCCTTCTCATAATTACTGAGTGTAGGATAAGATTTGCTTAGAATCTTAAGCAGATTTTTGAGCTGAGAAAATGGGTGCTTGAACTGACCCCTGGGGTTCTCAATTACTTGAGCTGCACATTTGTGCTTGATGTTCACTGGCAATTGATGTGTGACTGGAATTTTGATATTGGACTGCTGCATTGGAAGAAGTAGATGGAAACATAGAAAATAGGTGCAGGAGTAGTCCATTCAGCCCTTCGAGCCTGCACCGCCATTTAATATGATCATGGCAAAATCATCCAAAATCAGTACTGCTTTCCTGCTTTATCCCCATATCCCTTGATTCCGTCAGCCCTAATTTGACTCTCTTGAATACATCCAATGAATTGTCCTCCACTGCCTTCTGTGGCAGAGATGTCCACAGATTCACAACTCACAGGCTGAATTCCACAGATTCACAGTTCTCTGGCAGGAAACATTTTTCCTGCATCTGGCCTGTCCATTCCATAAAGAATTTTATGTTTGTCTATATTTAAGAGGGAGTGCTATATTTAAGAGGGAGTTAGATGTGGCCCTTGTGGCTAAGGGGATCAGAGGGTATGGAGAGAAGGCGGGTACGGGATACTGAGTTGGATGATCAGCCATGATCATATTAAATGGCGGTGCAGGCTCGAAGGGCTGAATGGCCTACTCCTGCACCTAATTTCTATGTTTCTATCCCCTCTCATCCTTTTAAATTCCAGCGAATATAAGCCCAGTATATTTATCATATGTCATGAAAGAATGGATCGACTGGGCTTGTATTCACAGGATGAGTGGGTATCATATTGAAACTTATACAATTCTTAAGAGATCAAACGGGCTAGATGCAGGAAAATGTTTCCAATGGTGAATAAGTGCTGCAGGAAGGAAGGTAGAAATTAGTAATGAGGGTTGAACCCGGGTCACTGGATCTGTGGGGCACCAATGCTGCGAGCTGTGCCATTGTGCTACCCATTGTTTATGTGTGATGCTAGACTGCACTACAGTTCCCCACAAGGCAAGGGATTGTAAAGTGAACAAAGGTAATTAGTTAACTATATTCTCAAAGCCTCCTTGAATAAGTGCAACATCCCTATTGATCTCCATGGTAATTCTTGCCCCACGAATGCTCAAAATCCATCAGGAAAACTTGAAATGGAAATGGGAGTATCTCGAGTCCACCTGCAGCAGATTCTAGCAGTCACTAATTGGCCTCATCGGGCATCTCTGAACTTGCAGAACAGGAATAAAAGCGGAAACAAAGAACTGCAAATGCTGGTTTATCAGGGGCGATGCTGGTTTATCAAGGGCTGCACGGTGGTGCACCGGTACAGTTGCTGCCTTACAGCTCTTGCAGTGCCAGAGACCCGGGTGCTGTCTGTACGGAACTTGGGATTTCTCCCCGTGACCTATATGGGTTTTCTTCAAGATCTTCGGTTTCCTCCCACACTCCAAAGACGTACTGGTATGTAAATAAATTGGTTTGGTAAATGCAAAAATTGTCCCTAGTGTGTGTAGGATAGTGTTAATTTGTGGGGACCTGGTGGGCCAAAGGGCCTGTTTCCGCCCCGTATCTCTAAGCTAAACTATATATTTTTTTAAAATAGACACAATGCTGGAGTAACTCAGCTGATCAGGCAGCAACTCTGGAGAAAAAGGACGGGTAACGTTTCGGTTCCCATCCCCGAAACATCGCCCATCCAATTCCTCCAGAGATGCTGCCTGGTCTACTAAGCTGCAACAGCACTTTATGTCTATCTTAGGAGTAAAAGCCTGACATCTTTGACCCCTGGTGACTGTCTAAGAAAGAGAATGCCACAGAATGAGAATGTTGAGTTTAACCAAAATATTTTCAAGGGTTTATTTTTCTTTCCCTTTCCCTCATTCCCAAGTTGTTGGCTCCTTGCTGTGTGAGCAGAAGGGCCAACAATCAATGGAAACATGGTGTCTTGAAGAAATTGGTCATCTTTGTTGTGATCGGGAATGCATTGGCTGGAAGCGGGTCGAATATTAACTTTGATTAGGAAATTGAATAAACACTTGAAGAAATGCAACCTTTTGAAAATCTCTTCCTAGAACAAAGTTGGTGGAGTGCGTGGCCTCTTTCTACAAAGTGAGCATTTCCAGCATATTTAATGGAGTGGCAAACAGCACTCCATTAAATATGCCTCCATGGCACCCTTTCATGAGTTTCAGATGCAACGCTAGTCTACAAATCGCACTCTGATCCTCCAGACTAACGGAGGAATACTGAAAACAAAAGAGGTGGCCACTATTCTGTGCTGTAGACTCTATTTAACCCTGTTAATTGGATCCAAAACTTCAGCACACGGCACCTTCTCAGTGCAGCAGACAAAATGTGTAGGAAGGAACTGCAGATGCTGGTTTAAACCGAAGATAGACATTAAAAGCTGGAGTAACTCAACGGGACAGGCAGCATCTCTGGAGAGAAGGAATGGGTGATGTTTCCCGGTCAAGACCTTCTTCTTCAGACTGGTTAGGGATAAGGGAAAAGAGAGATGTAGATTTTGATGTAGAGAGGTAAACAACAATGAATGAAAGACATGCAAAAAAAAAAAGAAATGATAAGGGAAACGGGCGATTGTTCGCTGTTTGTAGAGTGAAGACTAGAAGCTAGTGCAACTTGGGTGGGGGGGGAGAGAGTGAGAGAGAGAGAGAAGGGGGGAGAGGAAATGCCAGGGCTACCTGAAGTTAGAGAAATCAATATTCATACCACTGGGTTGTAAGCTGCCCATTTTAGCATTACCCAAGCAATTGGGAAATTATGCCGTACTTACTGAGCCATTGAGAAACACAGAGAAAATCATTGATAAGATCTTCGTGAAAGTATGAACCACTGTTTAACATGGATTGACAGTGCAGTGACAGTCTGAATGTTTTAACAGCGACACATCCTCACAAGACTCGGCACAATCATTCTAGAATGGGACGGGGGCACTGTGTTGAGCCACTGACTCACGATGCCAGAGGCAGAGAAAATAGGTGCTGGTGTAGGCCATTCAGTCCTTCGATCCAGCACCGCCATTCAATATGATCATGGCTGATCATCCAAACTCAGTACCCCCTCTGACTTTTTCACCACATCCCTTGATTTCCGTAATCTAAGAGCTAAATCTAACTCTCTTGAACACATCCAGTGAATTTGCCTTCTGTGGCAGAGAATTCCACAGATTCACAACTCTGGGTGAAAAGGTTTTTCCCCCATCTCAGTCCTCAATGGCTTAATACTTAAACTGTGACCCCTGGTTCTGGGCTCCCCCCCCCAACATCAGGAGTGGGCAGATGCATGGCAGATGAAGTTCAATGTGGATAAATGTGAGGTTATCCATTTTGGTATAAAAAAACAGGAAGGCAGATTACTATCTAAATGGCGTCAAGTTGGGGAAAAAGGAAGTACAACAGGATCTGGGGGTCCTTGTACATCAGTCTATGAAAGTAAACATGCAGGTACAGCTTGCAGTGAAGAAAGCAAATGGCATGTTGGCCTTTATAACAAGTAGAGTCGAGTATTGGAGGAAAGAGATCCTTCTGCAGTTGGACAGGGCCCTAGTGAGACCACACCTGGAGTATTGTGTGCAGTTTTGGTCCCCTAATTTGAGGAAGAACATTCATGCTATTGAGGGAGTGCAGCGTAGGTTTACAAGGTTAATTCCCGGGATGGCGGGACTGTCATATGCTGAGAGAATGGAATGGCTGGGCTTGTACACTCTGGAGTTTAGAAGGATGACAGGGAATCTTATTGAAACGTATAAGATTGTTAAGGGTTTGGACACACTAGAGGCGGGAAACATGTTCCCAATGTTGGGGGAGTCCAGAACCAGGGGCCACAGTTTAAGAATAAGGGGTAAGCCATTTAGAACAGAGACAAGGAAACACATTTTTTCACAGAGAGTTGTGAGTCTGTGGAATTCTCTTCCTCAGAAGGCAGTGGTGGCCGGTTCTCTGGTTACTTTCAAGAGAGAGCTAGATAGGGGAGTCAAAAATAGCGGAGTCAGGGGATATGAGGAGAAGGCAGGAAAGAGGTACTGATTGTGGATGATCGGTCATGATCACATTGAATGGCGGTGCTGGCTCAAAGGGCCGAATGGCCTACACCTGCACCTATTGCCTATCGGGAACATTTTTCCTGCATCTACCCTGTTGAATCCTCTAAGAATTTTAAATGTTTTTATAAGATCCCCTCATCATTCTAAATTTGTGCGAATACAAGCCCAGTCGACCTATTTTTTTTCATCATACGTCAGTCCTGCCACCCCGTGAATTAACTTGGTGAACCTAGGCTGCACTCCCTTAATAGCAATAATGTCCTTCCTCAAATTGGGAGAGCAACATTGCACACAATACTCCAGGTGCGGTCTCACCAGGACCCTGAACAACTGCAGTAGGACCTCCTTGCTCCTAAACTCAAATTTCTGGAGTTCATCCATGCGGTCTTTAAATCTTTGCCATTGTATATCCACTGTCAACCCTTTAAGTATAATTTGTCAGTCTATCCCAGCCAATTCCTATCGCCTACCTTCAAAGTCTCCTTTATTCAAGTTCAGGACCCTAGTCTCTGAATTAACCATGTCGCGCTCCAATACGAATGCAGAATTCCACCACATTATGGTCACAGTTGCCCAAGGGGCCATGCACAATAAGATCGCAAACTAATCTTTCCTCATTACACAATACCCAGTCATGGATGGCCTACCCTCTAGTGGATTCTTTTACATATTGTAGCAATGTTACAAAATTTTGAGATTTAAAAAATCAAGTCTGCAATTTATCCCATCAGATAAAGCATAAAAAGAAGTATAATTTGACACCTAATTTACTTTCATATCTTCAGTATTAAGAAAGTTGTGGCCATTTTCATGCTCGGAAATTAGCATCTTGCTCCCCATTGCCTTTCAATTGACTTAACTCAAAAGCTGTGATCTGGAAAAGTTAAAAGCCCATAACTTTCTTAAAAATTAAGAGAACTCAATGAAATTTTCAGTTATTATAGATTGAAGCATTCTGAAACAAATATGAAACAATCTTACTTGGATGACCTGAAATTAAAGCATGTAATTAGTTAGTTATCTAATTGTAGCTAATTACAAAATTCAATGAGTAGATCTAAACATCTATCCATTTCTTAAGAAAAGATAAACTTTTTTTTTAATTGCCTAAGTGTCCAAATAACATTCACACAATAATCCACAATATAACATAATTTTTAAATCTCATTTTCATGAATTTCTGGGCCAAATGGAAGGAATTTAGCGTTTGATTCCTGTAAATTAATGGCCATTTAAATCAACTAGCGAGTGGGTTTTAGTGGAATGCGGTGGATTGGAACGTTGTGGTTAGCGGTGAAGTCGGGAGGAAAAATACTGTTTGTTCATACATTTTTTGGGACCCCATTTCGCAACATAATATTATTAAAGCCTCCCGAAAAACCAACTTTTAATATAAAAATAAACTATTTACCTTTTTTCTCCCCTACGCAAAATCCTTCCGGTTATCGGTGCTCACGGCTTTTGAAGGTGATTTTTAAATTACTCTAGTTAATAAATAATTTAGAGTAATTTAAAAATACCTTCATTGATGAAATGTCAGAGCGATTTTTCTTCCGCAACAAAATCGCCCGACATTCATCGATTTTCCAGGTCTGTTGAAAAACGGCACTTTAAGCCCGCCCCCCTCTGAAAGGCGCCAAAGTCACGCACACGGGGAGCGGCAGAACTGCAGCGCTGCTCAAGGTAAGTTTTGCAACATACCTACATATTGCTTTAAAAACCCATCCCGTATACATTCCAGGAAATCCTCCTCCTCAGCACTGTTACCAATTTGGTTGGCCCGATCTATATGTACACGTGGATTAAAGTCACCCATGATAACCGCTGTACCTTTGCTACACGCATCCCTAATTTCCTGCTTGATGCTATCCCCGACCTCCCTACTGCTGTTTGGTGGTCTGCATACAACTGCAACAAGCGTTTTCTGCCCTTGGCTATTTAGCCGTTCTACCCATACCGATTCTACCGCATCCAAGCTAATGTCTCTCCTTGCTATTGCATTAATCTCCTCTTTAACCAGCAATGTCACCCCACCTCCTCTTCCTTTCTGTCTATCCTTCCTGAATACCGAATACCCCTGCATGTTTAGCTCTCAGCCTTGGTCACCTGGAGCCATGTCTCCGTAATTCCAACCATACTATATCCTTTAACTACAAACAGCACATTCAATTCGTCCACCTTATTTCCCATCTCCTCGCATTAAGAGACAAAGCTTTCAGGTTAGTTTTTCTTATCTCCCTTCTACCTTTTGCTTCTGTCCTTTTATAACCCTCTGTCTCCTTGCCTTTGGTCCCATCCCCTTTGCCCTGCTAGTTTAAACGTGACCGTTCCTAAACTCTCTTCTCCATTAGCTGCACGGATACACGTTCACGCTGTTGACTCCATCCCTCCACTTTGTAGTTTAAACTCACCCGTGTAGCACTAGCAAACCTGCCTGTCAGAATCCTGACCTCGGCCACGTCCTTTGTGGAGTTTATACGTTCTCCCTGTAACAGCGTGGGAATGCCCTAGGGTGCTCCGGTTTACCCACACAACTCAAAGACGTGCGAATCAGTAGGTTAATTGGCCTCTGTAAATTCCCTCCGGTGTGTGGGTGAGGGTATAGAATCTGAGGGGAGTTGATGAGAATGTGGGGAGAATAAAAAATATAGTATTGGTGTAGATGGTTAGCATGGACTCTGTGGGCCGAAGGGCCTTTTTCCTGTGCTGCATGACACTTCATTAACATAATTTTCTAACGTTATTAAAAGCCTTTTCAAACAAAAATGTTGTGAACATTGACTATTTTCTGTTAACCACTTGCATCACTTTTCACTTGTCATCCTCTTTATGAGTGAACTGAAAACCGAATTCAATGAAATGGATCAGCTCAATTTTATTGCATAAACTAATTCAGATGTCTCCAGTTAGAAGCAAAAGGTAGATTCTACCTGGGGTGGTGAAAATCAAAAATGGTTCAAACGTTGGAAATAAAAACAGAAAATGGTGGAAAAGCTTGTTTCTCAATTCAGACGTCGGGCCTTGGATCTGAAGCTTTTCTTTCCGCACATGTTGCCTGACCTGCTGAGTTTTTTCTATTGTTTTCTGTTTTTATTTTACTAGAGTTACTCTGACAACATTTACAACCCGTGAATGTAGCAGTTAGTAGAGCTGCTGCCTTACACCAGTGACCAGGATTTATTCCTGATTTCCTGTGTGCGGAGTTTGCACATTCTCCCTGTGTGTTGATTTCCTCCAAATGATCCAGTTTTCTCCCAAAAACTTGTGGGTTGGTCATTTAATTAGCCCAAGTTTAGCTTGGAGATACAGCATGGAAACTGGTGCTTCGGCCCACCGAGTCAGCGCTGACCAGTGGTCCCCTGTACATGAGGTCTATCCTACACCCTAGGGACAATTTACAGATGCCAATGAACCCACAAATCCGCACGTCTTTGAGATGTGGGCAGAAACTGGAGCGCCCAGAGAAAGCCCACGCGATGATGGGGAGAACACACAAACTCCGTACAGAAATAAGCACCGATAGTCACGATTGAAGCCAGGTCTCTGGCACTATAAGGCAGTAACTGTGCCACTGTGCTGCCCTTTGTGTAGGTGCGTGTGGTATAAATTGGGAAGAATTGAAGTGCCTGCAGGGAGAATAACATCCAACAAACAAAGGATTACTGTAAAGTGGTGCTTGTTTAGTGGTCAGAATAGACTCCGTGGGTTGGGGTGGGTGGAAAAGTAAATGATCCTCCCTTCAAATATTAGCAAAACCAAGTTTAATTTTGGTTTCAGTGCATTTCTCATTGTAGCCATCAATTGCATTATGGATCTGTAAATAAAGAGCCCGAATGTCAGAGAAGGTCACATTGTTAAATCCACAGGACTACAGCACTGGGCTTTCTTCAATTTTCTTCATGTCATTAGTGGGGTGGGAGATTGCAACCTTCACGTGGTCCGCCCTGTTTCGACAAATGCAAGCAACCTGGTGTGCACAATCAAATAAGATCAAATAGAACAAGTTGTCCTACAACTTTAGGATGTGCTCGCCATACGCCAGAAGAAGAAGATGTCATGAGTAATTTACAATGAATAGATCAGATGTGTATTCCAACCTGAAAGTACAGACTTTATAAATCAATCATGTTGGGTAAGTCAGTGATTTTTTTTCTCTCTGTTTTCCTGATCTAAATAGTTAATATATTTGCATAATAAAAGAAGTGACACTTTTATGGAAGAGTTGTAAGGTTCATTGGAAAGAGACTCCCTTGTGTTACAAGTCAAGCTCTTGCACAGATTAATTTATTGGCCATGCAATTAGTCTCCCTTGTGTAGGGAGAGAGTTTATAGCCCAGAAATCAATGACTACTGTTGGAAAATCATTCTGGGTGAATGGTGGATGCTTTAACTTGGTCAGAAAACCAGCACCAATGGATAACCATGTTTAAGAAGGGACTGCAGATGTTGGAAAATCGAAGGTAGACAAAAATGCTGGAGAAACTCAGCGGGTGAGGCAGCATCTATGGAGCGATGGAAATAGGCAACGCTTCGGGCTGAAACCCTTCTTCCAATGGATAACCAAACGTTCATATTACAAAGAATGGCCACAAGAACAGGATAATAATTTTTCTCTTTGATGTCAAATCAGGACAAACGGAAGATAAGAAAATACTTTTACAATTGACCAAAGTTCTTGTTTATTGTAGATTTTAAAGAAATAAGATAAAGTTAATGAAAACAGTGATCTCTTAATGGACAGAGAAAAATATAATGAGTTAGATCCGTATATATTTAAGTCAAGTCAACTTTATTTGTGACATACACATACAACACCGTGAAATGAAAGTGGCAATGCTTGCGGGCTTGTGCAAAATAACGGAACAGAACCAGTATTTACATTTAAAAAAGAAGACGCAATAGTATTTACGCCCTGCTGAGATCAGAGTTTACAGTCCTGATGGTCTGTGGGAAGAAACTCCGTCTCAGCCTCTCCGTTTTTGCTGCGTGACAGCGGAGGAGCTTGCCTGACCACAGCAGCTGGAACAGTCCATAGCTGTGGTGGCAGGGGTCCTTCATGATCCTGCAGGCTCTGGATCTGGACCTCCTGGTGCATAGGTCCTGCAGGAGGTGGGGGGGGGGGGGGGAGGGTAGTTCCTGTGGTGCGTTCGGCCAAACGCACTACTCTCTGCAGAGCCTTCCTGTCCTGGGCAGCACTGTTGCCAAACCACATAGAGATGTTTCCGGTCAGGATGTCACAGTGGTGCATCTGGTAGAGCTGCTGCCTTACCATGCCAGTGATCCAGGTTTGATCCTGACCTCGGGAGCTGCCTTCGTGGAGTTTGCACATTTTTCCTGTGACCGCATGGGTTTTCTCCCAGTGCTCCGGTTTCCTCCCACATCACATAGACGTACGGTTTTCCAGATCAATTGGCTTCTGTAAAATTGCCCTTGATACGGATGAGAACTAGAGTGAATGAATGATCAATGGCCGGCATGGACTCGGTGGGGTGAAGGGCCTGTTTCCATTCTCCAACTAGAAAATATAAACGAGGTCAATCAGCTTGGCTTGGTTGGTGAAGGCCTCCAATATCAGGCAATCTCTGGTAAATTATAGAATGTGAACATGTGTACTTTGTGTCGTCACAGACTTAGTTTTTGCACAGATGTAATTTGGACCATTATAAAGTTGTTTCACTCGTGAAAACGTTATAGGTTCCTAAAAAAGTAACATAAATATGTTAATTATTTAAATCAAGTGATCTACAGACCTTTGCATTAGTGACACTCACGATGATTAATTGAACATGTTGAAAATCCGGCGGCGAGCAGAAAGACGCTACGACTCTTTGGGCAACTGAGGAGACTACTCACGACCATACAGGCGACCATGTGGTGACAGCCTAGTCGCCTGTAGTCGCCTAAAAAATTGCAGGCCTGTTAAAATGCTTTAAATGTACAATAATTACTCAAATTTACCAAAGCATTGCCTTATTGACCAATGGACTGTTGGAACTAGCCCAACTTAAGCTGCAGATACCAGTGGAGCTTCAAATTTGTTATAATTGTTCATCCAGTAACAGTGGGTGAGGTGTGAGATCTGCACAAAAAGCTGGAGTAACTCAGCGGGACAGGCAGCATCGTCAAGGTATGCAGATATGCTGCCCGTCCCGTTGAGTTACTCCAGCTTTTTGCGTCTATCTTCGGTTTAAACCAGCATCTGCAGCTCCTTCCTGCACAAGGTGGTGAGATCAGTGGCGATGGAGCTGAACATCAAGTCAACTGGATGGAATTGGAGCTATGGAGAATGATTAGCTGGTTTACTCCTGCAATATTCATTTTCCAGCTGAGCTCATTGAACAAAATGCAAAGTGGCGGCGTAACTCAGCCGGTCAGACAGCATCTGTTGGAGGGTATCGATGGGTGACGTTTCTGGCCAGGAACCTTCTGTAGATAAATTGAGCTGATTGTGGGGGAAAAAAAGGAAATGTCAAAATCTTGTACTATCCTTCATTTATCGAGGAATTAATCAGAGAATTAATTTTGCATGGCTACTAGCTTTTTCATGTTTCTTCTTAATCTATTTTTCTGTTAGTTCTACATTATATTTATCTGCAAAGACCCAGTAAATTTATGGCTCATTTACATGTTATGGATTTTTAATACAGTAATCTCTCTATTCAGGCTCTTTATGACCAGTAAATGATTATGTGAATTGGATCCGGACAGTCTGGGAATGTCGTCAATGTTTCTTAATACATTGCACCTGAATATTTGTTCAGTTGAGTACCTATTTTCTCTAAGAGTATTTGCATATTATTTTGATGGGAGGAAGATGTCAGAACTTGCTGGGTCGGTCACAGTCTGTTCTATTTAGTATTGTGCCCAGTTCAGGTCACCCTGTTTTTGGCAAGATGTTGTTAAGCTGGAAAGGGGGCAGAGAATAATTACTAGGATGTTACCAGGGCCTGAGCTATAGGGAGAGGTTGAGCAAGCCAAAACTTTATTCCTTGGAGAGCAGAAGGGTGAAGGATGATCTTGTATAGGTGTATAAGATCATGAGAAGATTAAATCAGGTAAATGCACAGAGTCTTTTACTCCGAGGAGGAGAATCGAGAACCAGAGTATGGAAATTGGGAGGCCATGTTACATTTGTATAAGACGTTGGTGAGACTGCATTTGGAGTATTGTGTTCAGTTCTGGGCACCATGTAATAGGAAAAATATTGTCAAGCTTGAAAGGGTTCAAAGAAGATTTACGAGGATGTTGCTAGGACTTGAGGGTCTGAGCTATAGCGAGAGGTTGAGTAGGCGGGGTCTCTATTCCTTGGAGGTCAGGAGGATGTGGGGTGATCTTGTAGAGGTGTATAAAATCATGAGCGGATAGATCGGGTATATGCACAGAATCTCTTGCCCAGAGTAGGGGAATCTAGGACCAGAGGCCTTAGGTTCAAGGTGAAGGGGGAAAGATTTAATAAGAATATGAGGGGTAACTTTTTCACACAAAGGGTGGTGGGTGTATGGAACAAGATGCCAGAGGAGGTAGTTGAGGCTGGGACTATCCTAATGTTGAAGAAGCAGCTAGACAAGTACATGGGTAGGACAAGTTTAGAGGGATATGGACCAGGCACTGGCAAGTGGGGCTCGTGTAGCTGGGACATGTTGGCAGGTTGGGCCGAAGGGAGTGTTTCCACACTGTATCACTCTATGTCTCTATGAGTTATACGTTTAAGGTGAGGTTGGAAAATTTAATAGGAACCTGATGGGGAATATGTTTTGCACAAAAGATGGTAGGTATATGGAACAAGCTGCTGGAGGAGGTAGTTGAGGCAGGTACGATCACAACATTAAAAAAAACATTTGACAGATACGCGGATCGGATCGGTTTCGAGGGATATTGGCCAAACGCAGGCAGGTGGGACGTGTACATGGTGTCGGCAAGTTGGGCAGAAAGGCCTGTTTCCATGCTGTATGACTGGCATGTGGAGGATCGTACAGGACTCTCCTGGATGGGTCTAAATACTAGAAGCGTTTCTGATGGTCCAGGGACCTAACCCCAAAATATCCCTGCAACTCTGACCATAAAACCTTTAGAGGTAGTCGCAGAATAAGGCCATTTGGCTCATCAAGTCTGCTCTGCCATTCAATCATGACTGACCTATTTTTCTCTCTCAACCCCATTCTCCTGCCTTCTCCCTGTAATGTTTGACGCCGTTACTATTCACGAACATATCAATCTCCCCTTTAAAAATACTCCATGACTCGGTCGCCTCTGTTGTCTGTGGCAATGAATTCCACAAATTCACCAACCTCTGCCCTGCCCCTGTCTTTTACTGGCTGTTGAAGCTATCAGTGACTTGTAATAGGTTTAAATATCTTTGACATGCAAACTCATTTCAAGGTGATTTAAAACTGAATTAAATAATTCATAAATTCATTAACTTTATTAACATCAAAAAATAGTTAGCAAAAATACACGAGGGATTAAAAACATTGAACAATCTGATAATTAAACAGAATAGAATTTTCCTTTTTTTAGAAATAAGGAACTGCAGTTGCTGGCTTGCAAAAAAAAAAAGACAGAGTGCTGGAGTAACTCAGCAGGTCTGTCAGCATTTCTGGAGAACATACATAGGTGACGTTTCAGGTGGGGACCTTTATTTTAACTGAACACCATCTTGAAGCCGCGGTCTCCGGTGGGGAGGCACCGATTCAGGACTTACCTGGACTTACCTTGTTTGTACATCTGGATGCCCTCAGCGATGGCTGCAGAGGGTGGAGGCCCCGACCACGAGGGAAAATGGAGGAGGACTGGCCAACTTTGTGCCTTCCACCACAGTGATGAATGTTGTGGGGGATGTTTGTGTTAAATTTTTACTGTGTATTGTATGTTTTTTTTATTGTACCGCTGCTGACAAGTTAATTTCACTGCACTTTATGTATAACAAATAAAACTGACTTGACTTGAAGGTTCTTGACCTGAAATGTCACCTATCCATGTTCCCCAGAGATGTTGCCTGACTGCTGAGTGACTCTAGCACTTTGTCTTCCCTTTTGTCTCTTATTCCATGGCCGTACAATGCCCATTAACATTGGTGCACTCCCAATCCTGCTCTAGACTTAACCAGGCACGGTGTCTGATGTGGAGTTTCCAGGTGTTATTGCTAAAAAATCTCTGCAAGACGGGTAAGGGCCTGTCCCACCCGCATGCAACTCGATGCGATTAGCGCGACCTAACGTGGTCGCTTGAGCCTTCCGGCGTCGCGAGGCCGGTCCCACTTCGATCGCCGGAGCCGTGCGGAATTGTGCGGAGTTCGTCCCGAGTTCGTCCCGACGCCGCGCGGGGCTCCGAAAAACCGACAATGTCCAAAAATCCCGCGCGGCAACGGTTTGTCGGCTCGCAGTCGCCGCGACATTTACACACCGCCCGGACATCGTGCCTCCGTGAAACTATTTGTAAGTGCCTCCGTGAAACTATTTGTAAGTGCCTCCGTGACCCTCTATGTGTGTGGCTCCGTGGCCCTGTATGTGTGTGTGTCTCGGTGCCCCCTCTGTGTGCCCCTCTAAGTCCTGGCGAACTTACCTTGGACTTGCTTCAAGTTCGCCTCGCTTTGCGCCGCGTTGCGCCACTCACCCAACCTCCGCGCGGCCCCTACTGCCGGTTTAGTTGCGCTTGCCGCATGCAGGCGCATGCTGGTGGGACCGGCCCTGTAGCCTCCATGGGGCAAACAGACATATTTGGCAGCATTCACCCTGAACTTTGATCTCTATTCTGAGCATGTCCCTGCCCTTTGAACTCCGAATTAGACCAAATCCGTCCTGTTATTTCTTGCCCAATCCCCAATTAAACCAAATCCCCCTCCATCTTTTGCCCGATCCTCACAAAAGAATTACACCAACTTTCAATTCCAGACTCTAACGCCCTTGGACAGTTCAATCTGTCCATTAACCTTTGTGAAGTTAGCAAAGGAAAGGCTTTCAGTGAACAAAGAGTGCAAATGTCAATATCCCAATGATGCTGTGGATCTTTTGGTGAAATCTTTCTACAAAGTAGCATTACACCAAATCATCACAGGCCTGCTGAAGAGACTTTCTTCACAGGAATTTTCAGAATCTGGTCAGTTTAGTGCCTGGTTTGGTTTTGTCACACCTAACGAGGTGCAGTGAAAAGCTTTAGCTTGCGTGGTATCCGGTCAAAGAAAATACTACATGATTACACTCAAGCCAAACACAGTGTTCAGATAAAGGGTACAACATTTAGCGCAAGACAAGATCCAATTGAATGTAGTTCAAAGGTCTCCAATAAGGCGGATGGGAGTTCAGGAGCACAGTCTAACTGATGAGAGGACGATTCAGTTGCCTGATTACAACTGGGAAGAAACTGTCCCTGAAACTGGAAGTGTGCGTTTTCAAACTTCTGTACCACTTGCTTGAGGGGAGAAGGAGGAGTGACCGGGGCGAGACTGGCCCTTGATGATGCTGTTGGCCTAATCTTCCCTCCCCTGTTACTCCCCCTCCTCTGTTTCCCACAATTTTCTAACGATGGCCAAAAGAACGGGTGTAGCAACCATGGAGATGGAACAGGATGACATATTGATTGGGTTAGCGGCACTGATAACAGGCAGACTCCAAACGGAGACACCTCACTGTGAATTTCTGATCATGAAACAGTGAAGCAGATAATGAGATAAATTGTGTAAAAGTGGACAGGAAGTAGGTGCAGAACAGACTCGGCTGCTGTTGTCATGAGCAATGGATTTCTGATTTACTGTGTGTGTTATATGTTGTGACCTATGTCCAATAATTCAAAGAGATAGATGAGTTTCTGTGTTGCCGGCAGTGAAGAACACAGAATATAACACAGAATGCACAGGATTACGCCCTTCGCCTCACAGTGTTCATGCTGAACATGATGCCTAGATAAACTAATCTTCCCGTGTGCACGTGATCCATATTCCTCCATTCTCTGCATATCCATGCGCCTATCTAAATTCATCTTGGATGCCACTGTTGTATCTGCTTCCACCACCACCCCTGGCAGACAATAATCTCGATTAGTAAGGGTGTCAAAGGTTACGGGGAGAAGGTAGGAGAATGCGGTTGAAAGGGAAAAAAGTAGATCGGCCATGATCGAATGGTAGAGCGCCAACGATGGGCCGAATGGCCTAATTCTGCTCCCGTGTGTTATGAACCTATTAGCTGGATAGAGAGGTCAAGAAGAGCATCAAGAGTTGAGTGTTTTATTATGGCATCTCCTGAAACACAGCAATTAAATTATTTCTTGCAGCCGTAACACAACAGGTTTAGAAGCTCAGTGCCCAATAGATAATATAATAAACAAACAGAAATAGATAAGTTCAACAAATGAAAAACCCATCACCATGCAAAAAAAAAAATCAAATCACAAAATCCCGAGTGCAACCCAGGCAGTTTGTAGTTTGGAGTTTTGTGGTGTTCGCTGTCTGATGGTTGTTAGGAAGAAGCTGCTCCTGAACATGGATGTTACCATTTTCCGACTCCTATACCACCTTCCCGATGGCAGGAGTCAAATGCGTGGTGTGGGTTTAAATAGGCACATGGATATGCCGAGAATGGAGGAATATGAATTGTTCGCAGACAGATGATATTGATTTAACTTGGCATCATGTTCGTCACTGACATTGTGTAGTTCTTTGTTCTGTGAGAGGGAAAGTATAACTGGGGGAGGCTGAGCATCAACAATTCTTCACCTTGTTCAACACAGGGCCCTGCTTTCAGAGAGTACCCCATCTAGTGGCTCATCTGTAAAGCCTGTGACCATCTGCTTAAAAGTAAAAACAAGGAACAGGAGATGCTGGGGGGGGGGGGGTCAAGCAGCATCTTTGCAGAATATGGATATGTGACGTTTCGGGTCTGGAACCTTCTCCACACACATGGGCCCCAACCCGAAACGTTACCCGTCCACGTTCTCCAGAGATGCTGCTTGACTGTGATTGACAAAGCCATGCTTGAATGGCAGAGCAGACTTGATGGGCCGAATGGCCTAATTCTACCCTTCACTTATGATCTTGTGATCTTGACCCGCTGAATCAAGGGCCTGTCCCACTTTCCCGAGTTATTCACGAATTCTCCCGAGTTTTCGAACTCGCAGAATGTTCGTAACGAGTCCGTAGGAGTCCGTGGATGTATCGTAGCGGTTCGTTATGCCAGCCGTAGGTACTCGGGGCTATTATTTTACTGATGGACATTTTTCATCATACTGAAAAAACATTCCCACTTAGCTGATGCCCCGAGTACCTACGGCTGACATAACGAGCCGCTACGATATATCCACGGACTCCTACGGACTCGTTACGAATACTCTGCGAGTTTGAAAACTTGGGAGAATTCGTGAATAACTCGGGGAAAGTGGGACAGGCCCTTCACTCCTCCACTTTGTGACCAACTGCTTAAAGTTCAGTGCTCCAACCTTTTGGACAGCGATTCTTCTCCAGGTGGTACTGCTGTTGATCACTTCTAATGCTGTACACGTTACAGCATTTGGGAGTTAATGGACCGTGTAACAAGTCGGAAGGCAGCACAGTGTGGCGGCTTTATTCTTCAAGTGTTCCAAAAGGGCCATGTACATCAGCAAACTTAGTGGAGCGGGGTCCAGCAGGCGTTGTGTTCCCTGTGGACAACCCCATGGTCACAGAAGGTAATTTGCTCAGCCACAGCTTGTGCATTAATTTTAACAGCAATGCTGGTGAGTGGCTTTGGCCACAGAGTTTCAGCTGCGAACTGCCAAGGTTGTTTTGGATTCTGCCAGCTCAACCCTGCTAAAGTGAGGACTTGGGAATGATGTGACGTGTCCTTCACGAACCTCAACTGTCAAGGCTCCAAACAATTTTGTCAGGTCAGGGACAAACTATTGAATGGCAGGACCACACATGGCTTACTTTACCAATTGCTCCTAATGTTTTTATTTTGTCACTTGAATCAAAGCTCATCACCTAAAAAACGTTATTTGTTGCACAGGGCTTCACAATGGCACAGCAGTAGAGTTGCTGCTTTACAGCACCAGAGACCCGGGTTCATTTCTGACTATGGGTTTGTGTGGAGTTTGTACGTTCTCCCTGTGACCGCGTGGGTTTCTCCGGGTGCTCTGGTTTCCTCCCACATTCCAAAGACATGCAGGTTTGTAGGTTAATTGGCTTCTGTAAATTGCCCCTTGTGTGTAGGATGTTAAATTGGGATTTTGTGTAGTGTACAGTTGGTTGGTTTGGGCTCGGGCCGAAGGGCCTGTTTCTACGCTGTATTTCTGAGCTAAACTAAAAGTTGTATTGGAAATAGTCAAGTAATCTATCTTCCTATCTCCTTCTACTCAGAAACATAAAAAATAGGTACAAGAGTAGGCCATTTGGCCCTTTCAGCCAGCACCGCCATTCAATATGATCATGGCTGATCATCCAAAATCAGTAAAGCGTTTCGGCTTTCTCCGCATATCTCTTCATTCTGTTTGCCCTAAGAGCTAAATCATACTCTCTCTTGAAAACATCCAGTGAATTAACCTCCACTGCCCTCTGTGGCAGAGAATTCCACAGATTCACAACACTCTGGGTGAAAAAGTCTTTCCTCATCTCAGTCCTAAATGGCCTACCCCTTATTTCTAAAATGTGACCCCTGGTTCTGGGTTCCCCCAACATGGGGAACATTTTTCCTGCATCTAGCCCTTATGAATTTTATGTTTCTATAAGATCCCTGTTCATCCCTGTTTTAAATTCCAGTGAGGTTATGCTGCCAGTGCTTGCTTCTACTGTATGTGTGCTGACAGTGTTTGCTTGCCAATAATGCTTCCCTGCATCTTGCCCAGGTGCCCATGTCCTTTTAAGCAAGAGTTTTGCCCAAGTGAAAGAGGCATCCCTTTTCACTGCTATTTGCAGGTGACTTTCGGTAAGTGATGGAAGCAGAATTATGCCAATTTGGTCCATTAAGCCTACACTGCCATTCAATCATGACTGATCTATCTCTCCTGCCTAACCCTATTCTCCTGCCTTCTCCCCATAACTCCTGACACTCGTACAAATCAAGAATCTATCTATCTCTGCCTTAAAAATACCCACTGACCTGGCTTCCCCAGGCCTCTGTGCTAATGAATTCCACAGATCATCAGGGTTAACAAATAGATATACTAGTGTCACTAGCGTATGGTGTGATTCAAGTGGGGTTAGAAAGAGGGAGAAGGAGTGGATCTTGTTATTTGGTAATCCAAGCATGCAGGTGGGCGTTTTACACGGTCAGGACGATGGGAATGGAAATGCCTCGCGAAACAGGAAGGTTAACGGGAGGCCACATGAATGGGTAGAAAGATCAAAGTTCAGTGATAGTCTTGAGGAGAACTGGAGCACACAGCAGGCCAAGCAAGAACGTGTGGGAAAGGGAAGATAACTATATTTGATGCTAAGTGTGAGGGAGAAAGTCCCGGTGAGATCAAAGCTCCTGACGTGGAAAGTGTACTTTATTACAGCTGAGAAATTGGATTACAATCTTTGATGGGCTGCGAACATGCCTAGGAGTGCGAGCAAGGACACCGATAACAAGAACATGAAAACCAAGGCTTTGTAGGACACTGGTCATAATGAATTTGGAATATTGTGAGCAGTTTTGTGCCCCATATCTATCGAGGGATGTGCTGGCATTGGAGAGAGTCCAGAGGCACTTTATGAGACTGATCCCAGGGATGAATGGGTTAACATCTGTTGAGTGCTTAACGGCACTGGGTCTGTATTACTGTAGTTTGGAAGAATGAGGGGGGACATGATTGAAGCTTACTGACTCGTGAAAGGCCTGGATAGAGTGAATGTGAGGGATGTTTCCAATGGTGGGAGGGTCTCGAACCAGAGGGTACAACCTCATAGGGCGTACATTTAGAAAGGAGATGAGGTGGAGTTATTTATGCAGAGGATGGTGAATCTGTGGAATGCATTGCCACAGATGGCTGTGGAAGCCAAGTCATTGGGTATTTTTAACGCGGAGATTGATAGATTCATGATCAGTAAGGTTGTCGAAGGTTACAGGGAGAAGGCAGGAGAATGCGGTTGAGAGGAAAAGTTAGATCAGCTATGATTGAATGACGCAATAGACTTGATATGCCGAATTACCTCATTCTTTTCCTATGTCTTATGAACATGAAATGAATATCAAAAATAATAAATGAAGATGCTGGGAATCTGAAATAAAAACAGAAATAGTTCGAATAGTGATTGCATTGATTGTCCTTTCATGGGTGCTGTTTAACCAGTTGAGTGCTTCGCATATTTAAGACAGAACAGGGAGTGTACAAAATTTAAACTTAAGGGCCTGTCCTACCAGCATCCGACTCCATGCGATGAGCGCGATCAAACTAGAAGCGGGGGCCGCGCGGAGGTCGGGTGATCCCTGCACAGGGCCGTTCCCACCAGCATGCGCCTGCATGCGGCAAGAGCAACCAAACCGGCAGCGAGGGCCGCGCAGAGGTCGGGTGAGTGGCGCAACGCGGCGCAAAGTGAGGCGAACTTGGAGCGAAGTCTTAAAGGTAAGTTCGCCAGGACAGAGAGGGGCACACAAAGAGGGGCACAGAGGCACACACAGAGAGGGCCACGGAGCCACATGCATAGAGGGTCACGGAGGCACGACGTCGAGTCGGTGTGTAATACGTCGAGGCGACAGCGAGCCGACAAGCCGTTGCCGCGCGGAATTTTTGAACATGGTCAGTTTTTTGGAGCCCCACGCGATGTCGGGACGAACTCCGCACAATTCTGCACGGCTCCGGCGATCGAAGTGGGACCGGCCCCACGACGCCGGACGGTTCAAGTGACCACGTTAGGTCGTGCTCATCGCATAGAGTTGCATGCTGGTGGGACAGGCCCTTAATGATTGCCTTAGTTACAGTGTTGTGTCGTTTCTGTGTACGTGCTTTCTTAGAGTGCATATCCCATTCAGGACAGGCGTTGTATCCAAAACAGCATTCCTACCTCTGCAGAACATGGATCGGTGATGTTTTGGGTTGAGTCTCTTATTCAGTCTGAAGAACGTCTCGACCCAAAACATCCCCGATCCATGCTGTCCAGAAATGCTGCCTGACCTGCCGAGTTACTCCAGCACTTTGTGTCCTTTCATAATCACAATCATAGTCACACTTTATTAGCCAAGTATGGTTTGCAACAGGAATTTCATTTGCCGTACAGTCATCATACCAATAAAAAGCAACAGAACACACAAAACACATTTTAACATGAACATCCACCACAGTGACTCCTCCACATTCTGTGATGGAAGGTGAAAATAAGTTCAATCTCTTCCCTTCCCATCCCAGCACTATGCCCACGTGGTCGGGGGCCTTGAACCTTCCGTTGACAGGGCGATCTTGGCTCCCGTAGACGGTGATCTGGCCCTCCGTGTTGGAGTGATCAAGGGGGGGGAGAGAGAATCTCAGCTCCCCTGCGCTGGGCATTCTGACCCCAGGCCTCAGCTGGTCGAAACCTTCAGCGTCGTTTGGAACTCCCAACATCGGTCTCTAACCGAGGCTGCGAGCTCCTCGATGGTGAAATTCGCAGGCCACAGTTGGATCGGCTCCGATGGTAAGTCCACATCCCCGTGGTGGGGCTCAAAGTCAGTCTAGAGCAAGGGCACCAGCTCCTCCAACATGTTAGGTCACAGAGAGACCGGAGATACGATTGGGAAAACAACTACAATCTGTTGTGACGATAGGGGGAACATGCAAACGTGTCACAGGCAGCACTGGAGGTAAGGAATGAATGGGGGTTACTGGAGCTGTGGGGCAACAGCACTATGCCTACAGTGATGGCACAGTGGTGCAGCTGGTAGAACAGCTATCTCAGAGCACCAGAGACCCCGGTTCAATCATGACCTTGGGCGCTGTCCGTATGGAGTTTGCACGTTCTCCCTGTGTCCGCGTGGGTTTCCTCTGGATGTTTCGGTTCCATACCCACATCCCGAAGACGTGTGGATTTGTTGGTTAATTGGCCTCTGTAATATTGCTCCTCGTGTGTAGGGAGTGGATGAGAAAGTGGGATTACATAAAAATAATGTGAACAGATAATCGTTGGTAAGCATGGACTCAGTGGGCCGAAGGGCCTGTTTCCATGGTGTATCTCTAAACCAGACACCACCTGTTGTGTTCCTCTTTTTGGCTAAACTTCCGTAGGTAATCCATTTTCTCGCCTAAGCGAAACTCTTTGATTACTTCCGTGTTCCATGTTCAAACCCTGTCAACCCCTTCAATTGAAGGTCTGGAGAAACATGGAGTGTTCATTGAAAGATTTGCAACCCTTTGAGAAATGTTCATTATATTTTCGATGCTTCTTCACAGACATGTTTTCTCTGGAACGTCTGAAAATTATGAGAGGCAGAGATAGAGACTAAGACTTTGCCTTCCATCACAGTGAGGTGTTTGGTGAACTCACTGTGGTGGATGTTAAATTTGTGTTTATTGTGTGTTTCTGTCATTTTTATATTATATGTATGACTGCAGGGGAACAACATTTCGTTCAGACCGAAAGGTCTGAATGACAAATAAATTAAATTTCAATTCAATTCACATAGAATAGAAAATCAAGACAGTTTTTCCAGGGTGGAAATATCAAAGACTAGAGGGCATAGCTTTAAGGTCTGAGGAGGAATGTTTGAAGTAGTTGTGTGGGGCAATTTTTATGTTTCACAAATAGGTGCCTGGTCCACTCTGCCAAGAAGTAGATACAATAGTGGAGTTTAAAAGGCTCTTGGATAGGCGCAAGTGGCTTCTCCGCGCTAGCTGTGGGCGTTACACGATTCTTTCAGCAACTGCCAGCACCCGTCACTAATTACCATCCATAGGGCCCACGGCTGAACCCTCCGAAGCCTCGTGTGTGTGTGTGTGTGTGCACACAAGAAATTGTGTGTCCCCGGTCCCCCCCATGTTTTGATAGCGATTTCTGTGCCTGGCTGCAAGGCAAAGCCTTTAAGGACAAACAATCAGTACGACTACTATTAAAATGATACAAAAATAGAACACTTCACGATCGTAACAGAGTCAAGGGAACTCATTCATCACAGCCCCGTCTCCGAGTGAATCCCCGGGTGCACAAAAATAATTAGTTGCATTCCTAAAGAAGTATTTTGGAGTCCCCTCAGCATTGGTATACTTCATTATATCACAAGTGATGACATTTAATTAATCATTATATGCTGAGGAATTGTACACCTGGAGTGGAGTTGATTGATTTAATAGGTCTCATTAGGTTGTGTGCACTGAAAAGGAAATCTCAATGATATAACAAATTAACCGTGAAACCTTGGCAACTCCACTGCTAACTAACCTGCCCATTAGATGATTTATCGCCCAACTGCTCGACAACCCTGCTTCCATTGTTATATGTTAGGCATTTGTGTACAAGGCTTTAACTTAAAGTTGGCGTTTGTAGCCAATTAGCAATTTTTAATAAGTGACTCACAGTCTGCACTCCAAACAAATAAATTGCAGTTGCTCCTAACTTGATTAAAATGTCCTGCTTTGTAAATAAGTCTTTACTTTGTCCGTCTTGTGTCAGTAGGTAAAGACCCCAGTCATTGTCATTGAGGTTAAAGAGCACAGGTTTGACGTCATTTCCATGGGCTGCATATCTGCGGAAGGTTGTACTGGCATTGGAGGATCTAAAGGAGGTTTACAAGAATGATCCTAGGGATGATTGGGTTATCGTATGAGGAGCTTTTGATAGTTCTAGGTCTGTATTCATTGGTGTTTAGAAGGATGAGGGGGGGGGGGGGGAGGGGAAGGTGGGGATGGGAGATCTCATTGAAACCTACCGTATAATGAAAGGCCTAGATAGAGTGGGTGATAAGACGGATGTTTCCAGTGGTGGGAGAGTCTAAGACCAGAGGGCGCAGCCTCAGAATAAAAGGACATATCTTTAGAATGGAGACAAGGAGGAATTTCTCGAGCCAGGAGGTGGTGAACCTGTGAAGTTCATTGCCACACAGTAATGGTGGCTAAATCTTTTGGGTATTTTGAAAGTGGTGATTGATAGATTCTTGATTAATAAGAGTGTCAAGGATACAGTGGGAAGGCAGGAGAATGGGGTTGAGGGAAAAAATAGATCTGTCATGATCAAATGGCGGAGCAGACTTGATGGACTCATCTGCCTCATCTGTCTACTCATTCTGCTCTTCTGTCTAATGATCTTTGCGATCTGCCAAAGACTCACCTTCATGTCAATGGGACACAGTACTTTTGGAAGCTGCTATCACTAATGCATTAAGGTGGAGCACACATGTACAGATCAGAAAAGATCAGTACGGATGTCAGGGGTTATGGGAAGAAGGCAGAAGAATGGGGTTAAGAGGCAAAGATAGATCAGCTGCGATTGAATGGCAGAGTAGACTTGATGGGCTGAATGGACTTATGAACTTATTATTTGTAAGGCAGAGCATTCACCGACACATGCGTTGAGTCTTAAGCTGCTGCCACAGACTAAGTGATTTAGAATGAAATGCTGGGGAGGTTTTTTTTCCAAACTGTTGAAATATGTTGATAATCCTCACTTGTCAAGTTTTAATTGAGCTTGTGGAACCAAAATCAGTTTTGACATGTTTTCCTGTGATGGTTTATAGTTTCTCATTTGTCTGAAGTATCTTGTCATACTGACAATGGTGTTGATCATAATAAGCCCCAGTTATAAAGGGGATTGATTATTGATTTATCACGGGATTATTCCGCACACCTCACGGGGCTGGCTCACAGCAGTCGGAAATCATGACTGCCAAGCCTGGCTATGTTGGGAAACCTTGGCATATATAACCAACCTCTAGAGTCGTCCAGCTCTAAATCATAGGAAGGGTCACATTATACATAGTGAATGATATAATGAAGGAAAATGTGATATTATCAGAGCCCAAATGAATATAAATGAGCATAACAAAGCAATATACCTAAGATAGACACAAAGTGCTGGAGTAGCTCAGCAGGTCAGTCAGCATCTCTGGAGAAAAAGGATGGGTAACATTTTGGGTCAGGTCCCTTCAGACTGCAATCTGAAGAAGGGTCCTGAACCCAATACATCACCCATCCTTTTTTCTCTAGAGATGCTGCCTGACCTGCTGAGTTACTCCAGCATTTTGTATCTATCTTTGGTATATGCCAGCATCTGCAGTTCCTTTCTACACAAAGCAATGTTCCTGACTGACTTGCAAGTCTTCTCATGCCACACACGAAGAAATGTTTTGTTCCAAGATGTACAGAAAATGAAATATTCCTGCATTTCAAAGTTGATCGAAAATTCTGAGTAGCATATGTTTAGAGTGGAGAGTAAGAAGCAGGTTGAGACAATTAGGTGCTTCATATTAAGGAGCTGCAGATGCTGGAGTCTTGGTCAAAACACAAACCACTGGGGTAACTCTGGAGGTAGACACAAAAAGCTGGAGTAACTCAGTGGGACAGGCAGCATCTCTGGAGAGAAGGAATGGGTGACGTTTCTGGTCGAGACCCTTCTTCAGACTGGTTAGGGATAAGGGTAACGAGAGTTATGAACGATGATGTTATGGACCCATTGTTATCTGTTTGTAGGGTGAATACGAGAAGCTAATGCGACTTTGGTGGGGAGGGATAGACAGCATCTGTGGAGGGAATAGATTGGCAATGTTTTGGCGTGGGACCTTTCTTCAGACTTAGTGGGTATATTGTGTAGAAAGGAACTGCAGATGTTTTATATTGACTTTTATACTGACTGAAGAGCATGAAGACGGGTCCCAACCCGCAACACGCCCAGAGATGCTGAGAGATTTTCTCCAGAGATGCTGCCTGACCCATTGAGTTACTCCAGCAGTCTGTTTCTATCTTTAGTGGGTATATTGTTTCATTAAAGAACTTAACTCTTTTTTCCCCAAATTTGTGCCCGTTTTAGGTCAGGCCTTGCATTATAGCTTTGTACATGGACAAAGTCGTTGAACATACAGAACCTGCCATTTGAACTTTTTGTAAAGTTACCATCTCTTTATCAACCTCAATGACATGAAATCCGTACCAAAGTCCAATACAAACTACTGAGCTCCAAGCACACTGGTAGAACCAGTTCAGGCAGTTGCTATCATTATCCTGGGCTTTACACATTCCAGCCTTGGCATTTCATAACAATTCAATTGTTTTATTAACAATTTAAAAAAATCACATTTTGACAATCCTGAAAATCCAAGGCCAGTAAAGCAATCTCTGTGACAATGAAAGCAATGATAGAGGGCAACAGGCAGTCTATAAGTGTATTCAGACAGTGAGGAATTGGGGTCGACAGTTTCTACATTAATGACAATCCTCTGATTTAAAATGGAAGTGAAGTAAAATGCTAATTTATTAGGAAAGGTAGTGCAAGGTATTTGAATGTGGATGACTACAACCAGAGAAGGAAACTATAGGAGGTGTCACCATTGGGTTTTAAGGGAATGAAATTGAGTATTTTGATATTCCTATTGACATTAAACTGGGCGCGATTAGAGAGTGAGTGGACAAAACATTGCAGTATGGTGTTGATAAGCGGGAAGTCATCCACTTTAAGAAAATCAGAAAAGAGAGGTATTGGAGCGATAGACATACACAGCACAGATATGGACGCTTCACCCTAATTAGTGCATGCCGACCAATGTGCCTACCATTTGCCTGCATATAGCTTGTCTCACTTAAGACCTTTCTTATCCATGTATCTGTCCAAAGATTGATTAGAAGTTGTAATTGGACCAACCTCTACCACTTTCTCTAGCGGCACAAACACGCCGCCCTCTGTGTGAAAGAGTTGCCTTTTAAATCTTTAACCTTGAACGTTAAACCTATTCCATCCATATACAGCAGTCACTGACAGAACATATTCGGGTCGAGAAAGTAAATAATAAAACAAAATGACATAGGGGCAGACAGGAGCTCGATGTCTTGCTGTAATTATGCAGAGCCTTGGGGATACAGGGCAGAGCTGGACTATTATGTTCAGTTTAGGTTTCATTAACTAAGGATGTACTTGCCACAGAGGGAGATGAACAAAACATCACTAGACTGTCTCCTGAGATGGTGGGACTACTGAATGATGGGATATCAGGTCAACTTATTTTCATTAGAGTTCACACTAATACGAGCATATCTAATTGAAAGTTACAGCGCTCTGCCAGATGTAGGAACAAGGAACTGCAGATGCTGGTTTTCAAAATTCTGCCAGGGCTGGAAAAAGATGGAGTGGGGGGACAGTCGATGCAGGGCTGGAGAAACGATGCGGAGATGGACAATGATGCAGGGAAATGATGTGGGATGCACAAACGGTGCAGAAACAGGTAGTCGGTACAGGGAAGGACAGTCGATGCAGGGCTGGACCAATGATGCATGAAAATGATGCAGGGACAGGAGGTCAATGCAGGAACGGACCAACAATGCAGGAAAGCTACTGTAAGTTGGGATGGACAAACGGTGCAGGAAAACAATGCATATGTTTCACATTGTACAGGTATTTAGGTCAAGGGGCCTCGGCCACAGGATAAGTATAAGTAAGGAGAGATTCCTTCACTTACAGGGTGTTGAGCCTGCACTGTTCTCAACCAGGGAGGGCTGAGGCGATCGGGTCACGGGATATACTTAAAAGGGTGCTAGTTATATTTCTAGCTATCAAAGGCATCTAGCTATGAAAGAGCATGAATCTGCTGTGAGATCATTGACCATCCGTGATTGTTCTGAAGAGCTGGATGCTTACACTGATCCTCATGTCTGTTTCTAACTTTCCAGACAATGTTCTCGGTTGACAGAATGTACTTGGTCACCTTGACCTAGTACATCATGAGATCCCTTTCACGTGGACATATTACTTCCATGCAACGTTTGCCGCCTCGAGCTGTAAGGCCGTGCATTGATCCTATCTGTCTCCTGCATCCTCTCTTTATGAGTCACTGAGCAGGAATGCAGCCAGTGCACAATGCTATCTGTGGTTATCCTCCCTCACCTAAGGGCAAAGGGAAGTTGCAACACAAGTCAAGAGCAGGATATCTGCCCCTTTGATTTCTCAGTTTGCAAACGGGGGCAGGCAATAGTGGTAGAATTAAGAGGAAGGATGTATTGTAATTATAGAAATAGGTTGTGCATGTAGTTAAAAAAAATAGTGGCATGGGAACCTCGACACAAAATTCTGACTAAAACAGAGCTAAGCAGAAATGTGTAGGAAGGAACTGCCGATGCTGGCTTACACCGAAGATCGACACAAAATGCTGGAGTAACTCAGCGGGACAGGCAGCATCTCTGGAGAGGAGGAATGGGTGATGTTTCGGGTCTGAACAAGGGTCCCGACCTAAAGTATCACCCATCCTTTTTCTCTAGAGATGCTGCCTGACCTGCCGAGTTAGTTCAGAACTTTGTGTCCATCTGTGATTTATTGAAAGATAAAGGTGCTTCAGCCCACAGAGTCCATACCTACCGTCGATCACCCATTCATACTATGTTATCTAATTTTCTCATGCACCTTCTACATACTAGGAGCAATTTACAAAGATGAATTAACCAACGAACCCACAAGGCTTTGGGATGTGGGAGGAAACGAGAGCACCCGGATGAAACTCGCACAGTTACAGGAAGAAAATACAGATTCAATACCGACAGCTCCCAGAACCGAACCTGGGTTTCTGGCACTGAGCTAGCAGCTCTACCAGCTACACTACTGTGCCACCCCCACTGTTATGTGACTGTGGATGGAACAGCCCCAACGGCTGAGAAACTCAATCATGCAGCAATGGGAATATAACTGGTAAAAACTTCATAAAAGACCATAACATCAATCCACACCCTGTCAGCATGGATTGACCCTCCTGTTAGTTTCCCGCTTCCCTGACTCTCAACCTGAAACATCACCTATTCCTTTCCTCCAGAGTTGCTGCCTGACCCGCTGAGTTAATCCAGCATTTTGTGTCGATCTTTGTGATTCATTCATGAATTGTTCAGTTGCTCGTTCTGTCCACCAGGTGGCATGAGTTGACCATATCTCAGGCCCTGCTACTTTTCCAGTTGTTGACAGATTGAATCAGATTTTGGAGCCTTTAAACATCAGGGTGTAGAGCAAAGATCTTTGGTTTGAGCAAGTCGGCAAAGGCCGTGTCAGAACAGAACAGTTCCACGTTGCAGTTTCCATCATGGTGATAGAAGGGTCCTCTTATTTCGTGAAAAACAGCATAGATGAGGCCCTCACTCGTGTCTCGTCAGTGCTCCGCCCTTGCTCCCCCTCCCCTTAGTTGTAACAGAGACAAAGTCCCCCTCGTCCCCACCATCCACCCCATCAGCCATCGTGTATAACACATAATCCTCTGAAATTTCCATCACCTCCAACGGGATCCCACCACTAGCTACGTTTCCCCATCTCCACCCCTTTCCGTCTTCCACAGAGACCGTCCCCCCCACGCAACTCCCTGGTTAACTCATCCCTTCCCACACAAACACCCTCTCCCCAGGTACCTTCCCCTGCAACCGCAGAAGATGCAACACCAGTCGCTCTCCCTCCTCCCTCGACTCTGTCCAGGGACCCCGACAGTCCTTTCAGGTTAGGAAGAGGTTGACTTGCACCTCCTCCAACCTCATCTACTGTATCCGCTGTTCAAGATGTGGACACCTATACATCGGTGAGACAAAACGCAGGTCTGTGCAATCGTTTTGCGGAACACCTTTGCTCTGCCTGCCTGAACCTACCTCATCTCCCAGTTGCTAAACACTTTAATTCTCCTTCCCATTCCTACACAGACCTTTCTGTCCTCGGTCTCCTCTATTATCAGAAACACAAATTGGAGGGACAGCATCTCATATTTCACTTGGTCAGTTACAGCCCAGTGGTATAAATATTGATTTCTCTCAGTTCGGGTAGCCCTGGCATTCCCTCTCTCTCTCTGTCCCTCTCTCTGTCCCTCTCCCACCCAAGTTGCACCAGCTTCTCGTTTTCACCCAACAAACAGCTAGCAATGGCCTGTCTCCTTTATCATTGTTACTTTTTTTGCATTTCTTTTATTCTTTGCTCTTTTTCTCTCCACATCATCGTCTATATCTCTCTTATCCCTAACCAGTCTGAGAAGGGTCTCGACCGAAAACGTCACCCATTCCTTCTTTCCAGAGATGCTGCATGTCCCGCTGAGTTACTCCAGCTTTTTGTGTCTGTCTACGGTTTAAATCAGCATCTGCAGTTCCTTCCGACACAGCTGGAAACTTGCATCTGGGCAGGAGCAGGTTGGTAGACACCAGGAAGCTTCCAATTGCAATTGAATTAATCCTTGAATTGAATCCTTAATTTGGCTTGGGCAGTGCAGTGGGGCAGATTGTGTAACTGCTGCCTCACTGCACCAGAGACCCGGGTTTGATCGTCGCCTCGGGTGCTGATTGTGTGGAGTTTTCCCATTCTCCCCGTGGCCATGTAGATTTCCTCCCAGTGCTCTGGTTTCCGCCCACATCCCCAGGACATGTGGGTGTGTAAGTTAATTGCCATCTGTAAAATTGCCCCTAGTGTGTAGGGAATGGATGAGGAAGTAACATGCAACTATTGTGAATGAGTGATCAAACGTCGGTGGGCCGAAGGGCCTGTTTCCATGCTGTATCTCTCACCTCTGTATATTTTTTATCCGCCTGTACACTAAACAATAAAATGCTTGTATTCGCGTTTAATAGATTATTGGTCCAGATTTTGACACGTACTGTCATTGTGACTCTTTTTTTAAATTGAATCACAAAAGCCAGACGTTGCAAAGTTTGCACTTGCAATCCATTTCTCAGAGCTCATATTCTGCCGGAGGTCTCCAATCCAAAATCAAAAACACTGAATTATCGAGCTTCAAGTAATCCACTCCTCCACTGTCCCTTTCTCTCTCCTCCTGATCAACATAGGTTCTCTCATGGACACCCTTCTTTCCAAACCCACCTTGCTCTGTCCTCTCTCACCCAACTTCTCGCCCATCCTTCCCATCCCATCTGCCCATAACCTGTGCACACTCCTCCCACTGGGTTCCCTCTGCCTTCCCCTCACTATTCCCATCTGCCACCATCTCTCCCTGATCTGATTCCATTTATCATTCTTTCTTGTCAGAATCCATCATCTGCAACATTTTGTTCTCTTTACTTGTCACCTGCCAGCATTTGTCACGATCTCCACCCTCCCTCCTCCACCTGATTTGCATCTTCCAATTCTGACCCCACCGCTCGCCCACACTTCTACTGCATATCACTCCCTGTACTTTTTCAGTCCAGATGAAGGGTCTTGACCTGACACGTCGATTGTCCATTTCTCTCCGCAGCCGCTGATCGACCCGCTGAGAAAGGTTTAACATTTCAGATTAGCAACCTTTTGTCAGAACCAAGCAAATGAGAGTGCTTTAAATTGCAGGCAAGGAGAGGGGTGGGGTAGCAGAGGAACTGTATGTGATAGACTGGAGACCGAGGTTGTCCTGGTGGCTAATTCTGCTCGTGCCATTTCAGAGAGGGTGATGAATGCTTTCTCATCACATCTAATCTGTGGAGTGTAAAGGGAAGATGGATGTGGCCAATGTAGAGCAAGAAAGTAGCTGAGAGATGCAGGATAACAGCTGGAAATGCCCAGCAAGTCTGGCAGTGCCCATGGAGAACACAGTCTCTGTTAAAGGTGGATAATCCTATATCGGAGCTGGGTAGTCAAAGGACAAAGAACATTTATTATCACATACACCAATTATTGTGGTGAAATTTGACTTGCCAATGCAGCACATGAATAAAGATAATACACAACACTAGAGTATTTAACAAAAAACATAAAAACATCCCCCCACAATGGTTCCCACTGTGGGGGAAGGCAGCAAAGTTCTGATGCATGCAGAGAAAGCTGGGCACTTGAAATTGTTAAATTCCGTGCGGATGCTGACTGTTGCATGATGCTCAGAGGGAAAATAAGGTGTTGATTCTTCACCTTGGGAAAGTACAGAAGAGCAATGATGCAGAGAACAGGGTGAAAATGAAATGGATAGTTATAGACACAAAATACTGGAGTAACTGCGGGACAGGCAGCTTCACTGGAGAGAAGGAATGGGTGATGTATAGGGTTGAGATCCTTCTCCCCAGAGATGCTGCGTGTCTTGCTGAGTTACTCCAGCACTTTGTGCCTATCTATGGTTTAGACCAGCATCTCCAGTTCCTTCACACCCGTTAAAGTAACTTGACCAAATTGGGAATCTGCTGTCGTTGCTGCATTAATTCATTCAATGTTGTGGAGGAATTTCCTTTATTGTGGTATATCCCTTTAAGATCCGGTTGCAGTGATAGCACCTGCCAGGCTGAGTGGTAACGTCTGCAAGAACATGCGCAGCACGGGAGCACGGTTTTACTGCAGCGTTGTGCAATAAGTCCTGAGCTTGGTGGGTCAGATAATGAGTAGCAACTGTGCTCGTTGATTTGAGCCCACACCTTCCATTAGATTTCATTACATTTCACACACAGAGTGGTGAATCTGTGGAATTCTCTGCCACAGAAGCTAGTTGAGGCCAGTTCATTGGCTATATTTAAGAGAGAGTTAGATGTGGCCCTTGTGGCTAAAGGGATCAGGGGTTATGGAGAGAAGGCAGGTACAGGATACGGAGTTGAATGATCAGCCATGATCATATTGAATGGCGGTGCAGGCTCGAAGGGCTGAATGGCCTATTCCTGCAACTATTTTCTATGTCTAGATCTATTGATCAATAGGTAGAGGCTGTCTTGTTTCTTCTGCCAAGCTTACCAGGTATGGTCGCAATGAAAATAGAAGCTTTGTAAACGGCAAATCTATTTATGGGCAAAGGAAAAGGGCTGGAAATACTTCCCCTCCCTTGTTCCCAGTGTAACATTTTGTCCAAGATGTTGGAGCTCATGGAATCAAAGGCATGTTGGCAAATTGGATCCAAAATTGGTTTGGTAATAGGAAGCAGAGGGTGATGAAGGGATTGCAGTTGTAATTGAAAGCCTGTGACCAGCAGTGTATTAGAGACATCTGTGCTGGCTGTACACATTGATGAGTTATTTATGAATGTTAAAGATATAGAATCATACAGTGAGGAAACATACTGGCCCTTCAGCCCAACTCATCCCTGCTGACCAAATGCCCAATCTAAGCTAATCCTATTTGCTTATGCTTGGTTCATATCCCCTTAAACTATTCCCACCTATGTACATGTGCAAATGTCTTTTAAAAGCTGTTATATTACCTGCCTTAACTATCTTAGCTCCACTGGTAGCTTGTTCCATATACTCACCAACCTCTGAGTGATATAGTGCCTTTCAGGTTCCTATTAAGTCTTTCCCCTTTCACCTTAAACCTTTTCCTGTCTGATTCCCTTACCCTGGGTAAAAGACTCTGCACATTCACCCTATCTATTCCCCTCAAGATGTAATATAGCTCGATGAGTTCACCCTTCAGTCTCCTGCCCTCCATTGGATAAAGTTCAAGCTTGCCCAACCCGATAGCTTCGGCCCTCAAGTCCTGTACATTCTTTGCACTGAATTGTCATGAAAACACAGGGCGTTTCTGATCATTGAAAGAGTCTTGGGCTAAAGGATGATGCTGATCAGCTGGTTAAGTTGGGTGAATTTTTGGAAGAAATTTATAAAACATTTGTTTCCCACAGTTGGAATATTGTTGCAGCTCTAGTCTGCACTCTACACGTGTAAAGGAGATTTGCCTGGGATGAAATGATTATGTTTGGAGGAGATTAACTGAGTAGATGAGGCTTGTTTTTTTGGAGTCGAGGAAGGTGGTGGGGGGTTGACAGATACAACAAATTATAAGAGGCACGAGTGGACTAGATAGTAAGAAATATGTTCCCCATTGGCAGAAGTTTCAAAGACTAGAGGGCGTAAGTGGAAGGTGAGGAGTAAGAAGCACAGAGAGCGTTTGAGGAAGATGTTTTCATGCAGAGAATGGTTGCAATCTGGAATACACTGCGTGAATGGAAGGTGAAGGCAGATTTCAGAAGCCTCTGGACGTACTTGAATTGTAGTGTTGTAGTTGGCAAGCAGAGTGCTGTTAAATGTGATTAGTGCCGATCGATGGGTTCTTGATGATGGGGCTGCAGGACCTGTTTCTATGCTGCGTGACTTTATAATTTCAGTCAATGCAATTGGGAAAAGCCCCTGAAATTACCAGGCATTGTCTAGAAGCCAGAAACCTAATACTCACTGGCAACAATGGGATGGAAAATGAGCTCTTAGAACAATCAATCGTCAGCAGGAATGTTGCACTTCAAGAAAGTCCAAACCAAAGCACGTCATTACCCAACCTGTTGATTCAGTGTGGGCTGGCTGTTGACCACGTCTTGAGGAAACCACTGTGCATCTACAGTATCTGTGCGTAGATGCCTTGCCCAATGTTAAACTGGACTTGCCCAATGCCAAATGCCCAATGTCAAACTGGACTTGCAGCGATCGTCAGATCAGTGGCTGAAATATTGGCCAGCATCTACCACCAAGGGACCCATGAAAATCATCCACTATCTCTTGCTTTTTGCTTTTGGAGAGTAAATATTAAACAGGGCTGCAGTGGGTTCACAAGGAACTGCAGATGCTGGGCGCTACCAAAGCTAAACGCACAGTGCTGGAGTAACTCAGTGGGTCAAGCAGCATCTCTGGGTGGTGGGAGAACATGGAGGCAGTGTCAGAGACACTAGGTTACAAGGAAATAGGTTGGGGGGGGGGGGGGTGGGGAATAATTGCTGAGAGCTGGCGTACATATTAATAGGCTGAGTGGCTTCCTTCAATGTAATATGAGAAATAACTGACTCACAATTTCCTTGAAATCAACTGCAATTTGTATTGAACATAATAAGGAACAGGTGGACAGGAAAGGGGTATTTTGTTCAGACGGCTATTGTGTCCAAGGTTGAAGTAGACGTGTGCATGAAACAGGTGACCGATAAGATGCAAGGAACTGATTACTATATTTTTGTAATGACTTTCCTCCACCAGCATGAGGTCTTGTGTCTCTCTGGTTACCAAACTAGAAAAATGATCGTGTCTTTACTTTCCCCTCTTTCCACCGGAAATGGTTCATGGCATTGCTGGCTTCATTCAGTCCTTCTGTCTGTCGGGGTTGAGACTGGTATTACTTTGCATGGCTTGGGAGAGGAACCAAAGTATCAGTGCATGGTGTCGTGGCAAAGTCATCCCTTGCCACGGGGAGTGGGGGGGGGGGGGGAGGGAAGGGGGGGGGGGTTGTCCGTGTCCAAAGCTCTGAGGCTTTCAGTTGGCAAGCGCTACAGAGGGCTAGCTATATTTTTAAGAGAAGTTCATGTCCGGTCCCCTGATGTACTCTAGGTGATTATTTAGGATGCTTTAAGCCTGTAATGGGCTTGGACCACCTTGGTCCCAGTGATGGGCAGATGCCAATCCAGTATCCGCACAACTCGCGTCTGTCAGATATCGTGGACGTGAAATTGCAGCAGAACTCCTCCTCATTCCATCCACCTCTCCCTTCCCTCAGCTCATGGCCTGTATGGGAATCCCCACGCACGACTTCACATTGCAATTTAGATCATATATCTTCCTCTAGCAACGTGGAGGCATCTCGCTTTGCTCGCCTCCACCACTGTTGTTAAAAGTGGATTAACATGCATTTTTTCCAGTTATCCATCAGGCTCTTGAACCACCCTGCACAACACTAACCACCAGCCTACCTCAGCAATGATCGATGATGGACTTTGTTTCAGGTGAACGATGGTCCGCTTACCTAGTATGACTGATCATTTATTGTATGAGTCATGGCTATATATTTAGTTGTTGCGTTATTGTGTCAATATGCCTGTAAAGCTGCAGCAAGTATGAATTTCCCTGTTCCGTTGGGGCAGCACGGTAGCGCAGCATTCGAGTTGCTGCCTTACAATACCAGAAACTTGGGTTTGTTCCTGACTATGGCTGCTGTCTGCACGGAGTTTGAATGTTCTCCCCGTGCCCACGTGGGTTTCCTCCGGATGCACCGGTTTCCTCCCACACTCCAAAGACATGCAGGTCTGCAGATTAATTGGCTTTGGTTAAATTTAAATTATCCCTAGTGTGTAGGATGATGTGAGGGAACGGTTGGCGCAGATTCAGTGGGCCGGTTTCTGCACTGTACCTATATCCCTAAAGTTCAAAGTGGCTTTTACAATTGAACACTCTTGACTCTTGAATCTCGACTCTCGAATTAGATGGTCTTCATGATTCTGGTGGTTTTGGACCAGACCCAGTCAGGTGGGAATGAGATGGGCTTTCATTGACTACGAAAGGAGTAACGGAAGTTAAGCTTGCCCTGTTGTTTCTTACACCCTTATCAATCAAGAAATTATCTCTGCCTTAAAAAATATCCATTGACTTGGCCTCCACAGCCTTCTGTGGCATGTTTTTGAATCAGGATATCTAACCTTTGTCGCTCCAATAAATACCAAGTCCAGGTTCAGATACGGTTTGAAGCCTTTACAAAGGAAGTTTGAGAAGATAACATTACCATTCATGGAGATATTTATCACCAGCTTACTCGAGAACTAAACTCCTGGACTTGCGCTGATGTGCAAGCACTGCACCCAACTAAATGTTTTGGTAACCTCAAGCACGATGCTCTGTCAGCACATCCAGGCATCTGCAGAATTGCTCTGTTATTTCCTTAAGACTTTCGGAGAGAAGTTTCTTGTTACACTGCCAATAATCGAATGCTTTTGAACAGTGGTACCGGAGACACTGGTTTGATCCTGACTACGGGTGCTGTCTGGATGGAGTTTGTGGGTTCTCCCTACGACTACGTGGGTTTTCTCCGTGTGCTCCGGTTTCATCCCACACTCCAAGGACCCGCAGGTTTGTAGGCTAATTTGGCTTCAGTAAATTGGGAATTGTCCCTCATGTAGGATGGTGCTAGTGTACAGGGGTCGTTGGTTGGCGAGGACTTAAAAGGCCGAAGGGCCTATTTCCATGGTGTATCTCTAAACTAATCTCCCTTTGCATCCCTTTCAGACAATATTTCGGATTATAGTCATCAGTAGGAACAAAGGTGGTGAATCTGTGCAATTCATTGCCACAGAGGCTGTGGAGGCCAATGGATATTTTTAAGGCAGAGATAGATAGATTCTTGATTAGTACAGGTATCAGGGGTAATGGGAAGAAGGCAGAAGAATGGGGTTAAGAGGGAAAGATAGATCAGCCAGGATTGGTGGAGTAGACTTGATGGGCCGAATAGCCTAATTCTGTTCCTGTCACATGGACTTGTGAAAGAACACAGTGATGTATAACAAAACTTTAACTTGTTTTGGATCTCAGACCCTTGCAAAAGCTGAATGGTCATACAATATTTGAGCAATGTGTGTGGCTCTGTAGTTCTCCCTGTGGCTGCAGGGGGAGGGGTTGACAAATTGGGAGTATAAAGATGGAGTTAATGGGGAAGTGAGTACAGAAAAAGTTACAAATTAATGGGAAGGAAAGTTTGAGAGGGGATAAGAGAGTGAGGTCAGGGCCAATAGTGACTGATGTGAGAAGGGAGGTGAATACTGAAATTAAAGACAGACAGGTGTGTAGAGGGGGAGGGGTAGCTCGTTGGTAAGGAATTAAATTCAGTTCCTTGTGAGGGGTTACATAGAATCATGAGATATAGTCAGTATGGATAGAACTGAGGAATTGTCAGGGTAAAAAGGCCCTAATGGGATCTACAGGCCCCAAACAGTAGCCTGGATATAGGGTGCGAGTTGAATCAAGAGTTAAATCAGAAATGTCGCAAAGGTAATGCTACGGTGGCTATGGGAGATTTCAACATGCAGGTAGACTGGGAAAATCTGGTTGGTACTGGACGCCAAGAAAGGGAGTTTGTGGAGTGCCTCCGAGATGGATTCTTAGAGTACTGGAGCCTACCAGGGAGAAAGCAATTCTGGATTTACTGTTGTGTAATGAACTGGATTTGATAAGGGGACTCAAGGTAAAGGTGCCATTAAGAGGTAGTGACCATAATATGATAAATTTTAATCTACAATTTGAGAGGGAGAAGGGAAAATTGGAAGTGTCAGTATTACAGTTGAGTAAAGGGGACTGTTGAGGCATGCGGGAGCTGGCCGAAGTTGACTGGAAAGAGACCCTAGCAGGGATGACAGTGGAACAACTGTCCTTTCTGGGAATAATGCAGAAGGTGCAGGATCATTTCATTCCAAAGAGGAAGAAAGATTCTCAGGGGAGTAAGAGGCGACCGTGGCTGACAAGGGAAGTCAAGGACAGTATAAACATAAAAGAAAAGACGTATAACAGAGCAAAGATGAGCAAAGAGAAGACATATAACATAACAAAGATGAAGTACGTAGGTAAGCTAGCCAGGAATATAAAGGAGGATAGTAAAAGCTTCTTTAGGTATGTGAAGAGGAAAAAAATAATTAAGACAAATGTGGGTCCCTTGAAGACGGACGCTGGTGAATTTATTATGGGGAACAAGGAAATGGCAGACGGGTTGAACAGGTACTTTGGATCTGGCTTCACTAAGGAAAACACAAACAATCTCCCAGATGTGCTAGTGGCCAGAGGACCTCGGGTGATGGAGGAAGTGAAGGAAATTCACATTAGGCAGGAAATGGTGTGGGTAGACGGACGGGACTGAAGGCTGATAAATCCCCAGGGTTTGATGGTCTGCATCCCAGGGTACTTAAGGAAGTGACGCATTGGTGATCATTTTCCAATGTTCTACTGTTTCAGGATCAGTTCCTGTGGATTGGAGGGTAGCTAATGTTATCCCACTTTTTAAGAAAGGCGGGAGAGAGAAAACAGGGAATTATAGACCAGTTAGCCTGACAGGTGGGGAAGATGCTGGAGTCAATTATAAAAGATGAGATAGCTGCACATTTGGATAGCAGTTACAGGATTGGTCCGAGTCGGCATGCATTTACGAAGGGGAAATCATGCTTGACTAATCTTCTGGAATTTTTTTAGGATGTAACTAGGAAAATGAACAAGGGAGTGAATGTAGTGTACCTGGACTTTCAAAAAGCCTTTGATAAGGTCCCACATAGGAGATTAGTGGTCAAAATTAGGGCACATGGTATTGTACTAACATAGATAGAAAATTGGTTGGCAGACAGAAAACAAAGAGTAGGAATTAACGGGTCCCTTTCAGAAAGGCAGGCAGTGACTAGTGGGGTCATCTGCAAGGCTCGGTGCTGGGACCGCAGCTATTTACAATATATATTAATAATTTAGATGAAGGAATCAAGAGTAACGTTAACAAATTTGCAGATGACACAAAGCTGGGTGGCAGTGTGAACTGTGAGGAAGATGCAGGGCGACTTGGACAGGTTGGGTGAATGGGCAGATGCATGGCAGATGCAGTTTAATGTGGATAAATGTGAGGTTATCCACTTTGGTGCAAGAACAGGAAGGCAGATTATTATCTGAATGGTGTCAAGTTAGGAAAAGGGGAAGTACAACATGATCTGGGTGTCCTTGTCAGTCACTGAAAGTAAGCATGCAGGTACAGCAGGCAGTGAAGAAAGCTAATGGCATGTTGGCCTTCATAACAAGAGGAGTTGAGTATAGGAGCAAAGAGGTCTTTCTGCAGTTGTGCAGGGCTCTAATGAGACCACACTTGGAGTATTGTGTGCAGTTTTGGTCTCCAAATTTGAGGAAGGACATTCTTGTTATTGAGGGAGTGCAGCATAGGTTCACGAGGTTAATTCCCTGTCATATGTTGAAAGAATGGAGCGGCTGGGCTTGTATGCACTGGAATTTAGGAGGATGAGAGGGGATCTTATTGAAACATGTAAGATTATTCAGGGATTGGACACGCTAGAGGCAGGAAACATGTTCCCGATTTTGGGGGAGTCCAGAACCAGGGGCCACAGTTTAAAAATAAGAGGTAGGCCATTTAGAACGGATATGAGGAATTTTTTTTTAACCCAGAGAGTTGTGAATCTGTGGAATTCTCTGCCTCAGAAGGCAGTGGAGGCCATTTACCTTGATGCGTTTAAGAGAGATAGAGTTCTTAAAGATAGCGGAGTCAAGGGATATGGGAAGAAGGCAGCAATGGGGTACTGATTGTGGATGATCAGCCATGATCACAGTGAATGGCGGTGCTGGCTCGAAGGGCCAAATGGCCTATTCCTGTACCTGTTGTCTATTGTCTATTGGCAGAATGGCTTTTCACTGGTCCTGCAACACGAGTTTTTATCCACGAGTAGTTGCACTAATCAACAGCCAAAAATCTGTAGCCTCCCTTTGATCTGGTATTTTGTTAGCTCACATGCTTGATCAATGGTGTTTTATTATTATTATTAATGTTTAGTGTTTTCTGAGTCATTCGTAACTGTATGTCATGTTGTTACTTGTGGGCGGAGCACCAATGCAAATTCCTTGTATGTGAATACTTGGCCAATACACTTACGTACTTAAGTTACTTGTTTGCTTGCTTGATGGACATGGATAAATTATACTTTGAGTAGGTCAGTGGCAAAAAAAAATCAAAGAGGAGTTAGTGGGCATTTGTGGAGGGAATCATCTGCAGGCTGCTGGGAGATCAGGAGAAGAGGAGTAGAACCAAAGGAATTGGCTCTATCGGAGGCAGTCTGCACTTGATGGGCGTTGTAGTCCTGCGGTGCTGAAGTAAATAAATATACTCCCAATGAACTCCTCAGGCACAGCTTTGTTTCACTTGCATCACAGGGAAGTGGAGAGCACAGCCTAGCGAAAATGTGGGTGTAACCAAACAAAACACCTTATTATCAAGTTCAGATCTGAGCCCTGAATGCAGCAATGTGTATTTGTGGTATTATCTCAACCACTCATTTTACCATCATAATTAGTTAACCGTGATCGTTTTGAAATAGTTTACTTCAATAACTAAAGAAAGTGTTCACTAAATATTTATGAAAAAAATCAATCTCAAAGGCCTTGCTTCTGACTAGCACAACTTTCCAAATATTTTGCAATTTTGTAACACTCAAAATAAATGTCCAGTTATAAGCCAGTAAGTGTGTTACTCTGACCTCTGTACAATGTCCCTGCTCTTAAATCCAAGTTGCAAATAGGGCATGCGGTTAATAAACTGTCCATGTGGTTAATAAACTGTCTGCGTTGCTTTCCCAATTCCAGCTATTTCCAAGGTGCGGAAGATCGACACAAAACGCTGGAGTAACTCAGCGAGGCAGGCAGCATCTCTGGGGAGAAGGAATGGGTAACATTTCGGGTCGAGACCCTTCTTCAGAACATGTCACAAGGCTCCAACAACGACTCCATTGATAATCACTGCAAACCTTAAAGATCCCAATCATCTTGGGTTTTCTAATCTTTGCTTAGTTAGTTAATCGTACTTTAGACTTTACTTTAAACTTTAGCGATGCAGCGTGGAAACAGCCCCTTCGGCCCACCAAGTCCGCAACGACCAGCGATCACCCCGTACACTATTATCCTACTACCAGGGAGAATTTTACTGAAGCCAATTCACCCTCAAACCTGTATGTCTTTGGAGTGTGGGAGGAAACTGGAGCACCCAGAGAAAACCCACATGGTCACATGGAGAACAAGCAAAGTTTGTACAGACAGTACCCATAGTCAGGATTGACCCCAGGTCTCTTGTGCTGTAAGACAGCAACTCTACCGCGCATGGTGTCGCCCTAACAGAACAGTGAAGTCTACCCGTTTACCATCTGCTAATGGCTGAGCAGCCTCGATCCCCATCCCTGGTTGACACCACTCAATGTGTAGATGTAAAGTCTACTTGGCTTTTAAAATGTAGCTTCCCTGAAGTCAATGAAACAAAACTGAAGAAAGAGTAGAAAATCTAGCTGTTGTTCTATAGCACCTGGAGTACTGCAGAATAGGAATAGATTTCAGAGCTTGATTTTAATTGCGATGCAAAACAAGCAAATACCTAACATTGGGAATTGTGTTCGTTTTCTGCAGAACCTCGGATCTTGTGGTCCTTTGCAGCTAACTTACTGGGGTCTGTGGCAGTTCCTCTGTTCTCCTTGCAAATTGTAAATGGTGGCCTCTGGTTGCTTTCACTATTTAACCCGCCATCCAGATTCATTGTCTAAACTGTTTAATATTGATTGGTTAAACTGCTGTAGAGAAAAAGAACACAGGGAACAGAAGACAAAGCAATACGTTGAGATTCTATTGTGTAGAGATGCTGTAATTTCATGTAGGGCATTTGTATCTATTGATACGCTTACATAAAGCCCTCACCAAACTCTGAATACAAACCAAAACATTTGGTAATAATAACCAATTTTGTTCTGCTTGTCGCTTGATTTGAATTATTATTATTATAATTAATCATATCTCTCAAAATGAGTCTCCACTATGAATGTCTTTGGCCACCAAAATTCCTCTTCCTTTGTGTTGTCAGATTGTATATGTTGACGGGGTGGAAGATTGCAACCTTCACGTGGTCCGCCCTGTTTTGACTAATGTAATCAACTCGACGTGCACAAACAGAAGATCAAATAGAACAAGTTGCCTTACAACTTTAGGCTGTGCACGCCACACAAAAGAAGAAGAAGAAGAAGAAGCATATGTTGACAGTTATCGTTCATAGTTTGCACAAGCTCATAAAACCCAAATACAGAATAAGATCTGTCCTCTCTTAATCACTTGCAGATGGCAATAGAGCACTGATATCCCAACACTGGATATTAATAAATGAAGATCAGAGGTGTTTGAGACTATGTGACACAGTGGCGCAGCAGTAGAGTTGCTGCCTTGCAGCACCAGAGATCCGGGTTTGATCCTGTTTACTCTGATATGAAATTTGTAATATTAGAGTCTAGTTTTTTTAAAGAATTTTTTTGGTAAATATATTGGTAATGTTTGAAATAGGTACAGTATTTGTGGTCTAAAGGTCATTTTTATAGCATTTATTCTGCCTATTAAGGACATCGGCAATGTTTTCCAGAATTTAATCAACACATTCAATTTAGTTAATAAAGGCATATAGTTTGCGTTAAATAATAATTTATATTTTCTAGTAATTTGAATACCCAAATACTTGAAATTTTCTGTTGCAATTCTAAAAGGGAATTTCAATAGATGTGTCGGCTCTTGAGGTTTTATCATCATAATTTCACTTTGATTCCAATTTATTCTATATCCTGAAAAGGAACCAAATTCCTCTATTAAATTTAATACATTTGGTATGCTAATTTGCGAATTTGGAATGTATAATAATATGTAGTCTGCATATAATTAAATTTTATTATTTGAGTGTTTTGGTATTACATCCATGAATATTCGGATGACATACTTTCTGCTAGAGGCTCCATCACAAGTGCAAATAGCAGGGGCGATAGTGCACATCCCTGTCTATTGCCCCTTGATCATTCGAATTTCGGGGATAATATGTTATTGGTCAGTATTCTAGCCACGGCTTGTCATATAATAATTTTACCCATGAGATAAAATTCTCTCCCATATTAAATTTTTGCAATACTTTAAATAGATATTGCCATACTACTTGATCAAATGCTTTTTCTGCATCCAGTGAAATAATTGATAAGTCTTCCTCTTCAGTTTTATGTGAGTACATTATATTAAACAGACATCTCAAATTGTTGAATGAGTATCTCTTGGGTATAAACACCGTTTGATCCAGGTGTATTAGTTTGCTAACATATTTACTCAATCTTATCGCTAGGGTCTTTGCTAATATTTTTTTTATCTGTATTTAAGAGTGCTATGGCTCTATATGAGCCTGGGTCTTCTATATCTTTATCCTTTTTAGGTATGAGTGTAATAATTGGCTCGGTTAGTGTTTCTGGTAGTATATTTTCTTTAAAAGCATGTATATATAAATTTTGTAAGCGTGGAACTTAAAAACTTCACATATGTGACTGTGGTGTTGTTGATGGTGAGTGGGGTGAGGGGAAGGGGAGCTCTCCAAAAGTCCATTCCACTGTCTTAAGACATCCCAGAGACGTGCGGGTTTGTAGGTTAATTCTGTCTAAATGTTCTTGGTGTATAAGGTAGAACTAGTGTATGCGTGATCGCTGGTTTGTACAGTCGAAGGGCTTGTTTCAACACTGCATCTCTAAAAAAAATGTTTCTTTGGATCTTAAATGGGGAATTCAAAATGGCTCACAAGATAAAGTGTAAGTTGCAAATATTTAGTATTTTCACCATTTGAAATGTATAAACACTTTAAAAATTGGGTAGAATTAAAATGTAACTGATTCAGAGAATTAGATTTTTTAAAAAGACACAATGGAGGGGTGGTAATGAATGCAACTGATCCAGATAGGTTGGACATCATCCAGATATATTGCAGTAGGTCTTTCAGAAAATGTAGTGATGGTCCCTGGATGGAAAACTCAAATTATCTTGCTTCATATGGTAGAATGTGTAGAGAGGTTACTTAGGGGGGAAAAAAAATCTCAATCCTCGATGGGCTTCTTTCAAAAGCTACCAATAAAAAATAAAAAATCAATTTCAATAAAATCAATGTTGGTTGATTTGTGGTCACTTTGGCAGATGCTTCAGAGTTTAAGTGTTTTATTTAAAGAGTTACTGGTGATAGCTTTTCCAGGAAATGTTAATGGTATCACTCATTTAGTTGTTTTCAATTTTGCACAAATTTCATAAAAATGTAGCTTTTAAACCCAAGGTAAACAAGATGCAATTCCCAACAGTGTCAGGATTCCCGACTGTGAGTGTGGGTGCCATCTATTCCTGCAAAATGAACACAAAGGCACTGTTGAAATTTTATCCATTAAAAATCTGGTGTTAGTCGTAAGTTTTATCACACAAGAACCATTTGAGCCATTTGCCGGCTCGAAGGGCCGAATGGCCTACTCCTGCACCTATAGTCTATTCTCTAACATCAGTCCAATGCCTTCCCCAAAATGTGATTATTCTTATTTGTGGAATACTGAAAGGCCTGGATAGAGTGAATTTGGAGAGGATGTTCTCACTAGTGGGAGAATCTAGGATTTGAGGTCATAGCCTCAGAATAAAAGGATGTACCTTTAGAAAGGGGATGAGGAGGAATTTGTTTAGTCAGAGGGTGGTGAGTCTGTGGAATTCATTGCCACAGATGGCTGTTGAGGCCAAGTCAATTGATATTTTTAAGGCAGAGATTGACAGATTCTTGATTAGTAAGGGCGTCGGGGGTTATGGGGACTAGGATGGGGTTGAGAGGAAAAGATAGATCAGCCATGCTGATGGGCCGAATGACCTAATTCTGCTCCTAGAACTCATGAACTTATTTCTGCAGAATGGCAGCATTTCATAAATTTAAAACACCATATCCATTGTGTTCAGATTTGGTCACCCTGCTAATAGGAAGGATGTTATTAATCCGAAGGATGCAGCGAAGATTGACGAGGATGTTGCCAGACTTTGAAGGCCTGAGTTAAATGGAGAGGTTGCGCGGGCTAGGATGTTATCCCTTGGAGCACAGGAGGCTGAGGGGCGATCTTATCGATGTGTGTAAAATCATGAGGGGAAAAGATGGGGTGTATGGACAGAGCCTTTTCCCCAGGGTAGGAGAATTAAGAACTAGAGGGCAGAGGTTTAAGGTGAGAGGGGAAAGATTTAATAGAAACCGCAAGGGAAACCTCACGCACAGAGAGTGGTGGGTGTATGGAACGAGCTGCTCGTGGAGGTAGTTGAGGCAGGTACTATAGCAACCTTTGAAAGACATTTGGACAAGTACGCGATTAGGAAAGGTTTAGAGGGACATGGGCCAAATGCGGGCAGGTGAGGCCAGTGTAGATGGGGCATCTTGGTCAGCATGGATGACTTTGGCCAAATAACCTATTTCTGTGCTCGACCCATTGTTAACTGATTTGGTTTCTTTTGACTTTAAAGAATTAAAAGATGTTGACTTGTTCCACAAGCAACTTCACCTTTTGAAGCACAACTGGAATTCCTCCATTCGGTTTAGTTTATTGTCACCTGGTTGAGGTACAGTGAAAAGACAATACATGATTACAATCGAACCGCTGACATTGTATAGATGCATGATAAGCGAATAACATTTAGTGCAAAGTAAATCCAGTTTACTCCGAGGGTCACCAATGAGGTAGATGGCAGTTCAGGACACGGGGAGAATGTAAAAACTCTCTACAGATGGCACCCGTAGTCAGGATCTGGCACTGTAAAGGCAGCAAGTCCACCCCTGCGCCACTGTGCCGACCATTTGTTAGCGATGGTGACGTTTATACTGACGTTCCTACAGAGTAGATGGACAACTGTGGTGTGCCACCACATCCTATAAATAACTAAAATATTCCACTCAGATGCTGAAATAGCAGCATCTCTTTGCATTCTTTTTTAGCTTCATTTTGTGTGAATTCCCCAGTTAAGATGCAGAGAAATTTGACACGGAGGTATCTCGGCTGATATTACCTATAAGTTATCAAGAAGGGACACAAACTGACTCTCTGAGTAACTTTTTTAAGGACCTTGGTCAAACAATGGGTGCAATTGTATCTGGCAGCACAAAATACTTTATCTTGTTAGGCAATTTGAATTCTTCAGTTTATATCCAAAGAAATGTACCTCAAAGATGTACCTTATCTTTTATATACTGTTATCTGGTGTTCAGATACCTCGACCTATTGGTAACTGATTTGGTTTCTTTTGACCTTAAGGAATTAAAAGATATTGACTTGTTCTACAAGCATCTTCACCATTGCACCCATAAACGTTGAAGCACAACTGGAATTCCTCCATTCGGTTTAGTTTATTGTCATGTGTACGGTGAACAGCTTTTGTCACGTGCCAACCAGGCAGTGGAAAGACAATACATGATTACAATCGAATCACTTATATTGTGTAGATACATGATAAGGGAGTAACGTTTAGTGCAAAGTGAAGCCAGTAACGTCCGATCAAAGATAGTCCAAGGGTTACCAATGAGGTAAATGGTAGTTCAGGACTGCTCTCTGGTTGTGGTAGGATGATTCAGTTGCCTGATAACAGTGGGGAAGAAACTCTCCCTGAATCTGGAGGTGTGCGTTTTCACACTTCTATAGCTTTCGCCCGAAGGGAGGGGGGAGAACAGGGAGTGGCCAGGGTGCGACCAGTCCTTGATTATGCTGCTGGCCCTGCAGGGGCAACAGAGGTGTCAATGGAAGGGTAGTTGGTTTGTGTGATGGTCAGGGCTATGTCCACAATTCGCTGCAACTTCTTGCGATCTTGGGTGGAGCTGATCCCAAACCAAGCTGTGGCGCATCCTGATAAAAATGGCGATCCTATGGCGCATTTGTAGAGATGTCATAAGTGATAGGAGTAAAATTAGGCCATTCGGCCCATCAAGTCTACTCTGCCATTCAATCATTACTGATCTATGTTTCCTTCCTAATCCCAATCTCCTTCCTTCTCCCCATAACCTCTGCCACCTGTACTAATCAAGAATCCATCTGTTTCTGCCTTAAAAATATCCACTGATTTGACTTCCACAATTTTCTGTGGCAAAGAATTCCACAAATTTACCATCCTCTGACTAAATACATTTTTTTTTCTTCTCCTTCCTAAAAGAACGTCCTTTAATTCTGAAGCTATGACCTCTAGAAACATCCTCTCCACATCCACTCTATCCAAGCCTTTCACTGCACTGTATGTTTCAATGAGATCCCCCCTCATTTTTTCTAAACTCCAGCGAGTCGGCCCAGTGCCGACAAATGCTCATCATAGGTTAACCTACTCATTCCTGGGCAAGTTCCAGACTTCAGACTGAAGAAGGGTTCTGACCTGAAACATCACCTTTTTTTTCTCCAAGGATGCTATGTGAACTGCTGAGTTACTCCAGCATGTTGTGTCTATCTTCGGTATTAACCAGCATTTGCAGTTACTTCCTACACATGATTAAAAGCCATATGTGCACAGTAGGAAAGTCTATAAATGCCAGTAACTCGCATTGCTGGTAGCCCAGCATTATTTTACAGCATCTTACTCTTTCATTTCCCAGAGCTATGATTAGATTGTTGTGTTTTTGACTTGGGTCTTGGTTACTTATGTGCTGAGGATGAAAAAAAAACATTGAATATTTGCTGCCCACGGCATGAGTTGCCACTGTGGTTTTGCTAGATTAGTCACCGCATCAAATCACCAGATTTGCTTCAATACCCTGACTGATATTAACCCTTCAGCGAGAACTCTTGACCCACTGATTCAAGACGGGTGGAATCAAACTGTCTAAATTCAGAACATTCACATAGATTATATTTATCCTCCTTTTTTTCACTGTGTGATTTCTTTGGCATTAAAATTGACACACAAATGTCAATGTCGCTGTTTTGGTGTTCTGACTTTTGTAACCAAGGCAATGCGATACATCCATTAAAATAAACAAAGAATGCACATGCACAGAATGTGCAGATTAGTGAGTCAAGGGCTCTTTTGGCTCCAGGCTTGTTTCCATCAAGCCTTGCCCTTTATAATCCTGAGAGGTATTATTTTCAATGCATTGAGTCCACTTGCAGTGTGGGAAGTCCCTCTATTCTGCAGCAAGCTTCAAGTGGGTTCAGCACCCCAAAACCTTGCAATTTGGATAATGTGGTTTAAATATTAACAAGGAACCTATGCTTTGTCTTATAAATCAGTGCGGGAACTTTGTGACACCACTGACTGCATTCTAATAAAACTGAAAAGGCCCGGGTTTACAGCCTGCACAGTTGTCAATCATTTAACAAAGGGAAGGAACGATGTGGTTAGACCCGATTGCCCTTTTTCGAGAAGCTCTTCTCATTATGCGAGCGAACCTTTTAAAATTACACAGAATTTACCCACTGTATCTGTCAAACGCAAAGCCGTGTTGATCTAGGAGAGGGCAGGCATCTGATCAATCTTTTCCTTAATGGATTTAACACACTGGGTTGTATTTTCTTACTGTCATTTTGTCAGTTGTATAGATTATTAAAATTACAGTAAAACCTGCAACTTCCCATCAGAGACGTATCTAGAGGGATGGAGAATTGAAAACGGGGGCAGGCAGCTGAAACCTCATGGGTTGTCCTGTATTCTGAGTACATTTCCTGGAGTCTGTCACTCCCCTTCCATCACATGATTTACAGTTGACTGCTAATACCAAACTATCACAGTACAGTACTGAAATTGTTATCGCTGGGATGTGCTGGACACTTACACCTTCGGGTTGAAAGATGATTAAGGCAGTGCCATATTAAAAGAGAGATCTTTAATGTTTTTAACACATTTAACAAACATTGCTTTTTGGCAAGGAGATTTTATATAATCTGAGTTAAATGGAATTGAATACTTTATTGTTACATGTGACAATTCTTCATTTGCATGCCCAAGGTATGCAAATAGTAGGGATGTCACAACATTTTGGGATGTTAAAATCAAGCCTGTAATTTTATCCCATCAGATAAAGCATTTAAAAAAAAACCTTTAATTTGATACCTAATTCACTTTCATATCTTCATTAAAAAAAGTTATGGTCAATTTCATACTCAGAAATTAACATCTTGTTCCCTATTGTTTTTCCATTAACATAACACAAAAGCTGTGATTGAGGGCAAGGGCCGTTCACGCAGACGGGTTCAAAATCCTCAAACATCCACTCTCACGATAATCAAAATCATTATTTTTTTGCAAAATCATGTCATAAGACCCTGTAGAAAATTATCTGTATTTTGTGTAATTGTCTATCCATGGTCAATATTATCATACTAATATCAGACTTAAAAACATCCACAGTGCATACAGATATCGGGGCCAAAATAACTTATTTCGCATCATCAAATTAAATAAAATTACACCAAAAATGTAAGATATTAAATAAACATCCTACATACCTTTTGTTTTGTTCTGAACTTGATTCCATGATTTGGAAGGCGTTGAAGTTGAGCCTGACTTTCAAATCTAGCGACCCAATAGACCAGCAACGTTTTGGGAAATAAACGTGAACGGGATGACAGAACGAAATTTCCTCCACATCATCAGCTTGTCATACGAGGAAATCCCTCCCTGACAACCAATGGAAAAACTTGCATTTTACTACCGCCCATCCCGCCTCTGCCTCTCGAGTCGCACGCACAGGCAGTGGGCAGATAAGAGTGCCACTGATTGTGAGGATTGTAACGTTACTACAAATAATCACCTATAAAGGGCGCTTGCAAAGTACTCCTGCGCCAGGTCCCCCATTGTTCTCCCCCCCCCCCCCCCCCCCACTCATTGCAGTCCCCCCCACGCCGGGTCCTTCTTTGTTCCTTCCCCCAGCAGCGGCGTCCTCACTTGGTCCACGGTCTGTCCTCGTCCGTTGGTTGGCGCCATCATCGACCTCTTCACTATCTACGCTGCGTCCTCCCCGGACGCCTCTGTGGCACTGACCCAGGACCCTGTGGCTCCTGGGTCTGCGGACCGCAGGGTCCGCAGACCCAGGAGCCGTTAGCCGTGGGCTTCGTCAACTCCCGAAGCTCCAACCCACGATGCCTGGCCTCAGGCCCACGAGGCTCCGGCTTGTGATCTATATGCAATCTATGTGAAAAAAACATATCCTACCATTCCCTGCAATATCTATGTGCCCATTTAAAAGCCAATATCATATCTGCCTCCTCCATCACCCCTGGCTGTGCATTCCTGGAGTCACCAATCTTTGGGTTAAAAAAACATGCTCCACAAATCTCCTTTAAACTTGGCCCCTTTCACCCTAAAGGCATTCCCTTTAGTCTTTGTGATTTCCACCATATTCCTCCATTCTCAGCATACCTAAAAGCCTCTTGAAACCCACTATTGCATCTGCTTCCACCGCCATCCTTGGCCACGTGTACCACCACCTATGTTTAAAAACCTGCCCCGCACATCTCCTTTAAACTTTGCCACTTTCATCTTAAAGCTATGGCTTCTTGTCTTTGATATTTCCACCACAGGAAAAAGGTTCTGACTGTCTACCCTATCTCGGCCTCTCATGATCTTATATACTAATACTTCCATCAAATCTCCCCTCAACCTCTGACGCTCCGGAGAAAATAATCCCAGTTTGTCCGACCTCTCCTTGTTGCTAATACTCTCTAGTTTGAGGGAGTGCAGCGTAGGTTTACAAGGTTAATTCCCGGGATGGCGGGACTGTCATATGCTGAGAGAATGGAGCGGCTGGGCTTGTGCATTCTGGAGTTTAGAAGGATGAGGGAATCTTATTGAAACTTATAAGATTGTTAAGGGTTTGGACACGCTAGAGGCAGGAAACATGTTCCCGATGTTGGGGGAGTCCAGAACTAGGGGCTACAGTTTAAGAATAAGGGGTAAGCCATTTTAACGGAGACGAGGAAACAATTTTTGTGAGAGTTGTGAGTCTGTAAAAATTCTCTGCCTCTCCAAGTATCTCTGGATACTTTCAAGAGAGAGCTAGATAGGGCTCTTAAAGATAGCTGAGTCAGGGGATATGGGTAGAAGGCAGGAACTGATTAGGGATGATCAGCCATGATCACATTGAATGGCTCGAAGGGCCGAATGGCCTCCTCCTGCTCCTATTGTCTATTGTCTATTGTCATTATATTTATTGGAACTTTAAACAATTTTGACAAAATCCTGGGTGCTAAACCCAATTTTAGCTGCCGACCTTGTGAAGCTGAGATCGGCCAACTAGTAGGTTGGCATCAAACACATGTGGTCTGTTATTCATTGATTTAATACATATTGGCATGTTTTCCCACAAATGCTTTATTCTAAAATAGAAAGGTTAATGAAAATTTGGAAAGAAAGGTGCTGGAAATATGAAACTAAACAGCAAGTGTTGCCTTACCTGCTGATTGTTCCCACCTCCGTGGAGAGAGAAACACGTTCATGTTTCAGTCTGAAGACCCTCTGTCAGAACTGGAGGGGAAAAAGGGAGAAAGCAAGTAGTTCTAAATTGAAGTGAGAGTGGGGGAGGGGTAGAGAGGACAAAGGGAATATCCCTGATAGGGTGAGGCAGGCTTACCCTGGTTATCCAGATTTTTATTGAAATGAGTGAGGTCATGTGTGTGTGTGTGTGTGTGAGAAACAAAAACTGTGAGCAAGGGGGATAAAGTGAGTGTGTGAGCGAGTGTGTGAAAGTTTGTGAAAGAGAAATGGAGAGCGAGAATGTTTAAGAGAGGGGGAGTAAGGGAGAGGGGAGAGTAAAGGGCCTGTCCCACTAGCGCGCGATTAGACGCGACAAGCGCGACCTACCGTGGTCGCTTTAGTCGCCCGGCCTCGCGTGACCCTGTCCCACTGCGATCGCCGGAGTCTCGTCGAGTTGTGTGTAGCTGGTGTCGACATCGCGCGTAGTGTCCAAAAACCGACACTGCTTAAAAAATTACGCGCGGCAAAATCCTGTCGCGCAGAACGTGATTAACGTGATGACGTTTTGACGTTGTGCGTCTTCAGCGTGGCGTTGCGTGATGACGTCACTGCCCGACGTCGTGCAACGCGCATGCTCATGCGCATCGTCACGTGATGAAAAATAACGTCCTTCCTTCGGACGTCGCGCGTGTAATCGCGCGCTAGTGGGACAGGCCCTTCACTCGCACCGGGATCGCCTGACCCCCACGCGACCCCCACGTCCGAATTTGTCGCGCTTGTCGCGTCTAATCGCGCGCTAGTGGGACAGGCCCTTAAGGGAGAGGGGGATAGTAAGGGAGAGAAAGGGGGAGTTTGATAGGGAGGGCAAGAATGTGTGTGGGAAAGAGTGTGTGTGAGAAAGGAGAGAGAGTGTGTGTGTAAGAGGCCATGTATGTGAGAGAGTGAGTGTGTGTGTGAGAGAGACAGAGGCAGACATTGATGCCCATGTTCCTTCTCCTTCAGTGCATGGCTTGTTGGGCTTCTGCTGTGTTAAGTCCGTACCTGCCTGGCCACATGACAGAGAGCTATGTAGTTTGATCAAGTGATCAGATTTGAACACAGCTCCTGGATTATTTAACTATATCCCGATGGTTCACCGAAGACAATTCGCAACTCTTTGAGAACATTTCACAGGTACATTGTTCTGAAGTTAATTAAAATAAATGTATCGTCTGCCTGCATGAAGTACATTTTAAAGAGAGCAATCGTGGGAGTTTTCAGGCTGGAGGAGAGTGCAGAGAGCGCAGAGACCACGATGAGGTTGAACACCAGGAAGATCATGTCACACTGAGTTATGACTGGACAGACGGACATTGTTGGTCAGTGGCTGGGAGAGCGGTGCACTCATCTTGGTTGGGGTGTAGACAGCAGAGTTTTAGATGAGATATGTAGGAAGGAAGTGCAGATGCTGGTTTAAACCAAAGATAGACACACAATGTTGGAGTAACTCAGTGGGACAGGCCGCATCTATGGAGAGAAGGGTGGGGGAGGGGTGGATAGTCAGGGAATGCCAGGGTTACTTGAAGTTAGATGATCTTAGATTAGCCGAAGGTGGGTGATAGCTGGCCAGCTAGGAGAAACATAAAAAAATAGATGCAGGAGTAAGGCATTCAGCCCTTCAAGCCAGCACCGCCATTCAATATGATCATCTAATATCAGTACCCCTCGTTCCTACTTTTTCTCCACAACCCTTGATTCCTTTAACACTAAGAGTTAAATCTAACTCTCTCTTGAAAACATCCAGTGAATTGGCTTCCACTGCCTTTTGTAGCAGAGAATTCCACAGATTCACAACTCTCTGGATGAAGAAGTTTTTCCTCATCTCAGTCCTAAATGGCCTACTCCTTATTCTTAGACTGTGACCCCTGGTTCTGGACTCCCCCGACATCAGGAACATTTTTCGTGCATCTAGCCTGTCCAATCCTTTAAGAATGTTACATGTTTCTATGGGATGCCCTCTCATCCTTCTAAATTCCAGTGAATACAAGCCCAGTTGGCCCATTCTTTCATCATATGTCAGTCATTAAAATGCTGGGAGTAACAAAGCACAGATGAGGATTTCAACAATAATCTGGCAGCTGCCAGGCCCAAGAGACTTTGATTGTGTCCAGTTAGCATGAGAAGAGTTCACCCTAGATCAGACGGCACTATAGAAATCTAGTTTCTAAAAGCTGAGGAAATGTAGAAATGAGGAATTATAGATGCTGATTTATACCAAAGATAGACACAAAGTGCTGGAGTAACTCAGTGGGGTCAGGCAGCATCTCTGGAGAAAAAGGATTGGTGACGTTTCAGGTCAGGTCCTTTCTTCAGAGTCTGATGAAAATCCTTTTTGACCAGAGATGCTGCCTGACCCCACTGAGTTACTCCAGCACTTTGTGACTATCCTCTCAAAGAGCTGATACGGCCTTGAGAACTGTCTTTGGCCGACGGCAAGCGACAACATGTCACCTGCAGTTAGTGTGTAAGTAAAACAACGTTCTTTCACTAGTATTTGGAGGATAAAGGCACTGAAATAAGGAGGATTAAAGGATACTCAAAACCCTGAAGCTGAAACGTAAATATCAAAAGGAATGACGTATTTTCCCGGAATTGGGAGCGAGGATGTTCTGACTCCACTGTGGTCTACACATACCATTCTTCGCATTCCCGGGCTTTTGATTCTCCGGGGATAATTCTAAGGCGCACCTCCAGGTTTGAGAAGATCAAACAGCGACACGAATCAATTGCATTGTAGAGAATAAACTACTAATAAATTATTAAATTATATTAAAAGCAGGTGATTCTCTCCGAAGGTTTCTGACCAAATGAAGATCAAAATGACTGCCTATGTTTGTAGATTTTTTCCAGAATTTTTCATATTAGTTTTTAAATTAGCAGTAAAACTAGCTATTTCATTTCATTTTATATTATAACCTTCTGTCGAAGCTGCACAAAAAAAAGAATCTTGCTAGAGACCTTTTTAATAAATTGTAAATACTTTTACATTTCAAAACAAACTTTTTGATCAAAAATGAAAAATGTGGCGCTTATAATAAATGTCTAAAGCCAATGGTTCCCATTGCTGACAGGTGGCTAATTACTGCTAAGTGAAATGAAATGCTGTTGAAATCAATATTTCAATTACTCAACCTGGCAGCAACTAAGTGGTGGTGAACGGGTTAAAGAACATAAACTTGACCCTTGCCTCTTATGAAGTGCTTCTTGTAATTAGCTGCTGATCTGTGGGACAGATTGAGCAATCTGAACACAACTAGGAGGCAAGTCAGTAAATGTTCTCTGAAGCAAAATGAAACTGAAAAAGGAAAGCTAATTTTATGTGGACTCTTTGTGTAATTACTGCCAGACCTTGTCCCTGTGGTAGAAGCCATTGCCAGTAATTAGACACAATTATGACGGCTGGTGTACTTACAAACCATAAACAGCAACAAGGCATCAAAAACTGTACTGAGTTATCGTAGACTTTCAATAGCAGACCTTGCGCGTTTAGAGGATGCCGCATCTTTTGATGAGCCTGACTTTCCAATATTAATTCCAGAAATAGAATCGGGGTTCGATGTGCTCTTTGCGTAACTTTAAAGGAAAAAATGGCCTGCATTTCTGTGTTTTATGAGGTGAATGTGATGTTCTGTTTTTAAAAAAAACCAGCGTAAGTTAAATGTTGTTCAAAGTGTAAACTTGTTTAAGAAAGAACTGCAGATGCTGGTGAAGTCAAAGGTAGACACAAAATGCTGCGGGTGAGGCAGCATCTATGGAGAGAAGGAACTGGTGACGTTTCGGGTCGAGACCCTTCTTCAGACTGATGTCAGAGGGAGGGGGTAGGACAAAGAAAGAATGTAGGCAGAGACAGTGGGACTAGTGGGAGAAGTGGGATGGGGGGGGGGGATGAAGAGAGAGAGCAACAGCTACCTGAAGTTAGAGAAGTCAATGCGCTGGGATGTAAACTGCCCAAGTGAAATATGAGGTCCTCCAATCCTCCAATTTGCGCTGGGCCTCACTCTGACAATGGAGGAGGCCCAGGACAGAAAGGTCAGATTGGGAATGGGAAGGGAAGTTGAAGTGCTGAGCCACTGGGAGAACAGCTTGGTTAAGACGAACTGAGCGGAGGTGTTCAGTGAAATGATCGCTGAGCCTGCACCTGGTCTCGCCGATGTAGAGAAATTGACACTTGGAACAGCGGATGCAGTAGTTGAGGTTGGAGGAGGTGCACGTGAACCTCTGCCTCACCTATAACCATATAACCATATAACAATTACAGCACGGTAACAGGCCATCTTGGCCCTTCAAGTCCGTGCCGAACAACTTTTTTCCCTTAGTCCCACCTGCCTGCACTCATACCATAACCCTCCATACCCTTCTCATCCATATACCTATCCAATTTATTTTTAAATGATACCAACGAACCTGCCGCCACCACTTCCACTGGAAGCTCATTCCACACCGCTACCACTCTCTGAGTAAAGAAGTTCCCCCTCATGTTACCCCTAAACCTCTGTCCCTTAATTCTCAAGTCATGTCCTCTTGTTTGAATCTTCCCTATTCTCAAAGGGAAAAGCTTGTCCACATCAACTCTGTCTATCCCTCTCATCATTTTAAAGACCTCTATCAAGTCCCCCCTTAACCTTCTGCGCTCCAGAGAATAAAGACCTAACTTATTCAACCTATCTCTGTAACTTAGCTGTTGAAACTCAGGCACCTTTCTAGTAAATCTCCTCTGTACCCTCTCTATTTTGTTGACATCCTTCCTATAATTGGGCAACCAAAATTGTACACCATACTCCAGATTTGGTCTCAACAATGCCTTGTACAATTTTAACATTACATCCCAGCTTCTATACTCAATGCTCTGATTTATAAAGGCTAGCATACCAAAAGCTTTCTTTACCACCCTATCTATATGAGATTCCACCTTCAAGGAACTATGCACGGTTATTCCCAGATCCCTCTGTTCAACTGTATTCTTCAATTCCCTACCATTTACCATGTACGTCCTATTTTGATTTGTCCTGCCAAGGTGTAGCACCTCACATTTATCAGCATTAAACTCCATCTGCCATCTTTCAGCCCATTTTTCCAACTGGCCTAAATCAATCTGTAGACTTTGGAAATCCTCTTCATTATCCACAACACCCCCTATCTTGGTATCATCTGCATACTTACTAATCCAATTTACCACCCCTTCATCCAGATCATTGATGTACATGACAAACAACAAAGGACCCAACACAGATCCCTGAGGCACCCCACTAGTCACCTGCCTCCAACCCGACAAACAGCCATCCACCATTACCCTCTGGCTTCTCCCATTCAGCCACTGTTGAATCCATCTTGCTATTCTTGCATTTATACCCAACAGTTGAACCTTCTTAACCAACCTTCCATGAGGAACCTTGTCAAAGGCCTTACTGAAATCCATATAGACAACATCCACTGCTTTACCCTCGTCAATTTCCCTAGTAACCTCTTCGGAAAATTCAAGAAGATTAGTCAAACATGACCTTCCAGGCATAAATCCATGTTGACTGTTCCTAATCAGACCCTGTTTATCCAGATGCTTATATATATTATCTCTAAGTATCTTTTCCATTAATTTGCCCTGAAGTCAAACTAACCGGTCTATAATTGCTAGGTTTACTCTTAGAACCCTTTTTAAACAATGGAACAACATGCGCAATACGCCAATCCTCGGGGACTATTCCCGTTTCTAATGACATTTGAAATATTTCTGTCATAGCCCCGGCTATTTCTACATTAACTTCCCTCAATGTCCTAGGGAATATCCTGTCAGGACCTGGAGACTTATCCACTTTTATATTTTTCAAAGTGTCAGTACTTCTTTTACTTTGAAACTCATAGTATCCATAGCTACTCTACTAGTTTCCCTTACCTCACATAATTCAATATCCTTCTCCTTGGTGAATACCTAAGAAAATAAATTGTTCAATATCTCCCCCATCTCTTTTGGCTCTGCAGATAGCTGTCCACTAGGTCTCTCCAATGGACCAATTTTATCCCTTGTTATCCTTTTGCTATTAATATAGCTGTAGAAACCCTTTGGATTTACTTTCACCTTACTTGCCAAAGCAACCTCATATCTTCTTTTAGCTTTTCTAATTTCTTTCTTAAGAGATTTGGGTCCTTAGGACATCTCCAATGCCCTCGTATGAAAAACCTCGGCCTGGGCGCAGATGCGGCGTAGACGAAGGAATTGGGAGTAGGAGATAGTCTTTACAAGAAGAAGGTTGGGAAGATGTGTTGTCAAGGTAGCTATTGGAGTCAGTAGGTTTGTAATAGATGTTGGTCAATATTCTGCTTTCCTAACATCACTAAAGACAATACAACACCTGGTAATAGATAGACAGATAAGTATATGCAGATAAATGTTTGAAAGTAGCAGATAGACACAAAATGCTGGAGTAACTCAGCGGAACAAGCAGCATCTCTGGAGAGAAGGAATGGGTGACGTTTTGGGTCGAGACCCTTCTGTGAAAGTAGCAGAACATGTTGAGAAAATGGCTGCTAAAGTACAGGGGTTCTTTGGCTTGATAATTAGAGACATAAAGAACAAGAAATTGCAGAGAACTGTGGCTGAAGACCAGTCCATCATCACACTGACCAATCTCCCCTCCATTGACGTCATCTGCACATCACGTGGCCTGGAGAAAGCAGCTGACATAATTTTTAGTTAAGATTAGAGATACGGCACGGAAACTGGCCCTTTGGCCCACCAAGTCCAAGTTGACCAGCGATCCCCGCACATTATCACTATCCTACGCACTAGGGACAATTTACAACTTTTACCAAAGGTAATTAACCTGCAAACCTGCACACTTTGGAGTGTGGGAGGAAACCGGAGCGCCCATAGAAAACCCACGCAGTCACCTGAAGAATGTATAAACTTTGTATGGGCAGCACCATGCTGCCCAAGGACTGTTTCCCACACTGGTCATTCTTTCTACTACTCTCTTCTGTCAGGCAGGAGATGCAGAAGCTTGAAAGTGTGCACCTTCAGACTGAGGAACAGCTTATTCCCCTCAGTTATCAGGCTTCTGCATGATCTTTCGATAAGCTCGGCACTGTTGCAATTCTCCAATCTACCTTAAGGCAGATGTGGGACTTTTCCCCTTGGAACTGTTAAGGGGCTGTCCCACTTGGGCAACCTAATTGGCGAGTTTAGAAGAGTTTGAAACAATGCCATGTTGAAGGCCTCCTTCGACTATGTAGAAGACCTCCTTCAACCTCCTTCGACTATGTTGAAGACCAGCTTTGACCAGCTATGACTAGCTATTACGACCTACTACGACTAAACCTACGAATAAAAAAAGTATCGATTTTTTTCCATTGGCGACCTTTTTTTACGCGAGGGCATTTTTTAACATGTTGAAAAAAGCGCCGCGACCTAACTGAGGACTAGAGTACTCGGAGACCACTCTCGAGCATGAGGGAGAGTTACGAAGACCCCCTACAACCTCGTGTTGACCATGCTGCGAGTATGAGTCGAGGGCAAACTCGCCAGAACTCGCGGATTAGGTCGCCCAAGTGGGACAGGCCCTTTACACTGCTATGTGTCGGAAAGAACTGCAGATGCTGGATTAAATCGAAGATAGACACAAAATGCTGGAGTAACTCAGCAGGACAGTAATGGGTGATGTTTCGGGTCTTGACCCTTCTTCAGAAATGAGGCCTTGGATTCACTAGCAGCCAGTGAACACAACAGTGATGAATGAATGGGACGTAGCCACAGGCAGTACGGCCAACAAGCTTGAATGGGGGGGGAGATGGGGGGCAGCCAGGATCGTATTGTCGTGCTCGGATCTAGACATATCAACGGTGCTGGCAAAACTTTGCAGCATCTGCTCGGCTCACGTAGGATTAATTCAGGAAGTGTTACTCAAATAGAAATGGGGAATCTGAGTAACAGGACTCGAGTCGCCATGACAACAATGGTGCAATGAATCTGCTTTAGCCTTGAACGATTGCTGGGGAGGGGGTTGGTGTCAGTGACTGGAGAACACAATTTCTGACAGAGACTTGGAGAGATGGCTTTGGTCTTCTCATTGGAACATAGAACATTACAGCACAAGCACAGACCCTTCGGCCCACAATGCCTGTGCTGTACATGACGCCAAGACTAACTTTTATCTGTGTGCCCATTATTTAGATGCAGTCTGCTGAGCCATTGCTGGATGTTGGACATGTTAGAGACAGACGATGAAATAAGAGGAATGATGCTGAGGTAGAGCTCAGTCCCCCTGGGTCAACTCTGTTAAGCCTCTTACGTTGCGATAAATACAAATTGGTCTTTCCTCTTGCTTTGCCGTGCCCCTGGTTGTCCTATCTACTAACCTTGTTCTCTTTGACTACAGTATTTGCCTCCAACTTTTCATCTGCGCCCGTTCTGCCCTGGAACTTCCTCCACTGCCAATCTGGTTTAAACCTTCCCGAGAAGAATAGCCAATCTCCTCCCAGGATATTAGTCTGCTTGCAATTCATGTACAACCCATCATATGTTCATAGGTCATTGGAGCAGAGTTAGGCCATTCAGCCCATCAAGTCTATTACGCCATTAAGTCATGGCTGATCTATCTTTTCCTCTCGACCCCATTCTCTTGCCTTCTCCCTGCAACCCCTGACACCTTTATTAATCAAGAATCTGTCAATGTCCGCCTTAAAAATATCCATTGATTTGGCCTCCGCTGCCGTCTTTGGCAATGAATTCCCCAGATTTGCCACCCTCTGACTGAAGAAATTCCTTTTCATCCCCTTTCTCAAGGTACATCCTTTATTCTGAGGCTCTGGCCTCTGGTCCTAGACTCTCCCACTAGTGAAAACATCCTCCCCACATCCTTCTAAACTCCATGTCCAGGCCCAGTGCTGTCAAATGCTCATCATCCCCGGGTAAACCTCGTCTGGACCCTCTGCAACAGGGGTCGGCAACCTTTCCTGCCATGGGGCCAGGACACATGTCTGTGAGCGGATGGTGAGCCACATCTATCACATGTACACATGTACACGGTACAGCCAAATCACCTTCCAAGTACCGGAGGTAGAAAAAAATGCTGGAGAAATTCACTCCAGCATTTTTTTTTCTACCATCGATTTTTCCAGCATTTGCAGTTCTTTCTTCAACGTTCCAGATACCGGAGGTGATGGAAGTCTGCGGGACGGATGATTTCGGGTTACGAGCCAGTTCTGGCCCAGGGGCCCTAGGTTGCCGACCCCTGCTCTATTCACTGGAGTTTAGAAGGATGAGGGGGGGGGGGGATCTTATAGAAACATATACAATTATAAAAGAACTGGACAAGCTAGATGCAGGAAAAATTTGTTGTGAATTTATGGAATTCCCTGCCACAGAGGGCAGTGGAGGCCAAGTCACTGGATGGATTTAAGCGAGAGTTAGATAGAGCTCTAGGGGCTAGTGGAGTCAAGGGATATGGGGTGAAGGCAGGCACGGGTTATTGATAGGGGACAAACAGCCATGATCACAATGAATGGTGCTGCTGGCTCGAAGGGCCAAATGGCCTCCTTGTGTACCTATTTTCTATGTTTCTATGTTTCTACGATGCCAACACATCCTTCCTCAGATTTGGGGCCCACAATTGCTAGGGCACTGGAACCATTTCTGGGGGAGGTGGGACCAGTACAAACAGGACGGTCTGCACCTGGGCTGGAATGGAACCAATGTCCTTGGGGGAGTGTTTGCTAGTGCTGTCGGGGAGGATTTAAACTAATGTGGCAGGGGGATGGGTACAAGAGCAGAGAGGCAGGCGGGTGTAAAACGAGGGTGGAAGCAATAGGGACCAAGGTGAAAAGTAAAAGGGGTAAGAGCGTTGTAAAAACAAGCCTGAAGGCCTTGTGTCTCAATGCAAGGAGTATTCGTAATAAGGTGGATGAGTTGAACGTGCAGATAGCTATTAATGAGTATGATATAGTTGGGATCACGGAGACATGGCTCCAGGGTGACCAAGGCTGGGAGCTGAACATCCAGGGGTATTCAATATTCAGGAGGGATAGAGAGAAAGGAAAAGGAGGTGGGGTAGCGTTGCTGGTTAGAGAGGAGATTAACGCAATGGAAAGGAAGGACATTAGCTTGGAGCATGTGGAATCGGTATGGGTAGAGCTGCGAAACACTAAGGGGCAGAAAACGCTAGTGGGAGTTGTGTACAGGCCACCTAACAGTAGTAGTGAAGTTGGGGATGGTATAAAACAGGAAATTAGAAATGCGTGCGACAAAAGCAAAACAGTTATAATGGGTGACTTCAATCTACATATAGATTGGGTGAATCAAATTGGCAGGGGCGCTGAGGAAGAGGATTTTTTGGAAAGTATGAGGGATAGTTATCTAAATCAACATGTAGAGGAACCAACGAGAGAGCAGGCTATTTTAGACTGGGTATTGAGTAATGAGGAAGGGTTAGTTAGCAGTCTTATTGTGCGTGCCCCCTTGGGCAAGAGTGACCATAATATGGTCGAGTTCTTCTTTAGGATGGAGAGTGACATTGTTAATTCAGAAACAATGGTTCTGAACTTAAGGAAAGGTAACTTTGAGGGTATGAGACGTGAATTGGCCAAGACTGACTGGCAATCAATTCTAAAAGGGTTGACGGTGGATACGCAATGGAAGACATTTAAAGACTGCATGGATGAACTACAAAAATTGTTCATCCCAATTTGGCAAAAGAATGGGAAGGTAGTGCATCCGTGGATAACAAGGGAAATCAGGGATAGTATCAAAGCAAAGGATGATGTGTACAAAGTAGCCAGAAAAAGCAGCATACCAGAGGACTGGGAGAAATTCAGAGACCAGCAGAGAAGGACAAAGGGCTTGATTAGGAAAGGAAAAATAGATTATGAAAGAAAACTGGCAGAGAACATAAAAACTGACTGCAAAAGTTTTTATAGATATGTGAAGAGAAAGAGATTAGTTAAACAAATGTAGGTCCCTTGCAGTCAGAAACAGGTGAGTTGATCATGGGGAACAAGGATATGGCGGACCAATTGAATAACTACTTTGGTTCCGTCTTCACTAAGGAAGACATAAATAATCTGCCGGAAATAGCAGGGGACCGCAGGTCAAAGGAGTACTTGAGTGAAATCCAGGTCAGTCGGGAAGTGGTGTTGGGTAAATTGAATGGATTAAAGGCCGATAAATCCCCAGGGCCAGATAGGCTGCATCCCAGAGTACTTAAGGAAGTAGCTCCGGAAATAGTGGATGCATTAGTGATAATCTTTCAAAACTCTTTAGATTCTGGAGTAGTTCCTGAGGATTGGCGGGTAGCAAACGTAACCCCTCTTTTTAAGAAGGGGGGGAGAGAGAAAACGGGGAATTACAGACCAGTTAGTCTAACATCGGTAGTGGGGAAACTGCTAGAGTCAGTTATTAAAGATGGGATAGCAGCACATTTGGAAAGTGGTGAAATCATTGGACAAAGTCAGCATGGATTTACGAAAGGTAAATCATGTCTGACGAATCTTGTGGAATTTTTTGAGGATGTAACTAGTAGCGTGGATGGGGGAGAACCAGTGGATGTGCTGTATCTGGACTTCCAGAAGGCTTTTGACAAGGTCCCACATAAGCGATTAGTATATAAACTTAAAGCATATGACATTGGGGGTTCAGTATTGATGTGGATAGAGAACTGGCTGGCAAACAGGGAGCAAAGAGTAGGATTTAATGGGTCGTTTTCACAATGGCAGGCAGTGACTAGTGGGGTACCGCAAGGCTCAGTGCTGGGACCCCAGCTATTTACAATATACATAAATGATCTGGATGAGGGAATTGAAGGCAATATCTCCAAGTTTGTGGATTACACTAAGCTGGGTGGCAGTGTTATCTGTGAGGAGGATGCTAGGAGAATGCAAGGTGACTTGGATAGGCTGGGTGAGTGGGCAAATGTTTGGCAGATGCAGTATAATGTGGATAAGTGTGAGGTTATCCACTTTGGTGGCAAAAATAGGAAAACCGACTACTATCTAAATGGTGGCCGATTGGGAAAAGGGGAGATGCAGCGCGACCTGGGTGTCATGGTACACCAGTCATTGAAAGTAGGCATGCAGGTACAGCAGGCAGTGAAGAAAGCCAATGGTATGTTAGCTTTCATAGCAAAAGGATTTGAGTATAGGAGCAGGGAGGTTCTACTTCAGTTGTATAGGGTCTTGGTGAGGCCACACCTGGAGTATTGCGTACAGTTCTGGTCTCCAAATCTGAGGAAGGACATTATTGCCATAGAGGGAGTGCAGCGAAGGTTCACCAGACTGATTCCTGGGATGTCAGGACTGTCTTATGAACAAAGACTGCATAGACTCGGTTTATACTCTCTAGAATTTAGGAGATTGAGAGGGGATCTTATAGAAACCTACAAGATTCTTAAGGGGTTGGACAGGCTAGATGCAGGAAGATTGTTCCCGATGTTGGGGAGGTCCAGGACAAGGGGTCACAGCTTAAGGATAAGGGGGAAATCCTTTAGGACCGAGATGAGAAGGAATTTTTTCACACAGAGAGTGGTGGGTCTCTGGAACTCTCTGCCACAGAGGGTAGTTGAGGCCAGTTCATTGGCTATATTTAAGAGGGAGTTAGATGTGGCCCTTGTGGCTAAGGGGATTAGAGGGTATGGAGAGAAGGCAGGTACGGGATACTGAGTTGGATGATCAGCCATGATCATATTGAATGGCGGTGCAGGCTCGAAGGGCCGAATGGCCTACTCCTGCGCCTAATTTCTATGTTTCTATGTTTCTATGGTATTCCAAATGCGGCCTCACCAGTGCCTTATCAAGTCTCAGCATCACTTCCCCGGAAGAGATCCCACTGTTCAAGTTTGTTGGGCACCCAAAACCCTGCTGCCTGTGTCCACTTCCTGTTCATTCATCATTGCTGTGTTCACTGGTTCCAGCTGGGATCCCTCTCCTTACAACATAAGAACAAACAGGCAAATTATTATCTGAATGGTGTCAAATTAGGAAAAGGGGAGGTGCAACAAGACCTGGGTGTCCTTGTATGTCAGTGACTGAAAGTAAGCATGCAGGTACAGCAGGCAGTGACGAAAGCTAATGGCATGTTGACCTTCATAGCGAGAGGATTTGGGTATGGGAGCAAGGAGGTCCTACTGGTGAGAACACACCTGGAGCATAGTGTGCAGTTTTGGTCTCCTAATTTGAGAAAGGACATTCTTGCTATTGAGAGAGTGCAGCATAGGCTCACCAGGTTAATTCCCGGGATGATGGGACTGACATATGTTGAAAGAATAGATTGACTGGGCTAATATTCAATGGAATTTAGAAGGATGAGAGGATATCTTATTGAAACACATAAAAGTCTTAAAGGATTGGACAGGCTAGATGCAGAAAAAAGTGTTCCCGATGTTGGGGGAATCCAGAACCAGGGGTCACAGTTTCAGAATAAGGGATAGGCCATTTGGGACTGAGATGAGCAAAAAAGGTTTTCATGCAGAAAGTTGTGAATCTGTGAATTCTCTACCACAGAAGTCAGTGGAGGCCATTTCACTGGATGTTTTCAAGAGAGAGTTAGAGTTAGCACTTAGGGCTAATGAAATCAGGGGCTATAGGGAAAAGCAGGAAAGGGGTACTGATTTTGGATGATCAGCCATGATCATATTGAGTGGCGGTGCTGGCTCGAAGGGCCGAATGGCCTACTGCTGCACCTATTGTTTATGTTTCTATAACAGTGCAACATTCTGGCCCACAATGTCTGTGCCGAACATGATGCCAAGGCAATTAAATCTTATCTGCTGCACATGATCCATATCCCTCCATTCCCTGCATATCCGTGCCTTTCTAAAAGCCTCCTAAATACCTCTACCAAATCTTCTTCCACTGCTGTTTTACAGGCATCCACCACTCTCTCTGTGGGGAAATACTTGCCCTGCACATCTCCTTTAAGCTTTGACCCTCTTACGTTCAAGGTCTGCTCTCTAGTCTTTGACATTTCCACCCTGCGAGAAATGGTCCTGTCTGTCTACCTTGTCTTTGCTTCTAATGTTATTTACTGCTATTGGATCTCCCCTCAACCTCCAACCTCTTTTGGCAGCCAATACCCACTAACCCAAGTACACTCGGCACCCTCTTGAATGCCTCTCCATCCTTTCCTTGCTTGCAAATTAAATCCACCAAAATGATCAAATATGCACCTGTCAGAATAAATCAGATGTGAGAGATAGTTAACTTCTTTTTTGTTTACAACAACTTTTCAGACAAGGAGAACAGACAATCGAGAGACTGTTCTACAGACACAAACAATGCAGCCTTTTTTATGGTAGACAAAAGTGCTGGACAAACTCAGCGGGTGTGGCAGCATCTATGGAGCGAAGGAAATAGACAACGTTTTGAGCCAAAACCCTTCTTCAGCCTTTTTTATACCATTTTTGACTGGGAAAGATGTGGCGAGGGTCACGAGCAGTTGTTTACATGCTTGTCCAGTATTCTGTATATTTCCTTGAGCAACGCAGGCGTATCACTAAAACACAAGACATGCAGGTGCTCGGGTTGTTTACTTCATGGGTCAGTGTGACCAGACATGCTAAGCCTAGCAATTCTGGAGACGTGTTAGCAACGAAGGAAATTATGTTGAGTTAGAGTTCAGTTTCCACAATATGAAGTGATGTCCATAATCATGACAGGATGGAAGAACAGTTCACTCCTCACAATTTTCACAATCCCCCCTATAATCCAAACAGGACATCACAAAATACTTTAGTCAGCAGCACCAGCAACTTGTCCTGGGCCAACCAATGGCCAGGAAAGAACACCAACGCCTCAACTTCCTTAGGAAGTTCAGCATGTCCCCTACAACTCCCACCAACATCCACAGAAGCCACATAGAAACCATTTTATTTGGACTCATCTCAGCATGGTTTGGGAACAGCTCCATCTAAGACCACAAGAAATTGCAGAGAGTAGCCTAGACCATCAGACAAACCAACCTCCCTTCCATTGACTCCATCTACACTTCACGCTGCCTTGGCAAGGCCACCAACATAATCTCCCCCTTCCCCCTTCCCCCATCAGACAAAGGTACAGAAGTGTGAAAACGCACATCTCCAGATTCAGGGGCAGTTTCTTCCCAACTGTTGCTAGGCAACTAAATCATCCTATCACCAACTAGAGAGTAGTCCTATGCTACCATCTATCTCATTGGTAACCCTTGAACTATCTTCAATCAGACTTTCCTGAACTTTATCCTGCACTAAACATTATTCTCTTTATCATATATCAGTACACTGTTGGATGGCCTGATTGTAATCATGTATAGTCGTTCCGCTGACTGGATAGCATGCAACAAAAAAGTCTTTCACTGTACCTCGGTACATGTGACAATAAACTGAACTGAAACTAAATCGTACAGGAAGATTCAGCCCCACTGGATAGAGATTCTAATGATGCCCGTGGCTGGTTTAATAGTCGTTTCACCAGGGGACCGATCAATGTTCTCAGTTCATGACCTGGCCTCTGTCATGGCCCCAGCTCGGTCCACACTCAAACCATGATTTAGGAACTTTGTCTGTGGACATCAGTCAAGTGTGATTCATCCTCCGACAGAAGGTTCATTCATCGTCTGCTGAAATAAATCAAAACAAATGGAAAATTGCAGCATTAGAGAAAACAACTTTAAAAAATGTTGCTTGCTAAAATGTCACGGCGTCCTAAAAAAAACCATTAAAACTAATGCTTATTATTCATCAGATAAAGCTACTGTCTCCGTACAATTATTAATGGCTAACCATTTTACATGAAGTCAGCAAAAACAACCTTATGATAATAAAGTCTAGGAATATTCAAATAGCAGACTCAAGGTCATATTTCATTCAGTGGCGACATGAACACCTTTAATTATGATCACTTGGCAATTCAGATATCCTGGGAAGTTGGGGAATTTCCAATGTAATGCATTCAAGAACAGAAATAGCATCTCTATTTCTCAGTGAGATGCTCAATTAATAATTGTGAATAAGAAGAACTGTAAATAAACTTCCAGACTATATGAACCTAACTATTTGTATAGTTTATCTTTGCAACATGTCCCTGATAAAGATAAACTATCAAAATCGTTAGGTTAATAAAGATGAGTTGTGTGCATTACACTGGAAATTCCCCAACTTCCCAGGATATCTGAATTACCAACAGTGATCATAATTAAAAGTGTTCATGTTGCCACATCTGATTCCGTCAGCCCTAAGTTCTAAATGTAACTCTCTCTTGAAAACATCCAGTGAATTGGCCTCCACTGCCTTCTGTGGCAGAGAATTTACAGTTTCACAACTCTCTGCATGAAACCTTTTTCTGTAGCCACGAGGTGAAGAGTCCCGCCAACAATAAGCTTTCACACAATTCATCAACACAAGAGTTGGCAGGTCAGGGAATCAAGACAATTCTCATTGGTGAATTCAATCCTCCCAACTCTTGGTGCGGCACAGTGGCGCAGCGGTAGAGTTGCAGCCCTACAGCTCCACAGACCCCAGTTCGATCCTTACTATGGCTGCTGGCTGTCTTCTTCTTCTTGCGAATGAAACATAAACCAAAGGATCTCAAGCCGGGTGTTGAGCAGCCAGGTTGTTGTCTCTGCGTCAATGTCTGCCAGGCCCTGAGCTCCATTTGGTGGGTGGTAGAGCGGGCACCCAGAGATGACATGGATGGCTGTCTATTGTTCAGCTCAGCATTCACAGGCTGGGCTCTGGCGGGGTCCCCATCTCCACATGCTGGCAATGAAATGCCCAACTCCAGCACCAAGTCTGTTGAGCTTCACCCATGCTCCTCGGGGGAGGTCAGACCCTGGACAGCTTTTATCTGATGAAGAGATAGAAACATAGAAACATAGAAAAATAGGTGCAAGAGTAGGCCATTCGGCTCTTCGATCATGGCGGTATTCAATGTGATCATGGCTGATCATCCAACTCAGTATCCCGTACCTGCCTGCTCTCCATACCCCCTGATCCCTTTAGCCACAAGTGCCACATCTAACGCCCTCTTAAATATAGCCAATGAACTGGCCACAATTACCTTCTGTGGCAGAGAATTCCAGAGACTCACCACTCTCTGTGTAAAGAATGTTTTCCTCATCTCAGTCCTAAAGGAATTCCCCCTTATCCTTAGACTGTGACCCCTTGTTCTGGACACCCCCAACTTCGGGAACAATCTTCCAGCATCTAGCCTGTCCAACCCCTTAAGAATTTTGTAAGTTTCTATAAGATCCCCCCTCAATCTTCTAAATTCCAGCGAGTACAAGCCAAGTACAAGATGTAGCTGTGTAATGGAGATGAGGTTGCCTTCCACTCCTGTGACCACTTGGTGGCTATCCAGTGGCTGCTGGCTGTATGGAGTTTGGAAGTTCTCCCTGTGACCGTGTGAGTTTTCTCCGTGTGCTCCGGTCTCCTCCCACATTGAAAGGCGTGCAGGTTTTTTTTGGGGGTTTTTTTAAAGTTTTTTTTAATAGATAGAAAAAAGAAAGAAAAAGAAAAGAAAATTAGAAAAATAGAATAAACTACGCATAATACAAGTTAGGAGATAGGTCTGTAGGTAAGAAAACATAACTACGCATCTAGTCCTGGGTTCAAGCTTCCGTCAGGTATCAGCGTCGGCCCATTCTACCCCTTCAAATAATCTATGAACGGAGACCATATTCTAGTAAATAATTCTGGTTTGGCAATTAAGACAAAACAAATCTCCGACATCTCCATAATCCACATTTTGATTGTGGGGGATGCAGGGTTTTTCCAAAATTTTAATATTCATTTTTTCCCAGTTATTATACTATAATCAAGGAAATTTCTTTGATTTATTGTAAGTTTTAGGTATTGTTCAGATATGCCCAGTATTATTAATTTAGGATCAGGCTCCAGAAAGGCGTGCAGGTTTGTAGGTTAATTGGCTTCTGTAAAATGTCTGATTGTGTGTAGGATAAAACTAGTGTACGGGCAAACGTTGGTAGACATGGACTCGGTGGGCCGAAGGGCCTGTTTCCACACTGTATCTCTCAACTAAACTAAGATTAGACGCAATGAATTCCAATTCACAATTTAAAGAAGATTTCTTTTTCTCCTGCATGGTTCTAGACTAATTAATTTGGCCTTTGTCTTTTATCTTTCGCAAGCACTTTGATCAATGTGGATCACATATCTCTGAGCTAAGTCACGTTCCCGGTGCATCCTATCACCAGTTCAGTCGCCGCTTGGTATAATCTCCACAACACAGAAGGAAATTATGGTTAAAAGTTAACACTCGCAATGCAGCTGCAACTGAGAGTAACAAACACAGTCAGTATTGTGTGTCATTGAGAGAAGAGCACCAGGGGAGGATCGGCAGGGCAAAGCTTTATTCTGCTGCTTTATTCACTTTTGTTTCCAGTGCGTGGAAAAATATGGGGGATCAAATCAGGCTTTTATCGGCAGCTAATCTTACCAAACAGAAGCCCTCAACAATTTTAAACTAGAAATGGTGTAGAGAAGATTTACAGGGTAGGAGGCTGTTGCCAGGACTTGAGGGCTTGAGCTATAGGGAGAAGTGGAGCTGGCTATGACTTTATTCCATGGAGAGCAGGACAATAAAGGGTGATCTTATAGAGGTGTGTAAGAGCAGAATGGATAGGGTAAATGCCCAGAGTCTTTTACTTAGAGAAGGGGAATCAAGAACCAGAGGACATAGGTTTAAAGTGAGGGGGGGAAGATTTAATAGCAACCTGAGGGTACCAACCTTTTTACACAAAGGGTGGTAGATATATGGAATGAGCTGCCGGAGGTGGTAGTTGAGACAGGTACTATCTCACAACATTTAAGAAACATTTGGACAAGTACATGGATAGGATAGGATTAGAGGGATATGGGCCATATGCAGGCAAGTGGGGCTATTGTAGATGGTGCATGTTGATCGGTGTGGACAATTTGGGCCGAAGGGCCTGTTTCCACTAATTTGACTATGACTCTTAAAGATAAATATTTAAGGTGGAACACACAGTGGGGCAGCTGGTGGAGCTGCTGTCACTCAGTGCCAGATGCCTAGGTCCGATCCTGGCCCCCAGTGTTTAGGGTTACGTTTAGATTAGAAATACCTTTCGACCCACCGAGTCAATGCCAACCATTGACCATCTGTTCACTCCAGTTGTATGTTATGTAATGTTGTGTGATGCAGTGATGTAGGTTGTGCAACACTTACATTTGGAGTATCTTGGTGCTGTTTGAATTTTAATCTGTCATCTAATATAGAAACACATTGGACATCATATTGACCAGGGCACAACCTGAAATACGAGTTCTACACAAATGAGGCAAATTGACAGATCTTTGTACTAAATCTCTATAATCAGTCTGAGTATGGGTCCCAACCCGAAATGTCACCTATCCATGTTCTCCAGACGTGCTGCCTGACCCACACGTTACTCCAACACCTTGTGTCTTTTTACGGAAATGTCAGCATCACTTTCACAATTAACTCCCATATCCCACGATTCCCTTGAGGAATGAAAGCAATCATGGGATACTGAGTTGGAATGGGAAAGGAATACTAGGATAGAAGATTAGTCAGGGTCTTCCAGAATGGCAGATTAGATAAGAGGACCTGAGGGCTTATTCCAGCTTCTATTAATATTCTGCTCTACCAGAAAGGCTGGCTTTCAGTAATGCAGCCAAGCACCGTGGTGCCCTGAGTGAGATTGTCAGCTACTCTACAGTGTAGTTGGCACTGACTCACACCGCGCTCATGTTAATTACCAGACAACACATAGTTAGTGTGCTTCCTCTATCAGTGAAGACTAATACTGCAACACAATCACTGTGTCGCTCCAAGATATATAAACACGTTCTTTCCTCTTTGCTTCCAGAGTGGATAAAATCGCATTTACTGCTTTGCAGCGACTGATCCGACATAGGAAACTAGACGGACAAATATTTAGGAGTTGAAAGTCCAGCTAATATTCACTCAGAGATAAGAAACATGAAGATACTAATTATAGCATTCTCACCACATTCCAAGTTATATTTAACCGTCTGGGCTAAGAAGTGAACCCAGAGTGTTCCCTGTCGGTATGTCATTGCAATTTGGAAAACAAAGTTGATGGTAGGTTTGTAGAAAGGAACTGCAGAAGCCGGATGAAAAAGGATGGGTCGGAACAAAGTCTGAAGAAGGGTTCCAACCAAAAACATCAGTCTGAAGATGAGTCCCGGCCCGAAATGTCACCCATGCTTTTTCTCCAGAGATGCTGCCTGACCCGCTGAGTTACTCCAGCACTTTGTGTCTATCTTTTCATGGGAGGTTTACCAACTGTGCAAGATGGAGGGTGTGAATGCAATGTACCATGCAACTGCTGGTGATCTCAGGTCAAAATACCTACTGGAAGTTGTTTTGTAAGTGAATAAGGAAGGTGCACCCATGCTCAACACCTCTCTCCACCCCCCCCCCCCCCCCCCCCCCCCACAACCTTATTTACAATTTCAACCCCAGCCAATGTACATCACATTTGAATCTGCAAGGTTTAAATTTTAGGCCCTCTCCTCCACAGGTTAGTTCATGTTCTAGGCGATATGAAATTACTTGTCTTATCTGGGTTTTAATTATTGGCTTCACACAACGTTAACAGGAGTTTGGCATCAGTTGTTCATTGCCCACTCATGGGAAACTCCCGTCAAGAAAGATGCAGGATTAAGTTTGTCAATACTCCAAAGCTTTGCTGGAATTTCCAACTATTAAAGATAAATCGCTCAGTTAGTGCCACGATCAATCCATGTTCTCCAGAGATGCTGCCTGACACGTTGAGTCACTCCAGCACTTTGTATCAACCCAAGTCTGCAGTTCCTTGCCCCTCATAAGGTAGAAACAAGGAACTGCAGAAGTTGGTTAATACACAACAGGACACAAAGAGTAAAACAGTGGCACGGTGGCGCAGAGGTAGAGCTGTTGCCTGAGCCCCGGGTTCGAGCATGGGGCACAGTACACAGCCCTGTGGTGTGCCGGTACTCAGGGTGATAGTGGAGGACAGGTGCGGGCCCAGTCTCACTGCCTGCGGTCACTCCGTCAGAAAATTCAGGATCCAATCGCATATCAGTGAGCTGAGGCCTTGCTGGTGGAGTTTGGTGGTGAGCTTGCTGGGGTTGACCGTATTGAAGGCAGAGCTATAGTCAATGAAGAGCATCCTCACGTAGGTGCCCTGTCTTTCCAGGTGGGTCAGGACAGTGTGAAGAGCCACAGAGATGGCATCCTCTGTGAATCTATTTGCCCTGTATGCAAATTGATGAGAGTCCAATGATGCAGGGATGCTGGATTTGATGTGGGAGAGGACCAGCCTTTCAAAGCACTTCATTGGTACTGGAGTTAGGGCAACCGGGCGGTAGTCATTCAGGTTGGTGACTTTAGAATATTTCGGCACCGGCACTATGGTAGCTGTCTTCAGGCACTTGGGGACCGTTGCCAGAGATAGAGACAGGTTGAAGATCTTCATAAATACCTCCACCAGCTGTACAGCACAGTCCTTTAGTACCCTACCCTGGACTCCATCCGGGCCTGCAGCCTTGCGTGGATTGATCCTACGCAGAGTGCACTGTACCTCCCGGGTGCTCAGTGTTAAGGCCTGTCCCTCCGCCCTGGCCGGGGTTATTCCTCTCCTGGTGGTGTTGCCAGTTTCGAAGCGGGCAAAGAAGGTGTTTAATTCATTGGCCAGTGTGATATCACTGTGGGGGCAGACTGGGCTGCTCTTGTAGTCAGTGATGTCCCTGACACCCTGCCACATGCTTATGGTGTCCGCGGTGTTGAAGTGGTCTTCCACCCTTTGTCTGTGGATGTCTTTGGCCTTTTTTATGCCTTTGTTCAGGTTCGACCTGGCAGCACTGTAGGTCTGGATTTAAAGGCAATGTAGCGTGCCCTTAGCAGGTTCTGAACCTCCTTGTTCATCCACGGTTTGCGGTTTGGGAACATTTTTATTTGCTTGTCCACTGTGACAGTCTCCACACAGCAGTTGATGTAGGAGAGCAGTGGATGTGTACTCCTCCAAGTCTACCTCTGTACCACTGGTAGCCTGTTGTGCAAAGGCTTCCAGTATCTGTATCTCTAAGCAAACTAAACAGCGAGTTACACTGTATCTCTGGAGAACAGGGTTAGTTGATGTATCGGGGCCGAAATTCATAAGGGTATAAAATTAACTTGAACTTTCTCCTTTGTCTTTGAGCCAAATTTGGTCGTATTTAAATGCAGCAGAGATAAGGCAAATACTGTTTCGCTACCGATCACGAATAATTCAAACTGTTGTCCCTTGGCCCTGCATTGGGAGGCAGTGTGCAGGGAAGTGGCCTGTTGGATGGAGGATGGAGCTTCAGTGGTGTGAAGCAATACGTCAAATGATGACATTTCCAGGAATAAGCTGAATGAGAGATTGAGATGGGAAGTTAATGCTGGCTCTGCCAGGAACGCCCACATATGGAGCAGGAATTAATACATTTAATTATTGGCATCTCTAGAAGTGCTTCTGATATGTCAGAATTTGCATTTTGTTGCAAACTAATTGCCCTCAGCAATGATTGCAAAATCATAGATTATTAAATGAGTATGAACAATACTGCTTTGTAACCCCTCTTCTGCTGGATAAAAATACACCAGGCAATTATTAACTTCCATGGTTCTTTTAGTTAATCAGCAGGAAAGGTCAAGCAGTTATCTTGCATGTTCCAAACCAGGGCAAAACGTCTTCCAATTTGCTATTTGCTGCCACTTTTCTCTGCACTGTTTGATAAGTTATTTTAAAAAGATCAAACACACTGTTGTCTCAGCCATGTTCTGCTCCAGCAATGTTTTAGATCCTGGAAACCTACACTTTGTTTAAGAGCAACATCTGAATTCAGACTCGGGTCACAGATACAAGTAAAGCGAGTAACACGGACAGAGAAATACAAGAACAGTAAGCCCTCATTATTACGGACCTCCGTACAATGGATTTCAGTTATAACTGAGCTTCACCACCAACTCGCCTCCCCCGTTGCATCCAGGCTGGGCTGCCAACCCCGTCCCTGGAACGGTGTATTAACCAGTGTATAAAATCATGAGAGGTATAAATCGGGCAGATGCACAGAATCTCTTGCCAGAGGACATAGGTTCAAGGTGAAGGGGAAAAGACTCGATAGGAATCTGAGGGGTAACTTTTTCACACAAAGGGTGGCGGGTGTATGGAACAAGCTGCCAGAGGAGGTAGGTGAGGCTGGGACTATCCCAACGTTTAAGAAACAGTTAGACAGGTACATGGATAGGACAGGTTTAGAAACATAGAAACATAGAAAATAGGTGCAGGAGTAGGCCATTTGGCCCTTCGAGCCTGCACCGCCATTCAATATGATCATGGCTGATCATCCAACTCCGTATTCCGTATCTGCCTTCTCTCTGTACCCTCTGATCCCCTTAGCCACAAGGGCCACATCTAACTCCCTCTTAAATATAGCCAGTGAACTGGCCTCAACTACCCTCTGTGGCAGAGTTCCAGAGACCCACCACTCTCTGTGTGAAATAAGTCCTTCTCCTCTCAGTCCTAAAGGATTTCCCCCTTATCCTTAAGCCGTGACCCCTTGTCCTGGACCTCCCCAACATCGGGAACAACCTTCCTGCATCTAGCCTGTCCAACCCCTTAAGAATTTTGTACGTTTCTATAAGATCCCCTCTCAATCTCCTAAATTTTAGAGAGTATAAACCGTTTGAAGGGATATGGACCAGACGCAGGCAGGTGGGACTAGTGTAGCTGGGACATGTTGGCCGGTGTGGGCAAGTTGGGCCAAAGGGCCTGTTTCCACACTGTATCACTCGATGACTCTATCTGCAGTTTTTTGTTACTACTATTTTTCCAATGCTTCTCTATTATTCTGTAATCCCTTACTGGATTATAGTGGACAATTGGCAATGACGAACACCCCTCCTCCCCCCACATAGTGCATTATAATGAGGGATTACTGTATGTACTGCTAATATCTATCACATTTTCTTGGGTTTTCAGCAAAGGAAGCATGATTCCATTTTGTCTGTGCAGTTACTGCAGCTCTGCAACTGCCTTGGAATAAAAATGAGGATTGAGGATGTTTCTAGCAGAGAAATGTGTCTTTGGACACTTGCGTTAAATGATTCAGGGTAATTAAACATTGTGCTGGCCGTCCACAATTTGGTTGCATTGACTTCAAGTAGTTAAGGATGAAACTCTACACTGTTCATTATTTTTAGAGAAGGACTTTGCTGCTGAGATTGTGACTATTAACTCCCTCGTGAGTTCGTAATCTGAGTCCATTTTCAACGTCATTAAAACTGCACTTGATGTCACTCTCTCTTTGAGAAGTAGAAATGTACAAACACAGTACAGGGGCTCCTTAGCTGGTGAATAACTTGCAGAAATCCTATTTTATGCAAGTTCTATCATGCATTTTTAATGCATTTTTCAAGCTGGTAATAATAATAAAATGCTTCAAGATATTTATTAATGACTGGATACAGCATATATTCCATTAGCTTAATCATGGGAAATGTTAGGGTGAATATTGAATGAAAGGGAAGGATTGTAGCAAACGTATGTGGAGCGATAAGGTACAGATCATAATAGAAAATGGACGTTTCAGACGTGGAGAAATTGACATTGACAGTTCTCAGGAACAGAACACATATGTCCCCCTGGGTGTTTGCTTGATCCATTGATTTAATTATCTCCAACTTTAAAATGTTTGCTCACCACCTTTCTAACGAGAGGGATTAGGCTGGCTAGGTTTATAGCTCTTAACATGCCCTGCAGGTGCAGCACACATAAACACCGCTTCCCACCAACACCAACCCACCCCCCCACCCACCAGGCACGTGCCGTCATGGTAGGCAAGGTAGGCACTGCCCTGACTAAAATTATAACATAGCAATTACTAAATATAAATAATAAAGGCATGGGAGAATTATGCCTATCTAAGAGATCGATCTCCTAGGTAGGCATAATTCTCCGTGCCTTTCATCCGCAGCACTTGTAACCCACGTGTCATCAGCGCTGCTTCAAGCATCAATTTCAAGCTAGGCTGAAGGCAGCAGAAATTCTGCCTTTGCAGCACTGCGCAGGCGCAGCAGCCTACTGCGCATGCACAGTGCTAGTTTCTTGGCGGGGTTTTCAAATATGGATTGGCAATATTTTAAGTGTACCTTAGGGAACAGGGAGAGAAGAATGGAGCTCGTGCACCGATAATGTGGTAAGTACATTTTGTGTTTATGTTTTTAAATACCGTACTTCCCGGGATGTGGGGTGGGGGGAGAGCTCCTTTCATAGCATTTGGGGAGTCTGGCCGGGGTAAAGTTGCTGGGAGGGCACGAATGTAGTGAAGGAGGGGTCGGGAGCATGCCACTTGTGACGCTCCTTGCACGGAGGCGTGCAAAACCTCTCTCCTGCCACTCGCTGGGCTCACTCATGTCCTGCAAATCCTTAAATTCCGACAGCGCGATTGAGGTTACTCTGCTGTGGGAATTTAAGGATTTGCAGGAAGTCGCTGACATGAGCGAGCGGCAGGTGAGAGATGTTCAGACGGAGAGCACTGCCTGAAGTGAGCGGGCCAGCAGAAGGCGCTGAAGTAGAGGACAGTTTGACTGTCGGGTCCCGGCGGCCGATCGCAGCTACCCGAGCTGCTTCTATCCCTGGCTAAAATGTGGTGGCTCCACGCCCGGAGCGCCGTAGCAGCGGTAAGTGAGTGAGTTACTGGCAATATCCCCGACCCCCTCATCCTCAACACTCCTCCCCTCCCCACAACTTTACCCCTGGCACTGACTCTCCACACGCTGTGAAATGAACTCTCCCCCCAATTGGTCCCTTGAACAAGTGTTGTCATTCAATAAGATGACAACTGATTCAACTTTTCCCTGTGTACTCCCACCATTTCTCCACCTGCCATTGCCCTTCACCACCCCCCCCCCCCCCCCCTTCCACCCATTCAGTAATTCAGAATAAAGGAGACTAGGAAGCCTTGGGCAAATTGAATTGTCACTGTCTTTATTTTTATTTTTTATTTTTACGGAGAGAACAATCTGCGCATGCGCGGTTTATATATTTTTAAAAATCCGACTGAGTGCCTACCCCGAGTAATTACTCACGGCACGTGCCTGCCACCCACCCAACCACCCCCACCCCTCCCCCCGCCCCTATTTTAGATAGAATTGGACCACACTTAGGACAATGTAAATATATTATTTTCCCATTCTGCCCAGGAAACATCAGCTCTGCATCAATGACATCACGGTAACGTTCAGAATCGTAACTTAAACTTTTCTTTTGCCAATGTTAAAACAAAATGGCCTCCCCTGACCATACATACCATGGTGCGGTCAGTTGGGAAGGACCAAGTGACTGGAGAAGCTGATTGCTGTGCTTCTGAGAGCTGTGCGAGCGTAACATTTTCTTGCATGCACTTCCAGTAGCGCTTTATTGTCACACGTGGAACTACACATCAATATTATTATTTTTATACATATAGTTCAGTCAGTGTTGTGCAGTTCAGTACATACCAAAACACAATCCACAATTAGCAAAGTGTGCAGAAATAGTCCATTGAGACCAAATGCAAGAGGCACCCCATTTTGGTGCCATTCCAAAGTCCAGTCCAGTCCGCGTTCTCGGTCCTATAATAATTTGCTTTTCCATTCTTCCCTATAAATTGAATAAATAAGCCTGAATAGGTGCCTCTGGCAGCACTTTCCATATACACTCCACCCTCTGTGTGAATAAATTGCCCCCCAGGTCTCTTTTAATCTTTCCGTAAACATCTGCACTTAAAACCTGTGCCCTCTAGTTCTGGACTACTCTGCACTGGGAAAAAAGACGTGGCCGTTCACATAATCTGTGCCTCTCATGATGTTGAATGCATTTTGAATACATCTTTAGGGTCATCCCTCAGTGTCCGGCTCTCCAGGGAATAAAGTCCCAGTGTAAATTGCTCCTTTCTATAGCAGGGCAACCAGAACTGCACACAATGCACCAAATGGGGTCTCTAGCACTACGTCCTGGATCTGACCCCAGTACCCTGACCAATGAAGGCAAGATTGACGAATGCCTTCCTCACCTTCTTATCTACTGCCCTAAAATGGGAAGACCATACATCACAATTCACCTGCATTTCATACCTGCTACATTAGAGAGCTTGGAGACTATTTAACACCTGAATCACCTCACCTTGTCTCACTCCAATGTTCTAAAGTGTGATATTGTGATAATTTTAGGGATCACTTAGAAATCCTGTCCTATCTTCAAACAACACGGTACAGATTCTGTAGAATGTCCAGACTGCGCTGCACAATTGAGCCCATTGTGGACTCTAATATGCAACAGCTGGTTGAGCTGTTGTCTCACAATGCCAGAGACCCAGGTTCGAACCTGACCTCGGATGTAGTCTGTGCGGTGTTTGCACGGTCTCCCTGTGACTGCACGGATTTCCTCCGAGTTCTCCAGTTTGCTCCCACATCCCAAAGCCATACGTGTTTGTAGGTTAATCGTCCCCTGTAAATTGCCCCTCAAGTGTAGGGAGTGGGTTAGTAAGTGGGATAACACAGAACTAGTGTGAACGGGCGATCGATGGTCAGCTTGGCTTCGATGGGCCATAGGACCCGTTTCCAGACATAGAAACATAGAAATTAGGTGCAGGAGTAGGCCATTCGGCCCTTCGAGCCTGCACCGCCATTCAATATGATCATGGCTGACCATCCAACTCAGTATCCCGTACCTGCCTTCTCTCCATACCCTCTGATCCCCTTAGACACAAGGGCCACATCTAACTCCCTCTTACCTCTAAGGTAACTCGACTTTACCTCTAAACTAAACTCGACTAAACACTTATCAGAATTTAAACGTAATTTCTGGTGCATACTGGTTATATATTCCTGAAGTAATTTGTTTCAAGTTTTTTTACAAGATTCACAGCATCTACCACCACAGTCTTATTCTGGAGATGGGTTTCAGTTGAAGCACCTTCAGTTCTCAGTCACTGCTAATGTCATTGATTTGCTGCTTTACTGGGAAATGTTGACATTGCTTCTGAGAAGGTGCTCAGTGACACCAGCACAAACCGAGCCAGGGTTCGCTGCACTGCCGGAGCTCATGTGACACTGTGAGGCTCCGAACACAAAGGCGGGGGAAACCCGAGTAACACCAAAGGCAAACAAGATTAGTGTTTGGTGCCTTGAGGAAAGAGCTCTCTGGAGACGTTTGGCACATCTGAGAAGGTTCTGCTGGTAAATGCTGCCCTATTAGTTACTAAAACTGCTCTCACTAAATATTCTTCACAATTGGTAGCTAATTGTGGCACAGTAGATGAGTAGCTGCCTCACAGCGTCAGAGACCAGGATTCGATTCTAACTATGGCCGCTGTCTGTACAGAGTTTGTTCACCCGGAGAAAACCCACGCACTTGTCTTAACATATTGAACAGCCAATGTTCAAAGCTAAAGAATTCATTGGAATTTGCAGAAATGCGTGAGCCAGTTTGCACATGTAAAGATACTGCTTAAAGATGACCTGTTTTCAAGATCTTGATTGAGGTGTGTTCATTAAACATCAGCAGAATACCCGACTTACATGAGGGTTACATTCATGATGTTTTACGTAAGTCAGATCCTACGTGAGTCTGAATCAACAACCCCATCCCCTGCCGAAAATAACTCACTGAGAGTAGCAATGTTACAAAATTATGAGATTTAAAAAATCAAGTCTGCAATTTATCCCATCAGATAAAGCATAAAAAGAAGTTTAATTTGACACCTAATTTACTTTCATATCTTCAGTATTAAGAAAGTTATGGCCATTTTCATACTCGGAAATTAGCATCTTGCTCCCCATTGCCTTTCAATTGACTTAACTCAAAAGCTGTGATCTGGAAAAGTTAAAAGCCCATAACTTTCTTAAAAATTAAGAGAACTCAATGAAATTTTCAGTTATTATAGATTGAAGCATTCTGAAACAAATATGAAACAATCTTACTTGGATGACCTGAAATTAAAGCATATAATTAGTTAGTTATCTAATTGTACCTAATTACAAAATTCAATGAGTAGATCTGAACATCTATCCATTTCTTAAGAAAAGATAAACTTTTTTTAAATTGCCTAAGTGTCCAAATAACATTCACACAATAATCCACAATATAACATAATTCTTAAATCTAATTTTCATGAATTTCTGGGCCAAATGGAAGGAATTTAGTGTTTTATGCCTGTAAATTAATGGCCATTTAAATCAACTAGCGAGTGGGTTTTAGTGGAATGCGGTGGATTAGAACGTTGCGGTTAGCGGTGAAGTCGGGAGGAAAAATATTGTTTATTCATACATTTTTTGGGACCCCATTTCGCAACATAAAAATATTATTAAAGCCTCCCGAAAAACCAGCTTTTAATATAAAAATAAACTATTTACCTTTTTTTCTCCCCTACGCAAAATCCTTCCGGTTATCGGCGCTCATGGCTTTTGAAGGTGATTTTTAAATTACTCTAGTTAATAAATAATTTAGAGTAATTTAAAAATACCTTCATGAATGAAATGTCGGAGCGATTTCTCTTCCGCAACAAAATCGCCCGACATACATCGATTTTCCAGGTCTTTTGAAAAACGGCACTTTAAGCCCGCCCCCCTCTGAAAGGTGCCAAAGTCGCGCACATGGGGAGCGGCAGAACTGCAGCGCCGCTAAAGGTAAGTTTTGCAACATACCTACTGAGAGTATTAACCATCTCAGCCGTGTTTTGGTTGCGTCCGGGACACTTGCTGCTGAGATCTGACCAGAAGATGACTCACTTAACTTGTGAGGTCAGACCAGAGCCAAAGTCCTGAGGCAGGGAGGTGGTGGGGATGTACAAGATGGAGATTCTCTCAACAGAAGGTGGCAGGTTGGTGGCGAAGGCATTCGGCACGCTTGCCTTCAACGGTCAGGGTATTGATTACAGGGACACAAAATGGTGGGGTAACTCAGCGGGTCAGGCAGCATCTCTGGAGAAAAGGAATAGGTGAAGTTTCGGGTTGAGACCCTTATTCAGTCTGAGAATCAGGGAAAGCGAAATGAGAGATACAGAAGGTAAATAGAACACATGAATGAAAGATATGCAAAAGGCAACTATGATTAAGGAAAGGTGGAGCCCACAATGGTCCATTGTTGGCTGTGTGGTAGGTTATAACGAGTTACACAGACAGTAAAACTCAACAGGACGACTGAGCAAATAGTACGATGACTAGGGTGGGGGAGGGACGGAAAGCGAGAGGATGCAGGGGTTACTTGAAGTTAGAGAAATCAATAATTATACCGCTGAGTTGTAAGCTGCCCAAGCGAAATATGGGGTGTTGTTGCCCCAATTTGCATTTGGCCTCAGGAGGAGGCCCAGGACAGAAAGGTCAGTGTGGGAATGGGAGGAGGAGTTAAAGTCTTTGGCAACTGGGAGTCAGGACATCATGCTACAGCTGTCCAAGACATAGGTGGGACCACATTTGGATCACGGGGAGTGGAGGAGAGTGTGTTGTGGGAGAAAGATCCATGTAACGTAATGTAAGGGCTAACCAGACTTTGTGAGCTAAAATGGAGTTGTCAGCTAAATTAGCAGCACCACATTTCGAGCCCTGATTAGGAAAACAAGTAGATGTTTTTTGAGGAATGCTTGGGCTAATTCAAAGTGTCCAATAGATCACGAGGCCACTTGCAAGGGCACTGCGATAAGCTTTGCTTTCCCAGAGATATCCGAGACTAGCTCGGTGTCTGATGGGACACATAACTCACGCCATTATGGTACCAAGGAGGATAGCTAGTTTGACCCATAATCACCTGGTGTTCTTAGAGATAAAAATTATTATATAAATCCCTGCTTCTACCATGAGAGCATGAGCTGCATCTTCGGGGAGAGAAACGAGCTTCACCAAGAAGAGAGAGAGAGCGAGACTGAGAGAAAGAGTTTGGACCGTGGTGGGTGCCGGTGCCAGCCAGTGCCAGCCAGTGCCAGCCAGTGCCAGCCAGTGCCAGCCAGTGCCAGCCAGTGCACACAGGAGACTCGAATATGCAGAGGGGCGTGAGACCTGTTATTTTGTGTTGCTGCTTTATTGATGGTTGCAAGTGTGTCCGTGTTTTACTTGTGTTTGCTTTGTCAAATAGTTATTTATGCTCTTCACCGTGTGCTTCCTCCATTCATTGACCCGAACCCTTGAATCCTGCATATGTTTCATTACAATGACTAATAAGGGATGTGGAAATGAAGTGTGCAGGACAAAAGGGATCCGATGCGAAGAAGCTGGAGACTGGCAAAGGGGCAAAAGTAAAGGACGGGGAAGCACCAAATGCAGAAGAGAACTTCAAGCTCTGGGCACCGTGTTATAGGAAAAATATTGTCAAGCTTGAAAAAGTTCGGTGAAGATTTACGAGGATGTTGCCAGGACTAGAGGGTCTGAGCTGTAGGGAGAGGTTGCGTAGTCAGGGTCTCTATTCCTTGGAGGGCAGGAGGGTGAGGGGTGATCTTATAGAGGTGTATAAAATCATGAGAGGAATAAATCAGATAGATGCACATAATCTCTTGCCCAGAGTAGAGGATTCGAGAACCAGTGGACAGAGGTTCAAGGTGAAGGGGAAAAGATTTAATAGGAATCTGAAAAGTAACTTTTTCACACAAAGGGTTGTGGGTGTATGAAACAAGCTGCCAGAGGAGGTAGTTGAGGCTGGGACTATCCCAACGTTTATGAAACAGCTGGACAGGTGCATGGATAGGACAAAGAAGGGATATGGTTCAAACGCAGGCAGCTGGGATTAGTGTAGCTGGGACATGTTGGTCAGTGTGGGCTAGTTGGGCCGAAGGGCCTGTTTCCACACACTATCACTCTATGACTCCATCAACTCCACCCTTGGATTATTCAAAGCCTGCAAGAAATATAGTAACTTTTATACACCCAAGGAAAGGTGGATGGCACAATGGCAAAGATGATTATCTCACAGCGCCAGAGATACAGGTTCAATCCTGTCCTCTGCTGCTAACTGCATGGAATTTGCACGTTCTCCCTGTGACCGCTTGGGTGTCAATAGACAATAGACAATCGGTGCAGGAGTAGGCCATTTGACCCTTCCAGCCATCACCGCCATGCAATGTGATCATGGCTGACCCCCGGATACTCCGGTTTCTTCCCACATTCCGAAGCCGTGCTATTATGCTTAGTTTAAAGATACAGCGCAGAAACAGGCCCTTCAGCCCACCGCGTCCGCACTGACCACGCACGAACACAATGCCAACACACACTAGGGACAATTTACACTTATACCAGTTATACAAACCCAGACCAGTTAACCAGCAAACCTGGCGTGTGGGAAGAAACCAAAGATCTCTGAGAAAACCCGCGCTGTCACGGAGAGAACAAACCAACTCCGTACAGACAGCACCCATAGTCGGGATTGAACCCGGGTCTCCGGCGCTGTAAGCGCTGTAAGGCAGCACCTCTACCGCTGTGCCTCCATGTCCAGCACAGACATTGTGGGCCTGTGCTCTGTATTCTGTATTCTCGTGCCTTTTTTACAGTTTGTCGTTTTATTTATCCAAAAAGATTTTTTGTATTAAATAGGAACTACAAATGCTGGTTTATGCCACAGATAGACACAAAATGCTGAAGTAACTTAACGGGGCAGGTAGCATCTCTGGAGAAAATGGATAGGTGACGTGTTGGGTCGGGACCCTTCCTCTGACTTTTTGCATTTTGCAGTTCATTCAAAAAGGTAAACCTAAAACCTCAGCTTGTGGCAGACAGGGATGTGTGACCGGCAGCTCGTGAAAAGTCGTGAATGTGTTTAGTTTTTTTAGTTTAGTTTAGTTTATTGTCACATTCACCGAGGTGCAGTGAAAAGCTTCTGTTGCCTGTTTACCAGTCAGCGGGAAGACTTTGCAGATCATGTGGTGGTTCATTAATCCATTCACATGCTGTGCATAAATACCATCTGGATATTAATTTGCCACATCGGATAGAACTGCTTTGATTACAATGTGCCATATTTGACTACAATGTAAAAATAAATAGAAATTTATAATAAATACTAAACTGTTTAAACGACCTGAGATTGTGGTCACTGTAAAATGAGAATAAGGTTGCTTACGTTCAATCTCACCGACAGTAGATGCTCCAGATGCACTTAAGTTGCACAAAATATCCGTTTTGAAAGCAAAAATGAGTGGAGCTCGACATGTGACAACAAGCTCAAGCAGTTGAACAGCTTTGAGTTCAGCATCTCTGTTTAATTTTAATCATTCATGCATGGTAGAAAAGCGTGGGAGAAGACAAATATTTCTGTATTCCAATGAATCATGAATGCTAAAATAACAATGAAAAATCAATATATTTTTAATGGGTGTTGGCATCCTAGAAAACTAGGGATTCCCCTCATGAAGGTAAAAGTGATATTTCTGCATTCTTAAAATCACCATTTCAAAGAATCATGCAACACCCACATATGAACCCACGTTCATATCTCGATCCTAAAAGCACAAATGATCTCCCAATATAAGTGCAATAGCCCTAAGGAAGTGAAAAATACAGCAGCAAAACACCTTGGTCTGGTTTCCAACGTTGAGCATGCTATATCAATGTAAATTCTTAGTGTTGATGTTGGCACACTGATTAAAAGCCGGATGTTGGCCTGAAATCTTAAGCTTGCTCCGTGATCACAAAGCTTGGAGCAAATGGTTGTTATGTTTTGTTATTTTAGAGATCCAGATTCCGATCAAGGACATGCAATTTGTTTATTCTTTCAGACCATGCATAAACTTGCTGAGTGATGCAATGTGTGGACAATACATAAAGTATCGTGCGTTAGGGAGTGATGGCACACAACACTTACACTATAGTGCACATTTGCCTAAAGTGTACTTGTGTTTAATTTTATAGTTTCTCAATCACATAGAACAGGACAGCACAGGAACGCCCCCTTCACCCCACAATATTGTGCTCAACTTGCTGCTGTTAAACTGATCCATATTCCTCTTGATCCATATTCCTTGCACCTCCCTGTGTCTGTCTAAAAGCCTCATAAACACCACTATCGCATCTGCCTCCACCTCCACCACCACTCCTGGCAATGCGTTCCTGGACCCCCCCGTAACATAACACCCCTTACAATAATGTAACGTTGGTGACTGCATCAGGGTCAGTTCCTGTCAATTTGTTTAAACAATCTAAACAGTTCAATGATTTAATTGCCCTTCCTCACCTTCATGGGTTGGGGATGGGCAAGATTCATTGACTTCTTCTGCACACACATACACTCACACACAATACCACAAGTGTACTGCAGAAAATGTCCTTTGCGCAGTGGTTAATCATCAGCTTATGAAAGGACAGCACAGTCACACATAGTTGACCTGTTGACTTACAGCTCCAGTTACCTCAGTTCACTCCTGCCCTCCGGTGCTGTCTGTGTGGAATTTTCACATTTTCCCTCTGATATCATTGGTTTTCCCCAAGTATTCCAGTTTCCTCCCACACATCAAAGGTATGGGAGTTGGCTGGTTAATTAACCTGTCGAGTGTGGGTTGGTAATGGAAACTAGGAAGGAAATGATGTGAATGTGAGGAGAATGGGCCACAGGGAACGATGGAGGGGTGGGGTGAGGGGTGGGGATTGCAATGTTGTCGGAATAATTTACACAGTGACGTGTGAGTAACAGTTAACGTAAAGAACAGTTAACTTCTTCTTTATTCGCAATGACTTGTCAGACAAGGAGAAAGTCAAGGAAGAGAGTGTTCTACAGACTGAAACCATGCAGTCTTTTTATATCCGATATTTGACAAGGACATGGGTACAGTGGATCACATACATTTGTCCACACTGTTGGGTATTGTGATCCAGTATTCTGCCATTCCCCCTGGCAACACAGCCTTATCACTAAAAAACAAGACATGCAAATGTCTAACTCATTGACTCTGTGGGTTAGCACAGCCAGACATGTTTAGCCCAGCACAGAAGAAACGTTTTACTGAAGTAAAGTTCAATTCCCACAGTATGAAGCGCTGCCCATGACCATAACAAGATGGAAGAATAGTCCAGTTCCACACCGTGAGCTGGCATAGGCTCAAAGAACCAAAATGGCCTCCATTCACGTCATAGTCACAGAGAGGTGGAGCTACACAGCGCGGACACAGGCCCTTTAGCACAACTTGTCCAATTGTCTAACCAAGCCAGAACCACTTGCCTGCACTTGGTCCAGACCCCCGCAAATCTTCCCTATCCATGAACATATCCAAATGCCTTTTCAATATTATAATTGTACCTGTGCCTGTCACTTCCTCGGGCAGCTCGTTCCATATACTCATCATCCTCTGTGTGGAAATGTGTGTGTGTGTGTCCAACCAAGTCCCTTCTAAATCGTTCCCCTCTTGTGTTAAACATTTTCCCTCTAAATTTAGACTCTCCTGCCCTCTGGAAAAGACTATTCACTACATCTGTACCCCCTTGTGATTTTATAAACCTCTATTAGATCGCCTCACAGCCTTTTGTGATCCAGCAAAAAAAAAAAGACCAATCTATCTAGCCTTTCCTTCCAACTCAATCCTTCCAGACCATGTAATATGCTCCTGAATATTCTTTGCACCCTTGTTGGAAGGATATTTGGGGGAAAAAATGAACAGGCATAAATAAAGAACCATTGAACCTCAGTTCCCTTGGACTCTGATTCTTTTTAAAGGATGTATTTATACATATTTGGGAGTTTTAGCACTTGCTATTACAAGAGGGTGGCACGGTGGTGCAGCGGTAGAGTTACTGCCTTACAGAGATTGCAGCGCCAGAGACCCAGGTTCGATCCAGACTAGGGATGCTGTCTTTACGGAGTTTGTATGTTCTCCTCGTGACCGTGTGGGTTTTCTCCAAGACCTTCGGTCTCCTCCCACACTCCAAAGACGTACAGGTATGTAGGTTAATTGGCTTGGTATAAGTGTAAATTGTCCCAAGTGTTAATGTGCGGGGATCGCTGGTCAGTGCGGACTCAGTGGGCCGAAGGGCCTGATTCCGCACTGTATCTCTAAACTAAAGAGCTTATTGGGTGCAAAGTTTACAGAGTGAGGCAGTACACTAGAATAAAGGCAGCTTGCATCCACAAACACTAGTCACATGCAAGCTCTCTGATGTAACACATCAGTGGTTGAAACAAATAGTATTTGTGACAAAATGTGCTGGAGTCTGAATAAGGCCGTCTTTGTAAACCTTACAAATAGTGCATTGAACATCACAAGCCTATAATTGTAGTGAGGATATGTGCGATATATTTCTTGTAAAAACTGGTTATCACAGTAATGTGAGCAATACCAGAGGGCGCGATGTATCATTATTGCCCAAAAACATCAGATTGTTGTCATATATGGCAAATTGATATTTTGATGAAATAAAAATTGATTAGCAGGCAGCAATTGTGCATGCCTTGTATTGTGTAAACCTTCTGTGTGTTTATGTTGAAATGGTGATAGAGGAAGCCGAGTTACAAGCGTTTTTCTACCGCTGTGATCGCTTTATTTGCTCTGCAGCAACTTACTGCTCCTGCAAAAGGTATTAAAACACCAGCAGCATTGAACAGAGAAGGGGAGATGTCCTTGCAATCAGCTCGACCCAATGAGGCAAACGTTCCCGGCAAGGAGAAGGTAAATCCAAGTCCTAACAATGGGCATGTGACATCGCAGTTGTTCTTCATGCCAGTTAACATTCTCTTTCCGAGCAAAACCAAATCAGCATCGGAGAAGCTGCCTTGAAGCAGTTCACGTGTACTACATTCCATGCTTTGATAAACTCATCATCATCTGCAATCACTCAAAATCAAGTGGGATTGTCCTCCGAAGAAAAGCACAAAATGGTGGAGTAATTCAACGGGTCAGGCAGCATCTCTGGAGAACTCAGATTGGTGATGTTTCAGATCGGGACCCTTCTTCAGACCTTTATTCACAGTTACTCCCGCATTTTTTGTGTCTTTCTTTGGTAAACTAGCATCAGCAGTTCCTTGTTATTTCATTTGGATTGTCATCCAGGTTGGTTCTTTCAGTGGGTCTTGAGGTGGCTGAAGAGGCCGATCCTGGAGCAACAGACTTTATTGCAGTGTGGACATGGAATGGTGGTATTGGTGGTGGGCTGTCAAGTCAAGTCCATTTTATTTCTATAGCACATTTAAAAACAACTCTCATTGATCAAAGTCCTTTACATCAGTGCAGGTTCTAACGTGCTACAAACAGTGGTACATAGATCTAACAATACATACATAAATACATACATACAGCGCTCCCTCAGAGGACCTCGAGAAATGTACTCAGGGCTTCTTGGTGACGAGTCTCTCCCTTCGTTGCTAGTGTTTTGCAGCTTGTGTCAGAATTCTTCCTCATGGAGCACGGCTCCTTTGTGGTCTGTGATTGTCCACGTTACTCTGTCCTGTGTTTGGTTCTCCCAGTCGATAAGGTTTCATGTTGCACTTGTTGATGTTATCCCTAAAAAGACACAAATTGCTGGAATAACTCAGAAGATCAGGTAGCATATCTGGAAAGCATGGATAGGTGACGTTTTGGGTTAGGACCCTTCCTCAGATGAATGTGATGTGGGGGGCGGGGGGGGGGGGGGGTTCGTAATCAATGGAAGAACAAAGTGAGAATGTGCAAAATCCACACGGACAACAGCCAAATCCAAGAATGAACCCACCCCAGTGTTGTCAGGAGGCATCTCTCTCTCTCTAGAAAAAAGATTGGTGACACTTCGGGTAGGGATCCTTCCTCAGACACAGGAGCTGAGAAAGGGTCCTGACCCGAAACGTCACCTATCCTTTTTCTCTAGAGATGCTGCCTGACCCGTTGAGTTAGTCCAGCACTTTGTGTCTATCTTTGGAATAAACCGGAATCTGCAGTTCTTTGTTCCTTCTTTTGACCTGTTGAGTTACTCCAGCACTGTGTCCTTTTTTTGGTAAACCAGCATCTGCAGTTCATTGCCTCTGTAATGTTATCTGTGTAGCTCCTCTTCTGACATCTGGATGCTCGCTGTCCTGCCAGTGGATTGTAGCAGAGGATTTGTTTTCAGCCTCCTGCCAACATGCCTGGTGTTTGATGAAGGTGATGTTTGATGGTAGAGGTGGTGGGGTCAATGTTAGTCTCTTCTAGCATCTTTACAGTAATGTGAGTTAACATGCCGTCCCAGTTGGTTTGCAGGATCTACTCGAGGCTCATAGCGTCATATAGACACACAACACAGAAACAAGCCCTTCAGCCCATCTAGTCCATGCCGACCAAGATGCTCCATCTACACTGGTCCCACCTGCCCATGTTTGGTTGATATCCCTCTAATCTTTTCCTACCCTTGTACCTATCCAAAAACCTTTCATCTAGCATTCCCAGTAGTGCAAGTGGCAGAGCTGCTGCCTCACAGCCCCAGAGACTTGCGTTTGATCCTGATCTCGGGTGCGGTCTGTGTGGAGTTTGCACGTTGTCTCTTTGGTTTCCTCTGAGTTCACCGGTTTCCTCCCACATTCGCAAAGACATGCGGGCTTTTAGGTTACCTGGCCTCTGTAAATTGCCCCTAGTGTGTTGGGACTGGATGAGAAAGTGGGATAACATAGAATAAGTATGAACGGGTGGTCAATAGTCCGCGCGGACTTGGTGGGACGAAGGACTTGTTTCCATGCTGTATCTCTCCTGCCCTAAACTCTAAACCTGTGGTGGTGGGTTTCAAGGGCTCTGAGGTGTCCCCTATTGGTGGTCCACGTCTCAGCTGCTCCTGAGATCATTATCATCGCTGCCATGACCAGGACTAGGTAAAGATATTTATTGGACGATACTCTCAAGGATTGAAACTTAACCAACTTCCAGAACTTGAGAAGAATAGATCGGGTAGGCGCACAGAGTGTCTTGCCAGAGTAGGGGAATCGAGGACCAAAGGACCAAAGGACATAGGTTTAAAGTGAGAGGGAAAGATTAAAAGGAACCTGAACAGTAACTTTTTTACACAAAGAATGGTGGGTGTATGGAATGAGCTGCCAGAGGAGGTAATTGAGGCAAGTACTATCGCAATGTTTAAGAAACATTTAGACAGGTACATGATCGGACAGGTTTAGAGATATGTGGGCAGGTGGGACTAGTGTAGATTGGGACATTTTGGCCAGTATGGGCAAGTTGGGCTGAAGGGCATTTTTCCAGGTCTATGGCTCTATAACTTTATTGCATAATAAAATGCCACTGTGAAAGCTGGCAAACATGATAGGTAATCCGGAATCACATAATAAGTGGCTTTGAAAACTGAAATATTAATGTATCTACTATTTCAACTATCTTGTGAGAACAAACAATTTATTATTTGGAAGAGATGAAGTTGAGGGGAGACCTGATAGACGTATATAAAATTATCAGACATATAGATAGGTAGACAGTCAGAACCTTTTTCCCTGGGTAGAAATGTCAGACTAGAGGGTGTAGCTTTAAGGTGAGAAGAGCATGTCCAGGGGATGTCCAGGGGATGTTTTAAAGGGGATGGCCAGGGGAAGTTTTTTTGCACAAGGGGTGGAGGGTGCTAGGCCCGGTGGTGGAGGCAGATATGACAGTGGCGTTTATGATGCTTTTTGATGTGCATATGGATTGGCAGGGAATGTCGGGATATGGGTCACGTGCAGGCAGATGTGATTAGTTTGTCTTGGCATTATGAGGAGAGGGTGAAGGTGGAGACAAAGGCTGAAGGGTGATAAGCAATGACACAAGGCCACCATTTCAAAGGTTTCAAAAGTCTTTTATTGCCACATGTACCAATTAAGAGACCGTGATATTCGAATTACCATACAGCCATACTAAAAAAAAGCAACAAGACACACAACGACATAAAAGTTAACATAAACATCCACCACAGCGGATTCCCCACATTCCTCACTGTGATGGAAGGCAATAAAGTGTAATCTTCTTCCCTCATTTTTTCCCGCGGTTGGGGCGATCGAACCATCCGTCGGGGCGATCGAAGCTCCCGCAGCCGGCGGTTGAAGCTGCCACAGTTGGAGCTCCCAAAGTCGGAATCTAATAAATAAGGTGCAACATGGAAACTAGGCCCTTCGGCCATCGAGTCCACGCTGACCATTGATCCATTCAGACTAGTTCTATGTCATCCACTAGGTGCGATTTTACAGAGGCCAATTTACAAAGCTGTACATCTTTGGCCTGTGGGCCTAAAATGGAGCATCCAGAGGAAACGGATATGCCGATTTCAAACAGAGGTCCGGATCGAACCTGGGCCTTTGTCCACCAGCTGCGTGACTGTGCCAGCCATAATGGGAGTCATTTAATGGAGAGATGCGGAGACTATGCCTTCTATACCCAGCCTGCAGCACCTCAAGGAGACGGGTCCATGAACATATTCTCAAGGGAAGCTTGTTCCAACTGCTGAAGACAGGCCTCGCGAGCAATGCCCACAACACTGTCAGCCCCACTCAGTCCAAGAAACCTTCAAGCGATAACATCAAATGAAATTGCAACTGAATTGCCTGATGCAAAGTTCGCAAATCGCCTGTGAATCTTTATCTGAGGGTATTCACAGACAACTGTGAAATAAAAACAGTGATGTTTTTATCTAAAGGTATTGAAAGGCTGATCTCCAAGCCAAGGGAAATCACGCTGTAAACACATTTTACATATTTGCAGATTATAAGCAATCAAAGGAAGATAAAAGTTGCAGAATCATTTGCAACTGTAAATGTCGCTTTAAAGGTCAAACATAGTCTCATCTGTTGAATAGAATCAAACTATGCTGGAGTCATAACTCCACATTTAAACCTTCTCTTTCATTCAGGAAACAAACTAGCCTGAGTGTTTTTACTGCAATTTCACATATTGATTGAAACGTACAGCATGGAAACAGGCCCTTCGGCCAACAGAGTCCATGATGACTGTCGATCTCCCGTTCACGCTAGTTCTATGTTATCCACTTTCGCATCCGCTCCCGACACACTATGGAGCATTTTACAGAGGCCAATGTTTACATGAAATTCGTACATCTTTGGGGATGTTTACAGTTTAGAGAAACACAGCAAGTAATCAAATCCTTCTGCCCACCGAGTCCCACCGACCATCGATCACCCGTACATTAGTTCTATGTCCTACACACTAGGGGCAATTCTCAGAAGCCAATCGTCCTACAAATCTGCAAGTCTTTGGAATGTGGGAGGATACCCAAGCATACGAAAAAAAACATGCAATCACAGGGAAAAGATACAAACTCCACGCAGAATGCATCCTTAGTCACGATCGACCCTGGATTTCTGGCACTGTGTGGCAGCAGGTCCACCTCTGGCCACTGTGCTCTGGGAGGAAACTGGAGCACCCACAGTAAACGTACACGGTCACAGGGAGAAAATGCAAACTTCATACGCACATCACCCAAGGTCAGGATTGAACCCGAGTCTCTGGCGCTGTGAGGAGAAACTAGATTTTAATAGGAACCTCGTGGGCAATTTGTTCTCTCAGTGGGTGGTGGATACATGGAACGAGCTGCCAGAGGAGATAGTCGAGGCTGGTACTATCACAACATTTAAAATACATTTGAACAGGTACATGGGTAGGGGAGCTTTAGAGAGATGAGGGTCAAATGCGGGGAAATGGGACTTGCATGGATGGACATCATGGACAGCATGGTTGAGTTGGGCTGAAGAGTGTGTCCCATGCAGTCTAACTCTATGACTCTATAAGATGGTCTCCTTCCCAAGCCACAGTATCTTGCTGTGTGTTTAGAACACAGCAATGTCACCATATTCTTCATCATAAACCCGTGGTCAACCACAGAATACACTTTAACACGTGTGTGTGTGTGTGTGTGCGTGCATGTGTGTGTGTCAGGGTGTGTGTGTGCATGTCTGTCTGCCTGTAAGTGTTTGTGTGTATGTCTGTGTGTGTCTCTGTATGTCTGTGTGTGTCTCTGTATGTGGCTGTGTGTGTGTGTGTGTGTGTGTGTGTGTGTGTGTGTGTGTGTGTGTGTGTGTGTGTGTGTGTGTGTGTGTGTATGTATGCCTGTGTGTTTGTCTGTGTATGTTTCTGTGTGTGCGTGTGTGTGTGTGTGTGTATGTATGCCTGTGTGTTTGTCTGTGTATGTTTCTGTGTGTGCGTGTGTGTGTTTGTTTCTGTGTGTGTGTGTGTGTGTCTGTGTGCATCTGTGTGTGTGTTTGTTTGTGTGTGTGTGTGTGTGTCTATGCCTGTATGTTTGCCTGTGTATGTTTCTGTGTGTCCGTGTGTGTGTTTCTGTGTGTGTGTGTCTCTGTGTGTGTGTCTCTGTGTGCATCTGTATGTGTGTGTGTGTTTCTGTGCGTATTTCTGTGTGCATCTCTGCGCATCTGTGTGTGGCTCTGTCTGCGTGTCTCTCTGTATGACTGTGTGTCTCTATATTTAGCTGTGTGTGTGTGAGTGTGTGTGTCTGTATGCCTGTGTGTTTGTCTGTGTATGTTTCTGTGTGTGCGCGTGTGTGTGTTTGTTTCTGTGTGTGCGCGTGTGTGTGTTTGTTTCTGTGTGTGTGTGTGTCTGTGTGCATCTGTGTGTGTGTGTGTGTGTGTGTCTATGCCTGTATGTTTGTCTGTGTATGTTTCTGTGTGTCCGTGTGTGTGTTTCTGTGTGTGTGTCTCTGTGTGTGTGTCTCTGTGTGTGTGCCTCTGTGTGCATCTGTGTGCATCTGTGTATGTGTGTGTGTGTTTCTGTGCGTATTTCTGTGTGTGTGTGTTTCTGTGTGTATTTCTGTGTGCGTGTGTTTCTGTGCGTATTTCTGTGTGTGTGTGTGCGTATTTCTGTGTGTGTGTGTTTCTGTGCGTATTTCTGTGTGTGTGTGCTTCTGTGTGTGTCTGTGTTTGTGTGTATGTGTGTGTGTGTATGTGTGTGTGTTTCTGTGCGTATTTCTGTGTGTGTGTGTTTCTGTGCGTATTTCTGTGAGCATCTCTGCGCATCTGTGTGTGGCTCTGTACGTGCATGTGTGGCTACACTGAAGTGTGGGAAGATGGAAAAGATAGTGGCAGGGGTTTGCTCATTTAATTTTATCTGTAGCATACATATATAGCAAATATATATTGAGGAAATGTCCTATCAGATATCTCCCACACAAGGTCTCTCAGTCTGCCCTTATCTTCATCTGCAGCCACCCCACCCACGGTGAAGAGACCAGTGTCAGATCCACACTGATGACACTCAGGTATGTCTCGCTGAGTTACTTCAGCTTTTTGTGTCTATTTTCTGATCTATTGCCATGTTTGTTCCTCAGTGACTTGTCCTAAACCTAACCTTGGGTGACTCTAACTGGCTCTAAGCAAACACCGCAACCCCCCAGATCATCTACTTCAACCTGTGAAAATCAAAAATCTACAGATTGGAAAACCTGAAATAAAACCAGAAATTGTTGGAAACATTCAGTTACATCAGGACAGTTTAGTTCTGCTGAGGACACAAGAAACTGCAGATGCTGGAATCTTGAGCCAAACACAAAGTGCTGGAGTAACTCAGCGGGTCAGGCGGCATCTGCGGAAGGAATGGGACACGCAATGTTTCGGATCAAGACCCTAATGTCTGAAGAAGGGTCTTGACCTGAAACCTTGCCTATCCAATCCCTGCACAGATGCTGCCTGGCCCACTGCATTACTCCAGCATTTTGTGTTTGGCTCAGTGCCTCTGAAGTTCTTCAACCTGAAAGTTAACCTCTGCTCTTTCCCGCAGATATTGAGCTTTTCCAGCCATTTCTGTTCTTACCTGCAATTTCTCACTGTCTGTAAAATCAGCTCCAATCCTTCGTTGAGATGTTGAACCTACATGCCCTCTCTCACTGAGAATACTTACCTGTGCTTCTGTAACACTCACTCCCTTTCCGGTTACATTATGTTAGTCCTGCAAACATTATCCACAATCCATTGCCCTGCACAGATCCTAAACCCCAGTGCTCACATCCATGCCCCAACCAGTCAATGCAGTGCTCATGTAGGGGGAAGTGAAACATTGGCTGACGTGCAATCAGGTGGGGCAGAGGTACAGAGAAAGTACAGTGGAAGGCAAGGACCTTGACTTGTTCATGTGCACCGCTATTGACACAACCTTTACATTTGAGACAGGTTGGTAGGTCTGACAGGTCTGACAATGTTCGTCCTTATAGTTGTGAATAGTTCTAAAGGGAGCCACTGAACACAAGGTAAACAATGGCTGGTTTCTGTCAGGTCACACCCAAGAAACTGGGCATGATTAGAACTCTACATTTTCATAAAGAGGAAATGCGGTGTTGTCCTTAAAGGGGAAATGGAACTGGGCGTTAATAACAGCACGGCAACAAAGCAACAAGCGAGACATCTCCCTGTGATGGGGGGAAGCTTTCACCAGTTACCCGGCATCCACTTTGTAATTTGGCCACACAGAGGCAGGTCGCGGAACTTCATTGCTCCATATCGGGACATATGACAATGAAACACTCTTGACTCAAGGAACTGCAGATGCTGGAATCTCAAACTAGAACATTGCTCACTGAATCTGGAGACTGGAGAAGGGTCCCAACCCGAAACATCACCTATCCATGTCTTCAGAGTGATGCCTAACGCACTGTGTCCAGCACTTTGTAGTTGTTTGTCTGAGGAATGTTCTTGGGGTTGGCAGAGCGGCCAACACAATCACCCCGAAAGAAGTGGGCTCAAGGACAAGCTCTGTGGCTCTATATTGGCATCTGATGCCACTCTTCGTCCTGCCCCGCTCCTATGCTCCTATCCTATGTGATGGGCAGGGCCTGTGGGTCCATTATCATCGCTTTGTTTGGTTCGCATCTACTGATTTCGAGTTGCTTACGAGTAAACAAGAAAACCCCCAACATCCCATGATCATTGCTTGCACAGGTAACGGGTAATGTTGAGCCAGAGTACAGGATCTGATACGAACAACAATCTACCTCTCACCATCAGCAAGAACAAGGAGCTGATTGTTGACTTCAGCACAGAAGAACAGGGGGTCCTCAAACCTGTTTCCATTGAGCAACAATAATACACACAGAAAGCGCACACACAGACCACACACACTCACACACACACACACACACAGACCACACACACACACACACACACACACACACACACACACACACACACAGACCACACACACACACACACCACACACACAGACCACACACACACACACACACACACACACACACACACACAGACCACACACACTCATGTGTGCGCACAAACACAAACAGACCCCACACACTGATACACAGACAGACCACACACTCACATATGCACACACACACACCACACAGACCCTCCCACACACATACACACACAGACCCCGCACACACTGACCACACACCACACACACAGACCCCACATGCTCACACACATACAGACCACACACACAGACCGCACACACCACACGGTCACACACACACACACACACACACACACACACACACACACACACACACACACACACACACACACACACACACACACACACACACACACACACACACACACACACACACCCCCCCCCCCCCCCCCCCCCCCCCCCCCCCCACCTCACCAATCCTTTTTCTCCAGAGATGCTGCCTGACCTGCTGTTACTCCAGCACTTTGTGTCTATCTTTGGTATAAGTTGCTTACAGGCTGATTTGTTCCTTACCTGGAGAACCCAAAGCCTTGCCTGTGCCCAACTTCAAACCGGGTGACTCAAGATGGGCCTCAGATCAGATGCATGGAAGCCTGCGTTGTGTGCTGCACTTGCTGTCTGAAACATGGAGAGAGGTTAACCAAAAACTTCAAACCTTTAAACAAAAACTAATTGAACCCCTGTACTATCTTCAATACGAAGGGGGCACTAAATATGGCTAAGAAACGAGAACATTGAAATTAACTCGTGCATCATACCATGTATGGCTGCTTCCACAGTAGGCTGACAATTAGTTAGAGAAATATTACCATAACTTAAAACAGAATTACAGATAAACAAACCCAACCCACATCGCCACCCACCCCTCTATCCATTGCCGACTTTGCTCTATACAGCTTTTCAATAAACATGTTATCTTCGTAAAAGACTAACTCTAAACAAATGGATCGTGGAAACAGAATGATTCATATTTGTTTTGTTATTCTATTGAAGCATCCCTGTTAATATTTCAATATTTCCACGTCATAAACTATACAAGCACATTGAGCTACAACAAATTGTCATTTAATGTTCAGGAAGCTTAGGCTCTAATAAACAGGGATGTAATGCTGAGGCTCTATAAGGCGCTGGTCGGGCCGCATTTGGAATACTGTGAGCTACTGTTGGGCCCCATATCTGAAGAAGGATGTGCTGGCTCTGGAGAGGGCCCAGAGGAGGTTTACAAGAATGATTGCAGGAATGAGTGGGTTAGCTTATGGTGAGCGCTTGACAGCACCGAGGCTCTACTCGCGGGAGTTTAGAAGGTTGAGGGGGGCATTGAAACTCACTGAATAATGAAAGGCATAGATAGAGTGGATGTGGAAAGGATGTTTCCACTGGTGGGAGACCAGAAGTCATACTCAGAATTAAAGGGCGCTCTTTTAGAAAGGAGGTGAGGAGGAACTTCTTCAGTCAGATTCTTGAATCTGTGGAACTCATTGCCACAGAGGGTTGTGTAGGCCAAGTCAGTGGATATTTTTAAGGCAGAGATAGACAAATTCTTGATTAGGTGTCAAGGATTATGGGGAGAAGGCAGGAAAATGGGATTAGGAGGCAGAGATCAGCCATGATTGAACGGCGGAGTAGGCTCGATGGGCTGAATGGCCTAATTCTACCCCTATAACAGGGTATGTTACAATACCTACCTTTAGCAGCGCTGCAGTTCTGCCGCTACCCGTGTGCGTGACTTTGGCGCCTTTCAGAGAGGGCCGTGTTTAAAATGCCATTTTTCCACAGACAGTCCAAATCGATCCATGTCGGGCGATTTCGTCGCTAAAGAAAAATCACTCTCCGACATTTCATTCATGAAGGCATTTTTAAACTACGCTAGATTATTTATTAACTAGAGTAGTTAAAAAGCTCTGAACGCCGACAGCAGAACGGACCTAACGTAGGGGAGAAAATACAGTGCACAGTTTATTTTTACATTAAAACTTCGTTTTTAGGAAGGCTTTAATCACATTTTCATGTTGTGAAAAGGGGACAAAAAAAATGTATGAACCGGCCGTATTTTTCATACCGACTTCACCGCAAACCGCAAAGTTCCAATCCACCGCATTCCACTAAAACCCACTCGCTAGTTGATTTAAATGGCCATTAATTTACAGGCATTAAACACTAAATTCCTTCCATTTGGCCTATAAATTCATGAAAATGAGATTTAAAAATCATGTTATATCGTGGATTATTGTGTGAATGTTATTTGGACACTTAGGCAATTTTAAAAAGTTTATCTTTTCTTAAGAAATGGATAGATGTTTAGATCTAGTAATTGAATTTTGGAATTAGCTACAATTAGATAACTAACTAATTTCATTTCGGAGTCACATGAGTGACTTCGTGAAGAACCCGCCAGCACGCATGCGCGACATATCGTCGCAACGCATTGCAGTCGACGGCTGGAGGTGGAGCGCGGCTCACCACCAGCCCTTCATAAGGGCCGCTCAGGTAAGTACTGGCAACCTTGAGTTGGTTGTTCTTGTTGTATTGAGTCGACCCGGGCAAACAGGGTTCACGTGCTGCTGCATGGCCCTTCTCCCTGAGCCCTCGTGGAAGAGCCAGCGATAGAGCCCATTTACCTAGCCCTTCGCGGGCGGAGGTTTCACCAGAGGCCGCTAGATTGTGGACTGGTGGATTGGCGAGACCCAAGTCCACTGGCAGACCTGAGAGGGCCAGTGTAGACTCACCACCCAGCAGGACCAGGAAGAGTCGCACAGGTGGAGTCACGCCACGGTCACCGCGTCCCCCGTTGGCGGCAGGACGGGACCGTACGCCGTCTGGGTCCAGATTAAGGACGGTCGGCAAGCCCGCGCGGATGTCGGGTCACCACGCCGCAGCGTTGGGTGCCGACCTCTCACCGCTTTTGCCCTTGGAGGCAGCGGAACCTAGCTCAGCCAAAAGGAGGCGCATGAGCAGATCCGCGCGGGAATCGCTCAGTTTCGCTGAGGCGGCTGGTAGCGACATATCATTCAGGCACCGAGATTACCTCGACAAGGTACGGGCCGAGGACAGGAGCCTCAGTAGTTCCTTCAGGCATGAGGACTCCGACCGCCCGTTCTCGCATAGCGAAGGGCGAATTGACAGGATGGAGAGGATGATGGAACAAATCCTGCAGCAAAGTCAAAGGCGGGAAACATTTGGTTCCAGGGGACTCATGGATATATCCCCGTCGTCAATGGATAGCATGAGACAGCCAGAAGATGAGGAGATCTTGGTCCACGCACCAACAGCACCTGAGGTCCCTCAGGAGGAGCTCCTGGATGTGGCAGCCAAATTTTCGCTACCCGAATCGTCAGGACAACCCCTCAACACCAAACTGGCTGCTACCGTTGACTTCCTCACGAACCATCAACTTCAAGAGCAGGTCCTTGCGGAGGCCATGAACAGGCACAAGGCACCAGGTAATTGCAACTCCCTTAACCTGCCTATCGTGAACATGCCGATTTGGGGCAATATTAGCCCAGGGATCAGTGCTCAGGAAATGAAATTAGAAAGGATCCTGAAATTGCTCACTGCTGGGATTACCGCTTTTGCGAGGTCGGTGGACGGTGTGGATCTGAACACCGAGCAAGAGGATGCTCTGGCACTGCTGTGTAATACGCAGTATGAAATTAATGCCTTCAGGAAAAGCATTATCAAGCCCACATTGAACCCCAAATTTGCGGGGCTATGCAGAGCACCCCCTACGCCACCACCCAGACAGTTGTTCGGGGAGGACCTCCCGAAGCAGGTCAAGGAGTTGGATGACCATGCAAAGACGGTGGGTCTTATGAGGTCATATACCTTGACCAGACAACCGGCCAGGAAAGTACCATTCTTCAGGCCACGAGATCCAGCCATTAGGCCAGCAAGGACCTACGCTCCAGCGCCACCGCAATATCAGCAGCCTCAACAGCCCAGGCCTTTTTTAGGGCTAGGCCCGCAGCGGCCAGCATGGAAAATGCGGACTCCGCATTACCAGCACAACCGAGCACCTCCACGTCCCACCAAACATGTCAGGGACCGCCGATAACCATGAAGGTAAGGCGGTCTGGATTTCATGCACTTGCATGTCTAACTTCACATATTGGTGGTAGACTACAGTTCTTTAAGGAGGCATGGGAAACCATCACTTCTGATGAGTTTATCTTACAAAGTATTCAAGGCCATGAGATTGAATTCATCAATGGTCAAATTCCTCCACCCCAACATATGCCAAATCGCAAATTTACACTGTCCAGCAAGGAAACGGCAGTAGGCTATGCTGAAATCTTGAGGCTACAAGAAAAAGGCGTGATAGAAAGAACTATACACGAACCAATTGAATTTGTATCTAACATATTCACAAAAACCAAGAAGGATGGAGGATGTCGGGTTATTATTGATCTGACCCATTTGAATACTTTTGTAAAATATACCCATTTCAAAATGGACACGTTCGAAACAGCCAAATCTTTGATTTCTAAGGGCTGCTTCATGGCATGCATTGATTTAAAAGATGCATACTATTCAGTATCCATTCAGAAACATCACAGGAAGTTCTTGAAGTTTACCTGGATGGATCAGCTCTGGCAATACAAAGCTTTGCCAAATGGGCTTACCACAGCCCCCAGATTATTTACTAAATTACTCAAACCAGTGTTGGCTACACTGAGGAGACAAAATCACATGGTCATGGCTTATCTGGATGATATCCTAATTATTGGGAACACTCTGGAATCAGCGAAACTGGCAGTTTCAGCCACTGTGAAAATTTTTCAAAAAGTGGGATTCATAATCCATCCAGATAAATCAAAGTTCTGTCCTTCACAGGTCATGGATTATCTGGGATTCACGGTGGATTCCAATCGCATGATGGCCACCATACCAGCTAACAAAATTGGGGATGTCATTCAAGCATGTAAGAATCTGGTCTGCGCCAGTATACCATCAATTAGACAAACCGCTAAGGTGATTGGGAAAATCGTAGCAGTTTTTCCAGCTGCCCAATACGGACCTTTGCATTATCAAAATTTGCAAAGAGCCAAGATTTCAGCGTTAAAATTGAATGCTGGACATTTTGATAGACCTATGCAGCTGCCTCTCAAGGCAAAAATTGAGTTACAATGGTGGATTGATAACATCCATGACTCATTTAAGCCCATCATTGTGCCCAGTCCGATGGTATACTTACAAACAGACGCAAGCTCCCATGGCTGGGGAGCCACGGACAACTACACTAGTTGTGGAGGCAGATGGGACACCCTTGAATCTACCCTGTTGTTATCACAAGGGATAAATTATTTGGAGATGCTAGGAGCATTTCACAGACTTGGAGCTTATTGTTCAAACTTTACTGACACTCATGTCCGTCTCCAAATAGATAATACCACTGCGGTGGCATATCTAAATCATATGGGCGGTACCAGGTCAATTTCATGTGATGAATTGGCAGATACAATTTGGCTCTGGTGCATACAACGGAATATTTGGATTTCAGCTACCTATTTACCAGGTGAGCTCAATACAGTGGCGGACACCAGGTCACGCAAATTTAATGACAACATCGAGTGGATGTTAAATCCCCAAATATTCGCAAAAGTTACAGCCAAATTTGGTAGACCGGATATTGACCTTTTTGCGTCACGGTTGAACCATCAGGTACCAACATACGTATCATGGGAGCCAGATCCTGGGGCAATGGCGATGGACGCGTTCTCGCTAGATTGGGGGAAATGGTTTTTCTATGCATTTCCTCCATTTTGCCTCATCAGTCGGGTATTACGGAAAATACAGTCAGATGCTGCTAAAGGCATTCTTATCATACCCGACTGGCCTACGCAGCCATGGTATCCGGTGGTCCTTGATATGATCAGTCAACCATGGCTCCTCTTAGAGGGTTGCCCACAACTGGTGACAAACCCTGTTTCAGGGGAACCACATCCCTGCCATAGTCACTTAAAGTTATCGGCTTGCAGGTTCTGAACAGGCCATTACTGCGGTATGGTCTATCATCAAGGACAATGGATACTATTGGAGCATCGTGCAGGGAGTCCACTAGGCGGCAATATCTTTCGCATATCAGGAAATGGGAAACCTACTGCGGCCGCTCCAACATTGCATATGACTCCGTTACTATCACCGATGTGCTGGAATTCCTGGTGGGGTTGCATCACGACGAACACCTCAGCTACAGTGCCATCAACAGCGCCAGGAGTGCGCTATCATTCTACCTCAATATTGAGGTAGGATCCAACAAGCTGGTGTCCAAACTCATGCGGGGAATATTTAATTCCAATCCGCCAAGACCTCGTTACAACATCACCTGGGATATTGGGAAAGTTCTAACCCTGCTCAGGACGTGGTCGCCCATGGAAGGGCTTGAATTGGACAAACTCACCCTGAAGCTGGTGATGTTACTGGCACTGACTTCAGCGCAAAGGGTACAGACACTTCACAAGGTCAAGATTGACAGAATGATCTCTACCCCAGACAAAGTAATCTTCTTTATAGATGAATTACTTAAGCAGCATAGACCTGGATACACAGGGCTGCAGATGAAGTTTCCAGCATACCCCGCTGATGCAAGGCTATGTTTAGCCACCCATATCCGCCACTATATTAAAGTGATGAGGAAATTAAGGGGAATGGAGAAATACCTACTTATCAGCCACAAAAAACCTCACCATAGAGTGACGGTACAGACGATCTCCAGATGGCTCAGGATCGTCTTGAACGAGGCAGGTATTGACACTAATGTCTTTATATCCCATTCCACCAGGGCTGCATCGACTTCGGCGGCAAGGGTCATGGAGGTGCCCATGGACCATATTTTTGCCACAGCGGGATGGGCGAAAGAAGCCACCTTTCAACGGTTTTATAATAAACCTGTTACCGCTCCTGTATTGTTCGCAGAGGCCGTGCTGAATGCGGGTCAAGAGCATACAGTTTCCCCCCATTGAGGGTTTTTTTCTTTGTTGTTATTAATAAATATTATTATTTTTCAGTACAAGCAGTCTGGAAAGTTGATTACTCCTATCCATCCTTAAAAGCGGTGTGTGACAGCATGGACGTTGTCCAGGGCATGGAATCACAGAGCTTTGAAGTCTTCACGAAGTCACTCACGTGACTCCGAAATGAAATAGTAAGATTAAACGAGAACTTACCAGTTTGAAGGTTAATCTTTATTTTATGAGGAGTTGCGATGAGGGATTTCGTGCCCTCCGCTCCCAACCCTCGATCATAAAGTCAACTGGTAATTAGAGTCTCTTCAATCTTACTATAACAAATCATTTCTTTGTTTGTTGGTTCTGTGATTCCACACCGCTGCTTTGAAGAATGTCGCGCATGCGTGCTGGCGGGTTCTTCACGAAATCCCTCATCGCAACTCCTCATAAAATAAAGATTAACTTTCAAACTGGTAAGTTCTCGTTTAATCTTACTATTATATGCTTTAATTTCAGGTCATCCAAGTAAGACTGTTTCATATTTGTTTCAGAATGCTTCAATCTATAATAACTGAAAATGTCATTGAGTTCTCTTAATTTTTAAGAAAGTTATGGGCTTTTCACTGTTCTAAATCACAGCTTTTGAGTTAAGTCAATGGAAAGGCAATGGGGAACAAGATGCTAATTTCCGAGTATGAAAATGGACATAACTTTTTTAATACTGAAGATATGAAAGTGAATTAGGTGTCAAATTAAACTTATTTTTATGCTTTATCTGATGGGATAAATTGCAGACTTGATTTTTTAAATCTCAAAATTTTATAACATTGCTACTCTTAGTCTTACTACTATAACTTGTGGAAAAGGAATAACAAGAAGGCAGGCTTTCTCGATGTATGACAGGAACAAATGGGAAGTGAGTTAATCAGATTCGGCGGAAAGAGATAAAGCGCTGAATGGATGGAATATTGGAAGTGAATTCATCCAAACTAACTCTTTCCATTAGGCCACCTGGAGCTCAATAATTCTATCTGAAGAGATAAGCAGGGCTGACTTAAAATATGCAAACGGTTGGGAGCAAGATTCATAACCTAATTTTAAAAAGCTGACTTGAAAGAAAGGGATTGAGAATTGTAATCAGCTGTTGGAGAAGGATATGTTTTAACTTGCCAGCTGAAAATATCTCAAATACCCCATTAACAGGAATGCTAAATATATAACAAAAATCAACAGTTGAGCAAGCGAGACTTGAACAAGCAAATTAAAACTAAAATTCAAAGGAAATATTACTTCTCCAAATGTAGAAACAAAGAAATGAAGATGCTGGTTAATGCACAATAGGATTGCAAATGCTGGAATAACTCAGCAGGTCAGGCAGCATCGCTGGAGGACAAATGTAGGTGATATTGCGGGTCGGGACCCTTCTGCAGACTCAGACTCAATGCCGAACCATCATCTATCAATGTTCATAAGTTCATAAGTGATAGGAGCAGAATTAGGCCATTCTGCCCATCATCTACACCACCATTCAATCATGGCTGATCTATCAATCCCTCCTAATCCCATTCTCCTGCTTTCTCCCCATAACCCCTGACACCCCCTGACAGATGTTCTCCAGAGATGCTGTTGACTCGTTGAGTTACTCCAGCACTTTGTGTCCTTTTGTTTATTACTTCTCCAAATCCTTCTAAGAGTGTAAACCTGGCTTTCCAACATGGTTACAATTTGGGGGTTACATACATCCAACATTACACGTGCATACATACATACACACGTACATACATACATGCATACATACATACGTACACACACACACATACATACATACATACATGCATGCATATATGCATACATACATACATACACACACACACACATACATACACACACATACATACATACATGCATACATACATACATATGTATACACACATGCGTACATATGTACATACATGCATACACACATATATACATACATTCATACGTATACACACACATACGTACATACGTACATACATGCATACATACATACATACATATACACATACATACATACATACATACGTATACACATACATGCATACATACCTACGTATACATACACACACATACATACGTACATACATACATACATACATACATACATACATACATACATACATACATACATACATACATGCATACATACATACATACATTATAAAGGCCTGGTGTTGAACTAATGAAAGTAGCTTCAGTGCAGATTAACAAGTCAATACCCTGTTGTTGCTTTTCTAGGCTCCATCTTGTCCAAGTGCTCCCAAGCAGTTATTGCTCAAAATTTGCCTCTGGTGAGATTTTCAACCGGTGGCCAGAACCATGGTTGGCATAATTTGTTCACAGTCATGGCTCGAATCAAATATTATTTGAAGATCAGATGCAGCTCTCCAAAACTCAATGGCAGTCTGCTGGTCAGCATCAAGTGAGCCCTAAGTGGCGGTGAAGTCTGAAGAAGGGTTAATACCAGAAACATCTCCCACCCTTTTTCTCCAGAGATGCTGCCTGACCCGCTGAGTTACTGAGACACTGACACAACGATTTATTGCTTTGATGACCATTTCATTCTTCCCAAACTCCTCTGTGGATCAGCATCACATGATATAATAACACTGCCCATTGATTCTGCACTCTTGCTCCGCTGGAGGTAATCGTATTTTAGAAACCGTGTGCCTTGTATACAAGCCATTCCATTGCTGTCATTTGATCCAAGGAATTATATTTACACTGAACACTGGACTTACCCAATCCTTTCACAGCTAATTGAATTATTTGAGCTTTGATTGTTGTTACAATGAAAGCAGTGACATTCACACTGTAAGTTCCTGTAAATAGCACTGTGATTGTGATTGTGATTGGATCATCTGCCATAGTGTTCTTGGTTGAGTGAGAATTACGACACGTCACACCTAGTTTATAAGATCATAAGTGATAGGAACAGAATTAGGCCATTTGGCCCATCAAGTCTACTCTGCCATTCAATCATAGCTAATCTATCTTTCCCTCTTAACCCCATTCTCCTGCCTTCTCCCCAAAAGCCCTGACACCCATACCAATCAAGAATCTATCCATCTCTGCCTTACAAATATCCACTGACTTGGCCTCCACAGCGCTCCGTGGGTCCCGATAAGGACAATTCTTGTGTTTTGTGCGGCAAAGCAAAGTTGTGGAAGTTCTGTGGTGGCGCAGCTGGTAGAGCTGTTGCCGCACTGTGCCAGAGACCCGGATTCGATCCTGATCTCGGGTGCTGTCTGTGCGGAGTTTCCACGTTCTCCCTGTGACTGTGTGCGTTTCCTCCAGGTGCTCCAGATTCCACCCACATCCCAAAGACGTGTGGGTTTGTTAGTTACTTGGCCTCGAATAAAAGTACCCCGAATGTGCAGTGAGTGGCTGCGGAAGTGGGATCATGTAGAACTAATGTGAACGGGTGATCGTTGATTGGCATGGACTCAGTGTGCCAAATGGCTTGTTTCCATGCTGTATCTTTAAACTAAACTGAAAGAGTTCTGTGCTTCTCTGCCAACAGGACAGACATGGTGTAAACGAACACGAAACACATTGTGCTGGAGGAACTCAGCAGATCCGACGGTATTTAGGAAGGAAATGGACAGGTGACGTTTCAGGTCAGCACCTTTCTTCATACTTCACATCAGTCTGAAGAAGGGTCCTGACCCAAAATGTCACCCTTCCATTCCCTCCCCAGATGCTGCCTGGCTTTTTGTGTTCCTCCAACACTTGTGAATCCAGGGAAATCCCAAAGGCAAGACGCCAGGTTTGGCCCAGAATCGAGCCCGGGGGATGAAATGAGAACAAAAACCAGTTGAACAAGGTTGAAAAGTTGAAAGGGAAATCTGTTCCACCAATGCCAAACACTCCTTCTATTAATCTGCCACAGAGTGTTGGTTAAAAATAAAGTTTATCAGCAGCAACTGGTCTAGTGAAACATAAATCTTTTCAAACAGTTTGTAGTGTTGTCAAGAAGGGCCATTTAGCAACTCAAGCAAACTCAGTAATAGATCCAAAAGTTCCATTCGGAAGTGTTACGGGACTTAACATGACTTGCACGAGTTATTATGCTAGTTGTGGTTTCATTTCAATCTCGCCTTCAATTTGCTTCAATTGCCAGTTCGCAAACAGCAACGGTTCAACACACCAGCCTTGAGCATTTACTGTAACAAAAAAGAACGTGGAAATGATTTATTTTTTCCCTTTTGCCAGCTCACGTCATGGAGATCAACTATGTGAATGGCCAACTCAGCCGAGACAACGAAAGGAATTTAATTTAATGAGAATCTGGTCAGTTTCTCAGCCATGGCTTGTGCAATATGATTACAAATAGTAATACATTCACCTACTTGTCAGCAGATCTTTGAGCTGCTTCAGAGTCTTCTTTTAATTAAAATTAAGCCTCGAGCAGTAATTGAGTCAAGCAGAGAGGGTGTCACATTAAGATCAGTGAAAGCCCCAAGGGTACTTCAATGATATAATTAATTTTAATGTATATATTTAGTATACATACACACCGGCCAGCTCAGTAACTTATCCTGCGTAATTCCGACAAATATGTCTAATAGCATCTTATCTCATTCCCACACTGTAACATAATCCGCAGTCAATGTTAATCAAACTTCAAGTTATTTTGTGATAACTCAATATTATTGACTCATAATTATCATCAATGAATTGACCAGTGTGCAACCCTTGCTGAGCACTAAATGTGCCAGCAAATGCCTTAGTGCAGACGGGAACGTGATAGCCAGCATGGACATGGTGGGCCGAAAGGGCTGTTTTCGTCTTTTGTGACTGTGCACCTCACCGACTAAAAAAAGACAATTGCAGAAAAAAACAGAAGACAGATATACACAAAAAAATGCAAGAAAGAACAAACTAGATTGCCCACGGGGTGTCCTTTACTTCAAGAGTACTTTTCAAAGAGGACTTTATGAAGAGTGCAACAAGATGGCTCATGCAAGATAGGTTGGAAGGCATCCGTCCCTCATGACACTATTTGTAGCAACGTTATAAAGGTATTTTAAACTCAAATCAGCAGCTACACTTTAGGTAAGGTGTTTTAGGGCAGATAAATGGAATCAAGATTCCAATCAGCGATGATTTAGTTGAAAAAGTATGAGGGACTGATGAGCTTATTTTACATCCGCTAGAAAATGCTTCTCTGCCCCTCATATTCCACTTGGGTAGCTTGGGTTCTGAGTAAAAGCAATTATACAGGTGCTCCGATGTTCCAGTGAAGACAATGCGTTATTGAAGAAGGGTCTCGACCCAAAAAATCACCCATTCCTTCTCTCCAGAGATGCTGCCTGTCCCGCTGAGTTACTCCAGCTTTTCGTGTCTATCACCAAGTTATTCCAACCTCTCCTCACAGCTACCACCCTCTAAACCAGGCAGTATTCTGGTAAATCTTTTCTGCACCTGTCCTCCTATTCCTACCCTCACTAATGTATGACACAGGGAATAATCCTAGGATTACAACCCTAGAGGTTCTGTTTTTTAATCTTGCACCTCACTCCCTATATTCCCTTTGCAGATCTTTCACCTCCCTTCCTGCTGATGGCGTTGGTACTGATACGGATCGCAACCTTTCACTGCTCGCCCTCCCCTCTAGGAATGTCCTGTGCCCTCTCAGAGACATCCGTGACCCTGGCACCAAGGAGGCCAAACATCATCCTGGAGTCTCGCCCATAGCCCCCTGACCAGAAAACCCCCGTCATCTAGACTTTGGCCCTCCCTGCTGCACAACAGAGCTAGTCGTGGTGCCACCAGTCGATCCCCTGAGAGGACATTCCTCCCCCCCCCACCCCTATTTGCATCTAAACAGTATGTTAGCGAGGGGAATAGTGAAAGAGGACTTTCCTTCCCTCTCCTGGCGGTCACCTATCCATCCGTCTGCACCTGCTATGCGATCACCACCACGAAACTCATACCATAACACTTTCAGCTTCCTCAATGTGTCCAACAGCTACTCCAACCTTGACATGTGTTGCAACTGGGGAAATTTCCTGCAGACATAGTCGCCAGGGACAACTGATTTAATTTGGTTTAGTTGAGAGATAAGGCATGGAAACAGGTCCTTCAGCCCACCGAGTCTGTGCCAACCAATACACGAGTACTCTAGTTATCCTGCTAGACCTGTACACTAGTTATCCCAGTGTTGCATCCTACATTCTAGGGGAAATTTACAGAATCCAATTAACCTACAAACCTGCACGTCTGTAGAATGTGGGCGGAAACCAGAGCACTGGGAGAAGACCCACACGGTCACAGGGAGAACGTGCAGACTTCGTACAGCTAGCACCCGTAGTCAGGATCGAACCCGGGTCTCTGTCGCTGTAAGACAGCAACTCTACCGCTCAATTCAATTCAATTCAACTTTAATGTCATTGCACAAATACAAGTATAGGTACAACGAAATGCAGTTTAGCGTTGGTTCGTAGTGATAGCAATATGGAAAAATAAATACAGAATACAGACAATGTGGACGTAGAGACTGGAGAAATCTATCGGCGGGACTCCGAGTTCAGCACTGTGATGGTGTTATTGTAGAAGCTGTTCCTCACCCTACTAGCTGCGCCACAGTGCCACCATGCACCACTGTGCTGTCCTAATTTCTCCCTGATCTCCCACATTTAACTTAATAGCTCAGCATCCAATAGCTTGAGAATGTTTCATCTATAGTTCCAATTCAATGGACCCTTTGCAGTTCATAACATTGTAATACCCTACCAACAATTATTTAGCTTTTCTGCATCTGTTCAGTAGATTTGTTGAAAGTTCACAAACTTGAGAACGTTACATGATGTGGGTTGTGGAGTGGGACTATGAAAGGTTTGCAGGTTTCTGTGAAGGCTAGCTGCATAGTATTATGAATAGTTTTGTTGAAAATGCAGGTATGTGTTGAAAGAGTGTGCTCATGGCTAACGTACTGTCAAATCTATCGAAGAACTGTAACAAATGTGTGTGCTTATCAAACTGTTAAAACACCAACTCCCCAAAGCCTTCTGAGCAACTTGCAATTAAATGATAATTCAGACCAGAACAATGGGTTTGTGTGATATAACTAAACCGGTATAACAGAGCAGACTCAGAGTGTAACCTTGACTGGCACTAAGCGTAGTCTCGGCGACTGTTTAGCCCAACACGTACACTCGGTCTCCCAAGGCCTACTGGATCTCCCGGTTGCTGGCCATTTTAACTCCTCTTCCCATTCTCATACTGACCTTTCTGTCCTGCGCATCCTCCATTGCCAGAGTGAGGAACAGCCCCTCATATTCTACTTGGGTAACTAACAACCCAATGATATGAACATTGAATTCTCCAATTTTAAGTAACTACAAACAACCCCACCCTTTCCTTCGACCCCCAATCCCCATAACCCCCCATTCCCCTTCTTTTCCCCACTCCCTTCTCTCCCCTGTGCCCCACCTGAACTTGCACCTATTTCTCCTCTCCCCCTCGCCATCCACCTATATTCCTTCATCTAGCTTCACAATGTGCATCTCTTCAATCCTTTTGTCTCACACCTTCTGTCTTTTCATCTCTGGTATTTGTCCAATCTTCAGCCTATCACAATCCCCCCTCACCTGCATCTATTATCTGCCAGGCTTTGTCCTGGCCCTCGTCTCTTCCAGCTTTCTTCCCCACCCCACCCTACAATCAGTCTGAAGAAGGTCCTGACTTAAAACGTCAGCTATCCATGTTCCCAGAGATGCTGCATGACCTGCTGAGTTACTCCAGCACTTTGTGTCTTTTTTTCTTCAGTGTGTAACTCTCCCTGATTTTGATCACCATGGAATCCAGTTATGAGTCCCTCAAAGTACGTTTTCTAAAAGGAAAATGATAATACATGAATGAGTTTCTTCGAATAAACTGATTTATGTCAATTATAATCTTTTTTGAAGTATTGAGGAAATCACAGAACATTATGACTCGGTCAGTCTGAAAGTGCTTCAGGTCGTTGATGTGCACATGGCTTTCTGAATAACCTCGCACACATTAATATTTGAACAACAAATGCAAAGAAACAATGTTATGTGAGCATGTGGTAATATGCTCCATGGACAGGCTGTGGGAACGTGCGCAGTCACGTCTGCCAGTGCTTATCAGAATCATCTAATGGCCTTGTGGATCCAAACCATAACGAATGAAGAGTCGAAACCCTTCCTCCGACTAAAAGTCTGAAAAAGAATTCCAGCCCGAAACATCACTCATCTTTTTTTTCCAGAGATGCTGCCTGACCCGCTGAGTTAACCAGCACTTTGTGTCAATCTTTGGTGTAAACCAGCATCTGCGAAATGACCCGAAAAGTCATCTATACCTTTCCTCCAGAGATGCTGCCTGACCCGCTGAGTTACTCCAGCAATTTGTGTCTATCTTGGGTGTAAACCAGCATCTGCAGTTTCTTCCCAGACATTTTGTCTGCAGTTTCTTCCTAAACATAATGAAAGAATCAAGATCAGACAATGCGAGATACACTCAGCAGGTCAGGCGGCATCTGCAGTAAGAGGAACAGAATTAACATAACAGGACGTGTTTCTTTACAAAGAGAGTGGTGGGTGCCTGGAGGCAGATAGGACAGTGGCATTTTGGATCGGTGCGTGGAAATGCAAGGAATGGAGGGCAGGGAGAGATTAGTTTAGCTTGGCATCATGTTTTGCCTGGACATTGCGGACCACAAGGCCTGTGCTGGGCTGTTCTATGACTTTGGCACTGCATGCCTGAGGAAACTCTTTGCATCCATTATTGGAGCGACAGCATGCACCTTCTGCCGCTTTCAAGCGAAGAAGTGATGCAGAGATAAATAACAAACCTGTATAATTGCTTTTACTCAGAACCCAATGCGTTGTTATACAGTAAGACAGTGTTATTTATAATTTTTGTGACCTACGTTGCGATGGTTGGAATGCTTCTTCACCTGGGGTTGGTAGGCTCAGTTCCACAAGTATTGGTGGCTTGAAGGGCGCTTCCTTCATCATTCCAGCTTGCGACTTTTGTCATTGTCATTAACTGCAGGGCGGATCCCATCTCCATCTGATTCTCAACAACCGCACCCATGTAAACCCTTGCGGCAAAATACCTTGGATAATCGGCAGAAAACTGACTTTGTTTTTGCGCCTTTCCGTCTCTCGGGGCACAAGTGCAGATTGCAGTTCTGCCAGGTTGTACTTTGGCTCATGTTGCTACACTCACCACAGACCAGGGACCACACCGTGGTGGCACAGAGCGAATATTTGTTGCCTTTGCTTCGACTTTCATTCGCAAGATCTGTGTATTGCAGAATTTACGCCCCAACCCTAAATCCTCTTGAGTAGGTGGTGAGCTGCCTTCTTGAACCATCATTGTCTTCCTGGACAATGTGGTTGGGTTAAAGGTTCCAGGGTACAGATGCAGCAATGCTAGGAGAACATAACAAATATGGTTTCAAGCCAGGAGTCATGGAGTCAGCATGGAAACAGGCCTTTTGGCCCAACTTCACCACTCCGACCAAGATGCCCCATCCACACTAGTCCCACCTACCCGTGCTTGGCCCATAGCTCTTTCCTATCCATCTACCTGTCCAAATGTCTTTTAAATGTAGTAATAGTACCTGCCTTAACTACCTCAGCAGCTCGTTCCAAATATCCATCGCCCTTTGTGTAAAAAAGTTACCCCTCAGGTTCCCATTAAATTTTACCCTGCTCATCTTAGACCTATATCCTCTGGTTCTCGATTCCCCTTCTCTGGGCAAAAGACACTGTGCATTTATCTGATCTATTCCCCTCGTGGTCTTGTCCCCCTCATTCTCCTGTGCTCCAAGGAATAAAGTCCTAGCCTGTAGCTCAGGCCCTTGTAGTCCTGACAACTCTCCCTGTAGCTCAGGCCCTTGAGTCCTGACAACATCCTCAGACTAGGCACACCTTGTGGTGTGAACTTGTAAGCAGTGGCCTTCACATGTCCCTGCTTCTCTTGTCCCATGGTAGAGGAATACATTCAGAAAACCTTTGTGGTTCCCTGCATTGCCCCACTTCAATGTAAGTTACCACGGGGAAAAAAGATGGGTGTGAAGAGGGAGCTGTAGGTCAGTGTCACTCATGTTATGAGCCATACTTTTGTAGTTACGCCCACTTGCTTTCACAGCACAGCTCCCTGCCTGTTTTCCCTTGGAATTAGAGGGGCGCACTAGCATGCAGTTATCTATGCTATGTCTTTGGGCCTAACATGGTGTAAGGCTTCAGTTATTAATGCAGCCGAAACACAACAGGAGCTGAATCAACTGTCGAGTATATTCAGGACTGAGAATAAGGGGAAACAAGGGTTAATGAAATTGGAATGGAATGCAGCTCAGGTAGAAGATATTTTTGAATGACAGAACAACGCTCCAGGAGCCAAATGACCTACTTCTGCTCTGATGCATAATGGTCTTATTTATATGTGTTCAGAGGGTGGGAGTAATAACCCCTGAAGAGACTTCGACTGAAGGCGGAAAAAAAAGAGGCAGCAGCAGAATGGTACATAGAAAATGGACATAGAACAGTACAGGACAGGAACAGGCACTTCAGCCCATCAAGTCTGGGGCCGACATGGTGCCAAGTTAAACAAATCCATTCTGCTTGCATGTGATCCATATCTTGGTTCTTGGTTACTTGGTCCTCCAAAATATTCCAACTGGAATTTAAACTGGAGGTGGTGAAGGGAGGGGTTTAGCCAGAGGGGGTTATTGGGAAGAAAGTGCCACTTTAAATTTAGTTACATCTGGCTGGGCAACCGTGGCCTGGTGGAGATTATTCCATGCTTTAATTGTGCGTGGAAAGAACGAATTGCTGTACACATCTGTCTCTCCATTCCCTGCGGATTCATGTGCCTATCTAAAAACTTCTTAAACATCACTATCATATCTATTTCCCCTCCCACCCTTGGCAGCACATTCCTGGCACCCAACACTCTCCGTGTAAAATACTTGCCCTGCACATTTCCTTTAGACTTTTTACCACATCTTCAATATATGCTTCACATACATAACATTTTTACCCTGAAAGAATGGCGCTGACTGTCTACCCTATCAATGCCCCTGATGATTTTATCTAATTCTATCAGGTGTCCCCCTCAACATCCAACTCTCCAGAGAAAACAATCCAACTTTGTCCAACCTCTTCTTGTAACTAATAGCCTCTAATCCCGACAGCATTCTGGTAAACCTCTTCTGCATTCTCTCCAAAACCTCCACATCTTTCCAGTACAACAATATTAAGCCAAGGGCATTTTTGGGAAGAATGGATCATAGCAATGGAGGGAATTGAAAACAAAAACTGGAAGTTTGGAAGTTAACCTGCCGAGGCACTGAATGCCAATGGAAGCCATAAGATCAGAGACATAGGAGCAGAATTATGCCATTAAGTCCATCAGGTCAACTCTGACATTTGATCATGGCTGATTTACCTTTCCATTCCATCCCCATTCTCTTGCCTTCTCTCCGTGATCTTTGGTGCCCTCACTAATCAAGAATCTTTCTGCTTTAAAAATACCCAATGATTTGGTCTCCACAGCTGCCTGTGGCAATGAATTCCACATATTCACCACCCTCTGGCTAAAGAAATCCCAACTCATCTTCATTGGAAAGGTACATCATATTATTTCTGAAGCTGTGCCCTCTGGTCCTAGATTCTCCCACAACTGGAAGCATCCTCTCCACACCCACTATATATAGGATTTTCATTATTCTGCAGATTACAATTAGATCTAAACTCATCCTTCTAAACTCCAGCGAGGCAGGTCCAGAGCTGTCAAACGCTCCTCATATATTAACCCAATCATCCCCGGGATTATTCTCGTAAACTTCCTCTGGATCCTCTCCAACGCCAGCACATCCTTCCTCAGATATGGGACCCCAGCCGAGGAGCTTGGGGTTGACATCAGGGCTAGATTCACTACAAGTGAAGATATAGACTACAAAGTGCTGGGGTAACTCAGCAAGTCAGGCAGCATCTCTGGAGAACATGGATAGATGACATTTCAGGTCGAGACCCTTCTTCAAACTTCTGGACCTTTTTATTTACTGGTGACGACCCTTTCTCCCATCTCCAACATTCCCCCTCCTCTTGGACTCCTTGGGTCAGTCTTCTACCCACTTGGACCTGCCGGCGGGACATCAACCATCTTGACTCTCTACACACACGCAGCCTACTTTGATGATATAGGGTGCAGCTCTGGGAATGAACTGAAGCCTGTGGGAAACTGATGACAGAGATCAGCGGGAGGGAAAATGGGGAACTCATTAGAAGGTTGGAGTGAAGCACATCGGCACTCCTGGCTGCCTTGTGCCCTGCCATTGTAAACAGGTTGATGAGTTGACATCCTTTGCTTTGTTAGAGTCTTGAAATTAGAGATTGAATTCTATATAGCCTATTTTCTTCGTTGAAGATCATTACATTATAATCCTGTGAGACTTGGAATGAACGCTTTACAAACTTTTAGCAATATAGGATGCTGTGATAAACAAAGTATGTCGATAATGATCTCTTTTAATAGCACTGGCCAGCAAATCCCATGTCTTCTTGGAATTAGGATTCATTCTGGTAACGTGATTTTTTAAATCGGATTTATTCACCTTATAAATTAATTCACCTTAACTTTTAAATAATTAAGATAAATGTCTTTGTCTCGCTCAGGAAGTCTGCTTTACATAATAACTGGGGTGAAATATTTGGTACTTTTTGCATTGTAGCATATGCATCAACTTTAAATATTTTTAGAAATTCCCACATGAAGGCTGACGTAGTAAACTGTCAGTAAATGGTCAGAAGAAGGGTTCCGACCCGAAACGTCACCTAATCCTTTTCTCCAGAGATGCTGCCTGACCCGCTGAGTTACTCCAACATTTTGTGTCTATCTTTGGTATAAATCAACATCTGCAGTTCCTTCCTACACATGGTAAACGGTATTTAGGAAGGAACAGATGTATGGATTGTTTGCAATGATGTTGTCCATCTGCTCACCCCTCTGTGTTAGTTATGCCTTAGTGGGAACTAGAAACATATAGAAACCTTTGAGATGGGTTTGAAACCCAGCAGAAATAACATCAGCATTTCAAGATCTAGATAGACGTTTCAGGCTGTACCAATGCAACTGGTTGAAGATTTGTTCATATCTTTCCTTCCAGATGGATCAAAGATCTATCACTTCTTCAATAAAAATCAGAGGACTTGACCCAGACCTCCTGGGTCTAATTGAGCAAATTATCTGATGAATTGCGTATTCTACCTTCTGGGAATGTGTTGTACGTAGACCAGCTCCAACATTTTCCTTTCACCAGGGCCCCACACTTTAAGATGTGCTTCGGATCAACCTGAGACTGTGTAAGGTGTTGAAGGCAAATCTTTCCCATCTACCAGCAGTGACAGGTAGATTAGCACAGTTGACTGTCCAGATTAGTTTTGTTTAGTTTAGTTTAGTCAGCGCAGAAACAGGCCCTTTGTCCCACCGGTAATTAACCTACAAGCCTGTACTTCTTTGGAGTAAGGAAGGAAACTGGTGCAGCCGGAGAAAATCCACGCGGTCACAGAGAGAATGAACAACTCCACACAGACAGCACCTGCAGTCAGGATCGAACCCGCGTCTCTGGCACTGTAAAGGCAGCAACTCTACCACTGCACCACTGTGCCACCCACTAGGCAGCATAGATGGATCTCCTTGGCATCCTCTCCAGTACAATCACACCCTTCCAGCTATGAAATTAACAGCAATACCTGGAGAATGATACAAGGGTCCTTTTCATGGTTCATCCCGAACCGCTCCGTAACAGAGGACTCCCTGATTTAGGGGCTGTTTACTGGAATACATTCAGGGACAGACATCAGGTGCTGCTGGAAGACCATCAGCTTGGTGAAAGATGCTCTTAGTTCTGCCTCACAGCAGAGTGAGATGTCCGTCAGGGAATGTTGCCGACTGCCCCATTCCAGATTGCGGGAGCACGTGCTAAGGGGCTCGGTGAAACTTGATGCAGCTAAAGCCAAGGCTCTATGGTGGAGGACCACAATCGAGGATCCTTCCGCTGCTGGACATTGAGGGGCAGAGTCCGGTGGAGACATCCTTCAAATAATGGAAGGGATATCATGCCAGGGGGGGCATAGAGTGGCAAGGGCTTGGTTTAAAGATAGTTGTGAACACAACCGAATATGACACAAATTACTGTGTAGACGCTGAGAATGTCTGAAGGGTTTTTACACTGTTCTTGTTTTGTATATTTTCTTTATTCTGAATAAAGTTTATTTTTGAAAAAAAAATCCCCTTAATAGAAAGTCCAAGTCAACATAACGAATTCTGGACAAATTCACAGAGGAAAACAAATTGATTTTGTTTCTGAATCATAGACTGTAGTTGAGGCTAATGCAGATTTTTTTTTGGATTCCACCTCACGATGCCAGCACATGCCTGTCATTTGGTGAACAGGAACACAGAAAATACTAACCTCAGCCAACATATTAATCTGTCCAAATTTCCGTTTCTGCAAATCCAATCCGAGGTGAGCAGTTCAACAACGTTTGTAACACTTCACTCGCTACACATTTATCCCAATTAGTGTGAAATTATATTCAATCCGCAAGAATAATGGAGGCAACCGTCAAAATAAAAACACAAATGATAAATCATAAAGCCTTCGTGGATATGTCTATTTTGGATGAAATCACCAAATTATTGGTGCTCCAATTCAAAGATATGATTATACTTTATTCTTTCAGGGAGAATGGAATCATTAAAGCAATTTGTTGCAAATGTCTATTGCTTTGCAGCAGAACAGCTAATGCATTGTTTTGTGACAGGGAAGAACAGAACTGCAGCATCTAGTGTGACTCAGATATCTCTCGTACAATAAATAGATCAGGGGTATTTACTCTGACAGTTAAAAAGTAGAAGTCAACTGAAGCGGCTGTTTTGATCTCCTTACTGAACCAGGTGCATTTGGTGTCCTACAGAAGTCTTTTCTACTGATATTTTAATCTTTCAAAAAACAGGCATACTGCCTTAACAGCGAAAGCACTAGCACTGTTTCAATACAAATATTGTACGGAAAAAGATCAAAATCACAAGCACCGTTTGAAAAGTAAATCCAAGCTATTCAGTTTTATTCTTTACTGCAATTATCCTACCCGCTGCTTTGTTGACAATGTTTAGCTTAATTCAAAGGCATAGATTTGTGTTTATCAAGGCAGCGTGACATAAAAGAGTCCTCTTTGTTTCTTGTACAAAAAGGCTGCTCCCAGCAGATACCATCCAAGGAATGCTTGGCATTTTCCTACAGTATTATGCAGTCTGCTGGATTCCATTGGGTTTTAGCATCAAAACGTTATTGCCCTCAAGAACTCTGTGTCCTTTCCTGTTGAATCCACTATCACATGATAGATTACGCAATAAAACAAACACAATCAAAGAGAATTTGTTAACATTCCAGAAAGGCTCTTTATCTTCAATGAAGAATGTACACAGAAAAGAACTAGTATAGAATTGTTTGGGTGTTTGGTGTTAAGACAGATGCGAACAGCGTTGGGTATGCAGAGTTTTGCACTGTATTTGTATTGTATGCAACTCTCTAGTTGGTGATAGTATGGTTCCAGTTGCCTTATAAGAGCTGGGAAGAAACTGTCTCTGGATCTGGAGGTGTGCGTTTTCATACTTCTGTTCCTCTTGCTTGACGGGAGAGGGGAGAAGAGGGAGTGACCGGCGTGAGTCTCGTCCTTGATAATGCTGGTGGCCTTGCCGAGGCAGCGTGAAGTGTAGATGGAGTCAATGGAATGGAGGTTGGTTTGCGTGATGTTCTACCCACAGGCAGGTACAATAACAAAATGTAAAAGGCATTTGGACAGCTACATTGATAGGCAAGGTTCAGAGGTCTATAGGTCAAACACGGACAAATTAGACTAGCTCAGATGAACATCTTGGTCGGCATAGACCTGTTGAGCCGAATGAATCTATGACCTTGCTGGATATTCCCCCCATATATTTTCAATAAGGTCTGTTGTGATATGTTCATATTAACTATTTCCCCAGAATTGAAGCTAATATAACCCAGCCCATGGGATGACTCATTGGCAACAGAATCTATTGAGTAAATTGAAGCATGAGTTCAGTGAAAAATCGTCTGGTGTGGAATAAATTATATGGTGTTCAGTGAATTTTCTTTTAATTCTGCTTGATATATGGCTTTAAAAGGCATTCATTACTTACATGTACCGTGAAATTGCATGTAAGTGAATTTTGAAAGGCATGACCAGTGGTGAATCTGACTGTCAAAGGTGGAGCAGTGGACCTTAAATTACTCCAACAGAAGAGATTTTGACTGAGGAATTTGGCCAAAACATGTTTTGGCGCATTGGTGAAGATTGTTCTGGGGTGTGTTTACTTAGACAAGATACGGAGGAAGAACTGAGAGTTAAGGCACTACCTAAACTAAAGGATGTGCTTCAAGATATTGTGGTTATACTGTTATGCAGTCAAAACCACTGGAAAATAATCCTTATTGCCATTCATTGTAGTAATATGCAGAGGTCAATTTCTGAAGAGATTACAGCTTAAAGTACAAATGCATTTATTATACATGGAAAGAAAGACTCATTAGATGCCATTAAATGATGCCTGTGGGATGGTTCAGCTTAGTACAATGTGATAAGGTCATGTAATAGGAGCAGAATTAGGCCATTCCAACCATCAAGTCTACTCCGCCATTCAGTTATGGCTGATCTATCTCTTCCTCCTAACCCCTGACAGCTGTATTAATCAAGAATCTATCTATGTGTAGGAAAGAACTGCAGATGCTGGTTTCAATCAAAGGTAGACACAAAATGCTGGAGTAACACAGCAGGACGGGCAGCATTTCTGGAGAGAAGGAATGGGTGACGTTTTGAGTCGAGATCCTTCTTCAGAATCTATCTACCTCAGCCTTAAAAATATCCATTGACTTGGCCTCCACAGCCTTCTGTGGCAGATAATTCCACAGATTCACCACCCTCTGGCCAAAGAAATGTCTCCTCTTCTCCTTCCTAAAGGAACTTCCTTTAATTTTCAGGCTAGAACCTCTCGTCCTAGACTCTCCCACTGGTGGAAACATCCACTCTATCCAAGCCTTTACTAATTAGTAAGTTTCAATGAAGTCTCCCCTCATCCTTCTTAACTCCAGCAAGTACAGGCCCAGTTCTGTCAAACGCTCATCATATGTTTACCCACTCATTCCTGGGATCATTCTTGTAAACCTCCTCTGGACCCTCTCCAGAGCCAGCACGCCCTTCCTCAGATATGGTGCCCAAAACTGTTCACAATACTCCAAATGAGGCCTATCCTACATGTACTAAGGACAATATATGATTTCACCAAGGCAATTAACCTACAAACCTGTTTAAGAAGGAACTGCAGATGCTGGAAAATCAAAGGTAGACAAAAATGCTGGATTAACTCAGCGGGTGAGGCAGCATCTATGGAGCGAAGGAAATAGGCAACGTTTCGACCCAAAATGTTGCCTATTTCCTTCGCTCCATAGGTGCTGCCTCACCCACTGAGTTTCTCCAGCATTTTTGTCAACCTACAAACCTGTATGTCTTTAAAGTGAATTTGTTTGCATCTTAGTTGAGTCTGAGATATTGAGAAATATTCCTTTCATTTCAAATGTGGAAGCTATTTTTCTCAGGATCAGAATCTCAATAACAAGGTATGTAATGATTGAAGCTCATGCCCACAAACTGAAGCCAAAATGGTGGGTTTGGAAGCCTTTAATCACCTTGAATTGGTGTCAAATGCAATCATAGAAACATAAAAACATAGAAACATAGAAATTAGGTGCAGGAGTAGGCCATTCGGCCCTTCGAGCCTGCACCGCCATTCAATATGATCATGGCTGATCATCCAACTCAGTATCCTGTACCTGCCTTCTCTCCATTCCCTCTGATCCCCTTAGCCACAAGGGCCACATCTAACTCCCTCTTAAATATAGCTCTTAAATCATTTGAAGTTTAGCTGCGTGTTCGCTGTAACTGAACTAATGCCGTTCCCATTTCATTAAACTGTGACTTGCGCTAAATATGTTGACTCACAAACTATTCATAATACTTGCCATGTAATGGGATATGATTGTAACAAATGCAATGTTACCAGCAGCTTGCGACAGCAATTGCACCACAATAACCTTTGCCCCATTTTAGTTGTCTTTTAAGTAAAGCATATTGGAATACTGAGTGAATGTCGTGCTACAATCGTTAGGCATGAAGTAGAGAGGTGAAGATGATTAAGTTGAACATAAGGGTGGAAAATGGAGGAAAATAACAGCCGGGGAGTGGTGGCAAATTTTGTTAATAGTGAAGAGCCCTGATATGTAACAGGGAAAAGAAATGGAAGAAGACTTGTGTCAGTAGCAGAAGCTATATCAACCAGCAAAAATTAAGAAAATTATCCACAAAATCTGGTGGGTGGAAGAAGTGTTACTTTGAGTCATAGGGTCATACAGCATGGAAACTGGACCTTCTTGCCCCTTCTATCCATGTCCCATCTGCCTGCATTTGGCTCAATTCCCTGCAAACCTTTGCTATCCATGTATCTGTCCAAATGTATTTTAAATGTTATAGTTTGTGAGAAAACCTGTGCCCTCTAGTTATTAATTTCCCTACCCTTGGAAAAAGACTGTATTAATCCTGTCTAAATCTTCATGATATTATGCACCTCTTTAAAATTACTCCTCGTGTGCTCCAAGGAAAAGCCTGCCCAAACCCTCCCTGTAATGCAGGTCACATGAGTCTTGGCAACATCCTTGTAAAGCTCTTCTGCACTTTTTCCAACTTGATGACATCTTTCCTACAGCAGGAACACAGTACTCCAATGCCTTGTACAACTGCAACCTCCCAACTGCTATACTCAATTTCCCGACTGATGAACACCAATGTGCCAAAAGCCTTGTTCATAACCCAGTCCATTCCTGACGCCACTTTAAGGTACTCTTAGGTACCTTTGTTCTATAACCACACCTTGTTTTACCTGGAGCGAAGGAGGCTGTGGAATGACCTGATAAATGTATAAAGGATTATGCAAAGCATAGAGATGATGGGTTGTCATTTTTTGTTCCTAGTGGGGATATTTTTTTTAATGATGCCGTACGTTTAAGATGCGACAAAGGAGTCTTAAAGATACCATCACCACGTTTGAGAGGCTTTTAGACAAGCACTTAAAATAGCAAGGCGTAGAAGGATATGTGCGAGCAAATGAGATTAGTGTAGGTGGGCAAAGAAGTCAGCATGGACGTGATGTGTTGAAGAATCTGTTTCTGTGCTGCCCGACAAGTGCTGCTTCTTATAGACAAATAGATAATGTGCGTCATTGACATTTTCTGTGACTTCTATTTTTAATGTGTTTAGAAAAACGATTGTTGTAAGCATAGCTATATTGGTTTTGAGTGGGATGATTATTTTCCCGAGAGATTTAAATTATTCCCCTGCAGACAGCACCTCCACGGATTTTCTCAAAATTCCCAGTGTCAGATCTTTGCCTCGATCCGATGATAACAAATGCATATTCGACACCACTGAATACAAACCTGCTCTTTTATTCTGCCATTTTTGTTATCTCTTCCCAACATGTATCACCTGACCTTTATTGATACTCTTGTGACCTTTCTGACTCGGTGTAGAATGTGATACATTCCAATACAACAAAGGGTCCCGACCTGAAAAGCCACCCCTCCTTTTCCTCCAGAGATGCTGCCTGACCCACTGAGTTACTGCAGCACTTTGTGTCTATCTTCAGTTACCAGGTCATCCCTCCCTTATTAAACAAATTTCTCCATCATCATCTTGTGAAATGACCGTTCCTGCACCATTCTGGATATGGTGTTCATTCCATTGATAATGCATCACTTCCACGTGTCAACACATCTCATTATCCTTGTATCTCTTGGGTGGTCTTTCCCGATGTTTGGGTCTGACCATGCCGCTGTCTCTGCTGATACTGGACTCTGATCTAGGGAAATTGATGAGAGTAAAGTAGTGGATGTTGTCTATATGGATTTCAGTAAGGCCTTTGACAAGGTTCCCCATGGAAGGTTGGTTAAGAAGGTTCAATCTTTGGGTGTTAATGGTGGAGTAGCAAGATGGATTCAACAGTGGCTGAATGGGAGATGCCAGAGAGTAATGGTGGATGGCTGTTTGTCAGGTTGGAAGCAGGTGACCAGCGGGGTGCCTCAGGGATCTGTGTTGGATCCACTGTTGTTTGTCATGTACAACAATGATCTGGATGATGGGGTGGAAAATTGGATAAGTAAGTATGCAGATGATACTAAGATAGGTGGTGTTGTGGATAATAAAGTAGATTTTCAAAGTCTACAGAGAGATTTGGGCCATTTGGAAAAGTGGGCTGAAAGATGGCAAATGGAGTTTAATGCCGATAAGTGTGAAGTGCTACATCTTGGCAGGACAAATCAAAATAGGACGTACATGGTAAATGGTAGGGAATTGAGGAATGCTGTGGAACAGAGGGATCTAGGAATAACTGTGCATGGTTCCCTGAAGGTGGAATCGCATGTAGGTAGGGTGGTAAAGAAAGCTATTGGTGCGCTGGCCTTTATAAATCAGAGCATTGAATATAGGAGTAGGGAAGTAATGTTAAAATTGTACAAGGCATTGGTAAGGCCAATTCTGGAGTATGGTGTACAATTTTGGTCACCTAATTATAGGAAGGATGTCAACAAAATAGAGAGAGTACAGAGGAGATTTACTAGAATGGTGCCTGGGTTCCAGCAACTAAGTTACAGAGAAAGGTTGAAGCTTTGGAGCGCAGAAGGTTAAGGGGGGCACGATTGAGGTCTTTAAAATGATGAAAGGGATAGACAGAGTTGACATGGATAAGCTTTTCCCATTGAGGGTAGGAAAGATTCAAACAAGAGGGCATGACATGAGAATTAAGGGACAGAAGTTTAGGGGTAACATGAGGGGGAACTTCTTTACTCAGAGAGTGGTGGCTGTGTGGAATGAGCTTCCAGCAGAAGTGGTGGAGGCAGGATCGATTTTACCATTTAAAAGTAAAGTGGATAGGTATATGGACGGGAAGGGAATGGAGGGGTATGGTCTGAGTGCAGGTAGATGGGACTAGGGGAAAATAAATGGTCGGCATGGACTGGAAGGGCCGAGAGGGCCTGTTTCCGTGCTGTAATTGTTATATGGTTATATGGTTCTGCTCCATCAGTTCATCATCTTGTTTCTGGTTTCGTGTATTCCTGGCTCATCACGTTGGCAGTCTCGGGTCTGTCTGATCCCTCATCGTCTCAACGTCAAGCTGCAGCATTCCTGGACTATCACAAAGGTGATAATCTTCCACATATGCTGTGTTTCTGTCATTTGTGACTCCTTCTGCCAACTGGACTGTCACCTTATTCCCTTGTATGGACACCACTGTGTATAGTTATGGAAGGTAGGGTGCGTCAAATCTCTCCATGCCAGCACCTCATCTCCTGGCTTCACATCTGATGGTCTGGCACCTCGTCTCCTGTCTACATAGACGTTTGATGTCCCTTTCTTTTCTGTATCATGACCTCTCACTTCTTGATCATTTACCATGTCACTAACCCATAGTATCTTGTTCCGGATTTTCATTCCAAACAGCATTTCTGACGACACTTCCCCGTTGTGCTGTGTGATGTAGCTCTATAAGCTGCTACATATGACAAGAGGATCTCCCTCCAATCCTTGCCTTCTGCTTGGACAATTCTCATCCTCTTGTCTAGAGATTGGTTCTGACGTTCCACTTCTCCATTAGCTTGCGGCCACCTTGGTGTGACTTTGCGACGGTAGACACCTGTTCCAATTACACAATTCCGAGTACGTCCTCGTCACCAATGACAAATCTTTGCCTCAAACCGATTATAATAAATGCATACTCAACACTACTGAATGAAAACGTGCTCTTTTATCCCACCATTTTTGTTATCTCCTCCCAACATGTGCTACCTAACCTTTATTGTTACTCTTGTGACCTTTCTGACTCGATGTAACATGGGAAACATTCCAATCAAACATCAGTTACTTTGACCCCCAGCACTGCCTCGCTGCAATCTCACGGTTTTACTTCCCAAATTTGGCCACAAATAGAAGCACTTCCCCTGTAAGCGCCACAGGCTGAGATTATGCAGCAGCAATCAGTGAGTCAAGAGTCATACAGCATTGAGAACAGTCCTTTAACCCAGCGACATCGTTCCGACCAAGTGCCAAATGTGATTGTTCAATGACTGACTAATGTATTGACTGTCAACATGTAAAAAGTAGTCTGAGTTAGCATGAACTGTGCATGCATGCAGCATAGCATGATACAGCAGCAGACAATGTCAATGCCCAATATGATGCCAAGTTACACTAATCTCCTCTGCCTGCAGGTGATCAATGTCCCTTCATTCCCTGCATTGGCGTGTGTCTGTCCAAAAAGTATTTTAAGTGCCACTACCGAGACAGGTATCTACCTCTATGGCAGCACGTTCTAAGCACCCACCACTCAATTGTGCAAAAAATGCACCCAACACATCATCCTTAAACTTTGTCCCTCTCACCTTAAAGCTATGATTTCTAGTCTTTGACATTTCTACCCTAAGAAAAAGGTTCTGACTGTCTACCCTGTCTATACTTCTCATAATTTTATATATTCTTATCAGATCTCCTCTTAGTCTCCGATGGTCCAGAGAAAACAATCCAAGTTTTTCCAATCTCTTCTTACTGCTAATACCTTCCAGTCCAGGTTGTATTCTGATAAACCTCTTCTGCATCCTTACCAAAGCCTCCACATTATTTCTGAAATGGGTTGATTGGAACTGCACTCCTGAAGTAGTTCAACCAAAGTCCTATAAAGCTGCAACATTACTTCCTGACCCTTTCACTCAGCCCACCGGCCAATGAACACAGGCATACCATACACTTTCTTTATCACTCCTTCCACCTTCAAGGAGCTGTGGACAGACTCCAAGATCACTCTAACACGTCGATGCCATTAAGGGTCTTTCCAAGAACTGTATACTTTCCTCTTCAATTCGACCTTCCTCACACTTGCTTGGATTAAATGCCATCTGCCATTTCTGTAGCTGATCTAAGTCCCGCTGTATACTTTGACAACCCGCTTCACATTCCACAACTCCACCAATTTTGGTGTAATCTATAAACTTACTAACCAACCCACCTATATTTATGTCCAAGTCACTTATATATACAGAGAGGAATGCCACTGATCACAACCAAATTAACTCTCTTTTACCACAACTCTATGTCTTCTACCCGATGTAAATATTACTGTGTAGAAATATATTCTACAAAACTATGTATATTTCTGGAACAAAAGTGCGAAGAGCACAACTGGCTGTAGTTTTACAAAGAGCTGGCCTGATTTCAACTACTTCAAAGGCTTCCTTCTGGCTGTAATGGCTGCATGATTCCAATCTTTCTCTCACACACACAGATTAAAATTGTCCTATTATAAATCCATTGTGCTTGGTATTAATGGCTTCATTTCACATATTCCATCATTAAAAATCAGCACACTGTACATTCAAGTCAGCCAGTCAGTCCTAAGACTGGTGGTGGGTATATGGAACAAGTTTCCAGAGGGGGTAGTTAAGGCATGTACTATAACATTTGAACAGCATTTGGACAGGTACTTGGATGGCAAATGTTTAGAGGAATATTGGGCCAAACGTGGGCAATTTTGACTAGTGTAGATGGGGCAGCATGGTCAGCATGGACAAGGTGGGCCGAAGGCCCAGGTTCTGTGTTTTATGACTATGATTGTAACAGGCGATCGGGCACCTTTGATGTGGTAAATGACTGCCTACATTAATTCCTTCTTGAGTTCATTACTTTACTGGTCGTGTGTGCACATTATGTGAGATAAAACATTCGACAGATTTCCTTTAGATCACTTTCTCCTCCCGCAATGCAGTTTTGTGAGAAGCCTTGTTTACTTGCTTTCATGAAAGTTCCTGCCAATAACACACGGCTTAGAAACAACAAATACCTCCACTGCTCAACACCTTCTTTAGCTTGTTGCAACAAGTGGTGGAACTCCCACAAACGAAGGAGGCTGCAGAAAGTGGTAGACATGCCCGGTCCATCATGGGTGTTGACCTCCCCATTATCAATGGGATCTACAGGGAGTTTTGCCTCAAGGTGTTCTACTTAATATTATCAAAGACTCACATCGTCTTGGACGAGCTCTCATCTCGCTGCTACCATCTGGAAGACAGTCCAGGAACTTGAGAACTGGTGCCTCCAGATTCAGGAACAGCTTCTTCCTCATCAATGATCATGTTTTTGAACCTACATAATCCTAATCAGCACTAAACTACTATGGACTTTGTTTTACTGAAGTTGCACCTTATACTTTGATTGCACTATTATAATCTGCTTTACCTCGTATAACTGATGTTTTATAGTATATGCATTTGTTGTGTTGTTGTGTTACTAGGCATGTAAAGCTGCAGCAAGCATAAATTTCATTGTTCCAATCCCAGTGCACTTCAATTCAATTCAATTCAAGTTTAATGTCATTGCACAAATACAAGTATAGGTACAACGAAATGCAGTTTAGCGTCGTTCTTAGTGATAGCGATATAGAAAAATAAATACAGAGTGCAGTGGTAGCAATATGGAAAATAAATAAATACAGGGTACAGACAAATCTATCAGCTGGGCTCCGAGTTCAGCAGTCGGATGGTGTAGTTGAAGAAGCTGTTCTTCGTCCTACTGGTGCGGGACTTGAGGCTCCTGTACCGCCTCCCTGATGGGAGGAGGGCAAACAGTCCATGATTAGGGTGTGAGGGGTCCTTGATGATCTTCCCGGCCCGCTTCAGGCACCGTTTTCGGTGGAGGGCATCCAAGGCAGGGAGCGGGGCACCGATGATGTACTGGGCGGTTTTCACCACCCGTTGTAGTGCCTTCCTGTCTGCCACGGTGCAACTGCTGTACCATACCGTAAAGCAGGTGGTCAGGATGCTTTCGATGGTGCAGCGGTAGAAGTTCGTCAGGATCTGGGGGGACAGGTGGGCTTTTTTGAGCCTCCTCAGAAAGTAAAGGCGCTGCTGTGCCTTTTTGATTAGCTTTGAGGTGTTGAGGGACCAGGACAGATCCTCCGAGATGTGTACCCCGAGGAATTTGTAGTTGGAGACCCGCTCCACCTCAGTCCCGTTTATATGGATGGGGGTGTGTCTGCCCCCTCTGTTCTTCCGAAAGTCAACAATTATTTCCTTCGTCTTCTGGGAGTTGAGGACGAGGTTATTGTTGGCACACCAGGTAGTCAGGTGCTGGACCTCCTCCCACTTGACAGAAAAACACTCCTGACTCACTATTACTGTCCAGATTTGAAGGCTGACATGTTATGCTACCTTGTCTTTTACCTGGTCTACCTGGCTTTTTGACTAACAGCCTAGTCTTTTGCACGAATATCACATCAGACATGAGCACCACTACTCTCTTGCCCCGGCATATAGGGCTGCAGGCCATGTGCAAGAAGATGGGTGTGATCCAGATGGGTGCCCACTAGTTGACTAGGATGCAATGGGCTGAATGTCCATGCTGTATGGCTACATGACCCTCCAGTCACAAAATTAATGCCCAAAATGTGGACCATCAAATAGCACCAGAAATGGAAAGCATTTTGCTTCCGAAAGCACAAAGGACCACATTTTCCTTCCATGCCCTTTGATTACTGAATCAAACAGTAATAAGTTTTCACCTGATTTATCAAGTATCCAATATCATTGTTTTCTGGAATATTCCCTTTGGGATTCCCAGTATGTCAGGGCAGTTAATAATAGGGATTTTTCTGTTAAATACTTCACTGTTGAAGTTATCAGCTCAGATTCCCTGGTCTCTCCAATAGTCTGGTTGTCTGTTTTATGCGGAATTTGACTACCACCATGTTGTATTTTTTGGCATGTTTGCAGGAGTGTTACAATCAAGCTCCCTTTTGATTGAGACTGAATTTCTGCGTTTGAATCTTCCATTTGTTTCCCTAGTCTCTTTGAGGGTAGGCCAGTCAAATGTGGGGTGTTAATTATTTAATTGTTCAGGTCTTTCATGCTATGATTGGTAAAGCCCAAACTAAATCTGACAAAAGTCACCTGGCTACATTCAGTTCGACTTCTCTTCAAGTACTTTTTTGGTTCCTCTCCTTAATTAAAAGCACAAATCCAAACTGAAGATGACAGAAGTGACATATTTGTCAGCTTGTTGCTATCTAACTGCCTTCTGTTTTGGTCATTGGCTCTTAAAAAGCCTCCTTGCAAATGCTTGCAGAAGATTGTCAACACCGAGATGCTGGATATCTCCTGAAAGGAAATGTTAATAACAAAAGGCCCATTGCTTGTGATCTCGGGAAAGGATTTGCCTGCTATGCATTCCAATCGTCCTTGGCAATGGCACTAATGAGCAATAGTTTTATGTAAGAAAAGCTTCTAATCAAAAATATCTAGAAATTTGCATTCTTAGCAAATTTATTTCATTATTGCAAGCATGAAAATTAGTAATATGCAGAGTGGAATGCAATTCAATGCTATTGAATCTTGGTACCTTGGAAACTCAACTGGGCACTTCTAGTTGCAAGCTGATCTGGTGCTGGAGGTTGAGTGGTGTGATTCCCACAAAACATTCCCTGGCAGGGTTGCCTGTGAAAGTGGACTACATTGTTCTGTGCTGCATCTGGCATTGGGCACTCTTGGGCCAATTACAGTACGTTTAAATGGTACAATTCTCTGGACTCCCAGCGTATGAAGTTGAATTCTACATACTCACCTCCTCTCCTTTGGACATGCCATGCCACTGCCCCCAAACATGGAACCCAGTAATCTCACCCTCCACTCCTTGTTTTCCCTGCCTCTGGCTCAGACTCTCTGGTGGGAACAGGGAATAGTTTAGCACAGGAACATTCCCATTGTCCCATGATGTTCGTGCCGGCCATGTTGCCAATTTGAACTACACACCTGTCTGTACGTTTTCAATATACCTCCATTCCATGTATGTTCATGTATTTGTCTAAATATCTCTTAAACGTTGCTAACAGTAGTATTTTAAGTTGTAGAAACTTAGTCTGTCCTGTGTTAGACAATAGACAATAGGTGCAGGAGTAGGTCATTTGGCCCTTCGAGCCAGCACCGCCATTCAATGTGATCATGGCTGATCATCCCCAGTCAGTACCCCGTTCCTGCCTTATCCCCATATCCCCTGACTCCGCTATTTTTAAGAGCCCTATCTAGCTCTCTCATGAAAGCATCCAGAGAACCTGCCTCCACCGCCCTCTGAGGCAGAGAATTCCACAGAGAGCGCTACTCTCATACTAATTCAAGTCAAAAGACAAGAGTGACACAAAGTGCTGGAGTAACTCAGCGGGTCAAGCAACATCTTAGGAGAAGATGGATGGACAATTTTTTGGGTCAGAACCTTTCTTCAGCTTTCTTCCTCTTTCATCCTGAAGAAAGAGCCCGACCCAAAACATCACCTATCCGTGTTCTCCAGGAACACAATCTGAACCGCCAAGTTACTCTGGTATCATGTTTCTTTCCTTGGTATCCAGCCCTTGTTTCTACAAGAGTCAAGGGTGTTTAATTGTCATGAGTATCGTAACCGAACAATGAAACTCTTACTTGCAGCAGAATGCATCAGAAGCAAACCAGCGTGGCTTTTAGGAGGAAATAAAGATGTCCTGCAAGTGGTTCACTCTCCCTCTCTGATTTATAATAACAAAGGTTATTGCAGTAACCTCCAATGCTTATCCCATACCATGGGATTAGCATTGCCCATTACCCAATTTGACCCGTGGCCATTAACAAGGATTCCAATCCAACCATGATCAATGCTCCTATCTGATCCCTGATTCAACCTTGACCCCCATTCCATGTCCCTATTCGTACCCCATGGAGTTATCTACCGATGAGTAAGTTATTTTTCTTGCAATCAGAACACGTATCAGTTTGGTAAAATACACATCTCGTGCTGTGATTAGGGTAGCATCTGCTTGACAACTAATATCGTTTGATCAAACAGGAACATCATATAAATTATTAATAAGTTGAGGAAAGCACGTATCTTTTCCATGCAAATTACATTTAAAACACACACACTCCAGACGATCAAAAGTTTACGTGTCTTTAACAAATCTTATTCTGTTCTTGAGTCAAATTATGAACAAGTTTCTTTTTCTCAAAACTGTGTTCTTCAGCTTAATTATTGTACACTTGAGCATTGTGGTGACATTTTATGCCGAGGCTGAACACTGCGTTGAGAGTAACAGTGAAGCCCCTGTCCCACTTAGGCGATTTTTTTCAGTGACTAAGCTGTTTTCACATGGTCGCGGGATGACGCCTGTATGGTCATGAGCAGTCTTCTCAAGTCGCCTAAAGAGTTGTAACGTTTTTCTGGTCACCGCTGGATTTTGAAATGTTGAAAACTTTTTGGCGACTGTGGGCTTGACATAGCTTGTCTTCTCCTGTCATATGTCCTGTCTTAGGTTGTCACCAGGATGACGCAAGTTGTCGCCTGGTTGCGTCAGTTGTCGCTGGGTGCTACCTACGCTAACCTACATCAACCGGCGACAGGTACCGGCGACTGCATTGTCTTTAGTTGTCGCTGACAGGGTCATTGCTTGTCGCGGGTGGACGTAGGTAACTTTGGTTGTCATAGGTTGTTGCCTGTGTGGTCGTACGTTGTCGTAGGTGGACGTCCTAATGGGACGCCGGTTGTCGGTAGTTTCCCCTAGATTGACGTCGACTAGGATGTCATAGCTAGTTGTAGACATTGTCATAAGGGGGTCCAGTCGCTGCTTTTTTCGGCGACCTGCTACGACTGTGGCAGACACTGAAAAAAATTGCCTAAGTGGGACAGGCCCTTGAGCCTCACAATCCTCACCACTGTCATGGTGCAAATTGACCAGGGGGAAATTGGATTCATGGGTTAGCTCCCAGGAAGCAGAAGGGATCTGATGGGCCAAATGATCTCCATGCAAACGATTAGTTACAGACAAGAAATTGCAAGAATTGGCACAACTGTGATTAAACATAGCACGCTGGAGGTTGCAGCCTGAATTGCTCAACTCTTCCAAAGGGCGGCACAGTGGTGCAACAAGGTGGCACAGTAGTGCAGCGGTAGAGCTGTGCCTTACAATGCCAAAGGCTCAGGTGTCAATCCTGATTACGGCTGCTGCCTGTGCAGTGTTTGCACGTTCTCCCTGTGACTGCATGGGTTTTCTCCGGGTGCTCCAATTTCCTCCCACATTCCAAAGACATGCCGGTTTATAGGTTAATTTGCTTCTGTAAATTGCCCCGTGTGTAGGATGCGAAAGAGGGAAAACATGGAACTAGTGTATGGGTCCGGGTGGACTCGGTGGGCGACAGGCCTGTTTCCTAATGGGCCTGTTCCACTTAGGCAACTTTTTAGGTGACTGCGGGAGACTATGCAGTCGCCACATGTTCGCGGGTGGTTGCCGGGGAGTCGCCTTCATGGTCGTGAGGGGTTCCCGCATTCTGGGAACTAGTCGCGGCTTCACTATGGTCGCCTCTAATTTTTCAACATGTTGAGAAATTAGCGGCGACCAGTATGAAGCCGCCATGGAGAGTAGCGAGATTTCTCGTGCCGTAGGTGGGTCGCCAGGAAGTCCTAGTGGGTTGCCAGGAGATCGAAAGTTCTCGTAGGTTCCTGTAGGTTGTAGCCGGTGCTGACCGGTGAATTCCATTGGCTCATTGGGGAGAAAAAAAATGTAAGCAGTAGTTTTCAGAACCAAGGATAACCGACCGGTAATGTTAAATGTCCGCCGAGCTTCGCTGCCGTGTATCTCTGGCTTCTTAAAAGTTATCTCCACTCCATCTTCCTCTTCTCCCCCCCTCTTTTAAAGTACTTACCGTACACTGTGCATTAATTACACACAGTTGAGTTGTCTTAATTACAGTGCCAACCTTCCTGTTCATCGCGGTGTGTGTCTGTATCACCTTGGCTTTGCACCGTGTGAATTTCACTCCCCCACTTGCCCTGTCCCCCGCCTGCATAACGGGCTGGTGAAGGAAGCAATGTTCCACTCTGATAGTCGCCGTTCCAGTTGCCGGTTTTTCAGGCGACTGATGGCAACTTAACAGTCGCCTGAAAAATCGCTTAGGTGGGACAGGCCCATAACTGTAGCACTGAACTAGAAAACTAAGTGTTCTGAGGAAGCATTTTCAAGCTGAAATGTTAACTCTGTTTCTCTGTCCACAGATGCTGGGTGTTTTCAAGCATTTTCTGATTTTATTTCAGTTTACCAGCATCTGATGTTTCTTTTTTTTTCAATCCCTTTTACTCGACGTTGTGGATAGATTTGACATTGAAAAGTAGAGAGTGTGAAGTTACAGCTGTTATTAATTAAGTGCATTGGAACTGATTTGGAATCAGATACGATTCTCTCACCATACACAGATTTGTATGGTATTGGAACTAATAAATCAGGTTCAATAATTTATGACTTGCTCTTTCTGAATTATTGCCAAATATCTCCCTGGAGGAGGAATTTTCACTTGTTTAGGAACCAGTGCTGCATATTTCTGTTTTCAAATGGATGCTTAGGGAGTTTATTTTCTATCTTTTGATCCTTTCAGTCCTGATATAAATTGATGTTCCCTGATTCAGGGCTCTGGTCATTTCAGTTAAGATTTTGCAAACTGATAGGAGGAAACCCAAATGATTGCTTTCTTTGCTCACATATGCCACAGCCTAGTCCCATTGGATCTACACCTGCTTATAGTAAGTCCCCACTAAGCTCTGTGAGACAAAGATGGCACGTTGGCGCAGCGGTAGAGTTGCAGCCTTACACCACCAGAGACCCGAGTTCGATCCTGGCTACGGGTGCTGTCTGTATGTCGTTGGTACGCTCTCCCCCGTGACCTGCGTGTGTTTTACCCGGGAACTCCTGTTTTCTCCCACACCAAAGATGTACAGGTTTGTTGGCTAATTGGCTTGGTAAATTTTTGAATTGTGTGGAGAATGGTGTTAGTGTGGAGGGATTGCTGGTTGGCATGGACTTGGAGGGCCAAAGGGCTTGTTTCCACAATGTATCTCTAAACTAAACTTATTTAAAAACTTGCACAATGGTGAATGGTGTATGCCATAAGTTATAGAGAGGCAAGTGCTGGCCAATTGTGGACTCCATCTGCATTATTCTTGATGTACCTGAGCATTTCTGCCTGACTGAGTCTCAATACGTTTCATTACTGGAAATGATGTACTTCCTCTTCACAGTCTTGCCAGTAGAAATGTTACCCCGTCCCCATTTGACAAGACTTCTCTGAACACTATATTCTCCTTTGAAATAATTTGTCCATTATATCATTACTTCACGCGTATAATTATACAGAGAGACAAAATATTTAAAACCATGATACAATTTCATATGTTGAATGGGAATAAGTTTCAGATTGAGGTCTCCGAGCCCTGGAATCATCGGACTCAAAAGGCAGAACTAGAATTTCCTTTTCTTTGTCTGTTAGCAACCTAAGCAAATAATACTCACAGTAAACATGACCTAAAACTCCATTACTGTTTCCTGCAGAGTGGATTTTAGAGCTTTAGTGTGAAGGGCTTCTCATTGACTTTCATTTTAATGGTGCCATTAATCACAGGAGACCAGTGTCATTATCAGGAAGGCTTCACATTTACACCAAAGTGGTCAGTCACTGTAGTTGACACCGAGGCATGAAAGCTGTGATGCAATTTCCCGATCTCACTCGATAAACAAAGACCACAAAACCTGCCACAGCCATTCTGGTGCGAAATTCTGTATAAAAAATACGTCACTCTGAATTGGATGACTTTTCTCAGGGTGCATATATGTAGACACATATATATTTCGTAACCCAGCATATTTGTTTTGTCCTTTGAAGTATCACCCAAGGCATAACTAACTGTTCTCCATTATCTGTTGAACTACTAACAATCAAAAATACTTGTGTTGGGATTTATAAATTTGAAAGCAGAATCAAGTTCAAGCTTATTGCTGTGATGTGAGGTGATGTGTATCCTTTGAGCTGCTTGTTACATAACAATGAGCAGTGCAAAATTCTAAGAGAAAAGCAAAAAGCTTCCGAGCGTGTTAGATGTTAAACATTGAGTCTATTTCTCTCCCCATGAACCCTGCCTGATCTGCTGAATATGTACAGCTTGACCTTTTTTTTTAAAGACTCCCAAGTATGAGGAGGAGATTCACTGTGATGGATGTTTGTGTAAATTGAATTGTTTGTATGTTTTGTAGGAATTGTTTTGTGTGTATGGCTGTAGAAACAGAATTTCGTTTGAGCCTCTCTGAGGTTCAAATGACAAATAATAAAAATCTAATCTAATCTAATCTATTCAGAGGAAGCTGGAAAGGCGGTTGAGGGACAGTGCCCACTGGAGGCTTGTTCTTTTTATTTGGGGAGAGTGCCACAGGATCACAACCAAGTATCCCAAGCAGAATTTGTCTTGGAAGTGTTTGTGAGGACACAATGTAGTTCAATTCTGGTCTCCCCTTTGCAGAAAGGCTGTGGAGGCTTTGGAGAGGGAGCAGGAGAGGTTTACCAGAATGCTGCCTGGAGCAGAGGGTATTTCCTATGAGAGGTTGGACAAATTTGAATCATTTTCTCTAGAATGCCAGAGGTTGAGGGGACACCAGATAGAAATATATAAAATTATTCAAGGCATAGATGGGGTAGACAGTCTGAACCTTTTCCCTCGGGTGGAAATGTCAAAGCAATTTGAAGGGCTAACAGCAAGATACAAACGTGAGGATCAAGGCAAGGCTAATACACGTCCCCCCCCCCCACATGTCTTGAAAGGTGGGGGACTCTCACCTATATTGTATTTTGTAACCCGGGTTTTGGCATGCTGTGGAAAAAAATCTATTCAAAATCTCCGCTTTCCGCGAGACAGTGGGCAGTGATGATCGATACTGATGGTCGAGGGCGCTGATTGGATGAGAGAGAAGCCGGTCAGCAGAAAGTGGGGGGGGGGGGGGGGGGGGGGGCGAGACATGATGATTCAGCGCAATGATTGGAGGAGGGATGTGTCGGTCCGAGGCCGAAGTAGGGGGGGGGGTGGGATTGAGGATAGAGCGCAGTGATTGAAGGGGAGAGACATCCTGGTGCAGCAAAGGTCATAGAGTGGAGCTTGAATTGGCCCGTTCGCGGGGCCTTTCATTGCTTCAATTGGCCCATTCGCGCCCGGCGCGGCTTGAAATCTGCCGCGGGATCTTCCACCGCCCCACGGTCAAATTGTTGCGTTGAGGCGATCGAGGCTCCCGATGTTTTGTAGCCAATTTTAAGCCGCGCCAGGCAATGAAACGGCCCGCGAATGGGTCGATTGAAGCCCCACGATTTGGGGCGGACGAAGCCGTCCACAAGGTCCACTGCGTGCGTGTGTGTGTGTCCGTGGAAAAAGTCACCCCACAGATTCCTGTTAAATATTTTCCCCTTCACCTTCAACCTCTGTCCTCTGGTCCTCGATTCCCCTACTCTGGGCAAGACACTCTGCACCTACACGATCTATTCCTCTCATGATTTTGTACACCGCTATAAGACCACCCCTCATCCTCCTGCACTCCAAGAAACAGTGTGACGGACCTTTTAAAAGCATGGAAATGGGGTTTATAAAACTTGGTGAATCTATGAGTGAATATTGACTATTATTTTCAGACCAGTGAAGAAATCTCACTGCAGACAAATTCTGTATGTTGCACTACTCTTTACTCCAGTTTTACTCCAAAACATGCCACGGTAATTGAAAAAAATCATCAAGAAATCAATAGTCAAATTTCCCAACAGAGGTAAAGATACCCAGAAATGCACACAGCATTCTCTGCTTAAAATGCAGTCAATTTTCAACAGCACAGCACCTTTCTATTGAATTGTATAAAGGAACTTCCAGCCCCCTGTCTGGCGGTGTAACATTGTCCTGAAATTGTTAATGCCCAAATTCATCAATATCGCTTTCATTATTAAATAAGAAAACTGTTCCGTGTTACTCAGCAACCCGTCTGCGAGATTATAAATGTTAATTTCCAAGGCTTCTGTTTTCTGAGGCTCAGTGCGATATCATTCTCTTGTGTGTTCACGTGGTTTACTGGAAATAATATTTTGCATTACCCCTGACTTAATTCCAGGAACAAGATGATCTTGAAAAATAAACAAAAGTCCAAGGGAGATCAAAAAAATGATTTTGTGATTGCGAAACAATAACAAACACGATGAACAAAAATCCAAGCAATTTTATACATGTATTGCAAGCATGTTGGCAGCTAAGATAAGGGTAGGTCCACTCAAGGACAGTCGTGGTCATGGTCATGTGTTCATCTTTCCGTACTCCTGGGCTCCCATTCCCCTCCCCCACCCCTTCTACTTCCTTCTTCACACCATTCCTCCCTCTGGGTTCTACATTTGACTCTCCAGCTTCCTTCCTCAGCATCTGCATCCTTTTGTCTTCTCCCCTTCATCTCCAGCCTTGGTCACTATCTCCACCCTTCTGTCTCTCACCTGACCCATGTGCCAATCAGCTCTCCACACCTGCATGGGTAGCTTTACTCAAAGGTAAAGTCATGGTCAGCACAAACATGTGGGCCGAAGGGCCTGTACCTGTGTTCTGTCTGAGTGAGTTCATAATTTTAAAAAAACAAATAAAAAGGTCAGCATTGGGAGGAAGGTGGGCATGAAACAAAGATTAGTGATGGTTGAACTTTAAGTGCACCTTTGTTTTTCTTGTAGAAACCAATGTCTTTACATGTTGGTCAATGAACCATATCATATTGTGTCTCTGAAAATGTGTTCTCCTGATTCACTAGTGTGGTTATTGATTATTCCAGTATTATTAATTTGCTTTGTTTAATATAAAAGGCTGGTTTTCCTGATCCCCCCAACTCCTACACTGATCACAAGGAGTAGTTGAATTGAGCATCTTTGAGGAGAGTTACAGGGAAGAAAAAAATCTGGACAACATTTTAAAAATATATTAAAGGGGTGGATTTCAATACAAAATCTATCTATTACCTTTCTATTACCTTTCTTTTGCCATTACCTGCACCAAGGGGTAACTTGCCGTCTGATAAACCGACCAATGCACCTTTGGGGAGCAGGAGGAAACCGGAGCACACTGAGCGAGAACATGCAGACTCCAAGCAGACAGCATCCACAGTCAGGGTCGAACGTGAGTCGGGACCATTGTGAGGACACACCATTAATTACTGCTGGAGTCTGTGAATCATTCTGATTCTTATATAGTGAGTGGGCCTTCATCTAAATTTTCAATTAATTTGCCGTTTTTAAGGGAATTAGCATTGTCCACTTTCTATCATGAAAATTATTGTAGTGGGAGAGTGCTCTTGATGTGGCCTCCCCCTCATCAGTGAGACCAAGTGTAGACGAGATGACCACTTTGCTGGACACTTGCCAGACGTCTGCCAGGGCCTCGTTGGAGCTCCCGGTTGCTAGCTATTTTAATTCCCCTTCTCATTCCTTTACCAACCTTTCTGTCCTGGGCCTTCTCCACTGCCACAGGGTTTCACACAGACATGAAGTGCAACCCTCATATTGCACTTGGGTAGCTTATAACCCGATACATGAATATTGAATTCTCTTTTTTCAGATAAAATCCCTTCCTTATTATCTATCTAGGAATGCCCTCATCTCCGTGCACGCCATTCTTTCTTCTCCATTTACTGACGCCACCCAGTTTCTTTCTGCTCCACCACCTGTCATCTCCCAGGTTTCCCATTTTCCTTCCCAGTCAAATCCCATCCAACCACCATCTGGTTCTACATTTCACACCCCATCTCCCTTCTCAGATTCCCCATCTCTATCATTTTGTCTTCTTAGCCTCACCTCCAGCCTTGGTCACTATCTCGACCCTACTCTCCACCAAGTACTAATTTGCCAATCAACTCCTCCTCAACTGCATCCACCTATCACTTGCCAGCTATTGTCTCCCCACATGCTACCAGCGATCTCCCCTCTATTCCATCAGTCTGAAGAGAAGTCCCTACCCGAGACGTTACCTGCCCATTTCACTCCACTACCTGATCTGTTGAGTTCCAACAATTTACCTTTTGCTCAAATGTACTGGTACCACTGTACAATGCATACTGACTCCGATTAATCAGAGTTTAGAGGATACATCTCTAACCTGTTTTAAATCTGAAAAAAATATTACCTTCCATCTGGCAATGTTTACAATTTTTCATTTATCACTAAGCTAATCACTTTGCAAAGAGTTTGAAATATTAATATATGGCTTTACTATAAACTGCAATACAATGAAATAACTGTATAATTTATGAACAATGTTGTTCGGGATGGCACAGTGATACAGTGGTAGTGTTGCTGCCTTTCAATGCCAGAGACCCAGATTTGATCCTGACCACTGGTGCTGTTTGTACGGAGTTTGTAGGTTCTCCCCGTGACCTGCGTGGGTTTTCTCCCACACTCCAAAGACGTACAGGTTTGTAGGTTAATTGGCTTTGGTAAAATTGTAAATTGTCTCTAGTGTGTGTATGATAGTGTTAGTGTTTGGGGATCGCTGGTCGGCTAGGTGGGCCGAGGGGCCTGTTTCCTCGCTGTATCTCTAAACTAAACTAACTGTGTGAAACACTTGACTACTTATGACTAAATGTCCCTAAAATAATTCACTGATGACATATCTCAGCCTTAAAAAAATATCCTTAAAATGTCTTAAATTTAAAAAGTGCAACTTTGTAATTATCAATAGTATATGACATGTTAGGATATAAATTTGTCTGTGATCACTTGTGCTTTGTTAACAGATGCACACTATACTTGTTTTTTACTGTATACCTATTCCCATTCATCCCAAGTGACCAAGGGCAAATGTCTATGATGTTATGCTGGATTCCTTTTGGTAATAGGGGTTAGTCATTGGCCTAGGGATTCATCTGCACCAACTTCCCAGCATTACAATGGAATTAGAAATCTCCCTGATAAGGTTTGGAAAAGTTTTTTAAAAAAACATTTGTTACCAGCTGTTTAAAATTGCACTACAAAACAGAAACTCCATCTGTTGATCACAGAACAAAGTAAAGTCACTTTGTTGTCTGATCAACAGTTGTTAATGTGTAAATTTCTGGCATTAGTGAGATGGTTTCCCACAGTTATGAATCCAGGAAACAGATCTTCAAGGGTCACATCACAAACCAAAGCATGATTCCAAGAACTGCGGGTGTTTCCGGGAATTGCTTGAATGCTCCCATGATTGGAGAAGAGTTGACAGTGTTCCTGAGGGCTTTGGTTCGGGGGGGTGGGGGAAGGAGGGGGGGGGCGCGTGGGAATGGGCCTGCAAGGATTTCTGAAGAACAATGGGTCGAGGAAGAAGCCATCTTTAAGAAGCCCTAATGGCAGCAAGTTGCCAGGGCTTTCTCTAAGGACCTGAATGCCCTCTATGAGTGCCTGCACAAATGGGAGCTCTGAAATGAAGTCAAATGCACCTGACACAAATGAGGGTCACATATATCAAAAATGGAAGTTTACCCACATGTGGCACATGGACTCCGCTATGGAGGATTCATATTGGAACTTGGACAGGATAGCCTATTAAAAAAAGATGAGTGGATATCAACAACAGTCTGAAGAAGGGTCTCGACCCGAAATGTCACCTATTCCTTTTCTCCAGAGATGCTGTGCGACCCGCTGAGTTACTCCAGCTTTTTGTCTCTATCTAACAACATAGAAGAGTTTGATACCAACTTGGAACAAGAATCAGAGCAGATCTTCAAACCCACCTTTTGCTTCACGGAAATGGTGGACAACCCCATTCATACATGTATGGATCCAATTGCAATGGAGAATTTGAAAATCAACGTCACAACAGTGAAGTAAAAATATCTGCCTTCCAATGGCTTGGTGCCACAGTAAAAACTGGGCCTGTTGCCATGCAAGGCCAGTTTGCTGCCAGGCATGTAAAAGCATAGAACTGCAGATGCTGGTTTTCAAAAGAAGAGTGCAGGAGTAGCTCAACGGGTCAGGCAGCATCTCAGGAGAATATGGATATGCAATATTTCAGGTCGGGACGCTTCTTCAGACTCATCTTCTGCCTGACTTGCTGAGCTACACCTGCACTCTGTGTCTGCTTTTGCTGCCAGGCTTATTCGGTCTGTTGCTATTTTCCAGGTAGATCACAACGTTCAAAGATACAATATACATCAATGATTTGGATGAAGGGATTCAAAGTAACATTAGCAAATTTGTTGATGACACAAAGCTGGGTGGCAGTGTGAACTGTGAGGAAGATGATATGAGAATGCAGGGTGACTTGGACAGGTTGTGGGAGTGGCAGATGCATGGCAGATGAAGTTTAATGTGGATAAATGTGAGGTTATTCACTTTGTTATAAAAAACAGGAAGGCAGATTACTATCTAAATGGCGTCAAGTTGGGAAAAGGGGAAGTACAACGGGATCTGGGGGTCCTTGTTCATCAGTCTATGAAAGTAAGTATGCAGGTACTGCAGGCAGTGAAGAAAGCAAATGGCATGTTTGCCTTTATAACAAGAGTATAGTTGAGTATAGGAGCAAAATGGTCCTTCTGCAGTTATACAGGGCCCTAGTGAGACCACACCTGGAGTCATGTGTGCCGTTTTGGTCCCCTAATTTGAGGAAGGACATTCTTGCTATTGAGGGAGTGCAGCGTAGGTTTACAATGTTAATTCCAGAGATATGCTGAGAGAATGTCATATGCTGAGAGAATGGAGCGACTGGGCTTGTACATCCTGGAGTTTAGAAGGATGAGAGGGGATCTTATTGAAATATATAAGATTGTTAAGGGTTTGGACACGGTAGAGGCAGGAAACATGTTCCCAATGTTGGGGGAGTCCAGAACCAGGGGCCACAGTTTAAGAATAAGGGGTAAGCCATTTCGTACGGAGACGAGGAAACACTTTATCTCACAGAGAGTTGTGAGTCTGTGGAATTCTCTGCCTCAGAGGGCGGTGGAGGCCGGTTCTCTGGATACTTTCAAGAGAGAGCTAGATAGAGCTCTTAAAGATAGCGGAGTCAGATGATATGGGGAGAAGGCTGATCCTGGCTGATCATCCCCAATCAGTACCTGGAATAAATGGGCACATTACCTCAATCATTCATTCCATCACTAGCAAAGCAATCACGGTTGTGTTCTGAGTTACAGTTGCAACTGCAGCCAATGGTCGATTTTAGTGAGGGTTTCCTTACCAAAGTGTAGCAAGGGAATCCCTACTAATGCATTCATGCTTGGCAGAAAATTATTGTGCATTGCGGCCGCCAGCGCAGGCCTCCTTGCGTCCTTGCATCACCGCGGCCTCAGGCAAAGGACAAAGGACATTTATTATCACATACACCAAATGGCGTAGTGAAATTTGTCTTGCCAATGCAGCACAGCACTCGGCGGCCACAGCACTCCGGAGCCCGCTGCACGGCGACCCGGCAAGGCATCGCCTGCTCCGTGCTGGTGTCCCAGAGCTGTGTCGCCGCCGAAGCTGCAGTCCCGGCCGGTCCCGACAGGAAACGCCTCTCCAGACCGATGTTAGGCCGCACAGAGGGGGGCAAAGAAGCAGCTCAGAGGGAAGCCGCCTCTCCGACCAGTTAGGGACTAGGAAATAAAGTTTCCCCTCTTCCCCTCCCCCCACATAAAAGACTAAAAGACCTCCACAAACAAACACTTTAACTCACTAAAATTTTTTTAAAAAGGGTGAAAAGACTAACAGATGCTGGCAGGGCAGCCATACTCGATGGCGCCCCCTACACATCTATGGAGCGAAGGCCCGGGAGGTACCGGAGATGACGGAAGTCTGTGGGCCAGATGAATACGGAAAACAATACGCCTGTGGGACGGATGATTTCGGGTTACGGGCCGCAGGTTGCCGACCCCTGTACTAGGGTCTCCTCAATATCCCGTAGCTCTGCTCTTGCTCCCCCTCCCCCCATTCGTAACAAGGGCAGAGTCTTCCTTGTCCTCACCATCAGCTGTTGCAAACAGCACATAATCCTCCCATAACCCCTGATACCCATACTAATCAAGAATCTACCTATCTCTGGCCTACAAAATACCCATTGACTTGGCCTCCACACCATTCTGTGCCAATTAATTCCACAGATTCACTACCTCTGACTAAAGAAATTCCTCCTCATCACCTTCCTAAAGGATCGTCCTTTTTATTCTGGGACTATGAACTCTCCCACTAGTGAAAAACATCCTCTCCACATCCACTCCATCCTTTAGCGGGAAGAAATCTCACCTGTGGAACCATTTCCACCTGTCCACCAAAGCTGTGGTGCCTGCATGCTTGCAAAGAGCAAAGACAAATGGTTTAAGAAGTTCTGGTGCAAAAGTAAAAAGCTTAAGAAGTTATGATGTTTAACAGGGAACTGCAGATGCTAGAAAATTGAAGGTAGACAAAAATGCTGGAGAAACTCAGCGAGTGAGGCAGCATCTATGGAGCGAAGGAAATAGGCAAAGTTTTGGGTTGAAACCCCTCTTCAGACTGATGTGAGGGTGGGAGCAGGGGGCGGGAAGAAGAAGGGAAGAGGAGGAGACAGTGGGCTGAGGGAGAGCTGGGAAGGGGAGGAGAAAGCCAGGATGACCTGAAATTAGAGAAGTCAATGTTCATACAGCTGGGGTGTAAACTGCCCACTCGAAATATGAGGTGCTGCTCCTCCAATTTAAGGTGGGCCTCACTCTGGCCATGGAGGAGGCCCAGGGCAGAAAGGTCGGATTCGTAATGGGAGGGGGGGGTTGAAGTGCTGAGCCACCGGGAGATCAGGTTAGTTATTGCGAACCGAGCGGAGGTGTTGGGCGAAGCGATCGCCAAGCCTACGCTTGGTCTCACCGATGTAGAGCAGCTGACACCTAGCACAGCGGAAGGTCTGAAGAAGGGTTTTGGCCCGAAACGTTACCCATCTCCTTCGCTCCATAGATGCTGCTGCACCCGCTGAGTTTCTCCAGCATTTTGTGTACCATGGAATAGATGAGGTTGGAGGAGTTGTAGGTGAACCTCTGCTGCACCTTGAAAGACTGCTTGGGTCCTTGAATGGAGTCAAGGGGAGGGAGGTAAAGCGACAAGTGGAGCATTTACTGTGGTTGCAAGGGAAAGTGCCAGAAGAGTGGGTGGTTTGGGAGGGGAGGGACGAATTGACCAGGGATGCTATGATGACAAGAAGTTATGATGCATGCTTGTCACGAGCAAAAGGCAAAAAGGTGAATAGGTTATGGTGCTCAAAATGAGGGTACACAAAATGCTGGAGAAACTCAGCCGGTGCAGCAGCATCTATGAAGCGAAGGAGATAGGCAACGTTTCGGGCCAAAACCCTTCTTCAGACTCCTTCACTCCCACTGCTGCACCCACTGAGTTTCTCCAACATTTTGTGTACCCTCGATTTTCCAGCATCTGCAGTTCCTTCTTTAACAAGTTATGATGCATGCTTACAAGGAGCAAATGAAAAAAGGCGAATAAGTTATGATGCATGCTTGCAAGGAGCAAAAGGAAAACGCTGAAGCGAGCAGCAGCAGCCTGCTCACATGCATTGGTTAGTTGCAGGTCAGGTGCAGCCTCCCCACCTGTTGGTCGTGCACCTGGACGTCGCGTGCGCTCCCCGGGCCGGGCCGGGCCCGTGACGTCACGCGGCGGAAGCGGCGCGCGCAGAGGGAGGGGGGGGGTAATGGTGGTGAAACAGGAAGCGGAGGCTTGGAGCCGTCAGGGCACAAACACCGCGCACCTCATGGATTAAATCTCCCGGACCCCCACCAGGGCTCCCCCTCTTCTCGCACAGGTCGGTTTCCTCAACTTTTGGGCGGGGAGGCGAAAGGGACGGCGGAGCAGTAGCGGCGGTGGGATTGGAAGGGACGGGAGAAGGGCGAGGCGCCGCCGGTTCCGAGCCGGCTGCCCCGTCACTCGAGCCCCAGGCTTTGTAGGCCTCTGTCTTCAACCTCTTCCCCTTCCCCGTGAGGAAGTTGGTTCGCTCGCTCGCTCTCTGCGCCCTCCAGTGTGGCCAGCGGCATAAACATGGCTGGATCGCGTTGGATTGGGGATGAGTTTGGTACGGGATCGGCAGTTGCGAAACTACGCGTTAAAGTTTTTATTTCGTCTTGCAAGTTGAGGGGAATGATATCATCGGGATGCGCTGTCAAGGATCCTGTTGTGAAACCGGCCGGGCTTTTGCAGCGGGACAATACGCGCCAGTTCCTCAAGTTATTTTGCAGCTTTTGGATAAAAAAAGGAGCAGCGCAAGTTTCTTTCTTTTAGCCGAGTTGCGTTTTGACGCAATTTTACCAACAGCGTGTTTTATTTAATACTCCGGGCGATTCAGTTGACAAATGTTTTTTTCAAGTTGTTAAACCAAGGTGGTAATGTGATGAAGTGAGAGGATGAGACGCGTTTGTCGGGTGCCCGCTCCCCGATTCTTTGTTGTAACTTTTGTTTCCGCTTATCGGCATCGTATCAACTTGGGTTGGAGCGATTCTGGATTAGCATGGAAGTTTAGGTGGGGCACAGCGAGGGAGGGGGGGGGGGGGGGGGGGGGGTCAGAGAGGGTGTGCGGGGGAGAGTTATTAGATGTTATCTGTAATTCAATGTTCATACTCATGTGTTTTATCAAGTCGAATATGACGAGGTGATGTTCCTCCAGTTTGCATCTGTCCTCTGGTAGTGGAGGAGGCCCATGACAAAAGATGGGAATGGGAAGAAAAGTTAAAATAGTTAGCAACAGGGAGATCCAGTAGCACTTTGTGGACTGAACACAAGTGTTCTGTGAAACGGTTGCCATGTTTGTGGATGGGCCCGCTGATGTACAGGAGGCAACATCGGGAACATGAAATGCAATAGAGGAGGTTCACGTGAACCTCTGTCTCACCTGGAGTGACTGCAGGTGTTCCTGGATAGCGGTGAGTGAGGAGGTAAAAGGGACTGGGGTGTTGCATCTCTTGTGGTTGCAGTGGAAAGTACCAAGAGAGGGAGGGGGGTGGTTTGGGTGGGAAGGGATGAGTGAACCAAGGAGATGCGGTAGAAAGCAGAAAGGGATGGGGATGGGAGGATGTGCTTCGTGGTGGGATCACATTGGCGATGATGGAAGTGTCAGAATGATGTGTTTGGCGCAGAGGTTGTTGGGACGAAATGTGAGGACTAGGGGAACTCTGTCTTTGTTTTGTCTTGTGGGGGGGGGGGTGTTGGTGGTAGTAGTGAGATCAGATCTATGGGACACACTATGGGTGAGGGATCCATCTATGACAGCAGGGGGATTTATTACCAATCCGAGTTTCACTTGCTGTTTTTCATGTCAGTACTACATTGCCTTCAGGGATCCCATTCTGCAAAATTTATATGCAGTGCACACCTATTTTCATTTCCTTCCTATCCTTCTGAAAGGATTTGATATAAAGGGAGTCTATAATTTTGTGACCTCCGATGAAGGCACATCTGACGTGCTGTCTTGTTTGTGTTAGGCATGCAATGTTCTGAAACAAATCTGACCATATGTGCCAGCTGACCTCCCATTGAAATACCACAAGGCCTTTTAAGTCGACACTGTCGACATTAGATCTTACCAAGTAGGGAAATCTTGTGAAGGCACTCATTCAACCAACACTTTGCAATTCCAATAAAATAATAAGATTGAGTTGGTGTAAGTGTGAAATAAATGCAATTATATTTATATTTGTCTGACCTATTTAATTCAGGGAAAATCTTGACTAGCTCCCCTTTGAAGTACCAGAACACACAAATATTCACCTCAGACAGTTTAGAGCCTTGGGTGTTTTTGTTTGGGCTGTTTTTTTTTTAAAGTCTACTAATTTATTTTCTTAAGCAACTCAAGTACTATTTTTCTGAAGCTCTCCTATAAATAAATTCAGCCTAAGATAGACAGGCAGCATCTCTGGAGAGAAGGAATGGGAGACGTTGCGAGTCGACCTGAAATCCGCAACGTCACCCATTACTTCTCTCCAGAGATGCTGCCTGTCCTGCTGAGTTCAGAATTTTGTGTTCATCTTCAATTTAAACCAGCATCTGCAGTTCCTACACATAATAAATTCAGCCTGTTACATTGAACTAATATAACCATTAATTTATTATGTTATTTCTACCCGGTGAGTAGAATTTAATCTAAAATGTTTGTCCTACTAACCATTGGAATTACTCCCATAATGGTGACCAGTGTTTGAACTTTATCACCATATAAGCAGTCATCTTCAAAAATTAAAACTGTTATTAAAAACTACTGTTGATCTTTGCATAGGTAGGGCGTGAAGATGTGAGGATGACAATTGAGTCTTGGAGAATGGATAGTTGCACAGTAGGAATATGGCCGCCTTTGCTGTAAGATTCTGAATATTGACATTCAACAGTAAAAGATATTTGAGTATGATGTGTGAATATAAAATCAATAGTCTGAAAAAGGGTCTCGACCCGAAACGTCGCCCATTCCTTTTCTCCTCAACCGCTGAGTTACTCCAGCACTTTGTGTCTACTTTGAGAATATGGCTTTGTACCTTATCATTAATTGTATTCTTTATCTTGGTCAGTCTTGCATTCTTGGAAGTGTTGACATCAGTCCATGGACAAGGCCATGCTGCACCGCCTTCCTTTTTTTTTCCTCCAAGTTTTCAAATCAAGCCAGGAAGTTCTGACCCTTGGCTGTCTCCAGCAGCTTTGAAGGCCATATAGTGTTTATTGTAAATAATGTGTGGTTTAGAAGCTCTCTGTGGTAGTTCCCATCCTTCCTCCTGATCTTGGCAACTTTGTATGTGTCTCGGAATTGCGTGTCACACCATTGGCATAGATTATACAGGGAAAGTTAAAATTAATTATTATCACTTTAACAGATTTTGTTGGGCTTGATTTCACATTAAGTTTTTGGTGGCAGTCAATGGAAACTAATAGGAAAATCATTACTATGTAAAAATGTGATCAACAGTGTCAAGACCTATAAATATCTAATAGTCACAGAGTATTATGAAATATGCCCTTCAGCCCAACTTGTCCATGACTACCAAGATGCCCCATCAAAGGTAGTCTCATTTGGGCAATATTCCTCTAAACCTTTTGAATGGCCTACTTCGGCACCTATTTTTCTATGTTTCTATACATGTACCTGTCAAAATGTCTTAAATGTTACCTGACTCTATTACTTTCTCTGGCAGCCTGTTCCGTATACCCACCACCCTCAGAATGGAAAAAGTTGCCCCTTTGTTGCCTACTTTACATCAACATTCTTTCTTCTCTTATTTTAAACCTTTACCCTAGTTTTTGATCCCACTACACTGGGTAAGCAACTCCATGCTATTTCCCCCCCATGATTTTATCCATAAGATCAGTCCTCAGCCTCCTGTGCTCCATGGAATAGTCTTAGCCTATCCATCCTCTCCCAATAGCTCAATCTCTTGAGTCCTGGCAACATCCACATAAATCTTCCCTGCACCATTTCTAACTTAATGGCATCTTTCCTATGGCAGGATGACCCAAACTGAACAGTGTTGTCCAAGTAACATAACGTCTGAACGTTTGTACTCCCTGACCAATGAGGGCCAGCATACCAAAAGCGGCCTTAACCTATTTACCTGCGATACCACTTTCAGGGAACTGTGTACTTATACCCTTGGATCCCTCTGCACTACATCACTCCCCAGGGCCCTACCATTCACTGTGATGGTTCTGCCCTGATTTGACTTCCCAAAATGCTGCACCTCAAATCTGAATTAATGTCTGTTAGCCATTCCTCTGTCCACTTGCCTTGTAGATCGTGATCCCGTTATTCTTGATAACCATCTTCACTGTCTACGATACCACCTATTTTAGGTGGGTTGGAAATGACACTTTTAGCAGTTGAGCCATGATTAGAAATTTGTAAGAAAAGTTGTGTAGGAGATGGAAAATATCATTCGCAAGATTGTGAACTGACTTTGTATGAAAGCAACTCGGTTATTACTTTTCTCCTGTATTGTGTAATAGAAGTAGAGCTTACATGAAAATTGCTTCTGAAGAAAAGTGGTTCCATATTTCTTCGCACACCTCGGTTGCAGTCTGGACCAGTGAGTTCTTTCAGCCTCTAGCTTTTTGCACTTGGTTAAAATACACTTTTGCTATTATACCCATAAATGCAGAAAGATGGTGTGATTTTAAAAAAAATTTTAAAAACTTTTTGGAAGATGGCACACCCGCTATTACTACTGGTCTACAACACCAAGTTTCATTATCATAAGTTTCATTTCATTTTCCTTGAAGTCCAGAGCACCACAGATAATCCAACTTTGTACTTTTTAATGTAGGATGGGTATTGCTGAGTGGAAAGAACACAATGATACAATGGGATAGTTTTTGTAAACATGGGACTATATTAGTGTGGCGTAAGAGGAGGAGTATTCTGCATTAGGTTGTTATGTTTGTTTCAAATTGTGCTACCCTCCGAGAAAGTCTTAAATATATTGCTTACATTTGTATTTTGTCTGATGGTTCGCGCAAGAAGCTGGGGCAAGGTTGTGGAATACAGTCATCTATGTTTCTTCTCTAATTCTCAATGAGTGTCTTAGTTTTCAACAATATGATGTGTTAGTAATGTGCTACCAACCTTGAACGTATACTTCATTTTAGAATGGATTTTGATTCCTTAACCATCTTTTGGAGATCCGGGTCCTGAAGAAAGCCAAACTGATGTGGGAAATAGGTGGGTGTGGGATGGAGGGAATGGGAGTATGGAGAAATGAGAACTGGTACAATGTTCATGGTTCACTGTATCTTTATTTCTCAGAGTTTTAATTGCTGACTTTTTTGTGCAGCAGACGTATCCATTGGCAGCTGAGTCATGACAGGCTATTTTCATTTTATACCTCATTGCTAGTACCCATTCCATTTATTCTACTTTGTTTATCTTCAATTTAATTTGTACCACAGAGGTAAAACGAGGGAGTCTTAAGGGCCTGTCCCACTTGGCTGTCATTCGCGCGCCATTTACACGACCTGCTAGCGGTTGGGTAGCGCGGGACGGGCGCATGGAGTTGTGTGGATGGCATGGAGGAGTGTGGACTTCGTCCTGAACAAAATCTTCATGCGCCACCGCCTGTCGCGTAACTGACGGCCAAAGTGGGACAGGCCCAAGACCGTGGCGCGGCGCAACGTCTCACCTCCAACAGTAGCTGAAGCAGGCAAACGATCGACGAACTCGGCCTAGGGCTCACGGCCGTTGCGGATCCGGATCCGCCCCCACTCCTACTCCCAGAGCGGGACCAAGACGATTGGAGATAGATACAAAATGAGTGAAGAAGAGTCTCGACCCGACACATCATCCATTCCTTCTCTCCAGCGATGCTGCCGGTCCCGCTGAGTAACTCCTGCATTTTTTGTCCATCTTCAAATGACGACACGCGCTCCAGACGGCTGTGTGGACGCAGGATGATGTGCACGATCGTCGCACGTCAGTCACTACCGGCCTGACGGCACGTGCCACAGGCCCTTTACAGTAGTAATTTTTCATGCCGCTGTGAATTCAGCAAATAGTTGAGAGACAGGTATTTAAATATTGAAGTGTGTGGTCAACTAAAAGAAAGCCTTGAAGTTGTGATATGTGGACAAGAAACTAACTAGTTAATCTCTGTGAATGATCCATGTGTTTTCTCCAGTATACAAAATAAATTGAGTTTGTTAATTTGACACCAATTGCCAAAACACAGTTCAGTGATGTTTGTAATGAGGGGTGACGGAATTTCAATTAAAGGATTCTTTGAAATATCGCTAATTGTAGTTTTATTTATGGTTTTATGGTATTCCTTGGCATCAACATCTCAGTTGAATCCAGTACTTTCACATCACATAGCTACGTTATTATTATGTTAAATTCTTTAAACCTCTCATGCTATTGTCCGATGCTGGTGCAATTCTCGAACAATTCGTCTGCTGTAGAACAACATAGCATAAGAACTGGCCCTTGGCATTGTGTTGTGTTTTAAAAGTGTTAGTTCCAGGCACTGATCGCCCATCTTAAAAATAAAACTTTAAACTCCTTTAAACTGTCCTTCTCACCTTAAACTTGAACTGAAAATGCAAACTAGATTTGATACTATAGTTCATATTTAAAAAGGAAGTAAATAAATTCAAACATGTCAGTGACATCTCAGACAGTGATTTTTCTTATAGATATTCAACCAGCAAAGCATTCTAAGATTATTTAAATATTCATTTCTCCCAGTTTAGAAAACTAGATGGAAATGATTTTTGTTGGCAAACAATTGCAATGATTGTAGTTGCATTCCAGTAGCTTTGTACTTAGCAGTTTGTGTTTGGCTGTAAAGCATGTGTTAGCAAGTTGCTTAACCACCGCTTAACCACTGAGCTTTAACATGTTGTTGTTGTTGTCCTTCATTGCAATCATTTGTGCAGGTCACCAAACAGTGGGCAAAAGCAGGAACAGTGGCCTTTTTAACACTGACATAGAGACTTTACTAACATCCTGTTTGCCTCCCAGAAAAGATTGTTCAACCCATAGCAACCAGAATCCACCTTTAATCCATCCATTGGGTTTCACTGCTTGGGCTATTGTGACCTTTCTAAATGATTTAACTTGGAGATTTCCCAAACTTGCTGATCTCCACTTCAGAGGGGGATGTGTTTATATGCATGACGGTCAAAAGATGCTATATTAGCCACTTGCCGCATGTTGGTAGTTTCACTTCATGGGATGATCACATTTGTTTTTCCCTCCACCCATCCAACTTGTTTCGTTCTAATAATAAACTTAACTATGTTTAGAATTTTGCTCTCCTAACTGTGCCTTTGGAGGGGAAGGCAGCTGGGCAGTGGCCCAGTTGTTTAACCTGTGTGTTTTACATATATCAAAAGTGGAACTTCAAGACCTTTAATTCTTGGGCATTTTATTTATGATAGAAAAAAACCTGATAGTCTTGTCATCAAGTTTATTGAATTAAGATGTTATGAAGTGAACATCCACTGAATAAATTGATTGGCCAGCTAGGGATTACAAGTGTAATGTTTATTTGTTCTTTGCCACGCCCCCCCCCCCCCCCCCCACCACCACCACTACCAACCTTTACACGACTGCCGTGGGCATTTGAAGATGTTCTACGCAGGAATAATTGCTTTTGTCAACAAAACTTCCTGTTGATGAATGGAAGGAATAGAATATCCACAGTGCCCTCCATAATGTTTGGGACAAAGACCCATCATTTATTTATTTCTCTCTGTACTCCACAATTTGAGATTTGTAATAGAAAAATTCACATGTGGTTAAAGTGCACATTGTCAGATTTTAATAAAGGCCATTTTTATACATTTTGGTTTCACCATGTAGAAATTACAGCAGTGTTTATACATTGTTCTTTCCCACCCCCCACCCCCCACCCCGCCCATCCCATTTCAGGGCACCATAATGTTTGGGGCACAGCAATGTAATGTAAATTAAAGTCGTTACAGTATGTTTAGTATTTTGTTGCATATCCTTTGCATGCAATGTCTGCTTGAAGTCTGCGATTCATGGGCATCACCAGTTGCTGGATGTCTTCTCTGGTGATGCTCTGCCAGGCCTGTATTGCAGCTTTCTTTAGCCTATGCTTGTTTTGGGGGCTAGTCCCCTTCAGTTTTCTCTTCAGCATATGAAAGGTATGCTCAATTGGGTTCAGATCGGATGATTTAATTGGCCACTCAAGAATTGACCATTTTTTGGTTTTGAAAAACTCCTTTGTTGTTTTAGTTATGTTTGGGATCATTGTTTTGCTATAGAATGAGCTACCGGCCAATGAGTTTTGAGGCATTTGTTTGAACTTGAGCAGATAGAATGTGCCTATACACTTAAGAATTAATTATGCTACTGCCATCAGCAGTTGTATCGTCAATGAAGATAAGTGAGCCAGTACTTTCAGCAGCCATAAATGCCCAGGTCATAACACCTCCACCACTGTTTCACATATGAAATGGTATGCTTTGGATCTTGTTTAAGAAGGAACTGCAGATGCTGGAAAATCGAAGGTAGACAAAAATGCTGGAGAAACTCAGTGAGTCAGGCAGCACCTATGGAGCGAAGGAAATAGGTTTCAGATTGAGACCCTTCTTCAGACTGATGTGAGGCTGGGGGGGGGGGGGGGGGCGGGAAGAAGAAAGGAAGAGGCGGACACAGTGGGCTGAAGGAGAGCTGGGGAGGAGAAAGCAGGAACTACCTGAACTTGGAGAAGTCAATGTTCATACTGCTGTGGTGTAAACTGCCCAAGCGAAATATAAGGTGCTGCTCCTCCAATTTACGGTGGGCCTCACTCTGGCCATGGAGGACAGAAAGGTCGGATTCGGAATGGGAGGGGGAGTTGAAGTGCTGAGACACCGGGAGATCAGGTTGGTTATTGCGAACTGAGTGGAGGTGTTGGGCGAAGTGATCGCCAAGCCTATGCTTGGTCTCACTGATGTAGAGCAGCCAACACCTAGAGCAGCGGATGCAATAGGTGAGGGTGGAGGAGGTGCAGGTGAACCTGTGCTGCACCTGGAAAGACTGCTTGGGTCCTTGAATGGTGTCAAGGGGGGAGGTAAAGCGACAAGCGTAGCATTTCTGCTGTCGCAAGGGAAAGTGCCAGGTGAGGGGATGGTTTAGGTGGGAAGGGACGAATTTACAAAGGCAAATAAATAAATAATGGTGTTTTGTCCCAGACATTATGGAAGGCACTATTTGTTAGCAACTGTAATTCATTGTACATCTGTCAAATTATTTTAAAACAGGATAGCACAATTTTAACTTTTGTGTAAAAAGTGATGTCACATCCATGACTCGAGCATCGTCTGGTGTAACATTTATAGCTGCTCCTCGACCTACGATGGGGTTACGTTCCAATAAACCCATCGTAAACCGAAAATATCGCACGTGGAAAATGCATTTAATAAATTGGGATTCTGTGCCCGGAAGTGACGTGCAGTTCACTGCCATTGCCGAGCATTTGCCGATCGTAAAGTCGAAATATCGCAAGTCGAAGCATCGTAAATCAGGGAGCACCTGTCGTTCAATGGGTTAGAAAGCTTCCAGTTCCTTATGTATTAACTTGGTTTTCAGCTGGGGAATCAAAGGCATTGGAATAAACTTCTCAATCTAATTCCACGAATCCATTCGTATCTGCCTGAAGGATAGAATACATTTGTAGCATGAAGATGAAATAGTTCACAAGTGCTGTACACTTCGCTTCATTCAGGAATACTAGTTATTTGGATGAGATACAGATAACCCGTACACCACCCAGTCTTTCGTCCTCACCAAGCTGCAGTTAACAATGACCTGTTTCCTTTATTATTGTTACTTTTTTGCATACCTTTAATTCATTTGTTCTACATGTCTCCACATCATCGTCTATATTTCTCGTTCCCCTTTCCCGTGACTTTCAGTCTGAAGAATGATCTCGACCGGAAATATCACCTATTCCTTCTCACCAGAGAAACTGCATGTCTTCGATTTAAACCAGTATCTGCAGTTCTTTCCCACACAGTTATGTTACCCAAATGGCTATAATGCAAGGGTTGCAATCTGTGGTCATGTTAGTTTCATATTAATGGATGACTCGAGTTTCATTATTCAAAGACGGATTTAGTTTATTTTAAAAAAAATGTTTCTAGGATTAATTACAAAAGTCGCTGAGAAGTTAATTGCTTAAGGATGTCCAGGTAATGCAACACACTGATTTACATGGGTCAAAGGTTTGCTTCATCATTAGTGCCTACAACAAGCTCGTGTTTCAGTCTTCTGAAATTGGACCCTTGCTGCCAGTCATGAAAACAAAGTGTGATTACTTGACATGGTGGCTCATGTCATGGGAGCTGAGTGAGGATTGCTCCTGTTTCAACTTTGTTTGCTTAAAAATCTGATTCCAGAACTGAGTTATACTTTGCACGTGGTTTTTGAAGTCATTGGGTGGCGCCGTGCTAGCAGTTTGTTTGTCATTTCACCCTTTTTGTTATTTTTAGTCTGTTTAAAAGTATGTATTTGGAGGTTTCTTAGTCTTTTATGTTTTTGGGGGGGGAGGGGGAATGAGGAGACCGTTTCTCAGATAGCTTGCCATCTGGATTGGTGTGGCCTTTCCTGCTGGAGACCAACCAGAGCTTCAGCAGCAGCGCAGCACTGAATTGCCTTACCTGGGATCGCCGTGTTGGAGCTCCGGAGTGTTGGACCTGTTGTCTAACACCGTGGAGCTTCTAGCGGGCGGCGCTGACTTTAACATCACCAAGTCCTGGGATCCTTTGCCGAGGGCCACCAGTGTTGGAGCTCCGCCCAGCTCGGCCTGTTGAATTCGGGAGCCGGGTTCTCCGATAAGAAGTGGGCAATTCGGAAACTCCAAGCCGCTGAGAGTGTTCTTCCGTTCTGACATTCGGAGTTCCGATCATCCCGGCGAGAGGGCCTGAACATCGGGCCATCCGTAGCGGCGACTGCGGCGGGCCCAAAGAACAATGAGGAAGATGACTGGACTTTATTGCCTTCCCTCAAAGTGGGGAAACCTTGATTCCGCTGTGTGGAGATGTTCATGTTAAATTCTATCGTGTGTTGTGTTCTTTTTATTCGACTGGCAGTATGGTAACTCAAATCTCACATCACAAATTAGTACATGTGACAATAAATGTAACTTGAACTTGAAGTCAGATTGTGGTTTTGCGTAGATTAAACCAACATTAAGTAGCATACATTTCCTAAAAAGATTACATTATTTGATAATATGCCCTTTTTCATCAAATGAAATTTGGGTAATCTTGATAATTCTGGGCAGGAGCCTGCATAAATGAGCCTGTATACTTGCACTTTAACAACCAAGGAAGTAGCAAGGCCAAGCAGCTGATTACACTTCATTGATCAAAGTGTATCAAGTTGCCTAGATATTGCAGCTCCATAGATTACAAGAAGTGGATCTTAGTACCTTTTGAATTTGGCAGTATAGAACAGATTGTACTAGAAAACATCTTCATGGATGTGTGGATTTAAGATTTTTAATGTTGAATGTGACCCAGATAGAAAAAATATTGGGCCATTTCAGTAGCCACAGGTGGTCTCTTCATAGAATTACTGCTAAGTCCACTGAAGTTTCACCCATTTTTTGCAGAATATTGCAGGCAAGTTTAATTAAACTACCAAGAATGTAGTACTTGCATATGTGGTGAGAGGGTGGTGGATATATGGAATGACATGCACATGGATTGGAAAGGTTTAGAGGGATATGGGCCAAACATGGGCAGGTAGGACTAGTCTAGATGGGGCGAAGGGCCTGTTTCCATGCTGCATGACATGTATCAGCATGTAATGGCAGAGTCATATGCCACTTTCTTTGGGCATTCTGTGTAATTCTATATAAATCCTTCTTAAGCAGAGTTAAATATTCTCTCTTCTGAAGAAGGCAGGTGCACTACTTATCAATTTACAGATCACCTGAAAATTTGATTGGGTGAGTATTGCTTATCATTTCTCCCCATCCCCTACAATTGAAGAAACCTTAACCTTGATGTTGACTGCCACTTTTGAGAAATAACTGGGTTGTGGAAGTTCTTTGCCAGATCTCTTCCTAACATTTTCTCTCAGTTCATTAACGTTTTGCCACCCTTATGGGCCTGTCCCACTTAGGCGACTGCAGGAGACTATGCAGTCGCCACATGTTTGCGGGTGGTTGTCGGGGAGTCGCCTTCATGGTCGTAAGGGTAAGGTCGCTAGTTGTGGTCTCATTATGGTCGCTGTGAATTTTTCAACATGTTGAGATTATGAAACATGAAAAATTAGAGGCGACTAGAATGAAGCTGCCATGGAGCGTATGACAATTCTCGAGCGGTAGGTGGGTCGCCAGGAGCCCCTAATGGGTTGCCAGGAGGTCGAAGGTTCTCGTAGGTTGTAGCCGGTGCTGACCGGGGAATTTAATTGGCTCATTGGGGTGGAAAAAAGGTAAGCAATAGTTTTCAGAACCAAGGATAACCGACCGGTAAATGTCCACCCAGCTTCACAGCCGTGTATCTCTGGCTTCTTAAAAGTTGTCTCCACTCCTTCTCCCCCCTCACTCCCCCCCCTCCCCCCCCCCCCCCTTTTAAAGGACTTACCGTACACTGTGCTTTAGCCGTCTTTTTACAGCGCCAACCTTCCTGTTCATCGCGGTGTGTCTGTTTCACCTTGGCCTTGCACAGTGTGAATTTTTTAGACTGTGCTCCCCCCGCTTGCCCTGTCTCCCGCCTGCTTGCCCTGTCCCCCCGGCTGGTGAAGGAAGCGATGTGTGTGTTCCACTCTGACAGTCGCCGTTCCAGTTGCCGGTTTTTCAGGCGACTGCCGGCAACTTGACGCTCGCCGGCAGTCCGCTGAAAAATCACCTAAGTGGGATAGGCCCATAAGTGTTTCCTTCTCATTTCTAGGCCATTAAAACCTAACCTTGTCACCACCTAATCGCTCTGCAATTTACCTTTGCCCATTTTCTGATTGCACTTTAATTACACTGATATCTAAATTGCATTACTAATCTTTATGTTGCAATACAAACAAGCCTTAGCAAACAAGTCCTTAAGCTCTGGAAACTGAAATTCAGATCAGTTAAAACATAGAATTGGTAACATAACTATGCTAGTTTTGTTCGGAGATGATAAAATATTGTGGCAGTCATTTTCTCGTGGTAATTTTTCCCTTTTGCAATGACACATTTTCTGCTATTTGCATATCTATCATTGTTCACAGGAATTATTGTTGTATACAGTATATACCAAAAAGTTAATTAACTGAGCGGGTTCACTTTTGACATTTTGAACATCAAGAGCAGTAAATCGAAGTTTGAGTTTGAAATCTGTTGGGTAGTAACAATTTTATAGCAAAACAGATTGCTTAAATGTCATAATTAAATATTCTAGTATAAAACATTGGCACATTTAATTGGCGGAACAATAAAAGCCTGGTCATTTTTCTGTGAAAAGTGATCAAAGGGTGCTGAATGTATTAAACTTCATGATTGTAAATTTAAATTTTGGGGGCGGAAAGAATGCTTGGCTGTAATTAACACAAATTATGAAAGGACACTTCCCTGGAATGGATGAGCCTGAACCTTTTGGCAAATTTGGTCTTTATCAGCGATGGTTCCTTCCATAAAGGAGCATTATACTATATATAATAGGGATTCGTATTGAGATGTAGCTTATGAAGGAGCAGCATATCTTGTACACCAAGCAACAGCTTTTCATGTTGAATTTTCGCAAGCCCTATCTGGAAGATTCTCTCTGATGCCTACATAATGTTAGCTAATAGCCTTGCCTTGATCCTCAAGGGCCTGCCCCACTTGGGCGACCTAATCCGTGAGTTCTGGCGAGTTTGCCCTCGACTCGTACTTGCAGCATGGTCGACACGAGGTCGTAGGAGGTCTTTGTAACTCTCCTTCATGCTTGAGAGTGGTCTCCGCATACTCGAGGCCTCAACTAGGTTGCGGTGTTTTTTCAATATGTTAAAAATTGCCCACGAGTTTAAAAAAAAAAAAAGTTGCCATGGAAAAAATCTATACTTTTTTTTACTCGTAGGTTTTATCGTAGTTGGTCGGCATGTTAGTCGTAGGTAATCGAGGGTAGTCAAAGGTAGTCGTAGATAGTCTTCATCATAGTCGAAGGGAGGTCAAAGGAGGTCGCCTTCACTCTCCACTATTCGGTGTCCAATTTTCCAGAAGTTAGTCGAAGCTGGCCTTCAACATGTCATTTTTTCACACTCTTCTAAACTCGCCAATTAGGTTGCCAAAGTGGGACAGCCCCTTCATGTTTGTATCTTGCTGTTAGCCATTCAAATTGAGATGTTCATATTTACTAAGAAAAAGGCGAGACTCCTGTGTGAATTGCTTCAGATGCATTCAAGAGAAACTTAAGTGCACTTGGCAGAATAATTGCTTTTTATTTTTTGCCATTTCAAGGTAGTTGCATGTTAGATTTGTACAACAGAAAAAACGGTCTTTCAGCCGATTCTGCACTAATACCACTTATCTACATTTCTTAAAGACGACATGTACCGTCGTCTCCTCTTAGGCCTTTAATCTGTGTTTGGAACATATTATTCAATTCTGTCGACACAAGGGACTGCAGATGGTTGTTTAAAAAAAGATACACAGTGCTCAGGGTCGGGCAGCTTCTCTGCAGAACACGGATAGCTGACATTTCAGATCTGGACCCTTCATACTGATTGTTGTGGGGGAGGGAGAAGCTGGAAGAGAGGTGGGGGCAGGACAATGCCTGGCAAGTGATAGTGATAGTAGGTAGATGGCTAGACAAAGACCAGAAAAGAAGATTCATAAAGTGAAATAAGGATAGATGTGTGAATTGTGAAACCGGAGGAGGGACTATAAGTGGAAGGGGAGAAATTAGTGTGAATCGAGGTAGGGTGGGGGGGGGGGGTGGTTGTTAATAGATTTGTTCAACAATATTGAAACTTTCAGTGTTCATTATTCAATTAACACATTATACTACTATTATTAAAGATTAGTTACAAAAAAATGTTTTCATTCTGAATCTTAAAAACCTGGGAAGTTGGTAAGAGGACCTTCAAGGATACAAGCCTATATTTAAAAAATAAACAACTGCCTGTTTGAATCAGACATATAAATCACCTCAGAATATTTTGCGACATGTATAGAATGTTCAGCAAAAAAAAGGTTTGGCCCAAATCTTCTCTCAGCCCACTTATTCTACTCTATCAACATCCCAACTGGTCCTTTCTGTAGCAGTATAGAGATTAATTCCACACTTAATTTTGACAAGAGTCCACAATACAGAAATGTTCAGAACTGGTGGTCTTTCAAAAATGAGCACGTTAAGTTGTCAATAGAACTGTTTCTTACGTTGGGTCTAGACCTCAATTTTTTTGATCAATGCTTTGCTTTATATCTGGCAACATTGGTCTGAACCTGATTGACTGTGACAGTGGGTGGCACAATTCGAAGAGCATTTTAATTTGTGGCTGTAATAACTGTTATCTTAATAACCCTGGTTGTAAATATTGATTGGACTCTTTCCAAAACAGCTTCAAATTCATATAGCATTAAAATAGAAAGTCCTCTGGATTGGGTTGAATTTTTTTCTAACGTTCTGCCTTCCCAATTGTTTGTCTGAAGTGCAGATTCCATGGACACTGTTAGTCTGGTACATTATGCATGCATATCTAGGCTTTACTAAACTGTTTAAACATCGAGGCATCTCGGATCTGGCTTTGTTCAAAGAGCAGCTCTCTTAAAATTTCAACATGTTGGAAATTCAGCGGCGACCAGAAAGACACTACGACTCTTTGGAGACCTCTCACGACCATAGGAGACCGGCTGTATGGTCGTGAGAGGTCTCCTATGGTCGTGAGAGGTCACCCGCGACATGTTGCCAGGGATCGCGTGTATGGTCGTGAGATGTCTCCAATTAGTCGTAGCGTCTTTCTGGTCACCGCTGAATTTTCAACATATTGAAAATTTTTGGCGACCCATGAAGGGTGCCGGCAGTCGCCGAAAAAGTCGCGTAAATGGGACAGGCCCTCCTTAACTTAGACAATTAGATAGTAATAGGAATGTCAACAAATCTCTTTTGCTAGATAAGCCCTTTGCCATACTGTCATTTCTGCTCTTGTGAGATTGGATTCCTCAATGGAACATCTTGGGCCTTTTGAAAATGCACTCTTTGTATTGTCGTTGTGGGAATCTCAAATACTGAATTCAACTGACAAATGCAGATAGGTTTATAGAATATTCACTATCAAAATCCTCAGTTATCAATGGATTCAATTGTGCAAAGAATTCTGATGGTAAGATAGCAGATAAATGAAAATACTATTTCATAGATTAAACTTCTTGTATCTATATCATTTTGTGGGGAAACCCATTCAGTATTTTGTATGTTGATTGGGAAGAGGTTTGCTTAATATGAATTTCATGTGGAAGAAATTAAAGTATTGCGAAATGTGAATGCTTTTGGCATTTATTTGGAATTTGGTAAAAAAATGTTGCATCTTTTAAATACTGCAATTTACTAAGCACAGGGAACACATTTGATGTGGCTAAGGGACCCAGCTGTTTCTTCAACCTTTTCATTTTTTGACTACAGAAGTAATCTCATTAAATTGCCAATGCCTTTTGTCTAAATATAACTGAAGAAGTGGAATTGAAGATACGACCAAACACAAAGACCATTTTATCTGAAGCAAGACATTCATCAGATATCATCAAATTTCAGTATAAAGTGAATGACACCATAAATTGTATAGGTCAGTCAGTAGCATTCTCTGCATACATTAAGATTCTATCCACAATATTAGATGAACTACCATATACTGGTATTCCTTGATTTATGGATTTTCACTATTAATACTGTGGGCTACATGTTTTTTGTCTGAACATCTATTTTTCATGATAATTAATAGCATGCCACTTTCTGCTCATTAGAATTCTGGCACAGTGTGTTCCTGCTTCAAGCTGCCTTTAAAATCGACAACATTTTGTCTGTTTGGAAAGTTGTTGCTTGCTGGAGGTTGTCTGTGATATCAGAAAGATTTGCAATTCTTAGTTTAAATTGTTTAAGCAGATGAGGTCTTTATTTTCTAGATGAAGGGATAAAATGCTGTCTATAGTTTTTGGGAGAAAGCATATGAACAGAAAAGCAGCACTGAGCTTTAAGGCTGAGTGCTGTTTGATATTCCAACTGCTGTATTTTTCTCAGCAGTTAATTCGAGCATTAAAACCTCAGTGGTTTTAGTTCCCCTCTAGGTTGTTTTCCCTCTAGGATATACAGAGAGCTGTAGAATCATTCTTGTTTGGGTCATGAAGTTTACAGTAGTGCCATGCACACAATGTTTAAATGTTTTCTTCATGTACCCAAAATCTTAACAAATATTTGAACTTAAATTTAACTTTTATCAGAAGTTAAATTATTGTCAGATAATACTTAAGATGTTTAAGAAGGAACTGCAGATGCTGGAAAAATCGAAGGGAGATAAAAATCAAGGCTGCGTGCTCAGAGGGGGCTGTACTCCAGGGCTCTTGCTTAACTTTTTTTCCCTGTTGCCAGCTGGGCAACCTTGGCAGCTTTTTAGGTTGCCAAATGACAGTTTAGGTGGTCATTTAAGATTGCTTGCATGACACGTGCTCGGACGAAGTGCGTAATTACCAGTCGGAATTATGCTCAATGAAGCATTCACGTATTATTTCTGCTTCAAATTAAGTCACAAACTAAACATATTCACCAATCAAGACATGATATATACCACAATGACATGCAGCAAAATTATAATACAGTATCTCAACTCTTTTTAGACATTGCAATTAATGCAATTTTTATTATTTTTTTACACTTCCAAACAAAAATGTGATTGGATTATTCAACGTATGATCAACCTGTGTCAATAAATCCTGGACCTTGATAACATATATGTTTAACCATGCGCACTATAGTTTGATGCAAGCATGTTTTCTGTGAAGGACCGAAAATTATCATGGCATGGCCATAGCTTGGGTCGTTATTGCTATTGGTACAGAAACACTCTCGCTTCCCACATAATTTTTCCACAACAAAATATACAAGTTGCAAGGAATTTTCTAAAGGCATTGATAATGGCTAAAGGACATAAATGCAGCAAATGTTCGTTTGGTCATATATTTAAAGGTCTCAAGACACCACATTACTGGACATTCAGATTAGATGTATGTGTTGCGAACAGCAATGATAGAGAGAGAGAGAGAGAGAGAGAGAGAGAGAGAGCGCATTGGTCCCGTACTACCAGGCAGGGGTGACCTGGCGGGACAGGCATAGTTGCGCTGGCGTTAGTGCCGCGGGGTTCGCACATCTCCCTCCTCCAATCACCGCGCTCTATCCTCACCGCCCCCCCCCCCCCCACTTCCGCCTCTGACCAACACCTCCCTCCTCCAAGGGTTTGTTTTGAAAGCACCGTTGGCGGAGTGGCAGCAGCGGCTGTTATCAGCAAAGATCCTATGGCGTTATCAGGCCGGGCGGGAGGAGGAGATGGACCACCGCTGCTGCTGTGCGGGGCCCGTCGTTCACTCCAACCCTCCATCGCGCTACACGTAGCATCTTTCCCACGGTATATCTTCGGTATAAACCAAGTTGCCAAGCCGGGCAAAATGACTCGGCGTTTAGGTTGCCCGCCGGCACTTTGAGTGGTCAGGGGCACCTGGGCAACTGCTAATTTCGAGCCCTGTACTCTCTCTATACTCAAGACTGCGTAGCCGGTCACAGTGCGAACTCCATCATCAAGTTCGCTGACGACACCACTGTTGTGGGACGTATCACTGATAGGGATGAGTGGGCGTACAGAAGAGAGATCGAGCAACTGTCCATATGGTGCCAGCACAATAACCTGGCCCTCAACACCAGCAAAACCAAGGAACTGATTATGGACTTTGGAAGGAGTAGGATGGGGACCCACAGTCCCATTTATATCAACAGGTCGATGTTTGAAAGGGTCAAGAGCTTCAAATTCCTGGGCATGCATATCTTTGAAGATCTTTCCTGGTCGGAGAACACTGATGCAATTATCAAGAAAGCTCATCAGCGCCTCTACTTCCTGAGAAGATTACGGAGAGTCGGTTTGTCAAGGAGGATTCTCTCTAACTTCTACAGGTGCACAGTAGAGAGCTTGTTGCATCGTGGCTTGGTTTGGCAACTTGAGCGCCCTTAGAGGAAAAGACTACAAAAAGTAGTAAGCACTGCCCAGTCCATTATCGACTCTGACCTTCCTTCCATCGAGGGGATTTACCGCAGTCGCTGCCTCAAAAAGGCTGGCAATGTCATCAAAGACCCACACCATCCTGGCCACACACTCATCTCCCTGCTACCTTCAGGTAGAAGGTACAGGAGCCTGAAGACTGCAACGACCAGGTTCAGGAATAGCTACTTCCCCACAGCTATCAGGCTATTAAACCTGGCTCGGACAGAACTCTGAGCATTAATAACCCATAACCTGTTATTTGCACTTTATCAGTTTATTTATTCTTGTGTGTATATTTATATAATGGTATATGGACACACTGGTCTGTTTTGTAGTAAATGCCTACTATGTTCTGTTGTGCTGAAGCAAAGCAAGAATTTCATTGTCCTATCAGGGACGCATGACAATAAACTCACTTGAACTTGAAATGCTGGAGAAACTCAGCAGGTGAGGTGGCATCTATGGAGCGAAGGAAAAGGTGATGTTTCGGGTTGAGACCCTTCTTCAGACTCTATGGAGCGAAGGAATAGGTGACGTTTTGGGTCGAGACCCTAATACTTTGTGATTTGCCAACATTGGATGGTTGGCACTGGTATCCCAAGGAGGAATCTTAGGTTGGATTCTCAATTCAATGGTTTGAGCTCCATTTGAGATTATGAAGGACAATAAAGGAAGATTTAGGGGACTTGTCATGAAATGGAAAAGGGCACCCTAATTAGAGACTTTGGGAAAGAGTTTCATTAATTGCTGAGTTGGCAGTGCTGAGTTGGCAGTGCTGAGATTGGGGTACAATGCAAAATGCAATTGAGATTTGGGCAGTTAGTAATTACACAATTGAGTTGACACGAGCAGGAATTGCAGGGATTAGAGTTGTTTAAAATTGGTCGTGAAGTATTAAGGAGTACACCCAAATAAACTTGTGGTGGAATGAAGACCCAATTACTGAACCATTTGGCATGAGAATCCTTGTGTTCCTCTCTGCGGACCTGGCTTCAATGCCTATGGTATCTATAACAATCTTGCATTACTGGCTGATTCCTGTCTTATAATCCTAATACTTTTTGTTGCTTGCAATGAACTTATGGAAAATATTATTTGCTGGCACTAGCACTGTGCAGCCCGTTAACATTTAATTTGTTTGTGTGCGTTATAATTCACCGGAATTCCTTGTAAGTAGATATTAATTATAAGCACAATTCTTAATTCGTATAAGTCACTAGCCGTAAATAACATTTTGAAAATATCCTATCCACTTTCTTTGATATTCCATGCACCACATGAAGTAATTTTTCAAACTACTATTAAGGTAAAATAGAAATATGAGACTGCTGGAGCATCTTGGAAAACTTGCATGTGGAGGCAAATGGGTAATTGACATACCCAAAGGAATAGTTGACATTTTGGTTTGAGAATGTTCCAAAATGCATGGTGGCGCAGTCATAGAGTTGCCGGCTCACTGTGCCGGAGACCCGGGTTTGATCCTGTCTATGGGTGTTGTCTTAGCATGTATTATGTTCTCCCCATGACCTGCGTGGGTTTTCTCCGGGTGCTCCGGATGTCCCACACTCCAAAGACATACATGTTTGTAGGCTGGTTGGCTTGGTAAAAGAGCTGTGTCGCTAAACTAAACTAAATGTTGACAGGACACATTGAAAACAGCCAATTTGGTCTTTATACCAGCGTTTCAAAATGTGTCAAATGAGCTTCGACCTGTCTTCCTGTTTAACCTTGCAATTCATTTCTTTACTGGTGCATATCTTTATCTGGTCAAAGTCCCAGCTTTTTAGTGTTTTGAGAACTTTAGATAAGAATTTTCAGAAACCAATCAATGGGCATGGTTTTTACTGTGCATTATTTCCTTCTATTGATAACCATTTTAAGAATTAAAAAATATCCTTTGCTGACCAAAGACTTTTACGCACGTTTATTCATTCAGTTTGTGGACAAGCTGTATAGTAAGCTTGAAAATGTTCACTCAATAATAAGTACAAAGATTATGACATTAGAAAACAATTTTATGCACAGAACAAGCGACATAATCTCATATCGTCAAGTCCTATTAAACATTGGCACTCAAAGAAAATCATATACTGTCTGTATATAATTTATAGTTGTGTTCGTAAAAAATCACTGAACTTTCTATAGGTATTTAAATTGTTCTTGACAAATCGTAATGCCATTTGTATTGTGTGGGGAAATGTTGCGCTTATGCATGAAATGTATTTGGAACAACTGATTTTCTCACAATGGCGACTGCATTCTGGGAACTAAATATGATGTTTCGAGTCCTGTTGGAAGGAGTGTAGATTGAAAATTGATCACAATATGTGAAAAGAAAATTTCAGAAGTGACAGCTATTCTTACTATGGTTTGTATAAATGCAGTCCAAACCTTCTCTGAAAGAACTTTGCAAGCATAAACTAAATCGTGTTACCAAAACTTGAGCTCACAAAACATTCTTGGTCTCTTTTTATCTCCTCTTTTAGGACATGGTGTCCCAGGACTGTTGCTGATAAGATCTGTGTGGCCTTCATTCTTTGCCTTTGGTACTACACACATTTTGAACTTGTACACAATGCAGCTGGACAGTGCCTAATGCTTGAAGTGCATGGTGTCATGGACGGGCAGAATTATCAGCAGAACCATCAAACTGACACCGCAATGTATGGTCTGCCACATATCCAAGCCCAGTTCTGCCCCCGTGGAACAGAGGTAAGATTCCCTAAATAAATATTGGCGAGATGTTGGTAGAAAATTGCATTCAGTTGCAATCGGGTTGCTTTATAGTTATATATGCAGCAAGTTGACCACCTCAGCTGGTCATTTCCCTGCACGTTGCCCATATCTCTCAGCCATTCGTATCTTCCTACCTGTCCATAAGTATTTAAAACATTATAATTGTACCCTGCCATACAGCTTCCTTGGTAGTTTTGTTCTATCTACTCACCATCCCTGTGTGGGGGGGGGGGGGGGAAGCTCTGGCTCTCGGGACCCTTTTAAATCCTTCCCCTCTTATCTTAAACTTGAGCCTTCTAGTTCTAGATTCCCTATCCATGAAAAAAGACCACGAAATGCCCCACACAGAGCTGCCAAGTACGACGGATGTTCCGTGTTTTGTACAGAAATGCAATAAGAATACGGATGTATGGATTTGCTTTAGTAAAATACGGATTTTTTAAAATTCGGCCCAACCTCCTGTTTCATCTTAGAGATAATGGTTTGTGTTCCATAGTAAAGCAGAGGCAAGATGAAATGCTTTTCTGTGGAAACCTAAACCAGATCAGGATGCTCTGTGGTCTTATAATAATCAGAGACAAAGTATTTTTGTAAGAATAAAGCAGACAACAGATCATGGTTGCAGACTGGGCGATCGTTTCGTGGAACACCTTCACTCAGCCCGCCTGAACCTACCTGATCCCCCGGTTGCTGGACACTTTAATTTGCCTTCCCATTCCTACACTGACCTTTCTGTCAGAGGTCTCCTCCATTGTCAAATGCAAATTGGAGGAACAGCATCTCATATTTCACTTGGGCAGCTTGTAGCCCAGTGGTATGAATATTGATTTCTCTCGCTTCAAGTAGCCCCGGCCATCCCTCTTGCTCTATCCCTCCCCCACCCGTCGCACTAGCTTCTCATTTTCACCCTACACACAGCTAGCAATGGCCTTTTTCTTTTATCATTGTTACTTTTTTGCATATCTTTCATTCATTGTTCTTTATCTTTCCACATCACCGGCTATATCTGTCGTTTCCCTTATCCCTAACCAGTCTGAAGAAGGGCCTCGACCCGAAACATCACCCATTCCTTCCCTCCAGAGATGCTGCCTGTCCCGCTGAGTTACTACAGCATTTTGTGTCTATCCTCTGTTTAAACCAGCATCTGGAGTTCCTTCTTACACATCATGGTTGATGCAGTTTTGTGCATTTCACGTGTTTATTGTATAGTGATTATCAAGTCCAGTGTGCCTCTAGGTGAATGGACCTTTTGACAGAAAGCCGACCCTTCCCACAATCTCTCTCCATTGACACAATTGGATTTGTCTCCTTTCTTGATGTTTATGATTATGACACCTCTGGGGAACTCTAATGTGCCTTGCTCATCTCGGACATGGGAGATGAGGTGATAATTGGTGGTGAACACTTCCAGTGTCGTCTTGAATATCTGCGTGCTAAAATGTATTTCCAATCATTGGTGAGGACATTGTGCATGTGTGTAACTAATGCTTGCAGAGCTGCAAGGTGGCATGGATTAGTTGATTTGATGTAAGCAATGTATTCTAGAGCCGTGTTTAATCTATCTTGTCCTTGCGCCGAATGATAAGTATTCAGATCAGAAAGGCAATGTTCACCGGCGTTTTATAAATGGATCAACATCCACTTTCAATTAATTGCTGGTTGATTTGATAATGTTTTATTCTTTCTGGACTTTTGCTGTAACTTTGGCAACTGGAGCCAAGGCAACTGTCTTAAGATAATGAAGAGTCTTTTCCTAGGATCAATGCTTTTCTTAACCGATCAGGTACCTGTTAAATGTTTATTCGTAAGCTTCCTGTTGGCGAGATATCTACAGAAAACTTGTTATCTGACTCATCTGCACAATCCAGCATGGGCATTGTGCTTAAAACTGAATCAATGCTTTTGTAAGAAGTAGGCTAATTGATGCATTGATCTGCTTCCTCTATTGCGTCGAAGGAGCCTTTCTGTACAATGCACACAGGCGTGATTTGTCCTGGTTTGTTGTCGGCACTTGGCACTTGCTGGAGTGCAGCTGGAAGTAGAAGGTGAGGAAGGAAGGAGGCAGCCTCAGTAGACCTTTTAGCTCATCTGACTGCATGAACAGGCTGGAAATAGTCTTGAACAAGTTCAAAATACTGCAAATAGTCGAGGACAATGCAAGTGGGTCTTTCTTGATTAGTTTGTGTCAGAGGTTATGGGGAGAAGGCAAGGGAATGGGGTTAGGAAGGGGAGATAGATCAGCCATGATTGAATGGCAGAGTAGACTTGGTGGGCCGAATAGCCTAATTCTGCTCCTATCACATGATTTTATCACAAGCAACGTCTGTGAAGAGAGAAACAAATCCAATGATTGTGTCTTTTATCGGGATTGACTTTCCATTCTCTAAACCCAATTAGTATAGTCCCAATTCTTCATTTGCATATGGTTTTGTACCTAACCTTTCATTTGTTACTAATCGGAGAACTACCCAGGCTGACCACAATATATTCCAAACTAAATTTCTAAATCAAAGCAATCCAAAACCCCACTTTTGCTTCCTGCCAAAGGCTATTGGGATACCCTGAGGCTGCAGCCTCAAAATGCTAGAAATATCACATCACGTTTATCTTTGTACATTTTCTTTGTGCTGCTTTTGCCTGTCCTAGTGTTCCATCTTATGGCACTGGTACATGCCATGGAGGGAATTACTTTTGAGTATGATCTGAAGGATCGCTGTGTCTAGAAATTTGGCTTGGACTGCATCTTCTGGCATTGAGTTCTGTGCTGGCTGACTACAAAGGCCCTGTCCCACTTACGTGCCTTGGCACGCAAATTACGCGACCTCGTCGTCGCGTTGAGGTGCACGGGCATCGTGTGGCTGCGCAGGGCCGGTCCCACTGAGAAGCACGGAGGGGTATGGAGTTGTGACATCACGGTATTGACGGTATCACGTGGTGCTCCGAAATTTTGTAGCGAACAAAATCTTTGCACGCCACCGGACTGTCGCGTAACTGACGGCCAAAGTGGGACAGGCCCAAGACCCTGGCGCGATGCAACGTCTCACCTCCAACAGCAGCAAAAGCAGGCAAACGATCGCCGAGATCGCTGGGACTCGCGCCGTTGCAGTCCGGAATCCGCCCCCACTTCTACTTCCAGAGCCAAGAAAATTGAAGATAGACAAAAAATGTAGGAGTAACTCAGCGAGATCGGCAGCATCTCTGGAGAGAAGTAATGGATGACATTTCGGGTCAAGACCCTTCTTTCAGACTGAAGAAGTCTCGACCCGAAACATCACCCATTGCTTCTCTCCAGAGATGCTGCCGATCCCGCTGAGTTACTCCTGAATTTTGTGTCTCTATCCTCAAATGACGTCACGCGCTCCAGACGGCTGTGCGAAAGCATGAAGTCGCGTGCGACCTTCGCGGGACCGTCGCGCCTCAACGCGACCACGAGGTCGCATAATTAGAGTGCCATGGACACGTAAGTGGGACGGGCTTAAGTGTCCTGCTCGTGTGACTGTACGAAGATCATGAATGCAGCTATTCTAAGAGAGTACAGATCATTCCTGTTCCATTAACCCCCTACTGATCCTTCTTTGCATCCTCAGTTCTGTTGGAGAGGGATTTGCTGTGTTAGGGGCACTGAGTAGGCCACCTTGGTCTCAGCTGGATTGGACCAAACCTAACTAATGCAAACAGCACAGCAGCAAACACTGCAGTGAAAGCTGAGATGTTTGCCCTTTAGTTCTGCCTTAATACTGCACCACTGAGGTCCCAATGGTTGCCAGATGCTTCCATTCTCCAAAAGCTGAGCTCCAAGAACTGTACAAACCCAAGCATGAGGTTCTTGTATGATTTCCATGCTGTTTGACATGACGCATAGCTTTGTGGCTATGTTCTTAGCATTTCATTAAGTTTGTAAATGCTGCTTTTTGTAGGTTGCCCTATCAAATCCTTGAGTAGATGGGTTCACGTGCAAACGTGCAGGCAAGGAACAGCATTATCTTATTCTATACCGTGACAGTAGTTCAGTCAGAATGGCAGCCAAGTGTCTGGGTTTTATAAGGTTCAATTAGCATTATTATATCTGTGCACTTTTTTCATCGCCAATTTATTTCACGTACATGTCCAGTTCCCTTTTGAAAGTTAATCATGTAAAATCTGTACTTCGATGACTCTGCATTATGATTTAATATGACATTCACCCCTCTCTCTTATTCTTTTACTGGTAATCTTAAATCTGTAATCTCATTCTGTTTGATTTTAAGAGCGTCTTAAATTTTCTCCAACCTTGTTTTGTGTTTTAAGAAACAATCCTAGAATTTCCATTCTCGCTGCACGGCCATTGTTCTGGTAAATCTCTGCCAGTTTTGAACCATTCCAAGAGCATTTTGCCCAGAATTGGACAGAATACCTAACCAGTGGCCTTAGGAGATTTAGCTTAATATTTTTTTAACGAGGCATAAAGTACTAATGCAAAGATCTCATTGACATTTTTTTTAAGCAACTTTCTCAGCATTCATACCCGATGTAGATATATGTCAACTCTTTAAAAAAAATAGTGGTGACATTTAACATTTCTACTCTGCCTTTTAAAATGTATCACTTCAAAAAATTAGTTTTCATCTTGGAGCTATATGAACATATAGTACCGTTTTAATAAATGAATAAATACTTAATGTTCACTGGTTTTAATAAATGCAGGTCGAGGGCATGCCGCAATTGTGGAATTTGTGATAGAACACAGATCTGTGACGCATGACAAAAGTGCTGAGCACAAAAGCTTACCAGCCTTACTGCCCAATTAATTTGATGATTAGATAACCCCCCAGATGTCCACATTTGTCAGACATCACGATTTTGATGCATGATATTTTTCCCTCTGGATTACATGTTCAATGTCTTTAGTTAATAGTGATTTGATGGAAAAGGGCATAAGTCAGTAGACCAATTGGTGAAGTGCTCTGTAACGACAATGAAGTAAATAAAGACATATAATATTTCTCTGGATGGGGAGTGGCAATTGTTAATAAAGTTAAGTGGATTTGCCCAGCTGTCTTGTAGTCATTGCTTATTCATGGACTGCACCTGCTCTGCATTTGCAGCACGGTGTTATGCGTGCTTCACTTTTATTAATGCAGGGTTGCATGGCTATTTTTTTTGTGGAATATTCCTGCACTATATTGATTCGCTAAGACCGTTTCCTAACGTGCCAACTTTACTTGTTGTACTTTATACATCATAATTTCTTAACTTGCAATATACTATGTTGCCAAAGAAATAGCCAGTAATTTGGTGCTGGTTGCAGAAAGCTGAGGAGCATGTTCCTAATTAAGCAAATTGACAGTTAAACTCAGACTCATTTAACCATTGGCTATTTAATAATAAGCCATTGCATACTAAAACTTTGATAATATAATGTCTGACATTTCTGTATCAGAAGAGCAAGCCCGCATTATCCATGTATTCATGGACCTGCACATTTGAGGTCAGATGAGAATCACTAGATGTGTGGGCCTGGTGTGCATTTAATGTTAGTATTGCTGACAAAGAGCAGTGAAGGAAGTGGGTCAGGAGCATGCTTAAGTTTGCAGTCAGGGCCCAGAATTCTGTCAGGAATGTTTCAGCTTTACTAACAAGGTGAAACTCACCGGGTCTCAGTCACCCACTCTGTTTAAGCTCACTGGGTTTTATGGTACTATATTGTATAAACTGTATGAAAAATTGAAAAATATGAATAGCATCCCTTAGTGTGGACAATGTAGTAATCGGGCACCACAAGTCCAGAGTGCAACATTATCAAGAGTTTTACAGTCCCCTTTTTTTTCAGAGAGGACGCCAAGTTCGTATAACTGAGTATAATCTGCCAGAATAGAAGGAACATAAACCTTCAAGTAAATGCCCATGTTTTGTCAGCTAGTAATGTGCTGAATTGTGCTGGCTGGAACAGGGAAATCTCAGTTATTCAGAAGTGAACAAGCTCGCTCTATATCTGACACTCAGTGATATAAGTCATTACATCTGTCACTTTTGTCATTTTATTTTTTTAAAAACACAGTACTTACAGGCTTTTTAGTAGTTTTTCAGTGTCTGAATTTTAGAGTCTTATGTTAATAAAAAAACACCTCACTCGTTTTAAAGGCATAGTTATATCCCAGCTTTGCCTTCTGCCAGAAGCTGTCAAGATGTTCTGGGGCGGTAGCCATGTTGGTACAGCACCTGAACATCTAAACCTCACTACATCTTGCCAGTTGCCGTATGCATATGGATGATTAGTTGGATCTGTCAGCCATTCAACAACTTCTGGATTTATGAAAGGGTAATATTGGGTTAAGCAAAACCGATTCTAGACTGGGTGAAATGCTTTACGGATATTTTAGTATTATGTGCAGTTTTTGGAGAATGACGCATGGTTATGAAAATAACTTTGCAAATTAAAGACATATATTCACGGTGTTAATGACACGTTGAGTTAGAAACCACGGTGTCATCGGGATTCCACTGAGTCCCATTTTAGTGCTAAATTTTGGTTGCAAGATCTCACGTAGCTTCATGTCTGAATACTGGAGTTTGGCCATTTCTTTGATTTTTGCTTTGCGTAGTGTTCAATTGGGAATGTGCAGTTATCACAGCTGAGTGAGCAACAAAAGTGGAGTAAAGTGTAGCTGTTAGAATTATGTTTCCAGTAGCACTACTTTAAGGATGGCTCATTTGCAATAATCTTGGTCAAGTGGCCATTGTTTGAGTTTCTGTGAAGGCCCAAATGTCAAAAGTTCCAGATTTTTGCCTCTTGTTTCGTGCAGGTATAGTTCAGAAACAGTGGAAATGGATAAGTGCGCACTTAACAAATTAAAAACTGCTTTAATTTCAAAGTTTGAGAAGATTTAATCATATGTTCTGCTAAATTTCCATCCCAAGCTAGTTCAAAAGCTGAACCAACTGACCAGTGTTGTGTTGCCCAGGATCTGTGCTGGGTCTGCTGTTTGTGATCCAGTCAATAATATAGAAACAAATGGTTAGTAAACTTGCAGATGATACCTAAATTAGTGATATAGTGAAGAAGGCTACAAACGGTTCTGGATCAACTTGGGAAGTAGACCAAAGAATGGTATATGGATTTTGAGGTGATAGGTTTTGGTAAATTAACCCAGATTAGGATCCAGTAAATGGTTGGATCCTGGAATGTATATAGGCAGAGAATTAGGGGTACAGGTACACAGTTCCCTGAAAGTGGTATATAGGTGTACAAAGTGATTTAGGAGTTTGGTACATTTATTTGTAATGGCCCTGTCCCACTGTACGAGTTCATTCAAGTGCTCTCCCGAGTTAAAAAAAAATTAAAACTTATAGTAAGCAAGTAGAATGAACGTAGCGGGTACGTCGGAGCTCGGGAACGTCTCTTAGCGGCTCTTAACGCTAACAGCAGGTACTCGGGAAACGCGGTAGCTCGGGAAGATTTTTCAACATGTTGAAAAATGTCCACGAGAGCCCTGAGTACCTGCGAGTGGCCATTACCGTAAATCTCCGAGTTCGAATCAGGGCAAACTCTGGAGAACTCTTTGAATGAACTCGTACAGTGGGACAGGGCTTTAAGGGGATTTGGTGCAGCTGTTGGGACGTCATGTTTCAGCTGTATGGTAGTGAGGCCACATTTGGAGTAATGTTTATAGTTCAGGTCACTTTGGTATCAGAGGAATGTCATTAAGTGGAAAAGATTTCCCAGAATGTTATCGGGACTGGCGTTTGAGTTATAAGGAGTGACTGGATAGGATATGTTTAGAAGGATATAGGCCAAATGCAGGCAGATGGGGCTCGTTCAGCTGTAAATCCTGGTTGACCAGGTTAAAAAGGGCCTGGTTCCATGCTGTACGACTCTGGCTCTTTATTATTTCTGGAGAAGAAGGAAGAGGCATGTTCCAAGTGAGGAGTGAAAAGTTGTGTCAATTGAACCCTGGTGACCTGCGTGTGGGTGCTTTTCATTTCACTTGGAACATGCCAGCAAACCTCCATCAAAGTTGAATGCTTGCAACCAGAGAGTTATGGATACAAATCCATGTGCTCTTGGCTGTCAATCAATTGTAAATATGTATAAAGGTAGTAAAAAAAAAAACACACGCATGGCATTTCTGTTGCGTTTACATTATATTTTTGATTTTTCACAAGTCCCCCAAATTTATTTGTAACAACTGGGCGGAGGCTCTAAATCGTAATATGTATTATTTAAAAAATTCCCAACTTGTTTATGTCCCTTGAATGACACGGGTTGTCTTTTATAGGCCCGAATGCATCAATGCATATTCCTGATTTGAAATTATAGTGTGGGCTGCAAGGATTGTTTTATGTAGTTAGTACAGGTGACCCTTGGTTTGGGTTTGGGGGGGGCAGCGTTCCAAGGAAGTGATCCATGTCAATATTCCCCATGATGTGGAGTTGCCTCCTCTGCGCTCTCATTAAATTATTTTTAAAATAGTGTTGATTTTATGTACAAATTCCATTGGACAATAATGTTGAAGTATCATTCCAAAATCTTGACAAGCACAATAAATTCAAGATTAACCTTTTTCATTTGATTAAAATTTAATGTTTCGTTTAGCACAATTGATTCTCTGCGGCTAAGGATTTTTTCCACTGTTGGTAAACCTTATGAATGTAAGTGATTTTTAATTGTAACATCAGCATTTCTGACAATCATATGCAGCGTCACTATACATAAGGCATATCTCCTTATTAAATTGGCCATTTTGGAATATTCCTTCTAGCCATGACATGTTTTGAAGTAAACTTTAATGCAAATTCTTTTTCGATTTGCCACTATTCTGTGAATGGACTCTTGGGTATTGAGTCGGTGAGAAGTTGTAATCGTATTGAATGACATGTCAAAAATAAATGGTGGAGTATCTTATTTCTGTTACTATTTCTTAGTTTAGTTTGTTTATTGTCACGTGTACCAAGGTACAGTGAAAAAGTTTTGTGTGCAAACCAGTCAGCAGAAAGGCAATACATGATTATAAATATAATAAGTTGACTGTTTAGTGCAAGATAAAGTCTAGTAAACTTTGACCAATGATAGTCCGAGAGTCTCCAAATGAGGCAGATAATAGCTTAGGACTGCTCTCTAGTTGGTGGTAGGATGGTTCAGTTGACTGATAACAGCTGGGAAAAACTGTCCCTGAATCTGGAGATGTGCGTTTTCACACTTCTATACTTTTGCCCGATGGGAGTGGATAGAAGAGGGAGTGGCTGGATTATGCTGGTGGCCTTGCTGAGGCAGCGTCGGTTGTAAATGGAGTCAATGGAAGGGAGATTGGTTTGCGTGGTAGTTGGGGCTGTGCCCATAATTCTCTGCAATTTTGTGCGGTCTTGGCTGGGGCTTTTTCCAAACCATGCTGTGATGCATCCTGATAAAATGCTTTCTATGGCGCACCTGTGGAAGTTGGTGAGAATTGTTGGGCACGTGCAGAACCTGCAAAGCCTTCTAAGGATATAGAGGCGTGGGTGTGCTTTCTTGGTCGTTGCTCTAATATGGGTGGTCCAGTTGATCCTATTTACTCCTAGGAATTTGAGGCTTTCAACCATCTCTACTTAGATGCTATCAATGCCAACCGGGGGTAGGTGTACTGCTTAGCTTCCTGAAGCCCATAAGAAATTAAACAAACTGAAAATTAGTCATTTGTTTAATGGATTAAATTCCAGGAAGGAGAATGTTTGTTGCTTAAAGATGCTAGTTAATGCTTACCCAGCCAGTGTTTGTATTGTACACGTTTTATCCCTGAATGTGGTTCAGCTGTAATGGTGATATCTTTTAAGGGATTTCAAAGTGGGCATGCGCAATGTGAGGGCATAAATTAGCAATGTTACAAAATTTTGAGGTGTTAAAAATCAAGTCTGCAGTTTATCCCATCAGATAAAGCATAAAAAGAAGTTTAATTTGACACCAAATTTACTTTCATATCTTCAATATTAAAAAAGTTATGGCCATTTTCATACTCTGAAATTAGCATCTTGTTCCCCATTGCCTTTCCATTGACTTAACTCAAAAGCTGTGATCTAGGACAGTCAAAAGCCCATAACTTTCTTAAAAATTAAGAGCTCAATGAAATTTTCAGTTGTGAAGCATTCTGAAACAAATATGAAACAATCTTACTTGGATGACCTGGAATTAAAGCATATAATTAGTTAGATACCTAATTGTTGCTAATTACAAAATTCAATGACTAGATCTAAACATCAATCCATTTCTTAAGATAAGATAAACATTTTTAAATTGCCTAAGTGTCCAAATAACATTCACACAATAATTCACAATATAACATGATTTTTAAATCTCATTTTCATGACTTTATAGGCCAAATGGAAGGAATTTAGTTTTTAATTCCTGTAAATTAATGGCCGTTTAAATCAACGCGAATGGGTTTTAGTGGAATGCGGTGGATTAGAACATTGCAGTTTGCGGTGAAGTCGGCAGGGAAAATACTGCCGGTTCGTATATATTTTTTGTCCCCATTTCGCAACATGAAAATGTGATTAAATGCTTCCTAAGAAGCAGGTTTTTATGTAAAAATAAACTTGGTATTTTATTTTCTCCTCTACGTAAAATCCTTCCCGTTGTCGGCGCTCACGGCTTTAGAAGATGATTTTTAAATTGCTCTCGCTAATAAATCTAGCGTAATTTAAAAATACCTTCATAAATCAAATGTCAGAGCGATATTTCTTCAGCAACGAAATCCCCTGACATTGATCGATTTGCCCTGTCTGAAGAAAAATGGCACTTTAAACACGTCCTCCCTCTGATAGGCGCCAAAGGCACGCACACGGGGATCGGCAGAACTGCAGCGCTGCTCAAGGTAAGTTTTGTAACATACCTACATAAATATGGAAGAGGTGGTCATTCCAAAAAAAAGCTGAACTAATAAATCTGTAGATATAAAACAAGTTAGCATTTTCAATGTAATTTGCTAATTCATAAAACTGAATGATTACCCATCTCTGTCATATTCCCCACAAGCAGAAAACTCTTGCATCAACAAAAATGCTGTTGGCCAAAGATAGGTTTGTGACTACCGTGCTGTCGTTTCAGTGAAGGAACCACACACAGCCACGTGTGAAAGCTTCGGATGGGGGACTTGTCACATTCCTCTGAGTCTGGGAGTAAGCTAAAAGGGCAATAGATGATCTTCTTTCTGTCATACTGCAGTTTAATGTATTGCATGACTTGCCTTTTCAGACATCATTGCCTTGCCAGTATCATTCTTTGGAAGATTGATTTTGCAAGGTTTTTTTTTTCAAAGCAGCTGAAGCTTTTCATTATGATAACAAGTAATGTCCAGGCCTATTCAGTAGTTTTTAACCGTTAGTCTTATTTTGGAGGTTTCTTTCATTAGAGTAAGTGTGACATTTTCAGCCAATCTCAATATTAGTCTATTCTAGCTGCAGCGTGGTACTGGATCAGGTTTGGGTTCATTGCTGATGTCACCCACTCCACCCATAAAAACAGTCTTCTAATTTGGCTTTTACTGATCTTTTTTTTGATCTTTCTTCCAGTTACATGACTCCAAATTTGTACTCTGACTGATGACCCTGTCCCACTGTACGAGTTCATTCAAGAGTTCTCCCGAGTTTGCCCTGATTCGAGATTTACAGTAATGGCCGCTCGTAGGTACTCGGGGCTCTCGTGAACATTTTTCAACATGGTGAAAAATCTTCACGCGTCTTTCTGAGCTTACCGCGTTTCCCAAGTACCTGCCATTAGCGTTACGAGCCGCTAGGAGACGTCCCGAGCTCCAACGTACCTGCTACGTACATTCTACGTGCTTCCACGAGCTTGATTTTATTTTAAACTCGGGAGAGCTCTTGAATGAGCTCGTACAGTGGGACAGGGCCATTAGCCTCTTCAAGCAAGTAGAATAGTTTAACATGCCTTCAAGTACATTACCTAACGTCCTCTGTCTGACGATAGGCACAGTATTCCCTGCTTGATCTTTGAATCCTTTCCTAAATAAAGGCTTAATATTAGCCACAACCCATTCTTCCAGTATGCATCTTTGGCTAAGGAAGCTATAAAAAATTAATCAGAGGCCCCAACAATTGCTTCCCTTGCTTCTCGCACCCTTCTCGGATACACTTGGTCAGGCCTCGAGGATTTGTCCACCTCAAGATTACCAACACCTCTGATATTTTCCGACATCATTCTCTGAATTCCCTAGTTTCTGTAGCATTCTGTGTCTCCACGCATAAATGACCGCACTGATACTTGAGGAAACCTATTCACCCCAGTTACCCCTTTGCTTGTTATATACTTGTAGAATCTTTTGGGATTCTCGTTGACCCTATCTACCAAGGATATCCATTGTCCCTTTTTTGCCCTCATGCAGCCCTTTTATCCAAAGGGTTTCCCTATATCCCAACTGTACATTCCTACCATGTGCCTCCTTTTTGTGACCAGAGCGTCAATATACCTGGTAAGCCATGGTTCCCTAATCCCGCCACCCATGTCCTTCATTCAAACATGAACTCTCCTTATCAGGAGGAAGTCTCGTATAGCCCCATCTTAAGAAGGGCGTGCCCCCTCTCTGAAAGGCTGCAATTAACCTCAGTTAGTTGGCAATGGCTATTGCCAGGTATAAAGAAACTGAAATTGAATTCTGTGCCAACAAATTCCCACACAAAAATAAACCTGGGCCATGTTTGTACTTTCCAGCTCCAAAGTTCATTGATAAGCACAGCTCAGAAATAGGTCATTCAGTTCATGAATATGTGGCGGTTCTTCTGTTGATCCAATAAATGGCAATCCCCAATTTCCTCCCTCCTGATTTTTTTTGAAATTTTCAAGTGAATCTGTGATCTATTTAGGATTTTGTTGCATACCCTTTGCATGCAATGACTGCTTGAAGTCTGCTATTCATGGACATCACCAGTTGCTGGGTGTTTTCTCTGGTGATGCTCTGCCAGGCCTGTATTCCCTTCAGTTTTCGCTTCAGCATATGAAAGGCATGCTCAATTGAGTTAGATCGGGTGATTGACTTGGCTACTCAAGAATTGACCATTTTTTAGTTTTGAAAAACTCCTTTGTTGCTTTAGCAGTATGTCTGCGATAATTGTCTTGCTGTAGAATGAACCGCCGGCCAATGACTTTTGAGGCATTTGTTTGAACTTGAGCAGATAGGATGTGTCTATACACTTCAGAATTCATTATGCTACCACCATCAGCAGTTGTATCATCAATGAAGATAAGTGAGCCAGTACCTTCAGCAGCCATACATGCCCAGGCCATAACATCCCCACCACCGTGTTTCACAGATGAGATGGTGTGCTTTGGATCTTGGGCAGTTCCTTCTCTACTCCATACTTTGCTTTTGCCATCACTCTGATATAAGTTAATCTTCGTCTCATCTGTCCACGAGATCATTTTCAAGAACTGTGGTTGCTCTTTTAAGTAGTTCTTGGCAAACTGTAACCTGACCTACGGGATACTGAGTTGGATGATCAGCCATGATCATATTGAATGGCGGTGCGGGCTCGAAGGGCCGAATGGCCTATTCCTGCACCTAATTTCTATGTTTCTATGACCATCCTATTTTTTGCTGACAGTTTTATTCTCGTTTCTCCATCTCATAATTGCTTATTTGATTTTCATTGGCACAACTTTGGTCCTCCTGTTGAGAAACACCAATAAAAGTTTGCAACGGTGATGGGAAGACTGGAGGAATGACCAGGAGCTGAGAGCTCTCTTATGCCTCTCTACATAATGCTATTTTGATTCCATTAGCGTTATTGTTCCTGGGAACTCGTCCTGAGCACCCAGTGAGTTTACTGTTGATTTGTGAATCTTGTTTCCATTCTGTTTAGCAAAAGGGCCTGTCCCACTTTCCCGAGTTACTCACAAACTCCCCCGAGTTTTCCCCTTGATTCGAACTCGGCGAATGTCCGTAGCGAGCTCGTAGGAGCCTGTAGGAGTCCGTAGATGTTTCGTAATGGCTCGTAATGCCAGCCGTAGGAACGCAGGGCATCGGGTAAGTCGGGACGTTTTTTGAACATGTTGAAAAATGTCCACGAGTTTAAAAAAATAGCCCCGAGTACCTACGAACGGCTATTACCGTAATTCTCCATTAATAATAGTGCATCACAGCATAAGTAAAATGGATCGACATTGTTATGAAAGATTTCTGTCCACTTAATGTGACTGATTTTCTTGCTAGATTTAGCAGTGGATGCATGTCAATTTATGTTTAATTAATGTTTGCCCTAACCAAAACAGGGCCTCCTCATGAAATTGTTATTCTGTATTAATAACAATTAATACATAATATTAATTCTGTATTAATACAGATCTTACTGTATTACAAGTTACCAAACTTTATAATGGATGGCAGACACCACAATTTACAAAAATCTAAAGATTCCATCAGTAGACTATATAGCTTTATGCACCTATTGCTGAACCCTTTTTCTTCTATTTAGTCTTTTTTCATTTTCAACCCAGCCAGACAAGTTTGTAACAGATGTCTTTGTTTCCTAGTGCTGGGACAATGGCATTGCTTGGAATTCCTGCTTAGTTGTGGGAATCCATTTCTGCATGAGAAAATCAGGTAAAGGTGTTTGCTTCATTGTTCTAATTTCCATTCAATTGCACTCTAGGGTTTGTACATCAGAATGTCTTCATGTAAATTGGTGGTAAATGCTCTTGCGTGCCATGGCATGACTAAATCAGGAGCAGCTGAGGCGGAACCTTCCTGTAAGATAGTGGATCAAAATAAAAATGAAACTACAGACCTGAAACCAAATGCTGCCAATGGAAAATGAGTTTGATTGGTCTGAAAGCGGAATGATAGGTAGATTGCAACTCAAAGCAGAGCTTTGCAGCTGGGGCACCCTAAGGCTGGAAAGGGGAATGCTGTAAAACAGTTTTTAGTCAATAATGGTTGACGGATGAACGGGAAGTAAAAAAATGGCATGAAGCAAACCAAAGGGCAACAGATGCGCTGCTAGGAGAGCTGCTGCCAAACAGCACTAGAAATCCTGGTTTGAGCTTGACCTCGGATTCTGTCTGTGTGGAGATTGTACATTCTGTTTGTGAGTTCGTGGGTTTCCTCCTTGTTCAGTTTCCCCAACATCCAAAAAATTCAGGTTTGGAGGTTAATTGGTCTCTGTAAATTGTGCCTAGTGACCAGGCTTTCATTAGATCATGTGATAGGAGTGGAATTAGGATATTTTGCCCATCATGTCTACTCCGCCATTCAATCATGGCTAATCAATCTCTCCTAATCCCATTCTCCTCCCTTCTCTTCCCCCCCCCCCCCCCAACCTCTGACACCCGTACTAATCAATAATATATCTATCTCTGCCTTAAATATATCCACTGACTGCCTCAACAGCCTTCTGTGGCAAAGAATTCCACACATTCATCACCCTCTGACTGAAGAAATTCCTCCTCATCTCCTTCCTGAAAGAACGTCCTTGAATTCTGAGGCTATGACCTCTAGTCCTAGACTCTCGCACTAGTGGAAATATCCTTTCCACATCCACTCTATCCAAGATTTTCAGTATTCTGCATGGTTGTTGGTGTGGATTGGATGGGCCGAAGAGCCTGTTTTCATGCTGTATCTAGCAATCAAATATTCCAGATGTGAATTCTGTAGATGCAAACTCTTGATTAGCATGCATTTTGTCTTGAAGTAAAGATTAATGACGACAGATCCCATTTCTTGTACTATATTGATTCAGGACATGAATGGATTATGCCAGTGGTAAAGCTATTTTCCGAACATATAGCCAAACCTCTGCCATTCCACTTAAAGTTGTCCTGTTGGGTTCAAAGGGCTTCATTGTGTTCTTCTCTTGTGGAATTACAAAAATCTGTTTGTCTTGAACTTTCATCTTGGTTTTCCAATTTCCTTGTTGGCAGCAGATCAGCAGCAACTGGAGAGACAGTGTAAGCAAACTGCCTATACAATGTCTCCAGGATTTCCATCAACCTTATGACAAATGAAAGCGCACAGAACCCTATGGAGTTTACTCTGCATCACCATTCCATGAAAATAAATGTTTATGCAAGCTCTATGGCATTACAACAAGAATAATTCATGACTTTGCAAAGAAATGACCAGGAGTGAAAGCACCCTGTCTTTGTATTGCTCTTTATAATATTTATATCACATAATTTTGTTGTGATTCTGACTTTATTATCTAGGCTTCTGTGAATTTCTTTCCCATTGCCATCATTGTTGCAAGATTTTCCCTGTATGACTGTTTTGAAATCCGTGTTCAATGTCATAAAAATGTTGAAATATTCCACCAGTTTCAGGAAGTTTTCAGGTTATTTCAACCCACAAATTTGCCATTAGTTTATCGAATAAAAACATTCAGAATGTGGCACAAACTGAGAAGCAATTAAAGGTAATGTGGCAAAAAAGGGGGAATATGCTTACTGAAGAATGGGGATCATTTGTGATTTTTCAAATCTGTATTGGAAAAATGTATTTCATGGATTGGAATTAAAGCGCAATTGTGTATCCACTATTTACTATTCCAATGTACCAGACAAATAAATATACCCATTCCTATGTAACATACTATTTCAAATACGTTAGGTAAATGTAAGTAGTTTCATGCTGCTGCACAATGAGGTGCATAGTCTGATAAATGTTGCCTAGGCAACACCATTTATGTAAGTCAGTCATTGTGTCATTTGGTGTTGGTGAGAATTTGCTGTGCATCTGCCATTATCGCAGACACTTATTTCAGTAAAATCTCATTACCTGTAAAATGTTTTGACGAATGGGTAAGATAAAGGATACTATCGAAAACCAGTTTGTCTAATAATTGTAATCTGTAAATGTGTTTGTGAAACGTGTTTGTGAAATGTGTAGGTTGCTGACTAATTCACTACATCAGTGCTGTGTTTTACCATAAATGAGAAAGTATTTTAAAGATAACGAATTTTGTCTTTCACACCAACTATTTTGTTCAAATAAACACATTTTTAATTTTGTTTACTGCCCTCATCTTTAAATTAAGTATTTTCATAGCTAAATCACCATTTTGGACAAAATAAACATTCACTCACAGGTTCATTGAATCCCTGTAACTCTTGCATAAATTGCCACTTTGTCAAGGGCCTGTCCCGCGATGCGAGTTCACCCAAAAGCTCTCCTGAGTTTTAAAAAAATCACTCGTGGTAAGTACGTAGAATGTACGTGGGAGAACGGCAGGTACTCGGGAAACACGGAAACTCGTGAAGTTTAAAAATACTCATGATGAGGTACCACGAGCTTGATTTTTTTTTTAACTTGGGAGAGCTCTTGGGTTAACTCGCATTGTGGGACAGGCCCTTTAGGCACTTTATTAGTTTCTCTATCACTGCAAGCTTTTTAAAAACAGAATGATTCTTGATTCTGATTTGTGGAATAAATAAAATGAATTGAATTGAATTGCCTTTATTGTCATTCAGACCTTTCGGTCTGAACGAAATTTCATGGCTGCAGTCATACATATATAAAAAATAACAAAACCACACAATGAACACAAATTTAACATCCACCACAGTGAGTTCACCAGGCACCTCCTCACTGTGGTGGAAGGCAAAAGTCTTAGAGTCTCTGTCTTCTTCCCTCCTTATTCTCCTTCTGTGCTGAGGGGATCCAGGACTCCGATGCTGCCGTCCACCAGGCCCGCGGCTGAGCCTCCGAAACCGGGCTGTCGCCGGAACGCTGGAGCACCGCAGCCCCGAAAGCCAGGTCGCCGCTGAAGCTCCGAAGCCGTGCCGCCGCTGCTGGAAGGCCGCCAGCTCCGCCATTAGGGCCTCAGCACAGACGGAGACAGTGACGGGGGATACGACAAGAAAAGTCGCATCCCCCGAAGGGAGAGACTGAAACCCCGTCCCCCCCCCCCCCCCACACACATACACAACCTAATAAGCCAAAAATAATCACTAAAAACAGGCACGAAGACAAAAATAAAATAAAAAACAGACGAACTGCAGGTGAGCCGCAGCTGCCAAGCAGCGCCGCCACCTCAGGACTGTGAAAATACTATGGAAGTCTATTGCTGGTGCAGCCAGTAACGTTGGCACAACATAGAGTCGGACTACATGATAGGCTCTAGAAACGTGATTTTAATTCATCCCTGGCCTTTGCCAGCATTACTCTCAACAAATAACCTCCAGTAGTCAAACAGTTAAAACTATATACATGACATCACAGGGCATGGTGCCATTGCACTGCCCAATTTTCCACTTGATCTATGTTTCTCTGTATTCTTCGTAACTATCTCTGCTATCTACAATGCCACCAATATTTGTGTGAATAACAGACTTGTCACATAACAGGCATTCTCATATAGTATGAGTCTGTAGCATTCTACTGCAAGTAAGAATTTCATTATTCTGGTGCATTTGGCAGTTAACATCCTTAACTCTTCATAGTGTGCCATAGAGATCAGTGCTGTGATTTTTGTTATAAATATATAAAACAAAGATTGCAACATCGATCTCTATTGTTTGCCACTGGTTACAGACTTCCAGTCAGTAAAGCAATCGTCCACCATCCATTTTGTCAAGATACCCTGGATCCCATGTGCCCTGACCTATTGGAACATTCTATTAAGCAGGATTTTGTCAAAAGCTGTGCTAAAGTCCATGCATACCATAGCATCCTGGGATAGATCTCATCATGTTCTGGGGTTTTGTCCACCTTAATGTTACCCATTCCTTCCATCCAGAGATGCTGCCTGCCCTATTGAGTTACTCCAGCATTTTGTGTTTATCTTTTGTTCCACTCTATCAATGTACACATCTCTTAACTCTCCATCCTCTCCATTCTTCTCGCTAGTGAATAATGACATGAAGTATTCTTTCAGGACTCCACGCACGCATTTCCTTTTTGGTCCCTGAGGGGGCTCTATTCTTTCATTAGCTACCTTCCTACATCTAATATATTTATAAATAAGTTTTGTTATGTTTTTTTAATTTGTTGGCTAGGCCATTTCACATCTTTTTGTTCCCCTAAGATCTCTCCTACATCCTCTAAACCTCAAACAACAATTTATTGTACCTGACGTAGGTTTCCTCTTTCCTGATCAAACCCTCAATTTCCTTTGGTTACTAATGTTTCCCTAATCTTACCCGTGCAGGGATATGCTCACTCTGAACTTTTACTATTTAATATGTATGCTTTCTGACCTATCAGATATTTTTTCCCACTAGTAAGGAGTTTTGGGTAGGTCTGTGTAATAGTTGCCTAAGCCTCTGATGGGCATGGAATTAGCACAAGATAATATTCATATTTATAGCATCAGCTGACAACCTATTAAAAACCATTTTGAATCCTTGTCTGTGTTCAAAGAGGCAAAAAGTACAAAAGTAATGAAGCTGTGCTAGCTGTGAATTTACAAAACACTCAGATCTCGGCTGCAGTAAGCATCGCATTGTAGAAAGGGGCAGAAATGCCATGGAAATGAAATAGATTATTATTGTCACACATACTAAGATAAAGTGGTGAGGGATTTCAGTTAAGTGGATGAGATGGAGTCATGCTGCCTGAAGATGTAAAAACTGATTGGGTAGAAATGGTAAAGATTTGGAATGATCGATTGGACAAAGTCAATAGATATAATGAAGGAGTGAAAAATGCAGATATTGCAAACCAAAAATAAACATGGAAATTGGAAGTGTTCTCAGTTCATGGGTCACCCATGGGGAAAATGTTACTGCTTCATTTTGACCTTCCATCATGATTAATATTTGATGTACTAGATTTTATAAGGCCACAATAGAATCTTTTCATGAATCTTGCCATGTTTATTTTTGTTCAATTTGAACAAAGAAATAATTTCCAAAATTGTTCCTCTCACTGGGGATCTTCCTCCTGCCTGTGGTTAATGGAAACCCAATACCGTGTGAATGACACTCCAGCCATTCAAAGCATTATGTGAGATACTCTGCATGTTCAGATGTACATACAGTGTTCACTGAACACATGTGAATATTTGTTTTAGGTTATACACCGTTTTAGGTTAAATCTGTTTGAGCTATGGTTCTGAAAGATATCCACTCCAATGCTGAGGATGTTTGTTGTTTTGTTCAGCCATCATATTTCTTTACACTGTTCCATCTCCTTCAGAAACACTCATGCAAGCCTTTGTAGCTTCTTGATCCAAAAATTCCAATGATGCCTTCAGGCATCCACTGCACACCCTTTTATAATTGTCAGCTTGCATAAAACTCTGCTTCCTGCATCTGTTAGTAACCTCACTCCCAGCTTCCCCATTTAGAGACTGGCTTTGGAAGTTTGGTGATCATAGAATCATGGAAAATAGGTGCAGGAGTAGGCCATTCGGCCCTTCGAGCCGGCACAGCCATTCAATATGATCATGGCTGATCATCCAACTCAGTATCCTGTACCTGCCTTCTCTCCATACCCCCTGATCCCTTTGGCTACAAGGGCCACATCTAACTCCCTCTTAAATATAGCCAATTAACTGGCCTCAACTACCTTCTGTGGCAGAGAATTCCACAGATTCACCACTGCCTGTGTGAAAAATGATTTCCCCATCTCAGTCCTAAAAGAATTCCCCCTTATCCTTAAACTGTGACCCCTTGTTCTGGACTTCCCCAACATCGGGAACAATCTTCCTGCATCTAGCCTGTCCAACCCCTTAAGAATTTTGTACGTCTCTATAAGATCCCCCCTCAATCTTCTAAATTCTAGCGAGTACAAGCCGAGTCTATCCAGTCTTTCTTCATATGGAATTCCTGCCATCCCAGGAATCAGTATGGTGAACCTTCTCTGTACTCCCTCTATGGCAAGAATGTCTTTCCTCAGATTAGGAGGACCAAAACTGCACGCAATACTCCAGGTGTGACCTCACCAGGACCCTGTACAACTGCAGTAGAACCTCCCTGCTCTTGTTCTCAAATCCTTTTGCTATGAATGCCAACATACTATTCGCTTTCTTCACTGCCTGCTGCACCTGCATGCCTACTGTCAATGACTGGTGTACCATGACACCCAGGTCTCGTTGCATCTTCCCTTTTCCTAATCGGCCACCATTCAGATAATAGTCTACTTTCCTGTTTTTGCCACCAAAGTGGATAACCTCACATTTATCCACATTATACTGCATCTGCCATGCATTTGCCCACTCACCCAACCTATCCAAGTCACCTTGCGGCCTCTTAGCATCCTCCTCACAGCTAACACAGCCCCCCAGCTTCGTGTCATCCGCAAACTTGGAGATGTTGCATTCAATTCCCTCATCCAGATCATTAATATATATTGTAAATAGCTGGGGTCCAAGCACTAAGCTTTGCGGTACCCCACTAGTCACTGCCTGTCATTCTGAAAATGACCCGTTTACTCCTGCTCTTTGCTTCCTGTCTGCCAGCCAGTTCTCCATCCACATCAATACTGAACCCCCAATACTGTGTGCTTTAAGTTTGTATACTAATCTCTTATGTGGGACCTTGTCGAAAGCCTTCTGAAAGTCCAGATATAACACATCCACAGGTTCTCCCATATCCACTCTATTAGTTACATCCTCGAAAAAATCTATAAGATTCGTCAGACATGATTTACCTTTCATAAATCCATGCTGACTTTGTCCAATGATTTCACCACTTTCCAAATGTGCTGCTATCCCATCTTTAATAACTGACTCTAGCATTTTCCCCACTACCGATGTTAGACTAACTGGTCTGTAATTCCCTGTTTTCTCTCTCCCTCCCTTTTTAAAAAGTGGGGTTACATTAGCTACCCTCCAATCCTCAGTTGGTAGCTGGAGCTGCTGGTCCATTGTCTCATATTAATTTGAAAACCCTTAACTCTTCAATGATCTCACCATCCCTATCCCTATCTCTGTGGGATTTCTTAATTTTCCAATTCTGGCCTCTTGCTATCCCTAGTTCTACTTTTCACTATTAACAACATGCCTTCAGCTACTAAGGCCTTAAATACAAATGGTTCTATTATAACCTGTGTTTCCATGCCACAATTTGAACTGGGACAATTAAATAATTGCCTGCTTGATATCTGCAAGAACATTGGGTGCAATAACAATAATAAAAAAATATATACAATAAATTAATAGTTATTCTAAGTAAACTAGACAATGATAGTGCAAAACTCTAAGTACGTAGAGCAACCACAGTGCAGTACTGATGGTGGGATGTGATTAGGGTGGTTCAGGAACCTAATGGTCGATTGGAGTTGTTCTTGAAATGGAGATAACAATTCTCAGGTTCCTGTACCTTTTTCTCCCGATGGTGGAAGCAAGATGAAAGCGTGGTCAGGGTGGTGTGGATCTTTGATGGTATTACCTGCCCCCTTGACGTCGTGCTTCCTGTAGATCCATTCAATGGTGGGGAGGTCAGTACCCATGAGGGACTGGGTAGGCTCACCACTTCCTGCAGCCTCCTTGATTATTTGAATTTCGGAACTAGGTCATGATGCAACAAGTCAGTATAAACCTTTGGTTTCTATCGGTCACTACCTTTCCCTGGGCAGATATTAAGTGTGGTGGATGTGCAGGTGGCAGTGAGAATTGAAAATAGCATTGTATTCCACCATTTACTGGAAGAAGCTGCTATATAGATAAATCTCTTAACTGTAGCAGCTTTAAAATCAAAACTGCAATTTAAATATAAATTTGCTTGTAAAATGTTTTCTCAATCATGGTTCATGTAATGATTACATAATGGCAGACATTTTGAAAGCTTGTTTTAACCATTGAAGAATCCTGAATTATTACTGACCACGTTTCACCTTGAATGGTCTCAAACCATTTACCTCATATTCCGCTTGGGCAGTCTGCACCCGAGCGGCATAAACATTTAATTCACCAATTTCCAGTAGCCCTTGCCATCTCCTCCCATTCTCAGCTCTCCCTCAGCCCTCGGGCTCCTCCTCTTCCTTTTTCCTTTCTTCTTCCCGCCCCCTCCCACCCTACATCAGTCTGAAGAAGGGTTTTTGCCCGAAACGTTGCCTATTTCCTTTGCTCCATAGATGCTGCTGCACCCGCTGAGTTTGTCCAGCACTTTTGTCTACCGGTTTCAAACCATTGCTATTTTTGAAAGTCCCTCTCCCGTAAATTATCTGGAGTGAACCCTAGTCTGTGCATTGCTCTCAAGTCAGCCTAGTTTTAGAAGCACAACACAAGGAGAGGCCCTTCGCCCCACAATGTCTGTGCTGAACATGATGCCATATAACCCATATACCTCCATTCCATGCGTATCCATATGCTATCCAAAACTCTTTTAAATGCGACTAACATAGCAGCTTCAACCACCAAAAAAACACACCCTCCTTTAAACTTTTCCCCTCTCATCTTAAAGGCATGCCCTCTTGGATTTGATTTTATCGTTCAGGGAAAAAGATTCTCACTATCTACCCTATCTATGCCTCTCATAATTTTATATACTTCTATCAGGCCCTCCCGCATCCTCCAGAGTTCCAAAGGAAACAGCCCAAGTCTGTCCAGCCTCTCCCTGTAGTTTATACACTCTAATCCAGACATCATTCTGGTAAAGCTTCTTTCTGAAGCCTCCACATCCTTCCTCTTCAGTCTAAACATGGCTAAAGAGCACAAATTCATCTCTCAAAAGATGACACTAAAGATTTCCATGGCAATAATCCATGAAATTAAGAAGATTAGATCATTTGTGCCTGGAACAACCATTTTGTGATCTACAAACATTCCTATTGTGTCTCGTCCATATATAATGAACAGTAAAATGAAGCTTGGCAAGTTCAGCCCCAATAGTCGAGAGATGGCAGTTGTTGGTTGGTTGACGAACCCCATTACTTTTAAGGAGTAGGCGTCATTTTGGGCCGAGATCTTTCATTAGACCTATTCCTTTTCTCCAGAGATGATGCCTGAACTGCTGAGTCAGTCCAGCGTTTTGTGTCTATCTTTGGTGTAAATCAGTCTCTGTAGTTCCTTCCTAGCCATTACTTTTAACCACGGTGTGTTGTAATTTTGCAAGATTTAAACTAATTATTTGGCATAGTCAGTTGCAAAAAGTGGTTAACTTAATAACTTGTACTAAATTATATCTGAATCATTGTTTCCCAGCTGATGCACTCCCGATAAACAAATATACAATCTTTAAGTGAGCTAAAATTTAGTTCTCAGCAGAGGAACATCTGTTTTTCAGTGGCTAATTCATGTCTGACTTAATTGAAAGGGGATAATTAGAATATTTGAATTTAAAAAAATAAATATTTATGTTGACATAGTCTGTCACTGAACGCCTCTGGAAAATAAATTATTTCATACTGTGATCTGGTAGATGGAATACATTCAGCAGAATCACACAAACATGTTATGGTTTCCCATTCTATGAGCTCAGCCACTGGGATTCACTGTGTGAAAAGAGATTGAGGATAATTTGTTTTTTTGCTAATTCTTTTCATTCTCCAATTGTCTTTCAGAATCAACTGCTGCATTCTAACTTCGATCTCTGGAACCATTTTGTATGCCCCCCTTCAGCATTTCCGTCTACTGCACCTCTACACGATACCCGGTAATTATTAATTGTCAATAACCCGCTCTCTTGAGCATTACATTTACTCTTGGGCTTAAAAGATTTCTTAAGCGTAAAATGGTTGATAAAAACAATAATATCTACATAAAGAGCATTAACTTTACTGTATTTCATTGTACATGGTTCATAAAATGGCGGGTTTAAATCACCCAGGGAGTTACATTTTTTATGTAATTGGAGCTATGTAGAAATACATTGTTCAGTTTATGATAGCTTTAGTATCAATGTGTATCAACGATCTTGTAGTATCTGTAGAAATCAACTTTGTGTTGCGTTTTAATATTTTTGTATCTACATTTGTCAATAAGATACCACATTGCCAGCAATGCCGTTTATGCAATGAGCATTGAATGGAAATCATGTGTCCAGTGTGTGAATGGTTCAATTTTTCTGCTGTTTACGCAGGCAAAAAAAGGAGAAATCCAGTTGGTTTCTTTCAATTGTTTCAGTGCATTTTCAAATTATGGGACGACATATGATTAGATTGAATATACAGCAATATTCGAGGCCTTAAATATCTCAAAACATTTTAGAGCAAATTTTTTTCTCTCAATGTAGTTACTTCAACACATAGCATGTGCTGCACCCAAAATAACTTAGATATTCACAAGTCATAAGGAGCTCGCTTGCTAAATTATGCTTTTAAAGCGTAGCTAAATTTGTCATTTAATTGTGATTTTATCTTCTCATCAATCTTTTTTGTTCCTTATTAAAGGCCCTTAATTTGCATATTTTGCCTTCCTAACCAGTTTATTTTTGCTGCTTACAAATGAAGCATTGCAGATAAATGTTTCTCTGGAGTTCTGAACATTCTGCAAAACCAAAATGAATAATAAGAAAGTGTTTGGACTGGGAATTATGGTTTTGATATCATCATGCTTTGCTTGATGACGTTAACCAGTCTTATTATTTAACATTGAAGCAAAAAAAAGGCGGGCAAAAGATGGGTCCAATGCATGGACCTTGATTACAGGATAAGCCGAGTTAGTGAAAGGGCTTCTTTTGTGGTTATATATTCTCAGATTTAACATGTTCTAATTGATTAAATCTCCACTGTGAAAATCTATTTTTTCAGATTTTAATATTAGAGACTGAAGTATGTGTCTTTGCACAGTGTAGGAGAGGAATCCTTATGTTACCAGATAACATTACAAATTATTCCCACCTTCATAAGGGCACTGACATGAAGTTCTTGAAGTAAGAGGTGACACTATCATGGCACAACATTTTTTTTTACATGGATTTCTCCAGTAGAGACAGCGTTTTTTCTGTTCCTATCATTGTGCAAAAAAATTGAAATTTCTGAATGAAATTAAGTCTTATGTTACGTTTCTCCTGGTAATGGCTTCATCCTTTATTTGGATTTCTATGGCATACCCTTCAGTAAAAGGAAAATCCTTACATAAGCCATCCTATGCCGTTACCTAGCAGTGAATTCAGATAGCCGAACAATTGCATAATTTATATGTAGCTCATCCCTGCTTCTCTAATTTCCAGCCCCACGCAACTTTGTGATTCCAATATAGAGGTGTTTTAGCAGGCTTACCCAGCATAGTATTTCTGTTCCCCATGCACACTCATCACAGTTTTGCTGTTTTAGCCAGAATTTACACTAGAACGCTATCAATAGACATTTAAATGATCAGGCCTACAATTGTTGTGGATTCCGCTCTCCTGAAAACAGGTGAAATCTGGCACAATTTACTGCCCGTCATTTTGGAATCATTTTTAGTTCTTCATTGTCACCAGCCAAAGAGAACAACCGATTTTAACTGCTGGCAGATACAATTTCTGCCATCCACAGGGGTTAACTTCACCAATTCATGTAGTACATGAAGTACATATATAATTTGCATTTAATTTTGCCTCCAGTCCCCAACCCCCCCCCCACCTCTGCCTCTATCTTTCAGTCTGAGGAAGTGTTCTGACCTGAAATATCACCTGTTTCTTTACTCCATGATACTGCCTGACCCGCAATCTTCGGTATAAAAAAAGCAGTTCCTTCTTACACATTTAAAATTGATGCATTGTATCCAAAACTGAGAATTAGAAAAAAATGGCCTTTTTAAAATGCAGACATGAAGTATTCCATCCAGGAAACTATCTAGGAGTTGCCATGACTTGCCTTGTGCTTAAAATCTGATTTCAATTCATTTGTGTTGAGTACTTCGAATGGAATTCCAAGCATGTACAAAGTTTTATATTGTAGCCGTAGGAGTTAAATCATCAAACTTTTGTAAAAAATGGATTTCAAAGAATGTAATGTGGAAAAACATATTAATTGCCTCTGCTTTTAGTTAATTTATGTTACTTTGAAGCGGCTTTAAAATTCTGCCATGACGCGTTTTTATTGTAAATATGGCATGATAAAGCATGCAAGTTATCTGCATAATCGTGATAATGATTATTTTTGGAATCTGAAACTATAATAAAGGAATGACTAACGGCTGAATTATGTTCTACACAACAGTGTGGTGCCACACAGTTAACAACATGCAAGTTATAATCTCCATTTTAATGGTAGTGATAAGCTTATTTTTAATGGGTGGAGTTAATTAAAATGGCCGAGAAAGCAATAACAGTCATAATCAGAATTGATAGAAAATTGAGACATTTTTATTTAAGAAAAAAGACACTGAATGTGACATTTGTTATTTTAATTATTTTGATGACCTTCATAATGGAATACAGGAGTGTCATGTTGGTATACTGACTTTCATATCGATTTATAGACTTTAAACTTTAAAGATACAGTGTGAAAATGATCCCTTTGGCCCGCCTAGTCCACGTCGACCAGCGACCCCCCCCCCCCCCCCCGTACACCAGCACTATCCTACATACTAGGGACAATTTACTTTTTTTTTAAAGGAAGCCAAGGCAGCACGGTGGCGCAGCGATAGAGTTGCTGCCTTACAGCATTTTCAGCGCCCGAGTCCCGGGTTCGATCCCGACTACGGACGCTGTCTGTACGAAGTTTATACTTTTGTACGTTCGCCCCATGACTGTGTGGGTTTTCTCCGAGATCTTCAGTTTCCTCCCACACTCCAAAGCCCTACAGGTCTGTGGGTTTGTAGGGTCATTAATAGGTATAAGTGTAAATTGCAAATTATCCCTTTGTGTGTGTGTGTGTGAAGGGTAGTGTTAATGTGCGGGGATGGCTAGTCAGTATAGCTAGCCGAAGGGCCAATTTTCACACTGTATCTCTAAACTAAACTTAAACTAAGCACTTTAACCTACAAATCTGTACGTGTTTAGAGTGTGGGAGGAAGCTGGAGCATCCTGAGAAAACCCACAAAGTCGCAGGGAGAATATACAAACTGTGTACAGAAAGCACCCATAGTCAGTATCGAATTCGAGTCTCTGGCACTGTAAGGCAGCAACTCCAGCACAGCACCACTGTGCTGCCTGATCTCATATCTCAACGTGATTTTCAACCAGTAAAGTAGTAACACAGATGGTCACTGCTATAGCATGGGGAAGTGAAATTATCCAAGAGGCTGGATATAACTATTTCTCCATGTATTATCTCTCCTTTGCAGTTATTCCTCGGATCAAATAGGATATAAACTGAAGGAAGAAGTCATCCTAGTTTATAGACGTCAAAACTCGGTCCTAGATATCCTGACCAAAAACTCTGATTCACAATGAGAATTTCCTCTTGAGACTTAAAACACTATATCAAACCTTCAAATTTGGTCTGGTTGATGGTCTGGTTGCTAGATGGACTAAGTGGACATCTTTTGGTCTCCAAACATTCTATGATTCTGACGGACTTGTCAACCTGAAACATGAACAGTTAAAGCACAGCTCCTCTGTTGATTGGTAGATCTTTTAAATAGTTTTCACAAATACAACCTATTGCAACAACCTACAAACACTGCATTGTGAATAAATGGTCTTTCTATCTTGGTGACAGTACAGAATAACATCTTTATATGAATTTAAAATTATGAGCAACATATCTAGATAGCTATTTAATTAGAAGCTACTTTTCTCGAAACTACCTGACCTTCGATTAGGTAACGCACGTTAGGCTGCTAGGGAAGATGAGAGCTCATAGTATTGAAGGGAAGATACTAGCATGGACAGCGGGTTGGCTGGATGGCAGAAAGCAAAGAGTTGCATTAAAAGGCGCTTTTTTCAAGTTGGCTGCCAGTGACAAGTGGAGGGTTGATGCTGGGGCCGCTTCTCTTCACGCTGTATATCAATGATTTGGATAAGGGGATTAAAGGCTTTGTGACCAAGTTTGCAGATGATGTAAGCTAGGTGGAAGGGGAGGCAGTGCGGAGGAAGCAAGGACTCTGAAATGGCAGAGAAATGGCAGATGAAATTCAGTATAGCAAAGTCATGCCTTTTGGTAATAAGAATAAAGGCGACGATTTTTTTCTAAATGGAGAGAGAATCCAGAAATTGGAGGTGCAAAGTGCTGGTGCAGGACTCCCAAAAAGTTAATTTGCAAGTCGAATCGGTAGTAAGGAAGGCAAATTCAATCTCAGCATTTATATCAAGACTTCTGGAATACAAAAACAGATATGTAATGCTGAGGCTCTATAAGGTGCTGGTCAGGCCGCATTTGAAGTACTGTGAGCAAATTTGGGCCCCATTTCAGATGAAGGATATGCTAGTTCTGGAGAGGGTCCAGAGGAGGTTTACAAGAATGAGTCCCGGAACGAGTTGGTTAGCATATGATTGCGTTTGACAGCACTGGGCCTCTACTCGCTGGAGTTCAGAAGGTTGAGGGGATACCTCATTGAAACTTACAGAATGATGAAAGGCATAGATAGGGTGGATGTGAAAGGATGTTTTCACCAGTGAGAAAGTCAAGGACCAGGGGTCATAGCCTCTGAATTAAAGGGCACTCTTTTAGAAAGCGGCTGAGGAGGAACTACTTTCATCAGAGGGTAGTTAATTTGTGGAACTCATTGCCAAAGAGGGCTGTGGAGGAAAACTCAGTGGATATTTTTAAGGTATAGATAGACAAATTCTTGATTAGAACAGGTGACAAGGGTTATGGGCAGAAGGTAGCAAAATGGGATTGGGAGGCAGAGATCAGCCATGATTGAATGGCGGAGTGGACTCGATTGTCCGAAATATCTAATTCTACCCGTATAACTTGTGAACTTATTTGATTTGAATGCATTTCAGAAACAAGATTCTTGCTACAATCTATATATTTTTTTCAACCGGTAATTTTATAATACATGACACAAAAAGGAAAAATATATAGATAACAAGTTTAGAAAGGTCAGCAGAGGCATATTTTGGCATCTAAACCTGTTTGATTCTGACAAGGACTTGTGAACCTGAAATGTTAACTTGTTTAGGAAGGAACTGCAGATGCTGTAAAATCGAAGGTAGACAAAAATGCTGGAGAAACTCAGCGGGTGAGGCAGCATCTATGGAATGAAGGAAATAGGCAACGTTTCGGGTCGAAACCCTTCTTCAGACTAACTTGTTTCCTTTCCGCAGAAACAACCTGACCTGCTGTGTGTTCCCAGCACGTCCTGTTTCTTTCTCACGTTAAAGCTTGCAAGTTAGCAGTTTTTTATTTTTATTTATGGGTTCCAGTACTCAATTGGTGATGCTTGTCTTATGCAGTCAATAGATTGAATCTTAATTCTCTTTGATCATGTCTGAGATTAGTAGAGCCAGGATGTTTAGGTGCTAAAAAACTCTGAAATAGGCAGGCAAAAAGGCATAATAAAATTACAAAAAGGCACGAAAAAGGCATGTATTTCCACCACTAAAATATGGTTTAAAATGATAATATAAAGGTATTCTACATTAAATGACCAAAGTTGCCTGGTTGCACATAATTATTAGCATTTTTTCAAATTATCTCGTATTAAACTACGCCGTCTGTCAGACAGAATATGCTTCAGTTGTGAAAAACTTCTTTCTACCTCAGCTGAGGTCACTGGTGCATACCCGAAACAAGCAACCAACTCTATATTCATATCGATGTCTTGTGCATTACAACTACCATTGAGAACTTTAGCTATGTTTTGTATTTATTCAAAATCTTTGTTAGCTAAAATCACTCTCTCTCATTTTCCTTGTATGTCTTTACCTATATCGCCAGGAATTTTACGGATATCGTAAGTTACTTTGTTGAAAACCTGCAAGTTATTCACAAATGTTTTGCCACATTTCTCAAGGGAAGTGATAGCTTGTGGGAAGTTTGCAAAATTGGAAGCAATAAACACAAGATTGCGGCGGAGGGACTTTTTCTGCGTTATTTCACTGACGATCCTGAATGCAGCAGATTCTTCTTCAAAACAGTAGAAGATTTATTTTATCTTTTCAAAATTTGCAGCGTAGTAGAGTACAGCAGAGAGCCATGTACCCCACATAGTCAAAATGGGCTGAAGTAGCGGAATCTCGGGTGCCATTTCCTTGGAACAAATGCACATGTGACAGTGCTTTGAGGAAGATTTTCTTGACATTGGAAATAAGGCGATCGACATTTGGAAACAATTGTGCTTGACAATTCTATGAAGTCCTTGAGCTAAGCATGTCAAATGCAACATTTTGGGGAATAAAACTTCAAGAGCACGAGTAGCTTTTTTCATGCACGGAGCTGCATCAGTCACACACAGAAGAACATTCTCGTGTTTTGCTGACTGGAGCTAGCAGTTAATCTAGTGAGGAGACAAGCTTGGGTATTTCGCTTGGGTAGTCTACACCCCAGCGGTATCAACATTGATTTCTCTAATTTTAGATAGCCCTTGTCTTCTCCCTCCTCCCCCTCACCCTTCCCAGTTCTCCTTCTAGTCCTACTGTCTCTGCCTCCTCCTTTCTTTTTCCCGCCCCCCATATCTGTCTGAAGAAGGGTCTCGATTCGAAACGTCGCCTATTCCTTCTCTCCATAGATGCTGCCTCACCCGCTGAGTTTCTCCAGCATTTTTTGTCTACCTTCGATTTTTCCAGCAACTGCAGTTCTTTCTTAAATAGATCTTGGAGAAGGCTGAACCAGCGGGCACGAACGAATGAACGACCGACGTTGGCTCCCCCGGTTTTGCCCTGGTGGTGGACATTTTCTTGTAAGTGATTCTATGTTAACATGTTAATAATAACATTAATATTAACATGTTAACATAGAAAACGTCATTGTAATCATGGTACAAATAGAGAAAATAGCACGACCTTTTAGCAAAAGGGCAAAAAAAGGCTTGATCGTGAAAAGGGCATTATCTTGGTGAAATCATCAAAAAAGGCATGAAAAGCCAAATGGCATTTATGGCAAAATCCTGGCTCTAGTGATTAGATTGGTGAAATGTAATCTAGGTTATTTAACAATGCAGATAGTCATTTCCACAATCAACCGAGCCAAATCAATTAATGGTGCGTTATTGTCGTGTGCACTGCACAGTGAAATTCGTTTTGCATAGATCACACATGCATGAGTTCCCATATTTTGGCACCATTTACTAAAAGTGCAAAGTCTGTTCCATGAGCTCGATGTACTTGAGAGCTCACGATCCAAGCAGCTGCAGAGCCTCCTCAATCGCCCTCAACTGGCTCAGTTCCTGAATTGATGCACCTCTCCTCGCCCAACTATCTTTTTGTCACGGGTGACGCATCCTGCAGCCAACCTTGAAGTCACTGGAGGCAATATTCTGGTCCGTGGTCATGTGAAATTTATAAGAAATTGAGTACAATAGAGCCTTTGGAATGCTAAAATCCATGATATTTAGTTTTACTGGATATTGTAACAGTTAGTGCTACTGCCTCGTAATTCTAGTGACCTGGGTTTGATCACTACCTCTGATGCTCTGTGTGTGGAGTTTGTACATTCTTCCCATACTCCAGCCACTGGGGATTGATCTCTGTGTAGGTGTATGGAAAGGGGATCAGATGGAGTTGACAAGCATATATGGGAGAGAACAGGTTACAGTGAAGTAAGTGGTGGGTGCGGTTGACGGGATTGCTCTGAGAGACAGCATTGCACAACATGCCAAATGCTTCTTGTGTTTTATGAAAAAATGAAATAAAACGGAATTTTAAGACAGAAAACAATGAATTGTATAAAACTGTGATTCTGTTTTAATTAAAATATTAAATAGATTGTTTTGAAAATTAATATCAACTTTTAGATATTGCTAAATGCTTTAAGGTGAGAGGGGCAACATTTAAAGGAGATGTGCGGGGCAAGCTTTTTTACACAAAGGGTGGTGAGTGCCTGGAGCGTGCTCCTGGGGGTGGTGTCGAAACAAATGTGTTAGTGGCATTTAAAAGATCTTTGGATATGCATATAGATAAACAAGGAATGGGAAGAGGGGGGGGGGGTATGAGTTATGTGCAGGTAGATAAGAGATAAGAGATGGTCTTGGCATCATGTTCGACATTGACATTGTCAAGTCTCACCGTAATATCTGGAATACTGTTTTGTGCTTCATGATTAGCTGCACTATCCTGTTCCATCGTTGGTTTAGTGAAATTTTACAGACCAATCCAGCCTTATTTAGTGAGAACAATAATGGCGTGATTGGTTGAATGCTTGTATTCAACTATAATTCTATAATTTTACATTCCTCCGTTGCTACCCACAAATACTGCCTATACTTGTTTGGGATTTATTTATTTAATTTTATTTATTTATTTAATTTTTATTGCAGTTATTTCCCTCCAATACTTTTCAATTCTAGTGTCACTAATTTTCCGCTGGATTAAAGGTGGGGCAAATAATTTGTTTCCAGCCATCTAAGCACAGTCAAGAAATTCCTTAACCGTGCTGTCACTCTTCCAGGAACCCTGACAAAGCTCAAAGGAATTTCCTAGCCAGAATTTTTGCTTGGTCAGCAGGGTTCTGCTTGATCTGATTTATGTTTCTCCACCTTGATTCTTCTGGACATCAACAATTTTCAAATTCCCATGAAATTTTAAAGACCACCATAGCAGCGGTGATATTTCAATTCAAATAAATAATTAACACTGGAATGGGGGGGGGGGGGGTGACTGTCAGCATTGTTGACCATAAAACCATGTGGTTGAATCAGATGGGATTTTATGGCATAAATATCCTGAATAGAAGGGGGCCCAACATCATTTTGTACAACATCAGATCCCAACAATGCATGTTTCGGTCCAGCGGTCTCTATCTCAAAATAAAAGGTGTACATTTCAGTCTGAAGAAGGGTCATAACCCGAAAACTCACCTATCCATGTTTTCCAGAGATGCTCCGGAACTCACTAAATTACTCCAGCACTTCCTGTCTTTTTCTCCCCCGACCCGGAACGATGTCGGTCCATGCCCGTTCCACGTTGAATCTACTACATTAGGATCCTCGCTGAGTTCCTCCAGTTTGCTTATGATTTCAGCATCTGCAGTTTCATATGACCCCAAACTGCAGCAATGGCTAGATCCAGGGGTCTCTATCTCCAAATAAGAGTTGGACAAAACTAGGAAGAAACCTCTTCACACAGATGACAAATAATCTTTGGAATTTTCTTGGGGTATATTCATGCCATAGATTGATAGATTTATACATAGTAAGCCAATCGCAGGATTTGACAGTACAGGAAAGGAACACCAAAGGTGAAGGATCAACAAAATGGCAGAGCAGACACAGGGGCTGAACAGTTCACTCATGCTCCCTTTTTGGGGGTTTAATCTAAATTACACAGCACACCACAATGTTGAGAGTCGTTTAGAGATGACTTGCCCACATCGCCATGTAGAAAAACACTAGGTTTACTGTTATCCCAACCAGTAAAGATGGAGAATCAGGCTATTGACGGCTTTCAGTAATATATTGCTGCATTATCTGCATGATTTTATTGATTATCATGTAAACTTAGGTACAGTGCCAGACAGAACGGTGCTCTTGAAAAAAGTTGTGTAGTCCATTTTGCTATTAAGTAAAATTGCTGTGATAATCCTGGACTCTATAGTCTTGAAGGCCTTACTAAAGTCTAATGTCAGGCCACCTGCAATGGATGTGAATTGTAAAAACAAAATGATTGTAATGCATGGAATGTGTACTGTAGCTGATTCCAGCAAAATAATAGTTATATGTATTGACAGGTTTATTCCCAGCTTTCATCGATAAAAACGAATGTAATTTAACCCTGTTTTGATTCAGTGTTGCCAAGCAAATAAAGTTAAAGCCTTATTTGCTAGCCATCACACGCAATGCATTCCTAGAACAATCTTTCTGCGGGAGGATAGGTATTACCGTATTCCCAGCAACTGTCATATTGGCCGGTTAAAATTTCCTTCTCCTTAAATCTCTGAAGTTTTATATAGGGACATGAATACTGTAATTGCATGTCCATTTCTGAGAAGCCCTCTCAGTCATGATTGATTTTAGGTTGTCATGATATTCTGTAGCAGCAGGATGTGACCAGTTTGGCATTGTGAAGTGATTTTTCCCGGAGATAAAACAATACAAACTACCCGCATCTTATGTAAGTGAGACAGTAGAAACAAACACTTTTTGCAATGATTATTGATTGTATACTTTACTTAAAATTACTATCAATATATTATTCGTTAGATGGCTCTGCAACTGTTTATAAACAGCAACAGGAATATAGAGTTGTAAACCTCTGAAGGGAGCACTTTGGCCCATCACGTCCACATAAATCTTTTTACCCGTGTACACTGATTCCATTTGCCTGCTTTTGTGTTGCATGCTTCCCAGCCTCGCCCTATTTAAATGTTTATATAAATATCTCTTCATTACATCTGATAATATCACCTCCCCGGGCAGCATATTCCAGATATTAGCCACTCTCTGTATAAAAAAAAACTTACCCCTCAGCTCGAATTGAAGCTCCCATCTCTCAACTTAAAACTGTGCCCTTCGGTTTGTGACATTAAATATAATTTCAATTTAAATGAGAGTAGAGAAAGTTCCTCGTTATATCTTGTTGATGTCAGAACAATATTACTTTCCACTTCCTATGCAAGCGGTGAACAATAAAAACATGATTGGTAAAACATTTAGCTGAGGAGGCATTGTATTTTTTTTAGTTGTTGCAAGGGGAGTTTTTTATGCTGGAGAAGTTGCTGTGAAAAACCTTCACGTGGATAGAGTCAATTTTGAGAAGAGATTTGAAAAGGCCATTTCCATTGGCTTGTCTCACTTTGCTACACACACTCACTATTGTTGGAGTTTCATTGATCTTCCATCCCTTCAATATCTCTGTGCAAAAATAATTGCACAACTCTCTTCAGCTGAAAATTGTAAGACAAAAGCCGTCTCAGTAGGTTGGCACCATAAATTCCATTCCCGTACTGCTGACTCCACCTATATTGGGTTACTGACTCATGTACCAGACTCTTCACAAACTCTGAAATCTCTGTTGAAAATTAAACCTTGTTTTATATAGAAATCTGAATACACCGTTGAGACAGTTCTGTACACCTCTTTGCTTTTGGGTTCAGGTTCAGTCATTCCAATGGTTTACTTTAATTTAGAGAGACAGCATGAAAACAAGCTCTTCGGCCCACCAAGTCCATGCTAACCATCGATGACCCATTCACACTAGTTCTATGTTACTCTTTCTAATCCACTTTCCACACACTGGGGCAATCTACAGAGGCCAAGAAACCCACACTTCTTGCGGATGTGGAGGAAACCGGAGCACTTGGAGGAAACCCAAGCAGTCATAATGAGAACGTGCAAACTCTACACATAAAGCATCCGGTCAGGATCAAACCTGGGTGTCGGGTGCTGTGAGGCAGCAGCTCTAGCAGCTGCGTCACTGTTCCACCACTATCAAGCTTGGTGGATGGTTTCCCATCCTGTGTCAGCACCATCTCATGCAAGGCTCTTTTCAAATAGTATCCCTATGCCCTTCATATCTGCTCTCACCGCCCGTCACTCACACTCTGTTTTTGTTATGGTTTTTTAGCCTCCTTTCATTGTCTCACCACTGCTACATTTTTCAACTCTACAATGTCTAATTCCTTTGCCTACAATCCTTTGTGTTATTTTTATTGTGGATGAACATATCCTCCTTCACGATCACCTATTCTTCATTGAGATAACAGATAACCAAGACTTTTTGCCACCTTTTTTAATTGGCCTGCCTTGGATTGGTATGCTTTCCTCATCAGATTTCCTTTTTACCTTTAAGGTTATGCATGAATAAAATGTGTTAGTATTACTGCTGATCCTTCCCTTTCCTTGGAAACAAGTCCAAACGTGTGCAAATTTCATCCAACAGTAAACAAATCAAAGATGTGTGCCAAGAAAAATCTTTGTTAACACTGTTTACATTTAACACTGACAGTTCATGTTAGCTTTACCCTTACATGACATCCAAAATCAGCCTTCAACTTGTTAGCCATTCTGAGATTATTGCTATGTCAATGTCGTGGTTGCCATGGCAGTGCCAGTTTGATGATTTTGAAGTACCCGTATTTCCCGGCAATGAAGACGCATCCCCATTTTGAGTCGCTAAATTTTGAAAAAAGGCTGGCGGGACAGGATGAAGGGTTTGGTTTAGTCAGTGGAAAGGAAGATGTGAAACACCTTCAAGGAGGCAATGAGTCTCCATCTTTGCCTGTCCCACAATGCGCTGTGCGGTTCAGGTCTGAGGGACGGGGACTTCCTGACTCAGGGAGATGACATAATGGGGAGAGAGAGGGAGAGCCCGGGACGAAGCAGCCACCCATCCGCCCAGTAGCTACCTGCCAATCACCACCTGCACCGGTCGCGCCTGTGCCAAAGGACAACCTGCTAGCTAGTGGGTGGGCCGGCAGAAGTTGCTGAGGTGGCGGCTGGTTCCGCGGCCGGTCCTGGCGGCCGCTCGCAGCCACCCGAGCTACTGAGTGCGTTGGTGGCATGATCCCAGACCATCCCCCCGCCTTCTCAACGCTCCTTCCCTCCCCGCAACTTTACCTCTGGCAGCCCAGCCAAGTTTGCTACTTTGCCGTGCTGACCCGGGCCAGACTCCCCACACGCTGTGGAAGGAACACTTCCCCCCCCCCTCCCATCGACGCTGTCCTTTTACAGCCGCTGTACTGAGGAATAGCCAAGTCCATCTTTCTTCGCTAACAATCTAACCTTCGGCCTCCAGGTAAATTTTTGGGCCTTATTTTCTGGTACAAAATAACGTCTTCTCTTCTGGGAAATACGGCAATTCACTATTACAGTCTTTTAACAATCAAATTTCCCACTTTTATTGAATTGTTCATCAATGTGATCCAATAATTGTAGGTTCCCCACTCTGCAGACTAATTTTCTTTCAAGGAGCAGAAATGGTGACCTATTTTTAACATTCCACCCCAAGGGTTGCAGATCAGACATTGAATGCCATTACCTGTGACTGGAAAATCATTGCACTGTTACAAATAGTCTGGAGAAGCTTCAGGTCATCTTACATGCGGAAAAAAAAATAATGTTTTTGCAATCAGTATTGAAAACTATTACGTCTCGATAGTTCACTAAACACTTGGGTAATTACATTTTTTGCTTAATTCTCTATGAAGATATTTCCATCATTTGAGGTGGCAGGTGATCTTAATTTAAAAGGGTAGGTGCTGACAAATAACACATTGTTCTCTGTGAAGGAGAGTGCAGGGAATGGAAAATACAGTGCAGGTTCCATCAAGCCCATTGATGGAGAATTTATGGTTTACTTCAAAAGAAGATATATTGAAATCATTGTTCGATGTAGCATGAGAGGAATTAATCGATGGGCAATAGACAATAGGTGTAGGAGTAGGCCATTCGGCCTTCGAGCCAGCACCGCCATTCACTGTGATCATGGCTGATCATCCCCAATCAGTACCACGTTCCTGCGTTCTCCCCATATCCCCTGACTCCACTATTTTTAAGAGCCCTATCTCTCTTTTGAAAGCATCCAGAGAACCTGCCTCAACCGCCCTCTGAGGCAGAGAATTCCACAGACTCACCACGCTCTGTGAGAAAAAGTGTTTCCTCATCTCCGTTCTAAATGGCTTACCCCTTATTCTTAAACTGTGGCCACTGGTTCTGGACTCCCCCAACCTCGGGGACATGTTTCCTGCCTCTAGCGTGTCCAAGCCCTTAACAATCTTATAGGTTTCAATGAGATCCCCTCTCATCCTTCTAAACTCCAGAGTGTACAAGCCCAGCTGCTCCATTCTCTCAGCATATGACAGTCCCGCCATTCCGGGAATTAAACTTGTAAACCTACGCTGCACTCCCTCAATAGCAAGAATGTCCTTCCTCAATATAGGGGACCAAAACTCCACACAATACTCCAGGTGTGGTCTCACTAGGGCTCTGTACAACTGCAGAAGGACCTCTTTGCTCCTATATTCGATTCCTCTTGATATAAAGGCCTACATGCTTTCTTCACTGCCTCCTGTATCTGCATGCTTACTTTCATAGACTGATGTACAAGGACCCCCAGTTCCCGTTGTACTTCCCCTTTTCCCAACTTGACGCCCTAGTAATCTGCCTTCCTGTTTTTGCCACCAAAGTGGATAACCTCACATTTCTCCGCATTAACCTTCATCTGCCATGCATCTGCCCACTCCCCTAACCTGTCCAAGTCACCCTGCATTCTCATAGCATCCTCCTCACAGTTCACACTGCCACCCAGCTTTGTGTAATCTGCAAATTTGCTAATGTTACTTTGAATCCCTTCATCCAAATTATTGATGTATATTGTAAATAGCTGCGGTCCCAGCACCGAGCCTTGCGGTACCCCACTGCCTGCCATTCTGAAAGGGACCCGTTAATCCCTACTCTTTGTTTCCTGTCTGCCAACCAATTCTCTATCCATGTCAACACTCTATCCCCAATACCATGTGTCCTAAATTTGCCCACTATTCTCCTATGTGGGACCTTATCAAATGCTTTCTGAGAGTCCAGGTACACTACATCCACTGGCTCTCCCTTGTCCATTTTCCTAGTTACATCTTCAAAAAATTCCAGAAGATTAGTCAAGCATGATTTCCCCTTTATAAATCCATGCTGACTTGGACCGATCCTGTTCGGCTATCTCATCTTTTATAATTGACTCCAGCATCTTCCCCACCACCGATGTCAGGCTAACTGGTCTATAATTCCCTGTTTTCCCTCTCCCGCCTTTCTTAAAAAGTGGGATAACATTAGCTTCCCTCCAATCCACAGGAACTGATCCTGAGTCTATAGAACATTGGAAAATTATCACCAATGCATCCACGATTTCTAGAGCCACTTCCTTAAGTACCCTGGGATGCAGACCATCAGACCCTGGGGATTTATCAGCCTTCAGTCCCATCAGTCTATCCAACACCATTTTCTGCCTAATGTGGATTTCCTTCAGTTCCTCCCCAGATCCTCTTGCCACTACTATATCAGGAAGATTGTTTGTGTCCTCCTTAGTGAAGACAGATCCAAAGTACCTGTTCAACTCATCTGCCATTTCCTTTTTCCCCATAATAAATTCACCTTTTTCAGTCTTCAAGGGTCCAACTTTGGACTTAACTAATTTGTTCTTCTTCACATACCTAAAGAAGCTTTTACTATCCTGCTTTATATTCTTGGCTAGCTTACCTTTGTACCTCATCTTTTCTCCCTGTATTGTCTTTTTAGTTATCTTCTGTTCTTTAAACATTACCCAATCCTCTTGCTTCCCACTCATCCTTGCTACGTTGTACTTCTTTGCTTTAATTTTTATGCTGTCCCTGACGTCCCTTGTCAGCCATGGTCATCCCTTTCTCCCCTTGGAATCTTTCTTCCTCCGAGGAATGAACTGATCCTGCACCTTCTGTATTATTCCTAGAAACACCTGCCATTTTTGTTCCACTATCATCCCTGCTAGTGTATCTTTCCAGTCAACATTGGCCAGCTCCTCCCTCATGGCCCCATAGTCCCCTTTATTCAACTGCAACACTGACACCTCCGATCTACTCTTCTCCCTCTCCAATTGTAGATTAAACCTGACCATGTTATGGTCACTGCCTCCTAATGGCTTATTAACCTCGAGATCCTTTATCAAATCCGGTTCATTACAATCTGGGAAATGCTATGGAGTTCCTTCAGTGAGCAAGGTGGATGCATTGTCAGTTGTTGCGGGAGTTTCAGGTGGACTCTGGTTGATAAACTATCCCCTGATATGATGTAGACTAGGAATGGTGAAGAATATTCAGAGGTGTGTTGTGTAGGAGAGAGCCCGGTGTAAATTGTCAATAACGGGAGTGGAACCTTTTATTTCAGCTTGGATACAGAAGGTGGTGATTTATTTCATCACCTAATAAAGGAGTGGGACATTTTCCCACAATAAGAAGGGCATAGCTTGGAACCACGTTACTTCCCATAGCTGTACTCAAAGAAATTAGTGAACTTGAGGAAAAGTCATCCAGCACCTGATTTGTCATTCAGCTCTCTTTCCTACCACCCTATCCACATCTTTGCATTTGTTTTCTTTGCCCCTTCTCCTTTTTCATCATAACATTTTGTTTTATTTCTAACTTTTCCCAGTTTTGATGAAAGGTGATCAGCGCTAACTTTTTGTCCCCAGCATTTTTCTGTTATATTTTAGATTTGCAGCATCTGCATCATTTTACTTTTGGATCTATTATATGGTTTTAAAAATTTTAATTTTGTTTTGTCATTGCAGGCAGTTATTTAGTTCACCAAGTGAAGCATTTTCAGATGCCTTATCCATTAATGGTCAAAGCTATGAAGAGCCAAGTTTGGAACCGATAAATTTGTCTATATTCCAATGTAGAAATGGCGAACAAATACAGGTCTGTAATCTTTTCCTCGTGTATTTGTAATTCTAGCAAATGGACTCGGAGAATAATGGGCTTTTGGAATTATTTGACATTTGCACTTTAACATTTTGAATTATTTAAACGGCTCAAAACTTAACTAATTAATAAGTAAAACACAAAGTGCTGGAGTAACTCTTTGGTAAGGCAGGCAGCATCTGTGGAATGAATGGACAGACAACGTTTAGGGTCGGGACCCAAAATGTCGCCTGTCATGCCCTCCATAGATGCAGCCTGAACCTCTTAGTTACTCCAGCACTTTGTCTTTTCCAGCATCTGCAATGCCTTGTATCTTCACTTATGATAATAATCTAGGAACCTGAATTTCTTGAGTCAACCCGACCTTGAAAAGTTGCAGAATTGAATTCAATAAATAATTTGTTGGGTAGAATCTGGAAAACACTATCTGGCATTTGATAAGGTGCCACATCAAATATTATTGTAGAAAATAAAAATTCATTGTGTAGGAGGTAACATACTGACATTTGTAGAAGAGTGCTTGGCTAACAGGAAACAAAGCATAATTAAGTTTTTTTTCTAGTTTGGCAGTAAATAACGGATGATGTGATACAAGGATTGGTGCATTTTGTACAAACGACATGAAAACTATTTAGGTATGGTTGCTAAATTTGCTCATGAAACAAAAAGGGTTGAAAAGTAAAGTGTGACGATCATATAAGGGAAGTACAGAGGGACCTACAGTAATCCATTGTCCGATGTGCTCAGGACTTTGATGCTGTAGTGGCAGATTTTAGGAACTGCTGGTTGTTATTTCACTTGATACAGTCCATTATATAGTACTGTAATAAGTTTTCCAATATATCCAATAAGTTTAAAGGGCGCTCAGAAAAGGGCCCATCTGAGTCAAAGGAGAACATGGGAACGAAAACTCCAGTGAGTTTCAAGAAAGCATGGGAAATGGGGCCCCAATGCATTTCTCAGAAACTGGGACCCCAAGGAATTTAGTGGAACTCAAGGCCCCGGTGGGTTTAACGAGAGGCATAAGGCATGGAAACAAAGCCTTTGGGGACTGTTTCTACCTCGACCCTGCCGACCATCAACCACTCTTTTACACCAATCCTACCTAAATCCCATTTTTTATTCTCCCCACTTTCCTGCCAATTTCCCGCAGATTATGTGGAGATGGGGCGCTTGATGTTAAAGGGAACATGTGAACCTGGTGTGGATTAATCCCTGAAATAGGACCCATCGGGTTAGCGGGAGTATGGGAGCCAGGATCCCATATGTTAAAGAAGCACTTTAATAATCGGACTTTAAAAATTGGACATTTAATTAATCAGACACTAAATAATCAGGATTTCTGAACAATCGGAGAGTGAAATATCAGAACTCTACTGCAGCTTGGATGTGAGTGGACAAAGATCTGGCTAACAGTGTATAATAAGGGAAAATGTGTTTTACATGAGAAAATCCTAGCAATAGGAGTATAACAGAATCATGTTGAGAGATTGCATGGTTCTGATGTACGGTGTGATCGGTCTTTCCTTGGCATAATTCACAAAAAGCTGGCATGCTGGTATTATGCGGGAAACTCACAGAATGCTGTTGCTTACTGCTGGCTGAATTGAATACAGACGTGGGGAGTTTGCAGTTACTCGTATAGGCATAGGTGTACAGACTTTGGAGTGTTGTGGACAATATTGGTAATCTTATTTAAACAACATCTTTAATGCATTTATGGCACTTAAGAGGTGGTTTTGCTAGATTAATCCCTGAAATAGGATCCATCGGAGATGGGTAGATTGAGAAGACATCTGATCGAAGCATGTGCGATTCTGTAGGATCTTTATAGGCTGGACATGGATAGAAGATATCCTCTTGTGGGAAAATATAGAATCTATTTAAATATAAGACAAAGACGAGACCATATTTTTCTTTTAAACGGCTTTAGATTTGTGGAACGCCTTTCTTAAAGGAAGATGAAAACAGAATATTTAAATATTGTTAGAGTAGAAGTGGAAAGATACGATAAATAAGTGGGTGAAAGATTATCATGGGTAAAGAAGAGTTGAAGTAATCATTTTAGCTGTAACTGCGTTTTAAATGAGGCTTGAGGGGCTGAGTGGCCTATTACTGCTCCTAATTCATGTGTTTGTACATGCTATGTGGCCCACCCCACTGCAACCTGCTACAACCATCCTGCACAATATGTATGAGAACTTGGGTGGGAATAGCACATGAAATATCATCCTTGAGAGAGACATCATATCCAGAATTTACTTTGGCCAATAGTAACAGTGGGTCTTGCCGATGAGAGAGCCTGAAAGGAGAAATGGAGAAAGTTGGCGAATGGATGCAAGGAGCAGCTAGCTGAGGTCTTGCAATTTGCGAAAGGTTCAAATGCTTAAGTTAATTCACAAGTTAAGGATACAAGTGAGAGGAAAAAAATCAACCTACTAAGAGGTTTGTCTTAAAATCTGGTAGTTTTGCGTGAATGCCAATGCCCAAGATGTCATAGAGTCTTCTTCTTGCGTATGGCGTGCACAGCCTAAAGTTGTCGGAAAACTTGTTCTATTTGATCTTATCTGATTGTGCACGCCAGATTGATTGCATTCGTCAAGACAGGGCGGACCACGTGAAGGTTGCGACCACCCACCCCTGTCATAGAGTGATACAGTGTGGAAACCATGTGCCGCTTTCAACTTAGTGCTTGGGTTCAGATTGCCCAGTCACCTATGGCTTGTGTGCGAAAATGAACTCCACACTCCCGTCTCCCCCTTCTCTCTCCCCTCTTCTCTCTCTCCCCCTCTCTCTCTCCCCTCTTCTCTCTCTCCCCCCTCTCTCTCCCCCTTCTCTCTCCTCCGCTCCCCTCTTCTCTCTCTCCCCTCTTCTCTTTCTCCTCTCTCTCCACTCTCTTACCCCCCCTCTCTCCCCCCTCTCTCTCCCTCCATTCTCTCTCTCCCCCTCCCCCCCTTCTCTCTCTCTCCCCTTTTCTCCCTCCTCCGTCTCCACCCGTGGGAACGTCCCTCAGTCACTGACCGTGATGCACCGCCATCGGACCCCAACCTCCACACGAGGGTGATTTTCCCCCACCTCCAACTCCCGGACCCCGACACCCACACGGGGTGATTCATCCCGGCCGCAGGGACAGACGTTTTAATTTATTACCATCTCGGTGCTTGCAGAACGCACCCAAGCTCCCACGCAGAAAACAAGCAGCATCTCTGGAGAGAAGGAATGGGTGACATTTCGTGCCGAGACCATTTTTCAGAGTGTGTCTGAAAGGTCTCGACCCGAAACGCCACCCATTCCTTCTCTCCAGAGATGCTGCCCGGTGAGGCTGCTGTCACACAGTGGCCCGGCCATTGAGGCTGCTGTCACACAGTGAACCAGCCTGTGGGGCAATGTTCATGCCTTCACAGTGATGTGATGGATGCGGGTGTCTGGATCAATCGCTGACAAGTCCCGCCATGTCCGTTATTGGACGCTTCTGTTGAGCGGCAGTCGGTCCTTTGGCCTGTAAGTGACACCGCCTTTCGGGTAGGTGGCGTTTCGACAGAGCGGCCATTCAGTAAGTTTGCTTTTAGGCGACACAGCTTTTCGGTTCGTTGGCTTTTAGGATTCCCGCCCTTTCAGTTAGTTTGCATTTAGGCGTCCCATCCTTTCGGTTAGAAGACGTTTCGTCTTTGGACTCTTTCTGTTTATTGCCGTTTCGGCCTCATTTCCATTCGGTTCTTTGGCTTTGACTTCTTTGCTTCGGCTTCTTGTCTGTTGGCACCACGTCCAGGTACCGTGGCAACAGGCCTTTTGGCCCAACTTGCTCTCACTGGCCAACATGTCCCAGCTACACTAGTCCCACCTGCCTCTGTTTAGTCTACATCCCTCCAAACCTGTACTACCCATGTACCTGTCTAACTGTTTCTTAAATGTTGGTATAGTCTCTGACTCAACTACCTCCTCAGGCAGCTTGTTTCATACACCCACGACCTTTTCTGTGAAAAAGCTACCCCTCTGATTCCTATTAAATTTTTTCTCGTTCACCTTAAACCTATGTCATCTGGTCCTTGATTCACCTACTATGGGCAAGAGACTCTGTGCATTTACCCGATGTATTCCTCTCATGATTTTATACACCTCAAAAAGATCATCTCTCATCTTCTTATGCTCCAAGGAATAGAGTCCCAGCCTACTCAACCTCTCCCTATAGCTCAGACCCTCTAGCCCTGGCAACATCGTTGTAAATCATCTATGTACCTTTTCCAGCTTGACAACAATGTTTCTATAACATGGTGTCATATGCCGAGAGAATGGAGCGCATGGGCTTGTATACTCTGGAGTTTAGAAGGATGAAAGAGAATCTTATTGAAATATATAAGATTTTAAGGGTTTGGACACACTAGGGGAGTCCAGAACCAGGGGGCACAGTTTAAGAATAAGGGGTACGCCATTTCGAACGGAGACGAGGAAACACTTTTTCTCACAGAGAGTTGTGAGTCTGTAGAATTCTCTGCCTCAGAGGGCGGTGAAGGCCGGTTCTCTGGATGTTTTCAAGAGAAATCGAGATGGGGCTCTTAAAGATAGCGGAGTCGGGTTATGGGGAGAAGGCAGGAACGGAGTATTGATTGGGGATGATCTGCCATGATCACATTGAATGGCGGGTGCTGGCTCGAAGGGCCGAATGGCCTACTCGTGCGCCTATTGTCTACTGTCTATTCTACAACTGCAACATGACCTCCCAACTTCTGTACTCAATACTCCAGTGATGAAGGCCAATGTGCCAAATGCCTCTTTGACCACCCTATATACCTGCGACACCACCTTCAAGGAACCATGTACCTCCACGCTTAGATCCCTCTGCTCGACAATACACCCCAGAGCACTACCATTCACTGTGTAGATCCTACCCATGTTAGACTTCCCAAAATGCAACACCTCACGAAATGTATAAAATTTACAAAATGAATTACAGCAGAAGTTTAAACACAGTATGAAGAACTTTAATCAGACTCTCCAAATATGCTGAAAATGTTGAGAAAGCTAAGCAGCACGGTAGGGGAGACTGATGAAAGATCTTTAACCTCAGCTGTTGTCTGCTTCTATCTCCACAAATACTGCCATATTTTTCTGTGGTTACTTAAATTTCAAGCACCCACAGTGTTTTGCATTTTCTATTCTCTCATGGTATGTGTCGATAAGACCAATATTCAACGCTTATCCTCTAATTAACCTTGAGAGTCGTGACATGTCGTTTTATCAACTAAGAGGCAGGCGTGTGGCATAGAGGATAAACAGCAAATGGCCCCATCCACTGCTGCTCTCGTCCTTCCAGATCTTAGAGAGTGGGTTTTTTTAAGGGGCTTTCGAACAGAATTTTCGAAGTTGCTAATAACGTTTTTTGTAGACGATGCATAGGATACGTAGTGTGGAAGGAGTGAATTTGTTGGATGGTGAAAGGTTGCTTTGTTGTTGATGGTATTGAGGTTTTTAAATTTAACTAGATGTTGTGGAACCCGATCGGCCCTGTCCCCGGTTGCGGTGGGAGGGGGCGCCCTGCGGCATCACACAGACACTACACACACACACACACACACACACACACACACACACACAAACAACACAGACAACACAGACAACACACACACGCACACACACACACACACACACACACACACACACACACACACACACACAAACAACACAGACAACACGCACGCACACACACACACACGCACACAGACACAGACACACACACACACACACACACACACACACACACACACACACACACACAGACACACACACACACACACACACACACACACACACACACACACACACACACACACACACACACACACACACACACCCACCCCACACCCCCCCCCCCCCAATTGATATTATATGAATATTATTCATTCACTCCTTTTACCCTATGCACTCACATAAAGCCCCCAACTCGCAGGTGCAGCTAGAGGGACACAGAGACGGACACAGAGGCACAAAGATGGACACCGAGGCACAGGGGGGGAGGGAGGGGTTGCGAGAGAGAAGGGAGGGGAGAGGGGGCGTGATGGTGGCAGAGAGGGAGGGGGTAGAGTTTTAGGGTTGGGGGGGACGCGTCGTCAGAGGGGGGGGGGACTGGTTCCCGAACGCAATAATCCCTCGCTCCAGGCTGCAAAACGCACCCGTCCCCTGCCCGTTGTGGTGGGGGGGGGGGGGGGGGGGCAGAGAGGGAGGGGGCTAGAAATTATTTTTGAGCGTGAGAAATTCTATGTCCCGCCAGCCTTTTTTCAAAATGTAGCAACTCAAAATAGGGGTCTTCATTCAATGCCGGGAAATACGGTATTTATGTTTGTGTTCTTGCAATGTTCTTCTTCATGAGGATGGAGTGGGAAGTGTAACTGGTTGCTCGAGTCACAGAAACATACACGATGGAACCAGGCCCTTCGCTCCATTCATACTAATCCCACCCTTTCATGTATATTTTTCCTTTTACATATTTGCTTAAAAGTTAGCATGCCCGATATCACTTTTCCTGCTCAATGTCCAAAGCAGCCATGTAGCAGGCCCAAATGTCTAATCGTTACCTCGTATATACAATATGCAAATCCAAAAGGAACCATGTAAATATTAACCGGAAATCACTGAGTTGTCTGTATCTATTGCTATATTACGGAGTTTTACTCCGATTCTTAAATAGATGAGCACAATATTAATTCGGGTTCGTTAATCCAGTTAAATGACTTGCTCCGAAATCAGTTAAGTATTCTGTATATTGCAAAAGAGATCACAAAAGTAAATTGAAATTGTAGAGAAAGTAGAAACAAGGAACCGCAGATGCTGATTCACAAAAAAGGGCACAAACTGCTGCAGTAACTCAACGGGTCAGGCAGCATCTCTGGAGAACATGGAGAAGTGTTGTATTTGATCAGGGCCTGCCATACGCTTGTTTTACCTTGGAATTTATTCAGTTCTTCCTTGATTTTTATGTGTTCCCCATTTGGTTGACTAATTTGAATGATCTATTTACCTGAACTGAAATAAAAAAAATATATATTTTTATCTAAAATTGTCTTTTGAACAAGAAATTATTTTAATTGTAATAACTTTATTAGTCATTGTATTGATATTAAAATGATAGTTTTATGATTATTTAAGAATAGAAAAGAAAATGGCAAAGTTTTCAAGTAAACACATAAATAAATTATGAACAATTCAAAAATTTCCATCTGAGCCTTTAGTTTGTAACTACTTTTACCAATTTGTTTGGAGCTGCAGTGGTTAAACTCTGTAGTTTACAGTAAGTGGCACATGACTGTCGGTAATTCTGCTTACCAAATGTGCATCATTTCCTGTAAATATTCTCTTCCTTAAAGCGGGTGTTAAGGCAGACAGATGACTAACCTTTGGTCAGATATGCAAATAGTGGGAACAGTAAAAGGTGGAGCCTCCCAGTGTGTTTTTTCCCCCGCTCCTTAATATGAAGAAGTTGCTTTTTAATGGTACTACCTTCTTCCATTGTTGTGAATGTAAACATTTCTGAGCTTTGCTTGGAATGGATTTGATGCATCTGCATAAAAAATTAGAATCAGCCTGGAGAATTTTCAACAAGGTAACATTCACTTTTTAACTGTTAATATGTTGAGGTGGCATATCGAGTTCTGCGCGGGCACAGACCATAGTACGGTGATGTTTATACATGGCACCAAAATCTTTGTAAATCAAGCTAACCCCATACTTGTTTTATTAACTGTATTTTATAACAAAAGTAATTTTTGAAGTTCCAGGTGTAAGCCAAATCTATATTCTGAACATATGAATCTTACAACTTATCTCAGTGGAAAAGTTATATAATGTCCATGTCACTTAATTGTGTTATTAAAGTACAATAGGAAGATTTGACTTGGAATAAATGGATGAATTCTTGCTTCGAGATGTTATGACATAATACAAAATCTTGTTGACACTAGTTTAAAAACAATGTTTAAGTTTTACGCTGCAGAAAGAACTCGCACTGTTGAACTTGACATTCAGTTCTTCGAAATGTCTCTGCTTTAAACTGTCTGTTTTCTCAAAACATCTGAATTAATTATCCCATTTACTATCATTTTTTTAAACGTTCTGAAACATTGCTGATTCTGACAATTTTTTTTGAGGTTAATGAAAATATTGTCATCTGCTTGAACTGGGAGGATGCCAAATGCATGGCATTTCTCTAATAGCCTTTGGTCAAGTTTGAAGCAGTTGGCAGAAATTGTGCTATTGGTGAGGTGAGGAGGAGGATGCTTGATGTTTCGGCATTGTCAAGACAGAAAGGATTATATACCAAACCTGGTTACAAATGCAACAGCAGACAACTTTACTGATTTTCATGTTCTCTTGCAGGAGTGTATGGTAATAAAACATTTAACAAAATGGTTTGAACTTTTAAAATAGAAAGGGCTTTTTTTTGTCATCTCATATTATTGCCATGGCCCACCATAACTCTGTGAAGACAGAATATTTCATGTTATTACCTAAACATTACAATCTCATCACATTGCTGTTGGCTGTGGGATCTAGATTGGAGATTTATGCTGTTGTATCTGTGCTGTCCCTTTACCAGTGAGAGGAATTTGGTGGCGTACAATGTGAATTTGATGGCTTACAAGGTGTATGCAATTTAAAATTTAGCAAGGGAAATACTGGCTCTGCTGCATGTTTTGCCAATTGACCCAGTTGAAAGCTGCACCACTTGAAAGCTGCACCACTTGATAAAGCATATAATTAGGATGTGAAGTTCTTGGGGATCTTTGAAAGAAGAGACTCTGAAGAGATGCAGTATAAAAGACTTTGGAGCAACCTCTAGGATTCTCTCTAAGGCAGGTGATCATTTTGTAGTCTCGACACTGCTGCCTGTTCCTCCTGTCGTGATAAATCCCAAAGGTCACCAACAGCAATCTGGCACATTACTCGATGGAGCCCAACCTCCACTTCTGACCCAGTGGTTGAATTTCATAGGTAAGGCCCATGAAACTTAATGATTACTGATTGTGGCCAATCCTGTCTAAACATGCGAAGAGATAACTAGAACATCATTGCTTAAATAAATACTTTCCCACTCTAAACGTTAAATCTAAAAACTGGCATATTTGTAGACACAACTTACCCATGTAAGTTAATGGATATATTGAGTCATAGAGTGATAAATTACAAAATAATGAAAGGCGAGGGAACATGGAAAAGATGTTTCCAGTAATGGGGCAGTCTAGAACCAGAGGGCACAGCCTCAGAATAAAAGGAAGAAAGGAGATGAGGTGGAATTGCTTAACCCGGAGGATGACAAATCTGTGGAATTCATTGCCATCAATGACTATAGAGGCCCAGACATTAGGTATTTTTACAGTGGAAATTGATAGGTTCTTAATGAGTAAGGATGTCCGAGATTACAGGAAGAAGGCAGGAGAATGGGGTTGAGAGGGAAAATGCATCAGCCAAGATGGAATGGTGGAGTAGACTCGATGGGCCAAATGGCCTAAGTCTGCTCCTGTGTCTTATGGTCTGAAGCACAGAAACAGCCCTTCAGCCCAACTCTTCCATGCCGAACCTGGTGCCTATGCAAGCTGGTCCCATTTGTGTTTGGGCCATATCATTCACAATCCTTTCTATCCCGGTAGATATCCAAACATTGTAATTATGGATCTCTGGCACTGTGAGGTAGGAGCTCTACCAGCTGTGCCACTGTGTCGCCCTGTGCAGTGGCCATTTGGTTCTTCCAGAGAGATGAAAGCACTTTTGGGCACTTTCACCTCCTTAGAATTGTACCAGTTATTGTGAAAACTTTTGTAATAGAAGTAAACATATTTTAAAATCTTTTAGAAACTGCCCTTTATCTCATTATAAATGTACTTTTGCTTGAGTAAATCCTGCAATTGCAAGGAAACTGTACTATCTTTGGTGTCTATCTGTCTATCATAATGGTAAAGATTTTGAAATCGCTTAATCACCTGTGTGGGGAAAATGTGAGGTAATTGTACTGATGATCGCTAATACCTTTTCCCCACTGCGGTTTCAAAATAGCTTTTAGTTTAGAGGGTGTGATGTAGAGGAGACCTTTGCATGGAATCACACGCTGCCCTATGGCTGAATTGTCAAGAATGCAGAAAGTGATGTTTCAAGAGTTGCTGTGTGTACATTTTTCTTAAATTAACAGGATATACACAGTTTGAAAATATTAAGTGACTTATATTTGGAGACTTGTGGTAGATGATTCGCACAAGGACGTCTATAAAAAATTATTGCAAAATGTTTGGTCCTGCCTACTGATTGGGAAATCTTTACTGGCAGTCATGTGCTTGGTTAGCTCAAAGAGATGGGCTTCCCAATCGCAGAACCCAAAACTGTTAACATTATATTTAATATATGCATCGTTGTGTATTTATTTATATTTAAGTATTTATATTTGGCCACTGTTGATTACATTTTATCCAGGACCTCATTCAATTTTGCAGTGTACTTAATAAGGCTCAAAGTCTGCTGACTGACTCACTGAGTTACCCCAGTGTCTGCCTTTCCTTAACTGTGTGGAGACACATCACCGGAGCCACATTTAAATCATGAATCAAATATTTACATCCTTAAGTAAAGCACAATGTTAATATTTAAAGCAAGCACAAATAAAGAATAAAATACTCATTCAAAAGCTGGAAATATTCTACGTCAATGTCCTGACCATTCTAATGCAGAAGTTTTGAGGTGAGGTGAGAAAAACAGGAAGGCAGATTACTATCTAAATGGCATCAAGTTGGGAAAAGGGGAAGTACAATGGGATCTGGGGGTCCTTGGACATCAGTCTATGAAAGTAAGCATACAGGTACAGCAGCAGTGAAGAAAGCGAATGGCATGTTGGCCTTTATAACAAGAGGAATCGAATATAGGAGCAAAGAGGTCCTTCTGCAGTTGTACAGAGCCCTAGTGAGAGCACACCTAGAGTATTGTGTGCAATTTTGGTCCCCTAATTTGAGGAAGGACATTCTTGCTATTGAGGGACTGCAGCGTAGGTTTACAAGGTTAATTCCCGGAATGGCGGACTGTCATATGCTGAGAGAATGGAGCAGCTGGGCTTGTACACTCTGGAGTTTAGAAGGATGAGAGGGGATCTCATTGAAACATATAAGATTGTTAAGGGCTTGGACACACTAGAGGCAAGAAACATGTTCCCAATGTTGGGGGAGTCCAGAACCAGGGGCAACAGTTTAAGAATAAGGAGTAAGCCATTTAGAACGGAGACGAGGAAACACTTTTTCTCACAGAAAGTGGTGGGTCTGTGGAATTCTCTGCCTCAGAGGGCGTTGGAGGCAGGTTCTCTGGATGCTTTCAAGAGAGATCTAGATTGGGCTCTTAAAAACAGCGGAGTCAGGGGATATGGGGAGAAGGCAGGAAGGGGGTACTGATTGGGGATGATCAGCCATGATCACATTGAATGGCGGTGCTGGCTCGAAGGGCCAAATGGCCTACTCCTACTCTATTATCTATTGAATCCCATTCCATAGCATTTTATCGTGTTTGGAAATGCAATCAGGATGAGAGCGAAGGTATCAGAACATTATAGAAATCTAAAACAATCTGTCTAAATTCCTCATTTCAGCTTCCCTTATGAACTTCATCAGGCTAGAGTACCAAGACACCAAACACTCATCAGTCCTTCCACTCTGGAACAGTTTTCCACTGCTTCTCCTTACACTCATTGTAATTATTATTAGTTAGGCCCCGCTACAGCCTCACCCCAGCTATTCTCATTTAAATGTTTTCACATTATCCTCTATTCCCTACTTCTGCATATGATTTTCCAGCCTTGTAAATCTCATTAGTTTAGTTTAGAGATACAGCATGGAAGCAGGCCCTCTAGTCCACGTCGGCCATCAATCACCCATTCACACTAGTTCTGTTATTCCCCTTTCCCACCCACGCTCTGCACAGTAGGGACAATTTACAGATGTCAATTAACCTAAAACCGGCATGTATTTGGGATGTGGATGGAAACCCACAGTTACAGGGAGATCATACAAACGCAGGCAGCACCCAAGGTCAGGATCAAACCTGCGTCTCTGGCACAGTTAGGCAGCAGCTCTACCAGCTGTGCCACTGTACTGCCCTAATCAACCCTCTCCGTCACCTTGGTTTCCCCTAAGTGCAATTCACTTCAAACATTTCCTGTGGTAACAAGTTCCTCATTCTCACCATTCTTCAGGTAAAGGAGCTTCTACTGAATTTTATAATGGATTTCTTGGTATCATGAACATCATCCCTCTCTTCCACAGTTAGAAAAGGTTCTCTCTGTTGAGCTTGCAATTATACAGAAAACTCCATGCTGGGATAGTTGTCAACTAATCAAAAAGAAAAAGGATGATCGATAAGATTTAATATTAAGAGAATATTGAGACATTCAAGGGTTACTGTAGAGAAGTGGCACAGAGGTAAAAGATCAGTCATACTCCTGATGAATAGTGCAGCAGGCACAAATGTGTTGTAGGCAACAAGGACTAGGGAGAGTGTAGATGTGGTTGTGAGTTCTCTCCATTTTCAGAGAGGGGAAACCATGGTTAAGGGAAACGGAAGACATTTGAGAAGCACTGGCTTGGAAAGTCTTGTCATCAACACAGACGAGACAGTGCTGGAGAAACTGAGCACATGGTTTGGAGTCCTTCAGGCAGTTGGTTGAGGTGTAGTCAGCAGAGATATTGGGGTCTAGTGTCTCCCCTTCTGCTAGCTCTATATTTATCTTTTCTGTCATGGGAGGTGTCCCATCCCAGTTGGGAAACACTATCCCATTGATACCACCCCTTACTACACCAGAACTGATGCAGTGTCCCATGAAAAGGAACCGCTCCCACACCAGCCCAGCCACCACATATTCCCCTTGTGCCATGAGATCAACTTGAGATCCGCCTAAATGCACATTTTTTTAATAACTAATTGGCTCTACAGTTTTTCTGTAATGTATGCCTAATTAAATTCTTAGTTACCTCCAGTTGTTATTCAATTCATCAATTAAAAAATGAGATATAATATAAAAATGAAGTGCAGATGCTGGTTTATACCAAAGATAGAAACTAAATGCTGGAGTAACTTAGCAGGTCAGGCAGCATCACCTGAGAAAATGGATAGGTGACTTTTCGGGTCGGGACCCTTCCTCAGACTGATTGTGGGGGAGGGGGGTGGATTGGAAGCATGAAAAATTCAACACAAATCACGGCAAGCAACAAATCACCTCAGATAGGGAGGTTCCCTGATAGGCTGTTGGCTAGGGACGGAGTGAGCCCAAAAGGGATAGTTCATTGTGAACTGATTTATAAAGTGACCCATTTATACAGGAAAGAAGTGACTATCACTAAACCACCATGTGTTATACACTGGGCGTTACACGAGGGGCGGGGAGCTGCATATGTTAATAAAGTGTAACATTCTACAGATTATAGATTTAGTAATATAGATCTCGCACATCCTGTAAATCTGAAACAGAAATGGAAAATATGCAAAATGCACATGAAATCAGACAACATATGTGGAGGGGGAAAAAGAGCAGAATACTAATTTGGGTGCAGGCTTAACTTACTAAATGAAATATTTGTCAGTCGTGCTTTTGAGTAGCCAACTCTGTGATCCACTGCTTGGCAGAAGGAAACAAATTTAGAATGAGACAAGATGTGCCGGCATTGGAAGCAAACAAGATGATTAATGAGTTCCAACAGTGTTATTAAGCAATGCACCAGATTTGAACAAGAACACTGGCAACTTACAGCCCAGTGGCATGAATATTGATTTATCTAACTTCAAGTAACCCCGGCATTCCCTCTCTCTCTATCCCTCCCCCACCCAAGTCGCACCAGCTTCTTGTTTTCACCCAACAAACAGCTAACAATGGCCTGTTTCCTTTATCATCGTTACCTTTTTGCAAATCTTTCATTCATTGTTCTTTATCTCTCTACATCATCGTCTATATCTCTTGTTTCCCTTTCCCCTAACTAGTCTGAAGATGGGTCTCGACTCAAAATGTCACCCATTCCTTCTCTCAAGAGAAGCTGCCTGTCCCGCTGAGTTACACCAGCTTTTTTTTTATCTATCTTCAATGAAATCATAACGTGCTGCAGCTTTACAGGTACATTAGTCACAAAAGAAACATTAAACATACCGTATAATATCTGTTATTCTCAGTGAACTAGACAATGATAATGCAAAACCCAAAGTAGGTAAAGTAACCAGAGTGCAAAGTCCACAGTCGGTCGGTGCTGAGGAAGTCACCTATCCATTTTCTCCATTGATCCTGCCTGATCCGCCAAGTTACACCAGCATTTAGTTCCTATCTGTTGCTGCTGTCTTGTTGTGAAGAAGCTGTTCCTGAAGTTTGAGGTAATGGTTCTCCAACTCCAGAACTTCCTTCCCAATGGTAGCAGGTATATTTGTTGTATGGCATTTTCTTAATGCGCCTCTGTTACATTTAAAGAGGGCGCATTACTTCTGTAAAACACTAAACTTAGTAAAATAAAAATAGGACTGAGACCATGTGCTATAAATTATATGCAATCACGTGCTTTGATGCTGCTAACTTTTCTTAAGTTGGATGTGGGCCTTTTGTTCACATGCATGTTTATTGGGAAATTCACATTGATGTTATACTTGACAAATGTAAAATACAGATTAGGATCTTTAGAGGATATCTTGTTTAATTGAAGTTGAATGGTCAACAGCCAGCATATCCTCTGAAATCCTCAATGTAGTGAAAATATTTCCAAAAACAATATTAGTCCTTGCTACAGTGGTGTTGTTGTCAGGCAAAACAGTCTGCAAAATATGATCAATGCGCAACTGGAACTAAGCATAAATGTAAAATTAAATTAACCAATGTTATTTAAAGATAACTGGTTGCTGTGAATGTTGAATCACATTCTGTGATTTTGTTCAAATGGAGAGTAAATTAAATAAATACAATAAAACTCAAACAACCAGGATCCTTGCGCATTAGCTGCTGCTGAACCAGTAAATATTCTGGATTATAGAATATTAATCATACCCAACATATTTCTTTTTTTACATGTTACGCAGTAATTAATCGTTTCTTTAAAATAAACCAAAAATCAAAGTAGCGGGTGGCATGGTGGCGCAGTGGTAGAGTTGCTGCCTTACAGCACCAGAGATCCGGGTTCGATCCTGACCGCGGGTACTGTCTTTACGGAGTTTCTACGTTCCTCCTGTGACCTGCAGGTTTTCCCCGGGAGTTCCGGTCTCCTCCCCTACTCCAAAGACGTACAGCTTTGCAGGCTAATTGACTTGGTAAAATTGTTAATTGTACCTAGTATATGTAGGATAGTGTTAGTGTGGGGATCGTTGGTCAGCACGGACCCAGTGGGCCGAAGGGCCTGTTTCCACGCTGTATCTCTAAACTAAACTAAACCCAATAAGATTAATGTAAATGGAAAGGTGCGAGGAAATGAAGACCAGATTAGATTCGGCATATATCTTTCGACATGTGTGTTTCAGTTTATCACAAATCTATCCACACTCCGGGCTCCGGCAACAAACCTATTCCAATTCTCATGTTCTCGACCGCTGCTTCCGGCCACATGCCAGCCTAACAAATAGGCCAGAAGCCAAGCATTGGGATTTCCAAATAATTGGATACCAAATTATCAGAGTTGTATTGACTGCTGTCTCCAGTGCATTATAGATATTTCAGATTTTGTCCATTTAGATTTAGAACCAGATTTTAATATCTGTGTTGATTCGCTGGAATGGTTTTAACAACTTTGTTGCAGGATAACTACTTCTCAGAATTTATGCGTGTTCCACCCCCCCCCCCCCCCCCCCCCCGGGCGGCCCACAGTCAGCACGGAGAGGAAGCACCAAACTCGCTCCAACGCTCCTCGCCGGCACCCCGCCAGTCCCAGGGCCAGGTAGAGCCAAGCTGGAGGCAGCGCCTCCCCGCGTGCCGGCTGCAAATGCCAGCAGCAAGTCAACAGCGCCCGCAGCGCCGGAGACCCGGGCCCAAACATGGACAAGACGAAAGCCTGCACACAACGCAGCAGCACAGCCGAGAATGTTTATAGCGAGTGACCTAGCACCTGGGCATGCGCAGTCGGAATACCGAACTCGCTTATTCCTTTTGAGGAGAAGAATTCAGGGCAGTGGCGTAGTGAGTGAGCATCATAAAGTTAGAGGCTCTGCACCCTGCTTTGTAGCTTGGTAAGGAGGGACATGCAGAACCAGCCATTGCCCAGGAATAACATTATGTATCTGGATAGAAAAGACAGAACATACCTGATGATAGGCAGTTTTGCTTTGTCTGCTGTCATTTTCATAATTAGGAAATATTTCTCATCTGTGTGAATTTTGGATGAAGGTTTTCAAGAAATTTAAAGGCTTAAATCGTCACAATATTTCTTTGTTGGTATGTTTCTAAAAAAATAAAAGCTGAAAATACTGGAAATACCCAGCTGGCCAGGCAGCCACTGTGGAAAGTTAAGCAGAGTTAATGTTTCATGTCAGTGAACTTTCTTCACAAAGGAGGACCACCGGTGGTGGGGGGGGCCGGCGTGAGGAAGGTGGGGAGAAGTAAGGGGGACCTAGCGCGGGGGTACTTTGTAAGCATCCTTTATGGGCGACTATTTGCATACCTCGGGTATGCAAGCAAAGGATTTCACTGTGACTTGTCACATGGCAATAAAGTATTCAATTCAACTGGGAAAAGTTGGAAACCAAACGTGTTACCAGTTGCAGAGAGAGGGGGGAAATGGGTGGTACAAAGAAGATGTTTGGGTGTGGAATGCTTGTTAACTGTCTGTAAAAAGATGTAAAGAAAGATAACAATGGAGGGAGAAAAAATACATTTTGTGAATCAAATTATTGCCGTTGCTGAAAATCTGAATTTTAAATGAATACTGGAAGTGGCTTGCAGGTCAGGCTGCAACTGTGACGAGAAAAAATCTCAGTTCCTGTTGCAGCTTAACATGGCATCAGAACTGGCCTGCTGTGATAGAAGCTGCAATGGGTAAAAGGCCTGTCCCACCAGCATGCAACTCTATGCAATGAGAGTGACCTAACGTGGTCGCTTGAGCCGTCCGGCGTCGAGGGACCGGTCCCACTTCAATCGCCGGAGCCGTGCGGAAATGTGCGGAGTTCGTCCCGACATCACGCTGGACTCCGAAAAACTGACCATGTTCAAAAATTCCGCGTGGCAAAGGCTTGTCGGCTCGCAGTCGCCTCGACGGATTACACACTGCCTTGGCGTGAGCCTTTCTGTAGGTGCCTCCGTGACCCTCTCTGTGTGTGGCTCCATGGCCCTCTCTGTGTGTGCCTCTGTGCCCCTCTCTGTGTGCCCCTCTCTGTCCTGGCGAACTTACCTTTAAGACTTCGCCCCAAGTTCGCCTCACTTTGCGCCGCGTTGCGCCACTCACCTGACCTCCGCGCGGCCCTCGCTGCCGGTTTGGTCGCGCTTGCCACATGTAGGCACATGCTGTTGGGAACGGCCCTGTACAGGGATCACCCGACCTCCGCGCGGCCCCCGCTTCTAGTTTGATCGCGCTCATCGCATGGAGTCGTATGCTGTTAGGACAGGCCCTTAAGGGCCTGTCACACTTTCCCGAGTTATTCACGAATTCTCCAGTGTTTTCAAACTCGCAGAATGTTCGTAATGAGTCCGTAGGGGGCCGTAGGAGTCCGTGGATATATCGTAGCAGCTCGTTATGCCAGCCGTAGATACTCGGGGCATCAGGTAAGTCGGGACGTTTTTTCAGCATGATGAAAAATGTCCACGAGTTCAGAAATAGCCCCGAGCACCTACGGCTGGCATAACGAGCCGCTACGATATATCCACGGACTCGTACGGACCCGTTATGAACATTCCGTGAGTTTGAAAACGCTGGAGAATTCGTGAATAACTCAGGAGAATCCGTGAATAACAGGAGAGTGGGACAGGCCCTTTAATCAACTGCAATTGTTGAATGCAGTATTGAGCTATAATTTGATATATTTGATATAATATAATATATGAGCTATAATTGAAAGCTATAATTTGCCTAGTGTGAAGATGTTGTTTCTCATGCTCACATTAGACGTCAGTGGAACAGGGTAAAAGAGGCCAGGAGTGGGGTGATGAATTGAAGTGTAAAGCTGCTGCAGGGCCAGGGTTCATCCACAGACCCCCACAGACAATTAGCATCTATCTTACTTTCTCATTTGGTAGGCAGATGACTTGCATTGTTGCTGCATTAGGAGAGACAGCTTAAAGGAGTTAAAAACAAGTGGCTCAGGTCAGTAAGTATTTTTTCAGTTGCTACAGGAGGAGCTAGAGTTCTATTCTCCAAACCCTGTACTGGAGCAAGTGCAGCTCTCTGGACCATGGCCTCTTAACAGAACAAGTAAATACAATTGCACAGGTGATCAGTGAATCATTGCAAATCAGCAAGAGTGAATGCTGAGTTCAGTGTTGATTCCATATTGAAATTTACATTTGATTAATGATAATCATAATTTACACAACCCTACCTCCTTGAGTATTCCTTTCTGCCTTAGGATGTAGACATTAACGTGGAATACAGGTACTCCCCCAACTTATGCAATAGGCTATTTACATAAACACACACTTCCAAAAGTAATTCTTTAAACTCATTGACACCTACGTGGTCTCCGCGTCGGAGCTTCCGTCAGGTATCTGCTTCCCGCTCGTCCTGATCATTGCTCGCCCTGGTCTCTGCTCGCCCCCTCCATGTTATAACTATGCAGTTATGTTACCTCGTAGGAATACTGAGAATAGTACTTTCCAATTAAAAAAGTCTACTTTAGTCAAGCAGTGAGAAGTGTTTTATCATTAACCAGATTTTCTTTTTTTTTGTGTGTTTGCAGGATTCAAGTTATTTTGATGACAGTTCCCTTTTCTCCTCACCTGAATCACTGCATGATATCGCGGATACCGAGGATTTTAATCTAGATGGTCTCACACCAAGTATTTGGGACACAAGAATAGATACCGACTGTGAGGTCAGTACTGGTGAGATGTAACTGTTGATCTTGTTGGTACAGTGTTGTGCTATTATAAACAGTTCTTAATTACATGGGAGTAATGTGGTTCTTGAATGTACAGTGTCCTCCATAATGTTTGGGACAAAGACCCTTTATTTAATTATTTGCCTCTGTACTCCACAATTTGAGATTGTAATAGAAAATAATCACATCTGGTTAAAGTGCACATTGTCAGATTTTAATAAAGCCCATTTTTATACATTTTGGTTTCACCATGTAGAAATTACTGCAGTGTTTATGCATAGTCCCCTCATTTCAGGGCACCATAATGTTTGGACACAGCAATGTCATGAAAATGAAAGTGGTCATGTTTAGGATTTTGTTGCATATCCTTTGCATGCAATGACTGCTTGAAGTCTGCAATTCATGGACATCACCAGTTGCTGGATGTCTTCTCCGGTGATGCTCTGCCAGGTCTGTATTGCAGCCATCTATAGCTTATGCTTATTTTGGGAGCTAGTCCCCTCAGTTTTTTTCTTCAGCATATAAGAATGCATGCTAAAATGGGTTCAGATCAGCTGATTGACTTGGCCACTCAAGAATTGACCATTTTCTAGCTTTGAAAAACTCCTTTGTTGATTGAGCAGGATGTTTGGGATCATTGTCTTGCTATAGAATGAACCGCCAGCCAATTAGTTTTCAGGCATTTAGAAACATAGAAACATAGAAAATAGGAATAGGCCATTCGGCCCTTCGAGCCTGCACCATCATTCAATATGATCATGGCTGATCATCCAACTCAGTATCCTGTACCTGCCTTCTCTCCATACCCCCTGATCCCTTTAGCCACAAGGCCACATTTAACTCCCTCTTAAATATAGCCAATTAACTGGCCTCAACTACCTTCTGTGGCAGAGAATTCCACAGATTCACCACTCTCTGTGTCAAAAATGATTTTCTCATCTCGGTCCTAAAAGACTTCCCCCTTATCCTTAAACTGTGACCCCTTGTTCTGGACTTCTCCAACATCGGGAACAATCTTCCTGTATCTAGCCTGTCCAACCCCTTAAGAATTTTGTAAGTTTCTATACCATCCCCCCTCAATCTTCTAAATTCTAGCGAGTACAAGCCGAGTCTATTAATTCTTTCTTCATATGAAAGTCCTGCCATCCCAGGAATCAGTCTGGTGAACCTTCTCTGTACTCCCTCTATGGCAAGAATGTCTTTCCTCAGATTAGGAGCCCAAAACTGTTCACAATACTCCAGGTGTGGCCTCACCAAGACCCTGTACAACTGCAGTAGAACGTCCCTGCTCTTATACTCAAATCCTTTTGCTCTGAATGCTAACATACCATTCGCTTTCTTCGCTGCTTGCTGCACCTGCATGCCTACTGTCAATGACTGGTGTACCATGACACCCAGGTCTCGTTGCATCTCCCCTTTTCCGAAACAGCCACCATTCAGATAATAGTCTACTTTCCTGTTTTTGCCACCAAAGTGGATAACCTCACATTTATCCACGTTATACTGCATTTGCCATGCATTTGCCCACTCACCCAGCCTATCCAAGTCACCTTGCAGCCTCCTAGCATCCTCCTCACAGCTAACACTGCCCCCCAGCTTTGTGTCATCCGCAAACTTGGAAATGTTGCATTTAATTCCCTCATCCAGATCATTAATATATATTGTAAATAGCTGGAGTCCCAGCACTGAGCCTTGCAGTACCCCACTAGTTACTGCCTGCCATTCTGAAAAGGACCCGTTGACTCCTACTCTTTGCTTCCTTTCTGCCAGCCAGTTCCCTGTCCACATCAATACTGAACCCCCAATACCGTGTGCTTTAAGTTTGCATACTAAGTTTGCATTTGTTTGAACTTGAACGGATAGGATATGTCCATACACTTCAGAATTCATAATACTACTAAAGTCAGCAGTCGTATCTTCAATACCTTCAGCAGCCCAGGCCATAACACCCCTACCACCGTGTTTCACAGATGAGGTGGTATGCTTTCGATCTTAGGCAGTTCCTTCTCTCCTCCATACTTTGGTCTTGCCATCACTCTGATATAAGTTAATCTTGTCTCATCCGTCCACAAGACCTTTTTCCAAACCTGTGTTTGCTCATTTAAGTACTTCTAGGCAAACTGTAACCTGACCATCCTATTTTTGCGGCCAACCAATGGTTTGCAACTTGCAGTGTAGCCTCTGTATTTCCGTTCATGAAGTCTTCTGCAGACAGTGGTCATTGACAAATCCACACCTGACTCCTGAGGAGTGTTTCTGATCTGTCGGACAGGTGTTTGGGGATTTGTCTTTATTATAGAGAGAATTCTTCTGTCATCAGCTGTGGCGGTCTTCCTTGGCCAGCCAGTCCCTTTGCGATTAGTAAGCTCACCAGTGCTCTATTTCTTCTTAATGATGTTCCAAACAGTTAATTTTGGTCATTTGGCTGATGTCTCTAACAGTTTTATTCTTGGTTCTCAGTCTCATAATGGCTTATTTGACTTTAATTGGCACAGCGTTCGTCCTCTTGTTGATAAACAGCTATAAAAGTTTCCAAAGGTGCTGAGAGCTTCTTATACCTGCATTAAGGAGGCAATTAAACACACCTGAGTAATTACAAACACCTGTGAAGCCATGTGTCCCAAACATTCTGGTGCCCTGAAATGGGGGGGACTATGTATAAACACTGTTCTCATTTCTACATTGTGAAACCAAAATGTATAAAAATGGCCTTTATTAAAATCTGACAATGTGCACTTTAACCACATGTGATTTTTTCTATTACAAAAGTCAAATTGTGGAGTACAGAGGCAAATAAATAAATGATTGGTCTTTGTCCCAAACATTATGGAGGGCACTGTAATCATCCAAAAATGAATGTTCAAAATGATCTTGAATCAAAGAGTGGACTAAAGTACCAAATATTCGGTGGAGAGGTTATTAATGGATTCTGTTGGAGGCTGGAAATACGGTCAACAATGCCAGTCTCCCTGGCCATTCCCTTTTCACTCTTGTATCTTCTGGGAGGAGATACAGGAGCTTGAAACCCTGGGTGTCCAGACTAAAAAACTACTTCTTCCCTAGTGCTACCCAACCGCTGAACCAATCACCTCTCACACACCCAATTTCCAGAGGTGGTACCACATAATCTTACCCTTAACTCCAACTCATTGGTTATTTCGTTATTGCACTTTTATACTCTTTTGCACTACTCAGATTTTGAATTACAATTGTAGCTGACTTATCCCTCATTTGTTCATATTTCATCCCCACTGCATTCTTTTCTCCCTGCCTGTTCATCAGAAGAGTTCCTCAGTTGAAGATGGCCCTTTTCAGCATAAATTTCTCTAACATATTCATATTAACATATTTTAACCCTCACTTAGTTATTGAAGGGCTTCATGATGAGAGTTTAGTGGTTTATTTGGGTGTTATTGAATGTAATGATCTGTCTTTTGTATTTGTACAGCTTTCCCTTGCATTTCCAACTCAGTCATTTTCAAATCATCTGCAAATCAGCAATGGCCCAACTCACCCTTTTCAGGTAATTTTGCTGCCAAATTCATAGCTACGTTATGCTATCTTATTAATCTATTTAAAAAAAAAGTTATTTAAATAAATATATATATAATAGTTTACAAAGTATTAACTGTCACAGAACACCAAGACCTTGTTTTCTTGACTTAAACCATCAGATTGATCTCAAGTCTTCAATGTTAGGTTGGCTCAATACCTTCAGTTGATTTCATACTTAATTCTCCATGTAAATACCTCAAATAAGGCAAAGCAAATATTTTGTTTGTTCATTAGTGGCTATCACATTATCCTGCTTGAAAATTCTTAAAACTTGGAACAGTTTGCATATGAATTGAGCTGGGTTTGGTTTTTTTCTTGCACCATACCTGCACCATTTAACGTTCGTAAGCCGGTGAGAGACTATTGAGGGTGGTCATGTGTAATTCTTCCGCTTCCTTGGCAGTCCCTCGGGATTGAGGTTGATCGTCCTTCACTTTGGTTTTGCGGGTTCTGAGGTGATTGATGAGGTTAATGTGGGAGTGGTTGGCTCTTCCATAACTGGGGCAGGAGGTGCTTGACGGGACTGACGGGTGGATAGTTTGTGAGACACTTCATTCATTCGGTTTTCTACACTGTGCCTCTGAGTCTCCCCATGCATGGCTTCAAGGTTCTCAATATCACCCTGAATATTTCTACTCCACTTTGAGCTGGAATTCCCAATCCACAGTGGGAAATGTTGCATTTCTTCAAGGAAGGCTTAAGCACATCAATCAACCCTACTGTTGATTTAGATTACGGAGCAGAGTTTGTAACTGCAGTCACATTGTAGCTTGTCTTTCATCTATTAGCAATGGAAGAAATAATTAATCTGCCGTGCAATGTTCTGAAATGCTTCAATACGTAATTTATTTTACTGGGTAACCGCAATTTTTTGTGGAAAACTGATTGACCTTCATGAGGTGTTTCTGATATATTATTGAGTAACACTTTAAAGGCTAACTCTCTTTGAAAAGTCCTTTCCGCTTAGCCGAAACCGAAATAATTTCGCAATTCCAAAAGCCTCATCACTTTAAAGCTACAATGGTACAAATGTTTCTCAGATTTTAAAGCTGGCAATGAATGAAAGGTAGAAGGTAAGGTATTTTGACAAAAAGCAAATAAAATTAATAGATCTCAATAAATTTTCCATATTCCGATTGTTCATTCAGACGGTAATACATCTGGAAGAAGATGAAGAAACTGATGATGAGGAGCCTGAAGAATTGGGGCATGCAGAAACATATGCAGACTATATCCCTTCCAAATGTAAGTTGTGATGATTGTTGTGTGGTCATTTCCTGTGATAGATTTATCACCTTTCAACAACAGTATGTTTGGTCATTAACCACATTATCACATCTGAAAGAGAAGCCATAAGATTTATTTTAAAAATAAAATTAATTTGTGCATAAATATCTTGAAATCTAATAATTTATCTACATCTTTAAATGGCTCTTTCATATTCCACCTCCTTGAAGCATTTCCAATTCCACTTCTACTTCTCACCTCCGATATTACAAACTCTCCAACAGTCTCCTCCTTTGTACATCCATCACTGTCCAGCCAAAAGACCCACCCTTAGCATAACTGGTGATTATTGAGATGATTCCTTTCAGAGGTATTATCCGGCAACACGTTCTGCATTGACAATGATTGACATGATCTGAACTCCTCTCATTGATCAAAAGACTGTTATTCAGTTTCCCAATTCGACATTACAACCTAAATCAGCTATAATTCCCTGCTAATTTAAATTAAAAAAAACATTGCTTTGAATTACAGTCAACTTTCAGGACCCAATGTTCTTGCTCTTTTCCTGCTTCCATTTAAGCAGCATAACTGCTCTTCGGGTCAGCACTTACCTTTCTCCCAGTACAGCAAGACACCACTTTTACTTTCCACTGGTGTTATCCCTACTTCTCCACGTTTGTTGATAAAGCCTCGCCATTGCCCTGGTTTCCTCAGGAGCATACACTCATGGGCTACAATTCATCAGGAATTACAAAGATTTCCCAATTTGACCAGTTCATGGTCAAACCATCTCACATTCCCTCGGAAATCAACTTGAAAAACGTTAGCCTTCTGTTAAGATCTTTGCATGGTTTTATCCGTTTTTCTTGAAGATGAACCTTCACCCACTTTTCTATACCACTTCACTCTTATAATACTTAGTTGTGATTTTTTTTCCCATAATCAAATCTGACTACATTGTTAGGCATCAATGTTTCTTAAAAGCAAGAATGCAAATATTTTCTGTTAGAAAGCTTGCTTAAAAATAATCCTGATATTAGACAGATATATTTATAAAATAACATGTTGTTTAATTATTTTAGATTGACTGTGTGTCCAATGTATAATCCAGAAATATCTCAGATATTAAATTATTTTCTTATGCAGCTAAAATTGGAATTAACCACCCAGACAGAGTGGTTGAAACAAGTACATTGTCTAGTGTGCCACCTCCAAACATCAGATACACCCTTTGCCTTCCTCCATTGACAATTTCAAATGGGTCATTGTCTGCACTACAACTAGAGGCAATCATCTACGCATGTCAGGTATAGTGTATTTATTGCACTTGTTAAAGGAACATTGTGGTTGTGTTGTGGTTTAAATATACCAAAATGGTTAATAAATTTATAAATTAAAAAATGATTCAAACTATTGTTCCACCTGATCTCGTGCCGATTTGTCCCCTTCCCCTCCCTTCCACCTACATTCTATCCTTGGGCTTCATAACTTGCAACTCTTTAATCTTTTTGTCTCACGCCTTCTGTCTTTTCATCTCTGGCCTTTGTCCAACCATCTGCCTATCAAAAATCAACCGTCACCTGTATCCACCTATTACTTGCCAGGCTTTGGCTTGCCCCAGCTTCCAGCTTTCTCCCACCCGCACTACAATCAGTCATTAGAAGGATCCTGACCTGAAAGGTCACCTATCTATGTTTTCCAGAGATGCGGCCTGACCGCTGAGTTACTCCAGCACTTTGTATCTTTTTATTGTAAGCCAGCATCTGCAGTTCCTTGTTACTCTATTATTTTTTTATATTTGTTCTTATGAAGTAAGTGACCCTACGATATCACTAAAGCGTGATTATTGCCAGCTAGTGGGCCTTCTTGCTTTACAGCAATTCCATTCCTTTAAAACAGTTGAATTAAGCGTATCTGTCAAATAACCTTGGATTGAAATCATGTATTGGAAGGTTATTTTCCTTCCTCAGAATAATATTCTTTGTTTTTTGCAACAATCTAGAAGTTCTCATGATATTTTTTTTTATTGCCATCTGTCACGATAACAAATGTATTCAATTCGGTTATAGAGCTCATCATGTTGCCATTTGAGCTCATACCCTTGGGTCACTCTCTATAACTGTAAATAATACATTTTGTAATCTCTAAAAATTATATCATAAAGCATCCTAAAAAATGTTTGCTTAAGCATGCATGCTAGCTTTAGATTTAATAGGTATTAGTGGAACTGACTTCAAAAGGGTACCACAATACAGTTACATTAACATTGTTGAGTACAGTGTACACATTCTTGGATGTCTGAAGAAGGGTTTCGGCCCGAAACGTTGCCTATCTCCTTCGCTCCATAGATGCTGCTGCACCTGCTGAGTTTCTCCAGCATTTTGTGTACCCTCGGATGTCATTTACTTTTGTTCAAACAATGGAAACTATAAAAGAACATTAAATGTTGAAAGATAATGCTAATTTATAAATAATTCTGTCAGCTTACTCCTTAAAATGCATAATTTCTGAGTGCTTGCTGTGAAAATTCATATCATTTAATCATTTTATTTATGTTAGTAAGTCTCCTTGGGAAATAATTCCAAAATGTTCCAACATCCTAAAAGTGCTTTGCTCAACAAATCTTGTGTTTGAACATTGACAATGTCTTGCCAGGTGATTCCACTCTGAAAGACATAAACAAGCCTATTCTGGACAATTGTAAAATTCAGATGATGTCAAGTCAAGTCAAGAGAATTTATTGTCAAGAGAGTTTATTGTCCCAGATAGGACAATGAAATTCTTGCTTGCTGCAGCACAACAGAATATTTTAGGTATAAATACAGATCAGATCAGTGTGTCCATATACCATAGAATATGTATATTCAGTCATTGCTTAGCAATTTAGCTGATTTTTCTATCATATCCTAGTTTGCTTGAACCTTATTTCTATCCTAACCATAGATAAATTCATAAATCCCAGATGGAAAATCAAGGACCTAGTTGTTAGAATCATATATTCATCCATCCATTGAGATGGCTTTTTTTGTACATATATTTATTGTTAGATATTTCTGCATGAAGAAAATTCTATTTCTCTGACGTCTTTTTAGCAACATGAAATACTGTTGGAAAATAACCATCGTGCAGGGTTTCTTATTGGTGATGGGGCTGGTGTTGGAAAGGGAAGAACAGTGGCCGGCATCATTCATGAAAATTACAGAAGGGACCGGAAGAAATCATTGTGGTAAGTATGAAGTAAACATCAGCATCAAAAGTGTAAAGTTTGACAGTCTTTAAAAATTACTTTCTTATTATGCAATTATTTTTGTTTGAAGAAGGGTCTCTACCTGAAACGTCACCTTTTCCTTCTCTCCAGAAATGCTGCCTGTCCCGCTGAGTTACACCAGCTTTTTGTGTCTATCTTCGGTTTAAACCACCATCTGTAGTTCTTTCTTACACTATTTTCATTTAAAGTTTGTAACTTTGGGGAAATAAAGGGTGGCATAGTGGCGCAGTTGGTAGAGCTATGGCCTCACAGTGCCAGAGACTCCTGGTGCAATCATGACCTCGGGTGCTTTTTGTGTGGAGTTTGCATGTTCTCCCTGTGGCCGCGTGGGTTTCCTTCGAGTGCTCCCGTTTCCTCACATATCCCAAAGATGTGCAGGTATGTAGGACAATTGGATATTGTAAATTATCCCTAGGGTGTAGGAAATTGATGAGAAAGTGGGAAACGTAGAAATGGTGTGAACGAATGACTGATGGTCAGTGTGGACTCAGTGGGCCGATGGGCCTGTTTTCATGCTGTGTCTCAAAAAACTAAACTAAAACCAAAAAAAATTATGTCTGCAGGTATTGTGTGGTTCTACCTGAATGGTGAAACAGGTTCACAATCTTCTACTTCCTTCGTGTTCAGTGCTTAGAAATGTTGTTGATGCCAATATGAGCACAGACAATAAAATGCTGAATAACAATGTGGATCACCAAAAAAAAACATATTGTTGAAATGTATGGTAAAGTCAGTGTTAATCAAGTACAGTATGATCACGTTATAGGTTCAGTGTCTCCAATGACTTGAAATATGATGCAGAACGGGATCTTCGAGATATTGCTGCAAACATTCCAGTGCATGCTCTCAACAAGGTATGAAGTGTAATCTTAGTATTTTAAATTAATATGTCTGGTGTTTTAAATTAATGAAGACCCAAAGAAAATTATGATATTTAGGTAGGGTGAGGTATTTAATTTCATAGTGAATGCAAAGTTCTTGTGACACTTCATCTTCCCCCACCTGACACACAAACTGAGGAATTTAACCAAACCCAAAAGACAAAAAACCTATGGAATTAATTTGGGTACCTTGTTCACACCACAACAATTTCATCTTTGCTGTAAAAAGTTAACTTGGGCGGAGTGTAAGACAGGCCACACAACAGATCCTGGCAGCTGGTGGGTGAGATTACAATAAACCCTTAGATGCCTCGTGGCTGAATGAGAGGGAAGGTGGCTTGACACCAGTGGGTTCAGAAGAGCAACAAGGAATGCTTTAACTCGATTGACTTATTCTCCCTCTTTGAATGTTATATTGTGACTTGCATATACGGCCATATGCTTTCTAATCCGTTACATACGTCATAACATTCTATTGAATCGATGCAGATAAAGTATGGTGATACAGCTACTTCAGAAGGCGTTTTGTTTGCAACCTACTCTGCACTGATTGGTGAAAGTCAAGCTGGTGGTCAACATAGAACAAGGCTAAAGCAGATTCTCGATTGGTGTGGAGAGCAATTTGATGGTGTTGTATCCTTTAGTACTTCCGATTATGGTGATTTTTTAATGTTATATGGACATAATTTTGAGCTATTAATTGTCCGTCCCAAATTTTCCTGGGGGAGCCAACTGAATATCTGTTGTCTGTGATGTATCCTCGCTTTGAAACTTCTGCAAAACAAAGATTCTCTGTCAATTTGCCCATGCTGTACAATGCCACCTCAGATGATAAAGATCTAACAAGACCCTGGAAAAGTTATATTACATCTCACTCCTTGGGAACCATCGCCCAAGGTGATGATAGACAAATCTACCAACATCTTCAATGTTGCAGATTGCCTTTGCAGTCTGAAGAAGGGTTTCGGCCCGAAACTTTGCCTATTTCCTTCGCTCCATAGATGCTGCTGCACCCGCTGAGTTTCTCCAGCATTTTTGTGTACCCCCAGTTTTATCAGTTCTTTTGCTTCCATTAATGTCAAGTCAAATGCAAGTCACTATAATTGATGTATCTCACAGAAAGATGAATATGTTCTTGTGCTTTTGTGCAGAATGGATGCCTGTTTATTACCTGTATGACAATCACTGTAATCCGGGTTGACACTGTATGACAATCACTGTGGTTCACATTATTTCACTAAAAGGTTCTGATGCTGAAGGTTATGACAAGATACAAAAGGGTTGATCGTGAAGTGAATAATCTGGTAGAAAATTTGGGATTTTCCTTGACTGTTGTGTCTTAGATTGTATTTGATGAATGTCACAAGGCAAAAAACGTCTGTGTGAATGGTAGTACCAAATCTACAAAAACGGGTCTGGCTGTTCTGGAGCTTCAAAACAGACTTCCATCTGCACGAGTTGTTTATGCTAGTGCAACAGGTATGTTCCATACAAACTGATATGGTGTGCTAGACACTAAATGGAATGTAATATTGTAATAAATGTGGTGAGCTGGATGGTGCAGGACTGAGTTCACTTACAGTATAATCACTGCCACATTGCTGCACTTGCCTGAAGTACATGCTGAGGCTGACATTGCTCTTCAATCACCCTGATCGACTGGCACAGGTTGCAAAGCTGGGAATGGAGTTTTATCATTTGTCAAAACTATTTTGGGGTACAAATGCCACCGGTAGGATAGAGGGGTAGGTGAGAAGGGAAGGTGAGTTACATTTTTGATGTGGGAGTACGTCACGACGTTGCTTAAGGGAATATTTGTAGGGAGGCTCGTCCTGAGAGGCTATATCAGCAGAACAGAGGCATAAAAAGGAGATCACTTTGATGGGATTGCATTATAGGAGTCCCAGCATCAGAAATTAGAGCAGGAAATATGGAGGAAGGTCACAGATAACTGCAAGTATAATAGCGTTGTGATAGTGGGAGATTTTAACATCCTATATATGGACTGGGACTGCCATAATGCTCAGAGCTTGGACGAGGTAGAATTTGTTAAATGTGTTCAGAAAAAATGTCTAAATCATCTAAAGTTGTAGGTGACAGCTTGAGAAATGGTTGTTGCGTTAGTCTTTGTCTACATGGGCTTAAACAAGGTCTTTGACAAGGTATCTCATGGCAGGCTGATCTTGAAGATCGCATGGTTAGATCACATGGGATCCAGGATGAGGACTAGGTCCAAAATTGGCTTCAAGATAGAAGATAGCGGGTGGTGGTAAAAATTATTTTTCATACTGAAGGCCTGCAACCAGTAGTGTACCACAGGGATCAGAGCTGGGTCCACTTGGTTGTTATTTATATTAACGATATGGATGTGAATGCAGGTGACATGGTCAGATAATTTTCAGTTTACACTAATTTGGTGATATGGTGGAGAGTGAAGAAGGGTATTTGAGATTTCAGTGAGATCTGCTGGGCTAAAGGGCGAAGGAATGGCCACTGTTTTCGGTACTCATTCTCACTGAAAAAAAGGAATGATCTTCCACTCATGTTTAACAGAACTGGGGATACAAAGAACTCTGGCGACTTTGGTCGTGAGATTTAGTGGATTCTACAGAACTGCAGATGCTGGTTTATCCCAAAGATAGACACAAAGTGCTGGAGTAACTCAACGGGTCAGCCCGCATCTCTGGAAAAAAAGGATGGTGTTGTTTTGGGTCGGGACCCTTCTTCAGCCTGAGTTACTGAATTACTCCAGCACTTTGCTTCTATCATAAACAGAAGTGAGGTGTGATTGAGGCCTATCATTAAGGTGTGAGGGAAAAAAATGTTAAAGGGATCTGTGGGGCAACATGTTCACACAGAGGCTGGTACTTCCATGGGGCGAACTGTCAGAAGTAGTACAAGTGAGTACAGCTACAACATTTAAAATAAACTCAGGTACATGGACTGGAAAGGTTTGGAGGGATATGGCCAGGCACAGGCTAGGTTAGTCAACTAGGTCGGCATGGATGGGTTGGATGAAGGGCCTGTAACGAGCTGTGCGGCTCATTGTTTCTATGTACCCGATTCCCAGCCTCTACTTTTGACCCTTATGTACCACAAAAGGATGATTGCCTTTTACTTTGTGTGTCTGAAATACAGTGCCCTCCATAATGTTTGGGACAGACCCATCATTTATTTAGTTGCCTCTGTACTCCACAATTTGAGATTTGTATTAGAAAAGAATCACACATGGTTAAAGTGCACGTTGTCAGATTTTAATAAAGGCAATTTTTATACATTTTGGTTTCACCATATAGAAATTATAGCTGTGTTTATACATAGTCCCCCCATTTCAGGGCACCATAATGTGTGGGACGCATGGCTTCACAGGTGCTTGTAATTATTCGGGTGCACAATAATTGCCTCTTTAACGCAGGTATAAAAGAGCTCTCAGCACCTAGTCTTTCCTTCACCGTTGGAAACTTTTATTGCTGTTTATCAATATTAGAACCAAAGTTGTGCCAATGGAAGTGAAAGAGTCCATTATGAGACTGATAAACAAGAATAAAACTATTAGTGACATCAGTAAATACTAAGGCTTACCAAAATCAACTGTTTGGAAATCATTAAGAAGCAAGAGAGCACTGGTGAGCTTAACAATGGCAAAGGGACTGGCAGGTCAAGGAAGACCTCCACAGCTGATGACAGAAGAATTCTCTCTATACTAAAGAAAAATCCCCAAACACCTATCTGACAGATCAGAAACACTCTTCAGGAGTCAGGTGTGGATTTGTCAATGACCACTGTCCGCAGAAGACTTTATGAACAGAAATACAGAGGCTACACTGCAAGATGCAAACCACTGGTTAGCAGCAAAAATAGGATGGCAAGGTTACAGTTTGCCAAAAAGTACTTAAAAGAGCAACCACAGTTCTGGAAAAAGGTCTTGTGAACAGATGAGACAAAGATTAACTTATATCAGAGTGCTGGCAAGAGCAAAGTATGGAGGAGAGAAGGAACTGCCTAAGATCCAAAGCATACCACATAATCTGTGAAACACGACGGTGGGGGTGTTATGGCCTGGGCACGTATGACTGCTGAAAGTACTGGCTCACTTATCTTCATTGATGATACAACTGCTGATGGTAGTAGCATAATGAATTCTGATGTGTATAGACACATCCTATCTGACCAAGTTCAAACAAATGCCTCAAAACTCATTGGCCAGCAGTTCATTCTACAGCTAGACAATGATCCCAAACATACTGCTAAAGCAACAAAGGAGTTTTTCAAAGCTAAAAACGGTCAATTCTTGAGTGGCCAATTCAATCACACGATCTGAACCCAATTGAGCATGCCTTTTAACCCATTTGAGCATGCTGAAGAGAAAACTGAAGGGGACTAGCCCCCAAAATAAGCATAAGCTAACACAGGCCTGGCAGAGCATCATCTGAGAAGACACCCAGCAACTGGTGATGTCCATGAATCGCAGACTTCAAGCAGTCATTGCATGCAAAGGGTAAGCAACAAAATACTAAACATGACTACTTTCATTTACATGACATTGCTGTGTCCCAAACATTATGGTGCCATGAAATGGGGGGACTATGTGTAAACATTGTTGTAATTTCTACATGGTGAAACCAAAATGTATAAAAATAGCCTTTTTTTTTAATCTGACAATGTGCACTTTAGCCACATGTGATTTTTTTCTATCACAAATCTCAAATTGTGGAGTGCAGAGGCAAATAAATCCATGATGGGTCTTTGTCCCAAACATTATGGAGGGCACTGCGTTATATCGTAATAAAAACATATCCAATAACCATTGTTCAAAATATTTTGTTAATTTGTGAAGGTGCTTCAGAACCAAAGAACATGGCATATATGTGCCGTTTAGGGATTTGGGGAGAAGGCACGCCGTTCCCTCAGTTTGAGGATTTCCTTCGTGCTATTGAAAAACGGTGAGTCTGCATTTAGCAAAACAGTTTATTGTTTAAGGCTTTAACCAAAATGTTAACAAATAAAAAGTAAACCCAGATTGCGTATTGCCCTGTTTAAAGATAATGACAATTTTTCTGTGTAGGAAAGAACTGCAGACGCTGGTTTATATCGAAGTCTTCACTCTGAAGAAGGGTCTTAACCCGAAACTTCACCCATTTCTTCTCTCCAGAGATGCCGCCTGACCCACTGAGTTACTCCAGTATTTTGTGTCTAACCATGACAATTTTTCTGAATGGCAGTCCAACTGGTGCTTTACTGCGCTCTTTTCATTGCACTTTTTTTCCCCCTTCAAGTAATTATCTGAATTTTCTCTTGTGGTTTCTCCTATCATTGTACACTACTATGCAAATGATAGATTCTAAATGTAAGTGGGAGGAAGAGGAGTTGGGGGTAAATATGTTAATGGACATGGAAGAGAAAATAGCTTGTACAGAGATGCATAGGAAATAGGACCAATGGGAATGTTCTGCATCTGCAAGCTTGCAACAACTGAATGGGCCACATGGCGCCCTCTGCGATAAGAAAGGATGAGAAGTAATTCAGAATTACTTCCTACACAAAACATTTTTCATCTCTTGTTCAGTTTACCAGTCAAATTACGCTTGTGTCCCTTTGCTATCATTCCTTCTTCCATATTCCTTCTAATGTAAAGAAATGAAACTCTACACTGGTTTTATTTCCCATAGCATTATCATATTTTTTGCTAGATATTGTACTCCGTGCATTTTATAAAACCTCGGTCCAATCTGCTTTGCTGTGATGAAAGTTTATTGAAATGTTAACCCAGTTTCTCCGCCCACACATGCCGCCCGACCAGCTGAGTATTTTTAGACAAATGGCACGATAATGTGCCAAATCAGTAGACTATTTCTGTACCGTTGCTAATCAGGGGGTGGTATACTAGACTGGGCTGTGTAAGAAAAGCATTTCACTGTGCGTTTGCACTTTGCACATGTGACAATAAAGCACCATTGAACCATATATTTTCTGTAATTAAAATGAAAGCTAACTCAAAGTTTCCGGCATTTGAGGAGAACTTTGTACCAGTTGGGTTACATATTTTGGGCATATCATTGATGTTTAAATTAATCTTTCTGTTTAATGAGGGAGATTCCGGTACAGAGCCCCGCTCTCTGGCATGAGATGACCTCCAACACAGGACCCTGGTCTCTGGAGCTGGACCCCGGTCTCCAGCGCACTAACTGTGTCATCAGATGCAGATTAACTCCCAATGTTCTGCATATTCTATGTTACTTATTTATCATTGACATTTGATGGGGAGACCCCTTAGATTTTTTGCTTCACTAGAGGAGATGAGTGGAAATTATTATCTAAAAGTAACAATTGCGGCTATGGAGATCAGATGAGCACATCATGCTGTGCTTTTAATTGTAATATATTTAGTTCAATTACTTTGGATGTTTGGCAACATAATGGTATATTTCAGTTCCAAGACACTTGCAGGAGGAAGATAGACACAAAATGCTGGAGTAACTCAGCGGACAGGCAGCATCTCTGGAGAGAAGGAATGGGTGACGTTTTGGGTCAAGACCTTTCTTCAGACAGACTTGCAGGATTCGGCTCTTCGGAAATATTTTGAGTGGAAATTATTTCTTGGTCACGTCATCTTCAGCAGTTCTTTGGGATTGAAGATAACTGTTTCCACTCTAGTTCAGTACCTTCTGAGGTGGCTAATGAGGCCCTGTGGAACTACAGATTCTTCTTCATATGGGGTAGCGAGTGCCTGATGAGACGTAGGTAGTTTGTGACATGGTGCACTCTCTCCACGGGCTTTCAAAGTGTGCTTTTGACTCTAAAATCTGAATTTTCGCTACTTCGAGTGGTAATGGTTCTGAGGAATCAGTGAGTGTTGCATTCCTTCAAGATGCCTTTGAACACATATTGATTCATTCCCTCTATCAGATAATGCCTTCCAATAACAGAGCTTGAGTTGAGTATCTGTTGAGGATCAGAGTATTGAATATACACATAATGTGGCCTGTCCAGAGTAGCCAATGGAGTAATAAGTTCCTCAATGCAGTGGATTTTGGCCTGGGAGAGAACATTGACGATGGATCACTTATCCTTGCAATGAATTTGGAGGATTTTCCAGCGTCAGCACTGGTGTTTTTTCTGCAGTGTCTTGAGGTGCTCCAGGTCTTAAAAGCAATTGAGAGGGCATGAAGCACTGTTGTTAAGTACATACAGGTTTTATGTAAGGTATGAAGTCTTGAACTTTAGATAACAGTTTCCTCAAACAGCCTGTGTTGGTGCATTGACCATAGACTTTAGAGATACTGCACAGAAATAATCCCTTCGGCCCACCAAGTCCGGGACAATCAGCAATCGCCCATGTACACTAGCACTACACGCGAGGGCCAATTTTACCATTTTTAACAAAGCATATTAACTTACAAACCTGCATGACCTTGGAGGAAACCGGAGCACCTGAAGAAAACCCACGAGGTTGCAGGGAGAACGTACAAACAGCACCCGGAGCCAGGATCGAACCTGGGTCTCTGGTGCTGTAAGGCAGCAACTCTACTGCACCACTGTCCCACCCATTGGGCCGCCGATGGTTGGTGAATTTATTTGCCAAAAATCTGCGTTCACCGAGAATTATCTCCCAAATTGTGTGAAATGGTCACCGTTTCCAGGGTCTGGCTGTGAATCTCTACTGGTTGATGGAAGACCTTTATCTTGTGGATGTTGCGTGCAATATCCATTTTCTCAGTGAACGTGTCGCTGTTGATTTGGGTTCCAAAGCATTCATGAACACATGCATCATTTGTATATAGCTACTTGGGCATCAAGGTTTGGGTGACCTTGGTTCTGGAGAGTTGTTGCCACAGGTCAAGTAGTTTCCCATCAATTATGTAAACCTCCCTGCTATGGAAAAGTTGTTGGAGGTGAGGTGTAACAATGGGGTGAGAGAGGTGTAGTAATTTTGCCTTGTTCGATGTCAGTCTTCACTGAGATTACCTCAGTTGGTGATCCATTGGTCAGTACATGGTATGCGTGCCATGCAGTGAAAGTAAAGTGGAAAGGAATTTTTGTGAGCAGCTGATTTTGCAGAGGTTGTTGCACTGTCTGTCTGAACTGATGGATTTGTAGGCTTTAATGAGGTTGTGTAAGGTCATGTTTCATGGGTGAAAATCATGTCCACTCTCTCTCGATGGACAGAATGCTGTTTGGGTGCTGTGAGGAGGCAGCTGAAAAGGACACTGGTGGTGATGTTAGTCTGGTATACAACAGTGAACTCGCCCGGTTGCTATCACAGTTGGCCTTGACAATCGTCAAGTAAGGTCGTTGAGTTTATTGTCAAGTACGGTGAGGAATGAGTACAATGAAAATCTTGCCTGCGGCAACATTGCAGGCTCGTGCACTCCAAGAACACAAATAAATTACACAAAAAAGTATACACAATTTGACTTAAAAAAAAATGAAGACTGTGCAAAGCAACACAACAAAACATTTGTGCAACACTCTGCAAATAACAAGTTTGCTGCAAACTTCATTAAAAGCTGGCATATACTCCGCAATCATCTCAATATGAAAACGGATAAGCCCTTTAGATTTTGCTATGGAACTGCCTTCTGTGGTAGTATTTCATGCAGATGTAAAGATGACTTAACATGGGATAGTTTAAACTAAACCTACCCACAAATGCGACAAAGGAAGATAAGATGAACAACATGAAAGTACACCCACCACTGGACTTTGCTTTTGTGAGGCCCTCGGCATTTAAAAGCACGGGAAATATTTAACGAAAGTATTGCTACTGTTTCATACCAAAGATAAATCAGAAGAAGAATTCTATTACAAGTAGCCTACTGCATACTTTCTGGTAATTATCCATAAGCATTAAAAACAATTTCTAAACTGACACATTTCTAAGAATTACTTGTTAGAGTACTCAAAAAAGTCACTGTCATATGTTTATTTGGGAACATTAGTTAAATACGTGGCAAAGGGGAATGTTAAAGCAAACATGAAACAATTAAGTTAAGTTACCCAGTTGAACAAAATGATATTCTGGACCAAGAATGATATCAAAACACAACTGGGTGTCAAATATTTCTTGTTTTGATTGTTTCTTTTTAAAGGAATTTGCAGCCAGCTTGGTACTTTTTAAAGTGAAGTTAGGAAATGTGAAAATAGATCATGGGCCCACATGCATCGGTGAGAGAGAAGCAAATATTATCAGAGGTATGGTGGGAGGGATAGCTATAGTCCTGGTAGCTGCAGGGAATGCCTCTGAATTTCTTTGAATTATGTTTTTAGTTCTTTAACATCCAACTGAGAGATGGGGTGAGAACATGGTTTAACATCGATCTGGAAAATGCCACTTCCAACAATCCAGTTCCCCCTTGGTAATGCACAGTACTGTCAGCCAAGAGTATGGTTTTAAGCCACCAGAATAGAAGGCTGGTTATGAAAGGGAATTCAGAAATTGCAAGGAAACATGCTGACACTTCCTTACTGCTTTGAAGAAGTAATTACCACAGATTGCTCATTATGAAAGCATAAAGGCTCTATACCCTGTGCATGGGTGTAAGTGGGATGTTGCAGGAATGCCGTCTGTGGCTCTGCCCGGAGCTCACCCAACCCTAATGCAGAGGTGGAGTTTATAATAGTGTGTTATCAGTCCAAACAGAAAGCAACCAGGTCCCTAACTGGGCTGAAGTTGAGAGCAATATAAAAATATGTTCTGTAAGTTAAAGACAATCTGCTGGGCCTTTGTATTGCCCCAGGCACACAGCCCTAGGCTGTCATTCACTTCACCAGTGTGCAATATACAAAACATAGTTAATGGAAGTGCACTGGGGAGGGATTCTACCTTAAACTCTGCAAAAAATGAAAATCGCCTATGGTTTCAAATGGGTTATTTCATTCACATTACTATTTAATATCATTTACCCTTCAGCCAAATGTATCTGTATTCAATCTGAAAGGATTTAATCTTAAGTACAAATTGACAATGACCTAACACCTTCCATTATTTTTTAGTGGTGTTGGTGCAATGGAAATTGTTGCTATGGATATGAAAGTTAGCGGCATGTATATTGCGCGGCAACTAAGTTTTGCTGGAGTAACATTCAGAATAGAAGAAATACCTCTTGATGAAAGTTTCAAACTTGTGTACAACAAAGCAGCTGTGCTGGTAAGGAGTTTAACTTATTTCACAAATATTTCACATTTTTGATTTTATAAAGTATAAATTTCAGAATATATTTGGATAACCATGCTAAATTGTAATACTTCAAGGTTTAGGTTCATTATTGTTATTTGTACTGAGGTACAATGAAAAGTTTTCTTTTGTGTGCTATCCAAACTGATCAGATATACAGTACCATCAGTATTTTGTGATTACCAAAACTAGAAGATTTGGAGTCATTTTCATCTTCATCAAGTAAACTAAAAGAATGAAATCTGCATAATTTTAATTTGATATTTAAATTAAATAGAGCAAACAATTATCACCCAACCTGGAAGATGAAAATTATACTCATAGCGGTGTGACTGCAACATTTGGCACGACTGAATTTGTATGCTTCATCATTAAGTGGGGGAAAATATTCCACATTCCTGAACAAACCATCTAAACAACACAACTATTATCGATCTGTTTATTAACTAACGCTAACTTCCTTCTTATTAATGGGTTATATTTCACCTGCACTCATTGCAGACAATGATTGATTGATCAATGTGGGTGTTTGTTTACTGATTTGAGCTGTGAGCCGTGATATTTTGCACAGCATGTCGTCTTCACCAAGTGGAAGAACTGACTGGGGCAGAAAATAGATTCAATATGAATTTGAAAGGGAGCTTGTTTTGGGGCATAACAGGCTGGATTTTCCAAGCACGGGAATTTTGATTGCCTGTCCCGTTGATTCAAAAATTCGTTCTATTTTCTCTGCGGAAGGTTATTGACTTGGAGGGTGAGGCCATTTTATGATTTTCCGGGTTGACTGTTGTGGGTGAGAGCAGCATTGCTGTTTTCTGTTTGCCTCATTGTGAGATATATTGACATTTGCAACATAATCTAAAAAATACATTAACTTTTTGTTTTTTGAAATCAATTATATAAAGTGAATTGACAGATTGGATTTAACCATTTCCACTGCCCTGCAGCAATGTTTAATGCCAGAGATTATATTAATTGCATGATTTTCCTGTGCTTGTAGTAAAGATGAAAGAAAATATGTATCTACGGACCATCTTGTTAGCTAAATTTGAACCCTGAGGCATTATTATAGTCATTGCCAGATTGAGAATTCGCAACCAATTTTCCTCAACCTTCTGCCAAGGCTACAACTGTCTCTCAGCTGGTGGGGAATGTCAAGCATTGTATTTTCAGTGATGAATTCTATAATTCTTTTGCATTGAAAATTCCCATATTCTCTCAATTAGCCACATGTCTAATCCAAGCCCAAATATATTTTGTGGTTCTGGTTTGTTGTTCTCAAACAAGAGAGGGTAAGGGGAAACAGCCCAGATACGTCAAACTTTAATGTAAAGCAAAGGAAACATCAAATTACATGTTTGTTAGAAACTTACTAATTCCAACATTTTTATTTGTCAGTAGAGAAAGTAAGCATATTGCATATCATTGTCCCAGAAGTCTGTGACTGCATCTTGCGTTATGAAGCAATACTTAATTATTCAATATATTCATGTTACATTTAAGAACTGTACAAGATATTCATTATCATTTCCAAATTGCAAGAACATGCAACTAAAAATTGCTTGTTGAAGGAATATCTTGAATTAATAAAAGCATATTCTTTCCCAGATTCTTTGGTTTTGGTAATCATGTAGAAATCACTTGACTTGACATCAAGACTATTGATGGCAAAGATGGTTCACAATAGTATGTGTTGCTCTGTTCCTGAAATAAAGCAGACAATTGTTGTGTGTATTTATATTTTTACTTTAATTAAATGGGTTTTCTTTTTTTAGTGGGCTGACGCAATGAATATATTTCAACATGCAGCAGAATTAATTGGTTTGGAGTCGAGAAAATCTCTCTGGGGACAGTTTTGGTCTGCACATCAACGCTTCTTCAAGTATCTATGTATTGCTGCCAAAGTTAGACGTTTAGTAGACATCGGCAGACAAGAAATGCAGAAAGGCAAGGTGAGAGGGCACTTTCTTTTTCAAGTTGGCTCATTGTTTCATGTAAATTGCACATTAAAATGATTGACTTCTATTTTTGAATAGAACGTGTTGGAACCTTTCAATCATGTTTATGTAAATATGTCCATAGTAATTTTTATGCATAGCACCAATAGTGAATGGACAGAGGAGAATCAAAATGACCAAGATATGTAGCTCTGCATGGCAGAATTATACCAATAAATCAGTTCAAATGAAATCAATTCTTCCCCACTAAGAGTGTCTACAGATGTTGATGTACCATGTGATTTGTACAGGAAATCTTATTGACACAAATGGATATGGTTTTGTAATTGATGGAGAATCTAGTAAATGCAAGGATGTGTGCTTCTCCTGAATAATATGAACATGCGCCTTTCATTGGCTATATTTTGTAACGTTTGTGGACTATAACATTGCTACACATTCTACTTTTAACATAGAAGATAATCAATATTTAATTGCATTTTGCTTACGCATGGGGACACAGTAGTTTAGTTTATTTAGTTTAGGTTATTTATTGTCACATGCACCGAGGTACAGTGAAAAGCTTATGTCACGTTCTAACCAGTCTGAAAAGGCAATACATGATTACAATCAAGCTTTTTCACAGATGAATGCTAACGGAAATAACATTTAGTGCAAAGAAAAAGCCAGTGCAATCCGATCAAAGGTAGTTCGAGGGTCTCCAATGAAGTAGGTAGCAGTTCAGGACTGTTCTCTAGGTGTTCAGTTGCCTGATAACAGTAGGATTCCCTCCGTCATGAACATTGTAGATACTATTCATATTATCTCTTTGATTGTAGGGATACAAGTACCCATTCAATTGTTCATGTTCAGTCCAGTATTTAGTTAGGCTACAGCCAATCTGCACCACATCAATTCATTGGCCTTTGATTCCTATATCTTCAAGCCCTCACCTCACAAAAATAGATCTCAGTCTGGAGGATTCAAATAAATGTATCAGAGGCCTTCCAAAGAATAGATCCAGTCCTGTGCTTCCCTGAAGGAGCTTCCAACTAATGGATACACATTGGGCAGGAACAACCGGAATGGCTTGTCTACATTGCGGACTTGCCTACATTGCCTGCATTGGGGTCTGTGGAGTCCACTTGCCTACATTGAGGACTGTGGGAAGTGACTTTAAATGTGCAGACAATCTTCACCATGACCTAATTGCACTTTACTGTTTATCCATTCCAGTGCGTTGTTATAGGATTGCAGTCCACAGGTGAAGCTCGGACACGGGAAGTACTTGATGAGAATGATGGTCATCTTAACCAATTTGTATCTGCTGCTGAGTAAGTTAAAGATGCCTAGCTGATTCGATGACTATAATGTTGCTGGATTAAAGAGGTTCAGTTTGTGTATATGTTGTGACTATCTGGTTGCAATTTTGACGTAGTTTCAACAAGTTATAAAACAATATAATGCTTTTAGTTTAAAATACAAGACATTTAACAACAATAAAATATAATGTGTTGTATTGTATATAAGTTAATATATTTTATTTTATTGTGCAGAGGTTACTTAATGTTAATTTGAAATAAAATGTCCAGTTTACCCACAGTGATTCTCTTCTGAAAGTTGCAGTTATGTATACTAGCATGTAACTATCATTGACCTTTGCAAAAATGTTTACATAAGCAGCTCTGAATGCTAAAACTAACATGTTTATAAATAACTGTGACCTTTAAACAAGTTTTTTACAGTTCTTAGAATTTACATTTTGAAGTTATATTCTCGGACCGTGTAATTTCCATAAAGTTACTAGATAGTAGTAATTTGGACAGACCAAGCCCGAGAATTGATTCTTCCTCATAATAAATCACTTAATACGACCCAGTTCACCGATATTAAACCGTCATCGGTGTCAATGCTGGAATAAGCATGAACATTTTGGCAACATTTCCATTTCTGCTCATAAGCCAGCAGCACCATTGTGCATGTGAGAGGTTGTGAATCCAGGTCAGAATTAAACATCAATGCAGCTCCCTCACGTACAGATAGGCGTTTGTCATCACCCACTAGGTCACCCATGAAAAATGGTTACTCAGTGATGGGTGTCAGTTAGTTTCCAGGAAATGTCATTACTACTGAAAACACCAGTTTGGAAGAATCCCTGCTGAGCTCTGAGAACCAGGTTTCAAATCACACTTGGACAGTTCGATGTGATATAATTAACACCCAAAGCTTAATTTTTGTCACAGTGTCCCAGCGTTTCTTTTAACTTGTTATCAAAGGAGAAAACAGCTCACTTGAATGGTATTCTATCAATGAAACTGTACAATTATTCCCTACACATCCTTCCGACGGGCTTCTCCTAAATCTGGGATCTCTACCCTCATCAAAGACATGGGCAGCAGGCGAATGGCATCCGTGCAAGTTACCCTCCAAGCTGAACACTATCCTGAATTGGAAATATATCAAATTTTATTAGCCAAGCATGAATACATATAAGGAATTTACCTTGGAGCTTTGCTAGCAAGTAACAACACGACATACAGTAGACAATTAAAAATAAAACATAATTTAAACATGTGAAGAAAGAAAGAAAATAGAAGAGCAAAAGGAAGCTACAGACTTTTGTTACATACTTGAGGCGCAAACTCTCATTGCCTGGTTAGCGAGTTGCGTTTACGCCTCACGTATGCAGGCTTGTGGGGGGAGGGGGGGGTGTGAACTCCAGCGTCAAAGTCCTGTAGCTCCCTACTCAACACTTCAGGAGTGCTTTCACCAGAAGAACAAAACGTTCAAGAAGGCAGCTCACCATTACCTTCCAAGTTAGGGAAAGCCAGCTGGAAACTTAAAGTCCCAGATCTCTATTGGCATACAGATCCCCAAAAATTGAATAACTTAGAAAAAACATGTCGGACTGTAGGGATGAACCAGCTAGTTGGCAATAGATAATTTTAATGTGAAATTCGCTAGTTATAATAGCAACAGTCGCAGGCCCTTCAGCTTTTGCCATTCCAATCTTCTCAGCTTTCGGCCACATGGTCCAGTAGGCAAATGGTTTTTGTATGTATATTTGAGGTGGTGTTTTACTCAAAGGAAATTACAACATGATAATCACAGGCATTATAATTTATCTAATACAATGAACAGATCATAAAATATCATAATGGGCCTGTCCCACTTAGGCGATTTTTTAGGCGACTAGGCGGTCGCCAGGGTGTCGCCTGTATGGTCTCCTCAGTCGCCCTAAGAGTTGTACCTTTTTTTTGGTCGCCACTGGATTTTGAAATGTTCAAAACTTTTCGGCGACAGTCAGCGCCCAAGGGGTTGACGCCAACGATCATAGCCTGACGTGGGTGCTGTCGCCAGGATGACGTAGGTTGTCGCCGGTGCTGACTTTGGTGATTTCCATTGGCGACTACCTACGTCAACCGGCAACAGGTACCGGCGACTGATTTGTCTTCAGTTGTTACTGACAGGGTTGTACCTTGTCGAGGGTGGACATAGGTTGTCATAGGTGTGGTCATAGGTGGATGTCCTAATGGGTCTCAGAGGAAAAGGCCCTTCGGCCCATAATGTCTATGCCAAGTTAAACTAATCTTCTCTTTCTGCACATGATCCAAATCCCTCCACTCCCTGCATATCGTATGCCCTATTTAAAAGCCTCTTAAATGCCACGATCATATTTGTTTCCAACACCACACCTGGTAGTGCATTCCAGGAACCAACCACTATGTGTAAAAACACTTCCCCCGCACATCTAAATTTGAGTCACATAATCTTTGACATTTTGAATTGGACGCAGAGATAGATTCTTTGGCAGCCCAGGTAAAGGAATATTTAGTAATATGCGAAAGATTTACAGTGCCCTCCATAATATTTGGGACAAAGACCCATCATTTATTTATTTGCCCCTCTACTCCACAATTTGAGATTTGTAATAGAAAAAAAATCACATGTGGTTAAAGTGCACATTGTCAGATTTTAATGAAGGCCATTTTTATACATTTTGGTTTCACCATGTAGAAATTACAGCTGTGTTTATACATAGTCCCCCCATTTCATGGCACCATAATGTTTGGGACACAGCAATGTCATGTAAATGAAAGTGGTCATGTTTAGTATTTTGTTGCATATCCTTTGCATGCAATGACTGTTTGAAGTCTGCGATTCATGGACATCACCAGTTGTTGGGTGTCTTCTCTGATGATGCTCTGCCAGGCCTGTATTGCAGCCATCTTTAGCTTATGCTTGTTTTGGGGGCTAGTCCTCTTCAGTTTTCCCTTCTGCATGTAAACGGCATGTTCGATTGGGTTCAGATCTGGTGTTTGACTTGGCCACTCAAGAATTGACCAATGATGGGTCTTTGTCCCAAACATTATGGAGGGCACTGTATACGATCTGAAGATAAATCAGAGTCTTGTGCTGTTAACTTGCTTCTGCTGGACCAATTTCATAGGAGTGCACAGCAGATTTGTTCATTTTCGACTGAGGAATTTAAAATGAACAAGAGAATTTGTATATTTTGTTTTATCTAACAGTTTATGTTTTTCATCGTGACTTCACTTTATTTGATATGTACTATTAATAAATCAGTTTTAAATTAAAATTCGAAGTAACAGGATCAACTTTTGCTTTCTCCTTGCAGAGGCGTCTTTAAGTCACTAATTCAGAAGCACTTTCCTTCAACAAAGAGAAAGAAAGAAAAGGGAGCTGGGACGAAAAGGAAACGTAAGATAACATTACAGCTAATTTTTTCTGAGTAAAAATACAGATCGCGGTGGATTTGTGCTTCTTTGTTCATTGTCTGCAATGTGACCCTACTTTCCACTAACATGTGGTTGGTAAGTTTAGGCTCAGAGTAACTAACACTGAAGAAAGCCAAAAAGCCTGATTTTGTTGGGATGGTGGTCCTAACATTTGGGACAGATGCGAACTGAGCCAGAATTCTGCTCTCTTTTTTCTGGCCTATTTATATTGCTGCCGGGGAAATTGTGGCTGGATCTTCTGCCTGCAATTCCAACTTAAGGAAGAAGTTTTCAAGTGAAATCCAAATACATTGATCACACTGCACTGTTAACACAATGTTTAGTTTAGTGATACAGTGCAGAAACAGGCCCTTCGGCCCACAGTGTCCTCACTGACCAGCGATCCCCCTACACTAGCACTATCCTGCACACTAGGGACAATTTACAACCAAAGCCAACTAACCTACAAACTGGTACATCTTTGAATTGTGGGAGGAAACTGGGAAAACGTGCAAACTCCACATAGACAGCACCCATAGACAGGATCGAACCCAGGCCTCTGGCAGCTACTCTACCACTGTGAAAGGCCGCTACTCTACCACTGTGCCGCCACACCCTGAAATTTATTTCAATGGAATTTGAATATGCATTATTTGTATCTTGTCATGACTCAGCAGCAAGAATTGTCATGTTTCTCAGTCTTAGTGTTCCTTGGAACTCTTACATTAATTGAGTGACTGTTTGCCAATCATCATGACATCAAATACAGTAAATTAGCCACTTAGTCTCATTTGCATTTAAATAGCTGCAAGCTCAAACAATTTATGTAAGATTGTTATAAATGGAGTATTTCAAATAAGTCTGCATTTACAGTATATCTTGCTTGATTTCTAGTTTACCAAATTTACAAATAAGGAACTGCAGGTGCTGGTTTAAAAAATAAAAGGCACAAAGTGCTGGAGTAACTCTCTGGTTCAAGGCCGCATCTCTGGAAAAGGATCCAGACCCAGAACATCACTGATGCATGTTCTTCAGAGATGTTGCCTGATCCACTGATCAGTTACTCCAGCACTTTGTTCATTTTTTAAAACAAATTTTAGACTGTCCCATAATTTGTATGTGGTAGAAATATCACAACTATGCGAGATAAATAGGTCAGTTGCTCAACACTTTAACTCCCCCTCCCATTCCCACACTGATCTTTCTGTCCTGGGCCTCCTCCATTGTCCTCGTACGAATTGGGGGAACAGCACCTCATATTTCGCTTGCGCCCCAGCGGTATGAACATTGGCTTCTCTAACTTCAAGTAGCCCTTGCTTTCTCTCTCCATCCTCTACCTCTTCCCAGTTCTCCTACCAGTTTTACTGTCTCTGACTACATTTTATCTCTGTACCGCCCACAACCCTGACATCAGTCTGAAGAAGGGTCTCGACCCGAAACATCACCCATTCCTTCTCTCCAGAGATGCTGCCTGTCCCGCTGAGTTACTCCAGCATTTTGTGTCATATCTAAAATAGATCAGTAATGGAGTGCCAGCAGTGTTTTAGTTAAATGATTTTCTGTTCTTGTGACGTAACAGTTTTACACTAATATTGTTTATAAACTATATCCTTGCTTAAATATTTCCCCATAGGAAAACCACCAAGCCGGCCCTCGAAACAAGTTCGAAATGTTCAGGATTGCAACTACTTAAATAGTGATTTCAGCAGCTGTGATTCTGAGGTTGAAACTGACAGTGATTTAAACTCATCACCTGCATCTGCCATAGAGATATCTGAAGAGGCTGATGTCATTGCTGTGGATCCACCCTTTAATGGTTTTCTATCTATGGAAAAAGGTACTACCTAATGTAATAATTTCCAAAGAATGGATCATGGAAATCATTAGTCAAATACGGTTTACACTCTCGACTTTCAGTGCATTGAGATTGTGTTCCCATGCAATGCTAGAAGATTATACGGCAGGCAGTTATCCACGGGACCAGAGGAAGGGAGACTCGTGCCAAGCCAATGTTTTAATCAGTCAAGCCTGGAAGTTCATCGTCATGCCTTTTCAATTGAGATACAATGTATATGGCATGGCAGGTCTAAAGAAAAGAAAAGACAAAGTAACTTTATACAAAAATTTACAGAGGACTTTGAATCAAGTGATTTTGTAAAAGTGATATCCTTAAAAATATTAGCTTGAATACATTGCATGTTTCGTGCAGGCAAGTTAATCAACCAAATTTACATTGAAAATAACAAGTCTGAAATTGAAATAATTTCTCTTCAGTATGGAGATACAAGGAAATGAAGATGCTGGAACCTCCAGTATGATTGGTGAGAAGAAAGTTTGGAGGGAAATGGTAACCATTCTGACATCAAAAATCAATTGATTGAAAACAATCAAAAATCCAGCCATTATCCTCCAGCACTGACTCCCGACCAAAGCTCTCAAGAGCACAAGATAAGCTGATTTAGACTCATCAGGATTCCATTTCCAGCACTGTCTGGCCAAAGGGAGCACTTTTATTTGTAGAATTTGGATCCTAGAGCAGGACTTTGCAAAAACAGGCCGCTTGGCTTACAATGTCCAAGCCAAAGATGATGCCATGACTTCAATCTGAAGAGGACCCACGACCCAAAATGTCACCCATCCTGTTTCTCCAGAGATGCTGCATAACCTGCTGAGTTACTCCAGTATTTTGTATCTATCTTCAGCATCAGGGATAAAGCAGATTTAAGCATTGTCTCTGATAGTTCAGTATTAATAGATTGCAATGTATACCTTTATTATTACTGACTTGCCTCCAACCCTGGTAAATTATTTGTTTTTAACAAACGGAAATGTTGGCTATTTACTCATCATTTCTTATGGAATACAATTTTCTGCATGTTGTTCTTTGAGCAAGAGTAATGTAAATGTTCAAACATTCTGAGTGATCTTGCATGATTTTGATTGATTGATGAATTATTTTTCATCAGCAGCAACACTAGAATTTGTGGAAAAACTGAAAGGGGATCTGCTGGCGAAGGTTGAAATACTCGGCAAAGAACTACCTCTAAATACACTGGATGAACTAATTGACTTGTTCGGTGGTCCTGACTATGTGGCTGAGGTAATTTATAAAGACTGCTCATGGCTGAAGTTGCCTTTGTATTTGCTCTATAAGTGATTACTTGCTATGGTACCAGAACACACAAACCCAGAATGTACACTACTCACTTGCAACGACAGCAATACTATAGATGATTTGCTTGGGAGGAGAAAATGTATTGCATTTTGTTTGGGCATCATGTCCTTCAAAGTAGCACAGGGCGGCACAGTGGTGCAGCATGAGAGCTCCTGCCTCATAGCGCCAAAGACCCGGTTTGATCCTGTCTACAGGTGCTGGTTGTGCAGAGTTTGTACGTTCTCCCTGTGACCGCGTGAGTTTTCTCCGGGTGCTCCGGTTTCCTCCCACATTCCAAAGATGTGCAGATTTGTACGTTACTTGGCTTCTGGAAATTGCCCCAACTGTGTAAGATGCTAAAGTGGGATAACATAGAACTAGTGTACAGGTGATCAATGGTCAACGTGCATTGGTGGGCCGGAGGGCCTGTTTCCACGCTGTCTCTCTAAACTCTAAAACAAACCAGCAGGACATTATTAATCACCAGTCCTTTATACAGACACCTACCAACACCAATAATCAATCAATATTTTCAAGAAAGGAGGAAGATTCAATCATAGTTTTTCCCCCTTTTGTATCTTTTTTATTAGCTGTTCCGCGAGAGTAAAAGCTCAGTCATTTAACTAACCTGTCGTCGATACACAATCAATTGGATCACTGAAAAGCAATCAGGTCCAGGATTCCAAGCTGATGCCTGTCTTTCCTTTTCTGTTGATGCTGATGTCCACTGCTTCAGCTGTGTGGCTTGGCTACCTGTTGTCATAAGTGGATGAGCCTGTGGATCGGATGGAGAATTAAAGACACATTATGTAAATTTAACTCGTGGCATTTGGTTTCTCATTCAAATGTTCAGTCCATAATATATACCAGTGGCATTGAAAACAACTGGAAAAGGTGAACAGTGGTGGAGACTCAAACAGCTAATGTTAGGAGAAAGTTCCAAGAAATATCCCCATTCTTTGTGGGTCCCCATCATTTCAGAAGCCAATTCAGTTACAGCTGAGGCGAAAGGACCAGACAACAGTGAAGCCTACACTCAAGAGAGAACAGTGCCTCCAGTCATGCTGTTTCAGTCTGGTTATGACACTGGTATTCACCTGATGATGACCCAGGCATTAATCATCATAGTAATCCTGTGGTTAAAGCAGGACAAGTCCGTACCAAACTTTGCAACAATCCAGTCAGTCCTAGTCGCACTAGCTTATCCCTTAGCCCTGCAGATCATGTTCTGTCAGTGACATATGGGTTCTGGGAATGTGTGATCATATTAACATTTACCGTATATGTAAATCATTAATTTTAATAGATGACTGGAAGAAAGGGTCGTGTTGTTCGCAAACCAGATGGCTCAGTTTGTTACGAGTCCAGAGCAGAACAAAATCTGACCATTGACCACATAAATTTAAAGGAAAAGGAGCGATTCATGAATGGGGATAAGGTAGGTTTGTTTCTCACTGTCTATATCAGTAAATAGATATACTGTGGTGTATATGGTGAAGAGGAGTGTGATCCCAACATGTTTCAATAGCACGGTGGCACTGGGGGCGGCACGGTGATGCAGCGGTCGAGTTGCAGCCTTACAGGCAGAAACGGGTTCAATCCTGACTACGGGTGTTATCTGTACAGGGTTTGTACGTTCTCCCCGAGCCTTCGTGGGGGGTTTTCCAATATTTCCCGTTTCCACCCCCACTCCAAAGATGTACAGGTGTTTAGGTTAATTTGGCTTCGGTAAAAAAATAATTTTCCTCAATGTGCAGGTTAGTGCAGGGTACGGAGATCACTGGTCGGCGCAGCCTTGAGCCCAAGGGCCTGGTCCCGCACTGTATCTTTAAACCAAACTAAACTCAACCAGCCAATATCCCTGCATTGTTAACCATACCACAACCTGCACATTGGGGAAATGTCTCAGTGCCCATTGATACAGTGTATAGATTGTTCTGGTGAAGTTGCTATTATGGGAATGATACCACGCATGTAACAGTTTATAACAGTACATCTGAGTTAAGTAATAAATATTCTTTTACATCTGTCAAGTTGGTCGCCATCATCTCAGAAGCAGCCAGTTCAGGCATTTCACTGCAGGCTGACAAAAGAATAAGGAACCAGCGGAGGAGAGTGCATATGACCCTGGAATTGCCTTGGAGTGCAGACCGTGCGATTCAACAGTTTGGTAAGGCTTGCTCACACTTGGCTATCTGTAGCAGTAACAAGCCCAAATATCAACAAATTTCTGCTTGAAACCAAAGACATTTATTTCTGAAGAAGGTATTAATTAATCTTGTGCACTATCAGTAAGGAGCAATTTGGATCAAAAAAAGTATTCTCAGGTGGGAAGTGTTGATTTGTATTCGTTGTAATAATAATGGCCTCACACCATGTCAGGTTATATAGAGTTTATTAGGAATAAGCAACACAAGTTCTCACTTGAGAGTTCACTTTAAGACAACGGAATGCAGCAGACTGTGACGCTAACAAGCTAGCAGGCGTAACTACAAAGGCATGACTCATAGCATGAGCCACTAATCTACATCCCCCCCCCCCCCTCTGAAAGAATCAATAACAATGTATACTGAGCAAAGCAAGTTATGTATAACTAAGCAACGCAAATATCACAACCGATGACGGACATGTGTAAAGTCAAACATAGTCCGGATACTTTACGGCCGGCCTGCAAACGCGACCACACGTGTACGATAGAGACCATCTCCATTCCTCTTCTCTGGGGACAGAGCTGGTGATATCACCGCCGTGAGGCAGTGGACCAACGCCTCTGGAGTCGAAGCAGGAAACTGTGGCGCAGGCGAAGATGGAACAGACAGAGGAACTGTCACAGGCATGAATGATTGTTGTGCTGGCAAGAGCATGCGAGGGTCACTAGATACAGATTGAAATGAATTTGTACGATCTGGATAATAAGGAGGAGGGATTGGCTCCTTCACAGGCAGAAGATGTCTGTTGCGTCGGTAGTGCCGCCATCGGCTCTAACAATGTACGAGCGTGGCTCTGAAGCAGGACCAGAAACCACCCCAATACGGTCATGGCCTTTGTCAGTTTGTAAGCGGACCACCTGTCCTTTGGTCAATGGCGGCAGAGGCCTACTCGTCTTGTCGAACCATTTCTTTTGAACGTCACGCTTCTGTTGCAACCTGGATTGAACCTCTTCAGGAGGAAAGACATGTGGGATTAACGTTTGCTCTGCTACGGGCAACAGGATAGGGGTCTGCCTTGACAATAATCGTTGAGCAGGTGAACCCAAGGCAGGGTCACGGGAAATGTTGCGTAAATTGAGCAAATCCAGGAATTTGTCAGATTTAGCCCTGTGAGAGCGCTCCATGAGTTGTTTTGCACTTCACACAGCCCGTTCAGCCAGCCCGTTAGACTGGATATTCAGGGCTGCTGGTGATGTGGTGAAAGTTCTGGTCTCCGATTGGAGGCGTGGGTTCGTATCCTGCTTCTGACACCATATTGATTTGTAGTCCTTGTAATAATAATGGCCTCACACCATGTCAGGTTATATAGAGTTTATTAGGAATAAGCAACACAAGTTCTCACTGGAGAGTTCACTTTAAGACTAACAGAATGCAGCAGACCGCGACGCTAACAACAAATGCATGACTCATAGCATGAGCCACTAATCTACAGTAAGATATCCAGTTTTAAAGTCTGTCCAAGTTAAAAGATTATCCATGGGCCAGAGAATAGTAGTTTACCAGCAACTACCCTGACATTTGTAATCCTTGTTTATCCTAATTAAGTAAACACTTAATAAAAGTTTTATTCTATTTTTGTGGTTCAAAGAGAGTACATTTTGTTACTTTCTGATGTCAAACAACATGTAATTCCTGGTTAAGAACATAACAACTAGGAGCAGGAGTTGCTTGTATGACCCTTAAGAATTGGCCTCATCTCCACTTTAACGGCGAATACCCAATGTTCTTTGTTCTTTAACATTACCCATGGAGAGCCAGAACCTTTTGGCATTAGTTAGTAAATGTATGAGAGTTATCACATCAAATACTGACCTTTTAAGCAATTTGTGATCAGTGTTATCCCAAGGTATGAATGCAATTGAATTCATGATTCGTGCATAAACTTCATTTACTTTATCTTTTTCAGGTCGTACTCATAGGTCAAATCAGGTGTCAGCTCCAGAATATATATTCCTCATCTCTGAACTTGCAGGAGAAAGGAGATTTGCCTCCATTGTTGCAAAACGCTTAGAGAGTCTGGTAATATCTTTTTTCTTCTTCAGTGCATTAATTACCCCTTTGCAGAAGTTCACTTATAGTGTAAGTGTTTTACAGCTTGTTCACAGCAAAACTGAAACTGGATCTAAACTCTAGCGAAAACCATTTTTTAAACATTTTTTAAAGCAGTAGAGTTGCTGCCTCACATCACCAGAGATCTGGGTTCGATCCTGCCTGTATGGCGTTTGTCTGTGTGGAGTTTGTGTGTTCTCCCCGTGACCTGCGTGGGTTTTCTCCAGTTCTTCTGGTTTTCTCCCACTCCAAAGTCACACACGTTTGTAGGATAATTGGCTTCGGTAAAATTGTAAATTGTCCCTAATGTGTGCAGGGATTGCTGGTCGGCGTGGACTCAGTGGGCCGTAAGGCCAGTTTCCTCGTTGTATCTCTAAACTAAACTGAACTATCACCTCTCATTAAACAACTATGGGCAGATCCTTCCTCTCCTTGAAGTGGCAATCTGCAGTATTTTTCTTATATATTAAAAAAAAAAGAATTGGTGGCACATTAGTGACTTAGACTGTACCTAAAATAAAGTGCAGAGAGATGTTCATCGTTCTTGTGAGAATTCACCACGTGTTTCACGTTTTAATCGTGTTTCATTATACTTTTCAAATCAATGTATCAGTAATCCAGACTATGTTTGGCATCCAGTGCCTTTTCTGTAGCTAACTATTCAGATTATTAATTATGAAATCTGCCAACTGTGCAAGACTTCCAATCCCTGAATACCGCTAGACTGTTTATGAGAAAACTACACGTTCTTATTTCCTGCCATCAACATTTACTCTCAGTCCTGAACATGATGCCAAGTTAAACTAATCTCCTATGCCTGCACATAGAACATAGAAAAGTACAAAGCAGGAATCTAAAAACTTCTTAAACATCACTATTTTATCTGCTTCCGCCACCACCACCAATGTTAAAGCTTTCCAGCACACATCACTCTGTAAAAGAAAACCGCCCTGCATATGTCCTTTAATGCTTTCCCCCTCTGACCTTAAAGCTATGCCATCTAGTCTTTGACATTTACACCCTGGGAAAAACATTTGACTGGCTACATGTGATTAATTTAGAATAAAGAGGTTTAAAGTTCAAAACTTATTACATCATCAACATTGCTTAAAGATGTTAAAACTATTTTTGACAGTATTAGAATTGCAAATCTCTTCCTTTGTCAGGGTGCTTTGACACACGGTGATCGGAGGGCAACAGAATCCAGAGACCTCAGCAAATATAATTTTGATAATAAGGTAATATCTTCATTTCACTGCCATAATTTATTTAACCCAAGGAAGTGTAAAGCTGGCTAATGAACCAACCAAGAATAAGTTTGGGCATATGTGCTCCAGAGTGATTTTGAGGTAATGAGTCCCCGCCCTCCCTTTTTCTTCCTCTGGCTTCACAATTTGCACTACCTTTATCCTTATCTCTCACCTTTTGCCGTCTCTGGCCTTTATCCATCTGTCTATCAAAACCCCCCTCATCTATATCTACCTATCACTTACCAGGCTTTGTCCTGCATTCCCACACTGACCTTTCTGTCCTGATGCAAATTGGAGGAGCAGCACCTCATGTTTCGCTTGGGCAGCTTAAAACCCAGTGGTATGAATATTTATTTATCTAACTTCAAGTAACCCTTGCTTTCCCTCTCTCTCCATCCCATCCTAGTTCTCTGACCAGTCTCTCTCTATCTCTCTCTCTTTCCCTCCACTCTGATTTTTTTCCTTAATTGTTGAGACGTACAGGAGGATTTAAGAGGAGGAAAGATGAAAGATTTTTTAAACAAACTGCTTGTCACAAAATTAGGATTCAATTTTCATATCAAATCCACATTGGATGCACAATGTTAAACCAACCTCAGTAACCTCATATTTGAAATTTACGGTGGAATATTTTTTTCTGATTATATTTTTCCTTCCTTACAGTATGGAACCAGGGCATTGGATAAAGTTATTAAAACCATACTAGGCCAGGTTGAGAATAAAGTGCAACCACCAAAAGATTATGTTGGAGGCCCAATTAATTTTATTGAAGGTAAAATATTAGTTTGAGATTTGCATGTAACGTTAACAGTCCATTAACATTTAATCAAATACAAGTTTTTTGTATTCAAAAATGCATTATTTAGAAACATGCTTGTTAATACATCAGTATTAGTAAACTATGATTTACATCAAAAATAAGTCTACATCATAAAGCAATGAAGACATTATCTTTATATGTTAATAACATCCAGCTTTGTAAAATATGATGTTCAGCCAAGAAATTATCACGTCGTATATCTTTTACAGACATGAGGATAGGATTGATGGCTGTGGGAATATTCTGCAAAGAAAACCGCTATGGATACGTAAATGTGGAGAAAGGTAAGAAATAAATAAATGATTTTGAATCTCCGCTTGAGTGATGTTCTACATACAGATCTTATTTACATTTGAAACCTTTTTTTTTAAAGTCTATAGTTGATCATGGTTGGGAATGTACAGTGTTCAAAAACCCGATGGTTGCTAGGAAGGAGTTGTTCTTGAACCTGAAGATCATTGTTCTCAAGCTCTTGTACCTTCTTCCCGATGATTGTAATGAGCTGAGTGCATTGCTAAGGTGGTGCAGTCTTTGGTGATATTAGCTGCCTTTTTGAGGAATTGGTTGGTGCTGATGCAATTTACTAAGAAATAAGTTTTGAACTAAGACGTTGCAATCATTTATATCTTAATAATAATCTTCCTCTGTAAAACACTTTAATTAGGCAGTAATTCGTTTTATTTTCCACAATATTAATTATTTGGAGTCAGATACTGACTCGTGAAGAAGACACTATCATGTGAAACTTATGAAAATATACATGCTGATTGACTGAGAAACATCTGCTAGCTTCTAGGCATTCTCCTTCCCCAAATGTTCCCACCACTAACAAAATTATTTCCAAACCCCTTTCATTGCCCTCAAAGCTCTTCCTTTTCTCAGCCTGCCTATTTCCCCCAGATTCGTGGCAACAATGGGGTTTATTCCGAACTCTGAGAGACTCCCAGATAATCTGAGAGATTCAATATGGACCAATTAATAAAGGAGCTTGCTCTATTGTTTTAAGAGGTGATTTAAAATCTGTAGTGAAACTATGCTAACAGGCTTTTTATGTTTGCTTTCAGACTGTAGCATCACAAAATTCCTGAATCGAATTCTTGGACTGGAGGTTCACAAGCAAAATGCACTTTTTCAATATTTTACCGACACGTTTGATTATCTTATTGAGAAGGACAAAAAAGAAGGAAAATATGACATGGGAATTCTAGGTATGATGAAGAGTTTATTAACTCAAAAGTTTTACCCATAATGTTCTAACTTTCCTCATACTTTACATCCATATGTTGTGACAAGTTGGTAAAGTTTGACAAATCAAATTAATCTATATATGTTGCACTCCTCTAATTTAACATTAATCATTTAAATTACATTTCCTTCATAAAAAATGTTGACATGCATGTGAATCGCTTGTGTTTGAGATTGAATTGAATTGAATTGAATTGAATGCCTTTATTGTCATTCAGACCTTTCGGTCTGAACAAAATTTCGTGCCTGCAGTCATACATATATAAAAATAACAATACCATACAATAAACACAAAATTAACATCCACCACAGTGAGTTCACCAAACACCTCCTCACTGTGGTGGAAGGCAAAAGTCTTAGGGTCTCTGTCTTTTCTCCCCTCCTTATTCTCCCTCTGCGCTGAGGGGATCCAGGCCGCCGCCACCGCTGACGCCGGAACACCGCCACAGGGCCCGCTGCCGGAACGTCGCTGGAGCACCGCAGCTCCCGGAAGCCAGGCCGCCGCTGGAGCACCGCAGCTCCCGAAAGCCAGGCCGCCGCTGGAGCACCGCAGCTCCCGAAAGCCAGGCCGCCGCTGGAGCACCGCAGCTCCCGAAACCCAAGCCGCCGCTGGAGCACCGCAGCTCCCGAAAGCCAGGCCGCCGCTGGAGCACCGCAGCTCCCGAATCCCAGGCCGCCGCTGGAGCACTGCAGCTCAGAGGGAGCCAGGCCGCCGCTGGAGCACCGCAGCTCAGAGGGAGCCAGGCCGCCGCTGGAGCACCGCAGTTCCCGAAACCCAGGCCGCCGCTGGAGCACCGCAGCTCCCGAAACCCAGGTCGCCGCCGGAAGCCAGGTCGCCGCTGAAGCTCTGAAGGCCGTGCCGCCGCCGCTGGAAGCTGGAAGGCCGTCACCACGGCCTCAGCACAGACGGAGACGGTGTCGGGGGACACGACAGGAAAAGTCGCATCCCCCCGAAGGGAGAGACTAAAACCCCGTTTCTCCCACCCTCCCCCCCCCCCACACACACACACACACATACACAACCCAACAAACCAAAAATAAACACCAAAAACAGGGACGAGGACAAAAATAAAATAAAAGACAGACGGTCTGCAGGTGAGCCGCAGCTGACAAGCAGCGCCGCCACTCCGAATCGACAGGGGTTTGCTGGTTTATTCAATCACAATTAACCAATATAAATAGAATGCATTGCATTTAATACCTGAATAACAGAAAATCATCGACAAGCAACCAAAACTGTTTAGGTCCAACCATTCTTTCCATATTGGGAACATAAAAACTCAGTGATGACAAGCCAGCAGGGGCAATGCTGCTATTCTGTTCCATTCTGTTTTGTAGTTTTTTTGCACAATCCGCAAGCATTGCCACTTTTCATTTCATTGCACATCTCGCATGTTTTTGTGACGAATAAACTTGACTTGACTTGGCATGACCAATTTTTCAGTCTCTATTCTTGCCTTCGCCATTCAGCTACAGTACCCTCCATAATGTTCGGGATGAAGGCCCATCATTTATTTATTTGCCTCTGTACTCCACAATTTGAGATTTGCAATAGAAAAAATCACATGAGGTTAAAGTACACATTGTCAGATTTTAATAAAGGCCATTTTTATACATTTTGGTTTCACCATGTAGAAATTACAACAATGTTTATGCATAGTCCCCTCATTTCAGGGCACCATAATGTTTGGGACACAGCAATGTCATGTGAATGAAAGTAGTCATGTTTAGGATTTTGTTGCTTATCCTTTGCATACAAGGACTGCTTGAAGTCTGCGATTCATGGACATCACCCATTGCTGGGTGTTCAGATCGGGTCATTAACTTGGCCACTCAAGAATTGACCATTTTGTAACTTTGAAAAACTCCTTTGTTGCTTTAGCAGTATGTTTGGGATCATTGTTTTGCTGTAGAATGAACTGCCGGCCAATGGGTTTGAGGCATTTGTTTGAACTTGAGCAGAGAGGATGTGTCCTTTACACTTCAGAATTCATTATGCTACTACCATCAGCAGATGTATCATCAATGAAGATAAGTGAGCCAGTACATTCAGCAGCCATACATGCCCAGGCCATAACACCCCCACCACCGTGTTTCACAGATGAGGTGGTATGCTTTGGAACTTGGGCAGTTCCTTCTCTCCTCCATACTTTGCTCTTGCCATCACTCTGATATAAGTTAATCTTCGCCTCATCTGTCCACAAGACCTTTTTCCAGAACTGTGGTTGCTCTTTTAAGTACTTCTTGGCAAACTGTAACCTGACCAACTTATTTTTGCGGCTAACCAGTGGTTTGCATCTTGCAGTGTAGCCTCTGTATTTTTGTTCATGAAGTCTTCTGTGGACAGTGGTCATTGACAAATCCGCACCTGACTCCTGAAGAGTGTTTCTGATCTGTCAGATGGGTGTTTTGGGATTTTTCTTTTTGTGGAGAGAATTGCTCTGTCATCAGCTGTGGAGGTCTTCCTTGCCCTGTCAGTCCCTTTGCGATTAGTAAGCTTTCTTCTTAATGATGTTCCAAACAGTTGATTTTGGTAAGCCTAAGGGTTGGCTGATGTCTCTAACAGTTTTATTCTTGTTTCTCAGTCTCATAATGGCATCTTTGACTTTCATTGGCACAACTTTGGTCATGTTGATAAACACCAATAAAAGTTTCCAAATGTGATGAAAAGGCTGGAGGAATGACTAGGTGCTGAGAGCTCGCTTACACCTGCATTAAGGTGGCAATTAAACACACGTGAGCAATTACAAACACCTGTGAAGCCATGTGTCCCAAACACAGCTGTAATTTCTACATGGTTAAACCAAAATGTATAAAAATGGCCTTTAATAAAATTTGACAGTGTGCACTTTAATCAAATGTGATTTTTTTTCTATTACAAATCTCAAATTGTGGAGTACAGAGACAAATAAATACAGACTCTCAACATTTGGATAAGATATTTGGAGACTAGATAGGATTTGTTGCTCTTTATATTACCTTAAGGACAAGTCAAAAGTCAGAGTGTTTGATTGTCAAATGTACCCACAACAGAATAATGAAATTTCTACTTGCTGCAGCTTTACAGGCCTATTCACACAACAACACACAAATAAATGAACAAGTTCATATGTCACAGGAGCAGAATTTGGCCATTTGGCCCATTGAATCTACTCCGTCATTCAATCATGGCTGATCTATCTTTCCTTCTCAATCTCATTCTGTAATCTCCCCATAACCACACCCTTACAATTCAAGAACCTCTCAATCTCCGCTTTAATAATGGCCAATCACTTGGCCAATGCCAATAATCAGTAATGCACTAAAGCAACAGTTAGTAATACACAGTAAGCAGATTATAATAATGCAAAACCAAAGTATGTAGTGCAACCTAAGTAAAATCTATAGTTAATCATGGTTGGTGTTGTGGTGTTCAAATGCCTGGTGGCTGCTGAGAAGAAGCTGTTCTTGAACCTGAAGGTCATGGATCTCAGGCTCCTGTACCTTCTTCCCAATGATTGGAGTGAGCAGAGAATGCCTTTGATGATATTAGCTGTCTTTTTGAGGAAGTGTCTCTTGTAGATTCCTTTAAAGGTGGGGAGGTTAGTACCCATGACGGACCTGGCAAAGTCCATCAATTTCTGCAGCCTCCTTCATTCTGGGGCATTCCAGCTACCGAAATAGGCCGTGATACAACCCATCAGTATGCTCTGTACCATGTAATTCGGCAACATACCGATCCCCCTCAATTTTCTAAGGAAATAGGGGGCGCTGATGCGTTTTCCTTGTGATTTACATGTTGAATTTAGTGCATTGAATACACATGGCTACTTTTATTGAGCATTTGTTCCCCATTTGATCAGATCTAGCTCCAGGAGTGGAAGAGATATATGAAGAACGGCAAGAAGTATTCTTAACACCAGGGCATCCACAGGATGGGCAAGTGGTGCTCTATAAGGTAAATCATGCTTCTGTTGATTATATAATCACAAGCCATTTTTCAGATTTGAAGGTCAATTGCTCTTAACAAATAATATTCTTGAAATGGTTCCATAAATTAAATGAGTAGAACTTTTTTTTCACCAACAAAAAGTGCAGACCTGCATATGCTTGAAAACTGAGGGAAAGCAAAAAAAGATGGAAATGCTCCATCGGCCAGGAAACATCAGTGGACAACGTAACAGTTCAGGCTTTAAGTTATTTAAGTAATTTATCTGAAAAAGTAACGTTTCACCTTTTGCTTATCAAGATTCTATCTTCCACCACCCTTAAATATGTAAAGACTCTGCTTTTTGTTGCTTTTTTGAGGATTTACAGACTCAGATTTTCCGTATCTTTGTCTGAAATTGGCAATGCCTTATTACACAATTCTACATTCTCCCACCAGAGGAACCGGCCTCTACACTTACGATCTCTCATCGTCATGCACGTTTCATTCATTTCCCTCTCACAACATTTCCAGTGGTAAATCTTTTCTGCATCTTCTCCAATGCCTCCTCCGCATGCTTCCTGTAATGGGATGACCAGAACCGCAAACAGCACTCCAAATTGATATAACCAAAGTCCAATAAAGCTGGAACATAACTTACTGACTCTTATACTCAATGCCCAAGCGATGACGACAAGCATACCATACAACACTCTATCTAATTGTGTTGGTCACTTTCAGGGAAATGTGGATTTAGAGCCCAAGATCCCTCTGTATATCCATGCAGTTAAAGATCTTGCCATTAACTATAGATTCTCTCCTTACATTTGACCTGCCAAAGTGCGACACCTCATAATTTTCAGATTAACCTCCATCTGCCTTCTCCACCCATTTCTGTAGCTGATTATATCCCGCTGTATACTTTAAATGCCTTCCTCGCTATCAATTGCAGTTAATTGATTTTGTTTTATGCAGATAAGTGTGGATCGAGGCATGCCCTGGGAAGAGGCTTATCAGAAGTCACTCACCCTGACTGGAGACAATGATGGCTTTTACATTTCACACAAGGTGAGTAGCATATTTTGTCCCTTCATTACCTTGTGCCATGTAACTAAAGCTTTCAGCCAAGTGAGTTACAGGTGCTGAGATGAGATTTCTATCTGAAGCATAGATTCTGTGTGGCAGAGTACAGAACAGGTCAACTCAGCTACCTTGTATTTAAAACACACTCTTTTACTGCAAGATTATTTTTTATTTTTTTAAATGACCTTTCAGTGTTTGTTTAAATCAAGTCCACTTTCTGCGAGGCCGCCAAAGTTTTAGTCTTTATTCCGTCATTTCAGTGACTTCATTTGAGAGAAGCTACTCTCAATCATCAGCAAAATGATGAAAGATAGTGTATGATAGTAACATCAAAGGACCCTCACGCTGCTCTTCCAGCTCACTGATGCCCCATTTGGGTTTCACGAGAACCAGACTTCATCATAGCATCAATACAGAGGTGAATTTCAGAGATGAGGATAATTGCCTCCGAGACTGGGTACCATTTGACTGAGGATAGCTTCAAGACACTCTGCTAAAAGGGAAGTGGAAGGCCGTCACAGAGCAAACACTCCAGTGGTTGGAGTCGTACCTCACGCAGTGGTTGTCATTGTTGGAATTCAATCATCTCACTCCCCAGGCATCATTGCAATAGCTCTTTGGGGGCTGTTCTAGGCCTAACCATTTTCAGTGGTTTCATCCTTTCATTATAAGTTCAGCAGTGGGAATATTCATTGATGATTACGCAATGAGACAATCCAGTCCTGCACAAAGCAAGACCTGGAGAACGTACTGGCACGGGCCTATAAGTGGCAATTAATACATATGTCACATACGTTTCTAACTTTGACCATTTCTGGCAAGAGACAGTCTAACCATGATCCCTTGACATTTCATGGTGCATTACCATGCAGTGTGCCCCACCATCAGTGTCCTGGGATTGTCATTAACCAACAACTCAATTGGATCAGGCACATGAATATCCATCTCAAGATCACAAGAGCAGGCTGGAGATCCTGCAGCAAACGATTCACCTTGTGACACACGCCGGCCTCTCCATTGTCCACAAAGTGCAAGTCAGGTGTGTGAAGCTCGTTATGTGGGAGAAAGCAGCCCATATGATTGACACCCAACTACTACCTTAAACATTAATTCCATCTGTCGCTGGCTTTCAATGGCTGCAGTATGTATCATGTACAAACCGCCCTGCCAATGCTAACCAAGGCTACCCTGACTATACTAAACAAGGTTCTCCAGCACATGGGAACACCATGACCTGCAGTCACACCATCATGATGCACAACATCCTGATTTGGAACTATATTGTTGGTTCTTCAGCGTTACTGGTGCAAATCTTGGAATTGCCTCTCCAACAGCGCTGCTGTGAATATCCACGCTAGAGGATCAGCAATGACTGGAGAAGGAAACAAACCTCCATATTCTCATGGGAAGTGATGGGTAATAAATGCTGACTTGTCAATCCCCAAAATTGGATAATATTATTTTTTTTAAGCACTTCCTGCAAACAATAGAATACTGTGGCTACAAACTAGTCAGAGGATAGGACTGGAACCATTAATTCATGGCACCATTCTACATGCTGCAAATTCATGAGATCTGTTGGGGCTGGATGGGTTAGCAATATCTTCCATCTAATTCCATCCTGCTCTCTTCTTGCCTTCACCAATTCCCACAATATTGGCAATGGAGTTACTAAGATGCCTGATTGTGGCAATGCTGACCATTGAACTCACTGAAGCAAAACGTTATTTCCAGTGTCTTGTTGTGGGTGACTTTCCCATATTTCTTCAAAAAATATTGGTTAGCGTGTTCACTGTCCAGAAAGTATGGAAGAGCAAATGACATGATTGTGTTGAGATGTATTTCAAAGCATTTTTATCAAGTAAAATGTGTTGCATTTCTGATTCTTCAAACATACTACCTTGGAACTTCCTTCTTACCAATTGCTTTTCTGTTACAGCTTAGAGGGAATGAGCCTTTTGCACTTTTGGCTGAGCAAGTTACTGTGAAGAATTATGTGTTGTACAAACCAAATATTGGAAAACAAATACAACCAGAAAGTTTTGATAACTTGCGAAGGAAATACAAACGAGTAAGTATTATAATGACAATTTATATTAGTTTAGAGATGCAACATGGAAACAGGGTCAGCAATTCCCTGCCGACCAGCGATCACACATATATTATGTTTGATCCTACGTATTAGAGACAATTTGCAGACGCCTCCAATTAACCTACAAAACGGCATGTCTTTGGAATGTGGGAGGGAAACAGAGCACCAGAGAAAACCCATGTGGTCACAGGAAAAACGGACAAACTGCATACAGACAACACCCGTAGTCAGGATCGAACCCGGGTCTCTGGTGCTGAAAGGCAGCAACTCTACCGCTGCGCCACTGTGCCGCCTCAATTCTGGTGTGATGATTACAAACACAAAACAATGAAGACCATTGAACCTTCCTCATTACTTAGTGTACGTGCATGCTAACATTCTGTATTTTCTGTGCAAGGACCCCCCTCATAGACCTCATGATCTGTTTGTACTGCGACTTTTTATAGTCCCACTGATTAAATAATAATTTGCCTTTTGATTTTTCCTTAACCTCTCATTTCCCACTGTATATTCCACTTTAAAACTTCTTGTCCACTCACTTAGAGATCTGCATTTCCTTGCAGGCGTTTTGTGTCCTTATAGCTAGCTAACCCTCACCCACTCTTTGTACAACCAGCAAGTCTGACTGCAATACACACAGTCCCAGAATGTATGTCTTGCTTTGAAACAACAAGACTGACTGATACAGTAACGTATGCCAGGCTGACTGGTGGACTGAAATGGCATCTCCAACACCAAGGTTGATAGAATGGAATCAGTCCTTTCTAATCATAAGAGTGGGGTGCTCCTTACACTGGAAGAGAAGATAACATTTATTTATTGGTATTTATTGATTTTTTTTTGTCTATTAAAGGTCAAACCAGAAGAGGCCAAAGAATGTTGGGGAAACCTGTATAATTTTGCTTTCCAGAAATGCAGCCATGCAGCTTGGTAAGACTTTGTCACTGAATGACTTCAGTGATTTATTTCCCTTGTATAAGAATCCCTCTGAAGCTTAATATAGCTGATTGGTAAAACTCTTGAGTGGAACAAATATTTTGAGATGCATATCATGGTGATATGTTACATTACAACAATAGAGTCTTTTAAAAATAACTAGAACTTATAGTGTGCAAGAATGGAATTCTGTAAAGAACATTGGCACTGTTCTTTACATGTGAAACAATTTTAATTTTTGTAAAAGATTGTTTTAAATACATTGTAGATGTGTTTTGTTGACATTTCCTATTTGTAGTGGGACAGTGGTACAGATTTATAAATCTTTGAGGAGGAATTTCCAGGGAGTGGCAAATCTGTGGAATTCATTCCCACAAATGGCACCAGAGGCCAAGTCAATTGGTGTTTTTTAAAGCAGAGATTGATGGGTTCTTAATTAGTAAGGGCATCAAAGATTGCGGGGAGAAGGCAGAAAAATGGGGTTGAAAAGGAAAAATAGGTCAGCCATGATCAAATGGCGGAGCCGACTTGTGGGGCCGAATGCCTGAAAGCCCTGTCCCACGGTATGAGTTCATTCCACGAGCTCTCCCGAGTTTAAAAAAAATCAAACTCGTGGTAAGCGCGGAGAATGAACGTAGCGGGTACGTCAGAGCGCGGGGATGTCTCTTAGCGGCTAGTAACGCTAACGGCAGGTACTCGGGAAGACTCGCTAACGGCAGGTAAGCACAGGAAGACTCGTGAAGATCTTTTAACACGTTGAAAAATGTCCACGAGAGTCCCAAGGACCGACGAGTGGCCATTGCCATAAATCTCCGAGTTCAAATCAGGGCAAACTCGGGAGAGCTCTTGGAATGAACTCGTACCATGGGACAGGGCTTTAATTCTGCTCCTATGCCTTATGTCTAAAATTAGAGTGTCTCATTGACGTTGTCTGAGCTTTTAGCAAAGGCACATCTAGCTTTGGAAAACCAAATCACCATAAACAAATTGCTGCCTTGTAGGATATTTTAACCCATCATCAATCTTCCAGATATACCCTGTCGGAAAGGGTTGTTGATGTTTATATGCTGCAAAGTTGCAACTTTTCATTGTTGTATTTGTTCCTTTATTTCTTTAATTTTCCTTTTTTTTTAAATGAATGTTGACATTCATTTTATTGGATGATGTTGACTCTAAGTAGCAATCTATTTTCCCACTAATTTAAAATTTACCTGTATAATAAGCAAATCAAAAGGGGCTGAATTGAATTATAGTGGCTGGAGTTATGACGACTAACCCCATAGTTATGACATCTTTACTCTGGATGTGAGTAGCTTTAGGATCGGTGGTCGGCGCGGACTCGGTGGGCCGAAGAGCTCTCTTTCGCATTGTATAACTAAACTAAACTAAAAACTAAACTAAACTTTGCCTGTCTATGATTATCTGGAAATGAAACCACCTCACTACTCTCTATGCTGCTATTGCCATTCCATTTGAACTCATCTTATAGATCTGATGGATGTACAGGAACACAATGTTGTGTTCAACATCAGAACATGGAGGTGTCTTTTCAGGTCTTTTTTTAATTTTAGCTAAGTTATAAATTAATTTAATCAGTTAAAATACAGCATATAGAAATGTCATAGTTTTCAAGTCGGCTCTTGTGGCAGTGCAAGATCCTCAGCCCAGTTTACGTGCCCTTGAAATGGCTCGCAGTTTGGGGTGGGTTATGAGTATTGTAATGGCTCTTGAAAACTACAGAATGGGAAGGCAAATGCAAGAAAAGCGCAGGACTGAAGTAAGTATTCACGTGTCCCCATATATTTTCCAGGAATGGGAAGTGTAAGATCGTGCAACAGGGGAAGGAGTGTTTTCAAGGCATGCGGCTGCGTCATTACTACATGTTGTGTGGAGCTTTATTACGGGTTTGGAACAAAGTGGGAAACATTATGTCCGAAGTTACGAGTTCCAGTCACTTACAAATTGTGCGTCTCAAAACCAAGGAGCAGAAAAAGCAAGTTGGTAAGTAAAAGTTTTATTTTTCTCAGTCATATATAGTTGTAACGGATGCTCAGTGGAGAAAATTGTTCTTTCAACTTGCCCCTAGGTGGAGCAGTTAATCATAATTTTTGCTGTTCATAGAAACATAGAAAGTAGGTGCAGGAGTAGGTCATTCAGCCCTTCGAGCCAGCACCGCCATTCAATATGATCATGGCTGGTCATATTGAATCAGTACCCCGTTCTGCTTTTCAAAATCAGTACCCCGTTCTGGTTTTCCACCCATAGCCCTTGATTTCCTTAGCCCTAAGAGCTAAATCTTATTTTATTGTAATAAATTGACATCAGGTTTTATTGTGCATGTTCTCAATGCATTATTATCTTTATTCTGGTCCAAGATGTTGATGAAATTTAAAATCTACTAAAATTATGACTTTAGTGCATGCCAAGCATTTACAGTGATTTTTTTTTTAAAGTGAACTTGGTGTAATTGAAGTCAGTGATTTTGTCTGTCAGTAAACATTATACACTGCATATCTGTAATAGGTGATAAACTCAAGAACAAAGCTAATCCTTTGTAATGAACATTGTGTTTGTCGTGGAAGATTAAAACTGCAATTTACAATTCATGATGCGCAGTATAAACCACATCTACTTTAGCTATTGGTGTGATATCCCTTCATTTTGCCTCACTTAAAATAGACTGACAGGTTTTGTAATCAGTTTCAAAAAGCATTATACAAAAGGGTTAAGGATTTGGATTATCATGCAGCAGCCACATTTAAACTGAAGCCTTCTAAGATTATAGTTTTTTTCTCTATACTCCGTATTACAGACAGAATGTTTCCAGTGTCTTGAATCTGAAACACTAACTCAGTTAATTCATTTCCAAATGTCACACATTTTAAAGTTTTCATTAGGAATTACAATTTTCTTTAACATAATTTGATAATTTGCAGCAAATTATTTAAATAAACCGAGTCTATACCCCGTCTATGAGAAGGGGCCCAGAACTTGATCTGGCAAGATTCAGCCTTTCCTCTGGTGAGGGCAGGCACTAACACCCAGCAGCAAATAGCTGAAGGTCTTCCCCTTCCTGGCCTCTTGGCATCCAAGACAAATCACCTTCTGAGCAGCCCCCAGCAATTAGACACCTCCTACCCAATGGGGTTTCAGCTCCCTGTAGACATTGGGCTTGTTTGGTTGTTTATGATTGCCACGTGTACCGAGATACATTGAAAAGCTTCTGCTTGCGTGCTATCCAGTTAAAAAAATACTATAGATGAATACAATCAAGCTGCCCACAGTGCAAATACAAAGGATAAAGGGTACAACATTTAGTGCAAAGATATAACATTGAAGTCCGACAGAGTCGGATTAAAAGTTCAGAGGGCTCCAATCTTTGCAGCTTAACGGTTAACCACTTCTGATAAAGAATCTTTAGACCTGCAACTCTGTTTCACTTCCCACATTGTGAACCTGCTGACTATTCCCAGCATTTTCGGATTTTATTTTATTTTTTCATTATTTGCAAATTTTTTGATTTTCAGTTTTATTGTTGGATGTTTTTAGGTTAGTTTATTGTCGCATGTACCGAGGTACAGTGAAAAGCTTTTTGTTGCGTGCTAACCAGTCAGCAGAAAGACAATACATGATTGCAATCAATCCATTTACTGTGTCTAGATACATGATAAGGGAATAACGTTTAGTGCTAGGAAATGCAAGCAATATCTGGTCAAGGATAGTCCGAGGGACATCAAAGAGGTAGATAGTAGTTCAGCACTGCTTTCTGGTTATGGTAGGATGATTCAGTTACCTGATAACAGCTGGGAATAAACTGTCCCTGAATCTGGTGGATGACGATGTTGAAATATTTTTATTTGCCAGTCTTGGCTTTCCCAACAAGGCACTTGTCAAGCCTCTTCTGTGGCCACATATTACACCCACATTCATTTTGTTGATGAACGGCAGTGAATCATTTGGCAATTGCCTGAATTTTCTCTGTCCTGGCCCTCAAATTTGAGCTCATGGCTTCATGCTGATAATCCATTATTGCACTTGGGTAGAGAATTACACACTTCTTATCCTGCCACAGCGAACATGCTCTAATTGAGACAGCATCTCTGGAGGACATGAATAGGTGACATTTCAGGTCAGTACCCTTGAAGTTTTGCTTCATGCAGGGTCATGACTCGCATTGTCACCTATCCAGGTCCTCCAAAGATGCTATCTGACCCAATGAGTTACTCCAACACTTTATGTATTTTTTTTGTAAACCAGCATCTGCAGATACTTGTTATAATTGAACACTTAGGAATCAGAATGCTACTCCCGCAGTCTTAAATCGTTTGTGGAGATGTAATCAACCTTAAGATTGTATATGACTTAAAGCCACATACATGAAAAGTATCAAGCAACCACATTTACATCATATGGGAATGGAAACTGTATTATTATAAATTACCAGTTAAGAACTTCATCTTCTGATAAAGGAATTAACTTCTGCCATGATTGTAGTTCACTAATCTGGGCAAACTCTCTTTCTGGCAATTTTCTTTCCAGGAATAAAGATTCCTGAAGCCTGTGTCTTTAATGTCGTTGAAGAACTAAAGAAAATGGATTTTGCAGTAAAGAAAAAACAGGAGGAGAACCGACTGGCAAACCAGGTACTGCAGATGTGTCAGAGCAACCCTCCAGCCAGTTTACCCATGGCACAATCGTTTCACACCAATGTTCAGAATTTATCAGATACTTTTGACCCTGTCAGTGTTTTACAGGAGTTGTTAGGGTATGATTACGATCAATATGGGGAACAAATGCCAAGTCAAGATCGACAAAGTGTTATTCAGTTTGGGCCAGCTTCACATATCTGGGAAGCTGGCTGAATAGCAAAAGGCTGGCATGCTGCTATGGTAAAGTGCCTGTCTCCAGTCAAAGTCCTACTTACCATTTTGATATGCAGGCTGAAAGTTGACCATGTCATAGATTTCCCCCTTCAGCGACACTGCCCGCACGTAAAGATCACCACTGGGACAAAACTCTTCTTCAGTCGTGTGAGTTTTGAAGGTACAACTCTTCAACCTTTGAATCTTTGACGTGGCGTTACTAAGAGCTGACATCTTTCTTCGCCTCTCTTCCCCACTGCATGTTGGTACCGGTATTGTAATCAACAGCACGCGTGTTGGATTAACACGTGTGTAAGGGCTGAGTCCTCGGCAGGGAATTTGCACAGTCAAAAGTCTACAAGAAGGGAGAATTGTACAAAGCTACCAGGTAATAGGATTCAGTGGTTGAAAGTGTGTCCTAACTCAGCGAACGGAAAGCCAGCTTCCCCAGCACGCTCCATGACACTTGGAAACCTGCTAGAAAAGCTGCATTTCTGAGGAACAGTTCCATTGTCTCTGCTGTCAAGTAACTGCTGTTCTGCGCACCTTTTACATAACACGTTTCTAAGAGGCTTAACTAAGCACTTAACAGCAGTGCGATTAGTGTAGTGAATTATTCCTGTAGTATTAATATGTTTAACAAAGTGCAACGTTGCAGTGTACAACTATATGACTGTAAATATAAACTCCATTATCTTTTAAAAAGATTGCAACAGGTTTTATACCATACCTAGTCTGGGAACCGCGGTGATATTTTTCATATCTCCACATTTATCATAAAGATTGTAAATTTGTTTCTAAATTATATATTTTAAGCATGTAATATAAATATATGTTGTGGAAATCAGCAAGACATATCTCCAGAGTCATGGACTCCCTGACCTGCAGATACTAGTCATGCCGCCTGCTGACTCTGACATGAACTCTTCGGCTGGAAAGGAACAACTATGCAATAGCTTACAGAAAGCGCTGTTAAAGTTTTGTTATATGCTTACATATGTTCCCCTTGTAATATTCACACTGATGCATCATTCTTTTGAAGACCCACTCCAAATAAATGGAAGTTTACAACCCTCATATTTACTTTTGGAATTAGACGGATGAACTTGGGTTGTTTTCTCTGCAACTCACTTCTCCATGCGGGAGAGAAATAGTTATCTGATGAGAGATGGCTTTCTAATCGAAAGTACTTAAAGCATAATTGGATTGACAAGGGTGTGAATTCTGGCAGAATGGGAAATCTTTTAACTTGTTTTTATTCCTCTTCAAAATAAAGCAAGATTTTATGTTATTTAATTTACTTCCTTAAATTTTACCTATCACTTTCTTATTTCTTTAATCACCCAGCTCTTGGCTGCACTATCATCTGAACTCTTTTGGTCAAAAAATGCCATAGAAAGTTCTTTGTTATCTCTCTTTCCTCACTGGCAGTACCACTATAGAGCGTGTTTGAGTTCACAGACTCTTAAGCTGGAAGATTTATAAATAAAATCTGTTACTCATGTTTTGATGTTAGTATTGGTATTATAAACCTACCAATCCATTTGGAGTGACCCAAAGATTAGTTTTGTGAAAGTCAGGTAGATTCCCACATTTGAAGTTCCTTTCACTGTGCAGTCTTTCAGGACTGGGAGTGATCAACAGGGGCTAGAAACATCTCATTGCTTCAGTAATTCTTCAGTTGACTTTAATCTAATACAACACTTGCTCAGATTCTTTAAAGTTATCACGATCCACTGGGTATAGAGTGGAAACAGATATACTCAGAATTGTAGATTTAAATCAGTCTGACACAATACTAGCACCATAGCTGCCTACAGTATTTTGGTTAAACTAGCAAGCAAGAAGTACAATAAGGATTACAATAAAGCAATAGATCCAGTCCTAGCTGCCCAACTCAGTGCCTACAAATATATCTTCTCCCCCTATGATTATTCCAGAGTTCTGATGGATGTAAATTAAAGCAAATAGAAACTTTCAATGAAGCATATTAAGTGGATCATGGTATTCGTGCTTAAGAAAGCCTGGGACGTTGGGTGAGACCAGGGTCATCTATGGATAGAATACACAGTGCAAATAGTGACTTTTACCTGTGGAAAGCGACAACTGTGAACACGTGCTTTCAGTTTGTCAGAAGGTTTCGTGTAACAGCCGTTGTGCCTCGGTGAACTAAAGAGCACCTCAAATGGACAGTCATGTGGCACTGATGTTGCTGTTGCTTGATGAGGCAAAACATTGGACAAGTTCATTAGAGCATGAAGCATCAAACTAGATATGTTGCATTTGTCTGCAGTTGATACGAAGGTCCCTATTATTTGATATTTAATAGATCAAAAATAGATGATATAACATTTTCTTTGACCTATTTAATCAGTTGTAAGCATAAAGCCCAGAAGATCATTGCTGACATCCTCGGAGCTTCAGTACACTTTGAAGCTCGATATTAGTTGGTCAATAACCCACAGGCTTGGTTCCATTTGCTTGTTTGGCGCACAGAAAGGAACATCTAATGCAGCTCATGTGTAGGCGGCAGGGAGCAAGATGGTGAAACAGGGAAGATGTATGTAATGTTTTCTGACGAGAAGCAACCGACTATAGAAGTTCCATTAAGTAATTGGTGACTCATTTTTTTAAGAATCAGGGACTGCTGTAAAGCTTAAAACTGCTTTGATCTGCCATGAGAAATTTTGGATGCACTGCAATATTAGAAACTAGAGAATCTTGTTATAGTGCCCTTCTATTACAACTTTCACCGAGTATTTAACCAGGATAAAAAACATACCAAAGCATTCACCTTCTATTAAGTTACCTGCTATAAAACCTCTTTGCCTCAGGAACTGATCCAATGGCCCTTTTCTATCTTTTTTATCAGGGTTGTCTGCATGAATTAAGATTCATGTTGCTTTTTGTTCGTTAAACAGTAGATTTTGACTTTTTTACATAAATTATTTTGTTAACCGATATGGTTCTATTGATTGTAGCTATTGTATATGCTGTGGGTATCTGTAAACAATGCAAGCACTTTGCCTACTTACAATTTACTGGGTTATCTTTGTTTTCTATTTGTATTTATAAATGTAGGAAATGAAGCAGTATATATGTAAAAAAAATTATCAAAATGTGCCTTAAACTAATTATTCTTAATTTTCTACTTTCAAGGAAGGAATATAGTAGCATGCTTTTGTTTTTATGATAAATAAAAAAACTACAATTATCCTTTTTTACAAATTGCAGTTCACTGTCTCCAAATATGTGCTTATTGTTAGCAATAATTTTTCTGTAATGTTTTAAGAGAATGGTCTGTCTATCAGATATATAACATTTGCTTTTCTAGTACCAATACCTTGCCAAATCCCACAAGACAGTTGCACTACACATCTATGTAACCAAAATAAACATCCTCCATTTTAAAAACAATGGTATTACTGTATAGCATAAAATAAAATTTCTGTAAAGATGTTTTTATGTCACTGATTGATTCAAGGTTAAATTCACTTTTGAAGAAAGCAATGAATGGAATGAATGAGCTTTCACATCTCTTGCAGGTAACTACGTTTGGTCTTTATTTGAAGTGGTCTTAATTCTACATTCTCCTTTTCCAATCAGCTCTTGTGAACAAATTGCCACAAACGGCTATGAAGGCCAAGTCAACGGATATTTTTAAGATTGACAGATTCTTGATCAATAAGGTTGTCAGGGGTTATGGGGAGAAGGCAAGGTAATGGGGTTGAGAGGGAAAGATAGATCGGCCATGATTGAATGGCGAAGTAGACTTGATGGGCCGAATGGCCTAATTTTGCTCCTGTAATTTATGAACAGGCAAGTTATTTCTTACACTATCCCAATATTATTACTCATTGCTTTTCCTTCCACTTGCTGTTGCTGTTGAGCAAATTCAGTTCCGGCCACAATCCAGTCTTGGGAGAAGAGGGCCACATTAGAACAGAACATAAAACATTTAAGTAAACATACATGGAATAAATGTTGGCATTGGATGACACGCCAATGGACAAGTACTAATACGAGGACATTCACGGGACATTTAGTCCGTTTGGGTGGATTAGCTTGGTGCGGTGCTACCTGTCAGCATTTGATTTCAGGAGTGTTTTTAATTGAATCGCTTGAATTGGAAGATATTAACTTTATCCTTGGGAACCTAAGTCAGCAGAGAGTAATAGAAGTATTAAAAATCATCTTGCAAAGAAAAACAGCACAAATACTTCAAACCCAAAGAATCTGTTGATTTATAGCAGTAGAGCCAAACGTTCACAAATCAATGATTTAAAATTACAAGCATTGTTCCACTTCAAGTTAACAGCGATGCTCATTGTGAAAATCTTATGTCAAAATACCACAATCATTTCTTATTGCAAATAAACTTTACGAAAAACAAAATAGGACACATGGGTGCAGTCGCATTTGAAAGCCGTGAATGTATATTTTTCCAAACAGACCTCAAAACTGTCGGAAGGTTGCAACTACATAGATGAGTGACGCTTTTCCCTAAAATAGCTGGAAATACGACCTGCCTCTAAAAACATGCCATTCCCCTCAAATCCAAAAACATCATTGCTGCCCTTTATCCATTGCACCATTATGAAATGTAAGGAAATGACAGCAATTCCATCTGGTGCATTGGCCACCAGCCATCCCACCTCCACTGCGCATCTGAAAATAGATTATTGCATGCGGTTTGGATTGTTAATAAGAAATGATGACTGACATATTTTATTAGCCAAGTATGTTTTGCAGCATATGAGGAATTTGATTTGCCAAACAGTCATACCAATAAAAAGCAACAAAACACACAAAATACATTTTAATATAAACATCCACCACAGTGACTCCTCCACATTCCTCACTGTGATGGAAGGCAAGAAAGAGTTCAATCTCTTCCCTTCTTTGTTCTCCCGCGGTCGGGGTTCTTGAGCCTTCCGTTGACGGAACGATCTTGGCTCCCATAGCCGGCGGTTGGGTCCTCTGCATCGGGGGGATCTCATCTCCCCCGCGTCGGGCGATCGGACCCCGGGTCGGGGCTGGACGAGCCTTCTGCGACTTTGGAGCTTCCCGACATCAGTCTACCCGAGAGAGTGAGCTCCTCCATGGTGAAATCCACAGGCTGCAGTTGTAGCGTCGATCCCAAGCAAAGAATCGCAGGCTCCAATGGTAAGTCCATGGCCCCTCGAGCAAGGCCACCAGCTCCATGATGATAGGCCGCAGAGGGACCGGAGATACGATCCGGAAAACAATCGCATCTCCAGCAAGGTTAGAGATTGAAAGGAAGTTTCTCCCGACCCCCTCCCCCACATAAAACAACCCAGAGAACATTAACACAAACTTTTTAAAACACACTAAAAATAACTATAAAAACGACTGACATGAAACTGACTGGAACTGATTGGCTACATAAGGTATGTAAAAGAAAGAGAATCAGTGGATGCCCCCCCCCCCCCGGCCCGGTAAATAATAAAACACAAGTCTTAATTATCTAATCTCATACCTCCTCTATGTTCTAAATATTATCTACAATATTCCAATTTAAGCAGCAGCGATTTTTACATTTTATGGAATGTGATGTGTGATATTTTGGCCATTTTCAAAGGACAATTTAGAGTCAAATATACTGTTTGAGATGACCTTGAATAACTGAGTGACTTCAAGGAGCTACATGCCCTACCTCCTTGTTCAATTTTCCATGATCCGGCTACTGTTGATAATGCCCGTCGTTACTGCCCATCCTCGATGGCCCTTGAGAAGAAAGTGTGAACTGTCTTATTCAACCACTGCATTGCTTCTGGTGAAGGTTCTGCCCTGAGGTTGTCGGGCTGGCAGTTCCAGGCTTTTATACCCAACGATGAAGGAGGACCAGTGATATATTTCCAAGACAGGTTGGTGTGCAGCTTGGTGGCAGATCCGCAGGTGTTGAGGTCTCCTTGGACTCTCTTGGTGATAAGTAGTTATGGGTTTGGGAGGTCATATTGGAGAAAGGTTTGGATTATCCAACCACTTTGCACCTGTGATGGATGGAATGAATGTTTAGTGTGATGGGTGAAGTACCAATCAATTGGACTGCTTTATCTCATGCTCCTAACGTAGCTTTTTGATGGCGAAACAGCCTTGGGATATCACAAGATGAGAGACTCACCAGAGGATGCCTGACCTATGACTTTTATGCATATGGTCCAATTGTTATCCGGTTAATGATGAGGACTCTCACAAGATTGAGTAGTGGGTGAACTCGGCAAAATGTAACGCCATTAAATATGAAATGTAGTTGTCAGACTCTCCTTTGTTGGAGATGTTTATCATCCAGCCCTCTTGTGGCACAAAATAAGACAAAGTGCTGGAGTAATTCAGCGGGTCAGGCAGCATTTCTGGAAAACATGACCCTTCTTCAGACTTATTGAAGGGGAGGGAGGAGAAATATGGAATGAAGGACAGGACAAAGCCTGGCAGCTGATAGGTTGGTACAGGTAAGGGGGGTTTTATATAGACAGATTGTGGACAAAAGCCAGAGATGAAAGGACAGGTGTGAGACAAAAGGATTGAAGAGCAGCAAATTGTGAAGCTCGAGCAAGGAATGTTGGTGGTGGGGTAAAATTGGTGTGAATTCAGGGAGGGGGGAGGTTGGGGGAGAGGGGGAGGATTTGTAGGTACCTAAAGTTGGAGAATTTATTGTTAATAATGTTGGGTTGTCAGCTTGTGGCAGGACTGTTTCTTGCCTGAATGTTGTCTCGGTCTTGCATGCATGCAGGACTGTTCATTTGCTTAGGATTATGCAAAACATCAGTGAATGTAGATGGAAGGCCAAAGATGAAGTAGTTGAAGGTGGTTGGGCCCAGCACAATGCACCGAGGTCCTGCTGCAGTGATGTCCCCTCCCTTATACAAGATATTTGAGCAACACTGGAGTGTTTGTCCCTTTAATGCTCATTGACTAGTTGATGTCACACCTCAGTCAAAGAGTGTCATGACGTCAAGCCTAGTCTCTCTCACCTCACTTCTGGAACTCACCTCGTATGACCACGGCTACGATGAGCATTGGAGTAAAGTGGTTCTGGCAAAACTCACCAGGGTATCAGTGAGTGCGCTGCTCAGCAGCTGCGTGAATTATGCTTAGCAGTGTTGTCAATGATGGCTTCCATCGCTTAGTAAGTAGCATTTTTTTAAAAATCATACTTCTTGTGAGCAGAACATAAGCAGGAAATTTTCATATAAGTTGTTAAATAAGTGCCAGTGCTGCAATTGTAGTGGATAGTTTATCGAGAGGTGTTGCCAATTCTGGCGTGTAGGTCTTCAGTACTGCAGCTGGGATGTTATCTGGTCGTACCACCCATTTTCAATGTAGATAGTATTTCTCCTGCTCTGCCTTCCGCACTCACTAAACCTGGCTTGATCCTCTGCCTTGGCTGTAACAGTAGACTGAGGGATCAGCAGGTTATGTGGTTACACATTGTGTACAGTGCCCTCCATAATGTTCGGGACAAAGACCCATCATTGATTTATTTGCCTCTATACTCCACAATTTGAGATTTGTAATAGAAAAAAATCACATGTGGTTAAAGTGCACATTGTGAGATTTTAATGAAGGCCATTTTTATATATTTTGGTTTCACCGTGTAGAAATAACAGCAGTGTTTACACATAGCTCTCCCCCATTTCAGGCCACCATAACGTTTGGGACACAGCAATGTCATGTAAATGAAAGTAGTCATGTTTAGTATTTTGTTGCATATCTTTTGCACGCAATGACTGCTTGAAGTCTGCAATTCATGGACATCACCAGTTGCTGGGTGTCTTCTCTGGTGATGCTCTGCCAGGCCTGTATTGCAGTCCCCTTCAGGTTTCTCTTCCGCATATAAAAGGCATGCTCAATTGGGTTCAGATCAGGTAATTGACTTGGCCACTCAAAAATTGACCATTTTTAGTTTGAAAACCTCCATCGTTGCTTTAGCAGTATGTTTGGGATCATTGTCTTGCTGTTGAATGAACCGACGGCCAATGAGTTTTGAGACATTTGTTTGAACAAGCAGATAGGATGTGTCTAAACACTTCAGAATTCATTATGCTACTACCATCAGCAGTTGTATCATCAATGAAGATAAGTGAGCCAGTACCTTCAGCAGCCATACATGCCCAGGCTATAACACCCCCACCACCGTGTTTCACAGATAAGGTTGTATGGTTTGGATCTTGGGCAGTTCCTTCTCTCCTCCATACTTTGCTCTTGCCGTCACTCTGATATAAGTTAATCTTCATCTCATCTGTCCACAAGACCTTTTTCCAGAAATTTGGTTGCTCCTATGTTTTCAACTAACCAGTGGTTAACATGTTGCAGTGCAGCCGCTGTATTTCTGTTCATGAAGTCTTCTGCAGACAGTGGTCATTGACAAATCCACACCTGACTCCTGATGAGTGTTTCTGATCTGTCAGACAGGTGTTAGGGTTTTTTCTTTATTATAGAGAGAATTCCTCTGTCATCAGCTGTGGAGGTCTTCCTTGACTTGCCAATCCCTTTGTGATTAGTAAGCTCACCAGTGCTCTCTTTCTTCTCAATGATGTTCCAAACATTTGATTTTGGTGAGCCTAAGATTTGGCTGATGTCTCCAACAGTTTTATTCTTGTTTCTCAGTCACATAATGGCTTATTTGACTTTCATTGGCACAACTCTGGCCCTCATGTTGATAAACAGCAATAAAAGTTTCCAAAGACTGGAGGAAAGACTAGTTGCTGAGAGCTCTCTTATACCTGCATTAAGGAGGCAATTAAACACACCTGAGCAACTACAAATGCCTGTGAAGCCATGTGTCCCAAACATTATGGTGCCCTGAAATGGGGGGGAACTATGTATAAACACAGCTGTAATTTCTACATGGTGAAAACGAAATGTATAAAAATGGCCTTTAATTAAATCTGACAATGCGCACTTTTCTATTGAATAGATTTTTTTCTATTACATATCTCAAATTTTGGAGTACAGAGGCAAATAAATAAATGACAGGTCTTTGTCCCAAACATTATGGAGGTTCTACAATTCCTCATGAATGCTCAGTTTTGATCAGCCAAATGATTTGAATCCATTTCAACTGCATGTTTGTAGCACCACACTAACCATGGCGAACGTCTTTTGAGAAGGCAGGAGTTTCTCTCCACAAGGACCACGTGCTGATGATTTCTATCACTATTACCATGGATAAATGTATCCATCACAGGTAGATCAGCAAGATTTATTCGTAGTGTTGGTCTGTTCATTCACCACCTGCCCCAGACCAAGTCTGACAGATCTGTCCTTCAAGACCCAAACAGTGCAGACCACGGCAGGGCTACCACAACCTTGATGCATGAGAATTTGGTTGCAAGCTCAGCAATCCAGTTTTACTCCTGTTATGAACAATAATATTAGGGCGAGACACACGTTGAGAATAAAGTGATCTTCATTGGCAGCTGCAGTCAGACACTCGCTCGCTGAGAGTGAGCACCAAAGATTATAGAGCCAAGCTTTTGGTGAGCACTATCTGAGTCCTCGGGTGCAGCAGCATCTAAGGAGCGAAGGAGATAGGTGATGTATCGGGTCAAGCCCCTTCCTCAGACTGGTTAGGGATCAGGGAAACGAGAGATATAGATAGTGATGTGGAGAGATAAAGAACAATGAATGAAAGATATGCAAAAAAGTATCAATGATAAAGGAAACAGGCCATTGTAAGCTGTTTGTAGTGTGAAAATGAGAAGCTAGTGCGACTTGGGTGGGGGAGAGAGAGAGAGAGAGGGAATGCCAGGGCTGAGGGAGAGGTGGGAAGGGCATCTGCTCCCAGGATGAGGTGTTCCACACCAGGTCATTACAAATGTCCTCGTTCTTCAGAGATTCCCCTCCCCCACTATAGATGAGGCTCGCACCAGGGTCTCCTCCATACCCCGCAACACTGCCCTCTCTCCCCATTCCCCCACTCGCAACAAGGGCAGTCCCCCAGGTCCTCACCTTTCACCCCACGAGCCGGCACATACAACACATAGTCCTCCGCCAGTTTCGCCACCTCCGACGTGACCCCTCCACTCACCACATCTTCCCATCTCCCCCCCGTCTGCCTTCCGCAAAGATCGCTCCCTCCGCAACTCCCTTGTCAATTCTTCCCTCCCCTCCCACTCGACCCCTTCCCCGGGCACGTTCCCTTGCAACCGCAAGAGATGCTACACTTGTCCCTTCACCTCCCCTCTCCACTCCTTTCAGGGACCCAAGCAGTCCTTCCAGGCCCGACAGAGGTTCACCTGCACCTCCTCCAACCTCATCTACTGCATCCGTTGTTCCAGATGCCAGCTGATCTATATCGGTGAGACCAAGTGGAGACTTGGCAATCGTTTCGCCGAACACCTCCGCTCGGTCCGCAATAACCAACCCGACCTCCCGGTGGCTCAGCACTTCAACTCCCCCTCTCATTCCGTATCCGACCTCTCGGTCCTGGGCCTCCTCCACGGCCAGAGTGAGCAACACCGCAAGTTGAAGGAACAGCATCTCATATTCCGCTTGGGGAGTCTGCATCCTCTGGGCTTAAACATTGAATTTTCTCAATGCTGTTAACCCTTGCTGTCTCCTCCCCTTCCCAGCTCTCCCTCAGCCCTCGGGCCCTGGCATTCCCTCTCTCTCTATCTCTCCCCCACCCAGGTCGCACTAGCTTCTCATTTTCACACTACAAACAGCTTACAATGGCCTGTTTCCTTTATCATCGATACTTTTGTGCATATCTTTCATTCATTGTTCTTTATCTTTCCACATCACCGTCTATATCTCTCGTTTCCCTGATCCCTGATGCTGCTGCACCCGCTGAGTTTCTCCAGCCTTTTGTGTACCCTCGATTCTCCAGCATGTGCAGTTCCTTCTTTAACACTATCTGAGTCCTTGCAGTTCCAGTCGGGCACACCCGTGACTCATGTCATCTTCCTGTCAAATAGTCACGTGACCGTTCCAGTTCTACTAACAAGGATTCGATCTATGACTGGCCTAACCACCAGATGGCACCACAATACAACTGAGTACATTGATAGGCCACTAGAGGGCATGTAAGAGTCAACCACAAAGTGTGAGTTCTGGAGTTGTATGCAGGACAGTCAGAGTAGGATGGCAGTTTCTCCCTTGAAAGTGTCTTAGTAAATTGGTGAATCAGATGGTGTGGGGGTTTTTTGCCATTGGTTATTGATACCAAAATTAGTACCTCTTTCCTGCGTGACAAGGCAGGAATTAAACTTGACTCTGGATTTCTCCTACGGTAATGGGACTGCTAGTGCTGCAACTCGATAGGTTACATTATTTTCCCTCCCCAGATCACCAACCCAAGCTCCATCAGACACCAGGTTCAAAAAGGGACCACAAGCAATAAGCACATTTGTTACAGTGAAAGAGTGGGGAAAGCTCTTCGAGTCATGTTGAAAGGATTCCATCCCCACCCACAGTGGCACAAGGGCTCTGGTCTTTGCCTCTAAGCTGGCTTTGACTAAACTAGCAGCAGGCCACACCCTGGGAGAACAGTTCATGACATTCATCCTAGGAACAAATTGTTTCTCATGTCCTTAAAAGCTGGCCAGGGGTAGGTTGTAGTTTAAATATTTACATCTTGACCTTAATCCAGATTTATGATGTTCTAAAATTATCCTCTTGAGCTGAAGTGGCACATTACAGACATGTGTGATGCCAAAAGGCTAATGTGAACAATCTTTCCAACTGGAGATTTAACTGTTAAACCGAGTACAACTTCAGTGGGGTGTGATTCAACCTGGGATAGTGAAAGTGGTCCTCACCATGAAGTTTATAGTTTCAATCCCCGAAACCATCCATTGTAGAACTCCAACCAAGGACTCAAGCAGAATTTAAGGTGATGCAAATATTCAACCTGGTCTATTGCCTTTAGTGCTGACCTCTGCAGTCTGCCAGCAGTGGCCATCTTGTGCTCCTGGTTAAATGCAATTTCAACTTCCCGTCCCCAGTGACCTGTCTGTCCTTGGTGATCTTCACTGCCAGCGCAAGGCTAAATATAAACTAGATCAGTGCCTCGTTCTGCTTCAGTAGTCTACAGCCCAAACATTGAATGCTCCAGTTTCAGCTTCACCTACACTAGTGTTCATTTCATTTTCCTGATCTCCCCAATCCCATTCCCCCCCCCCCCCCCAAATGCCACCATGCAACATCTCACATTTATCTAAATCTAAATTTGCCATTCCTCAGCCCACTTGCCCAGCTGATCAAGATCCAACTACAATTCTTCATCATCTTCAATGTTGTCTACAAACTTATTAATCATGCCTTGTACATTCTCATCCAAATTAATATATATGACAAATAGCAATAGGTTTAACACCTCTTGTCCCAACCTTCCATCGCCACCCTCTGCTTCTTACCCCGAGGCAACTACACAATAAGGCTGACAAAATTCAGAGATTTGGGATGTGACGCAGCATTGAGAAAAGAGTTCTGATTTCAATGAAAGGGAAAGTGCAAAGAAAACATATGAAATACTATTCTCAAATGTGATCAAGACAATGAACTTCAAAGATTGCTTGAGTGTTATGATTTATTGCCATTATTGAGGAATTCAACAGTGCAAAGTAGTTCTGTACAATAGTCATTGTTAATGGAATATACAGCAGAGATTTGCCAAGAAACTCAATGTGTTCAGAATTTCCTCCTGGATGCACGCATCATCAGGTCCACTGTCCCTGCAGCAGGTTTGCCAGCAGACCATCATTGGCCAGGATTAAAAATTCACCACATCGAGTTCAAATTCCATCAACCATTTCTACTGGTTTTTATAAATATTTCGGAAGATCCTTTTCAATCACCTATTTGAAACAAAATTGTAGGATGTGACATTTGCTCAGGACTTGTTTTATCATTCTCATTACTAGGTTACAACATCTTCCACACTGGCACATAACTTCCAAGGGAAATTTTTACTATAAGATTATTTTCCAAAGATCACCGAAACCATTTCACCAATTGGTTCAGGTGGATAAGCGACTTCCGCGGCACTGAAGGCCAATGCCTTTTATAAATGCATCAACCTCATTTACTGGGCTCTCCAAGGTGGCAGCGTCATTGGGGCGGTCTCCTTTTTTACCGTTTGTTCACAATTTGTGGGATCACCGAGTAGTCTACCGCCTGCACATCGCCATGTATCACACCGCTTTAGGTGTGGATTTGCATTTCAATGAACGGGCTAGTTTCCATTCTCAACTGCACAATGACATTAACCCGGACGATTACAAGTTAAGTACTATGCCACTTCTCACCGCACTTCATGGAGTTACCATTTTAAGGTGTTGGACCTAAATCTAAACTTGTCATTTGCCACAATGAAAGGGCCACACAATGGAGAAGGTCCTCGGGCGAAGACAAGATTGAGTCCTCACAAGGACATAGTATTGGGAGCGACCATCTGAATCCGGCAGATCTTTCTGCTACAGCTAAGTCTGTTAGCTACATTTCTCAGTTAGCTGGGACTATTCATCATTACTCCAGAACTAGTCTTCATGAGCATTTAACCATCCATTTTGGGCAATACTATAGTGATCGGGAACACTGGTCTGGGTGATCAGAAAGGGGCAACTACTTGAAGTAGCACAGTTGAAAAGGTCAGGTATATTTCAACTCGTACATCGAGGAGGCTTTAATTGTAGTTGTTACTTTAAAGCATTCCATCTGTTCGAACAGAGCAGTCAGTGGGTGTTGTGCACACCAAGAAGGTGGTGTACTATGCATTTTCCATGAAGAACTTATTTTAAATGTACTTACCAAAGGATCATCCATTGGAGAATACCGCTTGACAACTTGCCCTTCTTTGTTAATAAGAAACTAGAAATAAAGAGAAGTAACTCGGTCACTTAAGACCATCATCACTACAAAATTGTGTAAAATGTTCAGTATTATCCAGAATTGTATATTACAACCTCTGCACTCACACACCACATACCTTGGTGAAGTTCCATTTGATAGCACTGTGAAGATAAAAATGGGAGATTGATTTTCTTGAAAGCATTTCTCATCATTTTAAGTAGCCCATTAATCTTATTTGTCAAATAATCCCAATATTTTAAATATCAACAGTAGCTTCCTTAACTGGAATTAGAACTGTAGCTTTCACCTGTGCATAACATCATAAGCCACCACCAGCGTGGTATTCTGAATCAGAAGGCTTATAGGAAAAGAGCAATGCACCAGACTATGGGCAAAGTTTTTCTAATCCCACTCTCCCCAGTAAAAAGGTATCGGCTACTAAAATCATTATCCTAGCCCTCACATTGGTGAAGCCACATTTAGAATACTGTGTTCCTTTTGGTCACACTTATCAGAAAGAGGATATTAAGCTGCAACGGGTGCGGAGAAGATTTACGAGGATGTTTCCAGGATCCGAGGTCCTGAGCTGTAAGGAGAGTTTGCGCATGCTGGAACTTTATTCCTTGGAGTGCAGGGCTGATCTGAGAGGTGTACAAGATCATGAGATGAAGAGATAGTATAAATGCATAGTGTCTTTCACCCAGAGTAGGAGAATCAAGAACCAGGGGACATAGGAGGGGTGAAAGATTTAATGGGAACCCGAGGAACAACTTTTTTTCTTTACCCGCAAAAGGTATAGGTATATGAAACGAGCTGCCAGCGGAGGTAGTTGCGGCAGGTGTTATCACAACGTTTTAAAAACATTTAGACAAGTACAGGGATAGGATAGGTTTAGAGGGATATGGGCCAAATGCAGGCAGGTGGGGCTACTGTAGATGGGGCATATTAGTCAACATGGGTAAATTGGGCTGAAGGGCCGGATTCTACGCCAAATGACTATGACTCCTCCAAACTGAATCTTGTCACTTTAAGATGGATACATACTTCCCTAGAAGCCCTTTTCCTTTTGGCTGGTCCTTCATCCACTTCCAGAGAGGGGAAGCATGGTCTCCATTCACATCAATCTTGCTGAACATGCTGAACTTCACGTGAAAACTATCTGCAAATTCTTTGATTTGTTCCTCATCTCCAGGCTCCTGTAAACAGGATTCACATTAGTTCCAACAACATTAGACATTTTCATTCTATGCAGTTTTCTAAACAAACTGTAAATTTGAAATTCAGTCTTTTGATTTTAATGTTTACACCAGGATTTGCTGAATTTCAAGGCATCTCTATGTATAGTCATTTGTGATAGAGTTGGTCTGAATTACTTGGACAATATGGTCAAAACTAATACTCAAATATGACAAGTCATAAAACCCAATTTTAAAAGCCAGTTTCTAATTAAAATCTGGTGCTGATAATTATTTAAATCCAATCACGAACAGAAATTATGTTGTGAAAGATGGAAATCCAGAGTTTTGAAGCAAGACTTTTTTTTTTTTTTAAGCCCAGCTTGTAGTTATGAAAGGTCAGCATCCTTCAATCCATCAGGAAAATGCATTTAAGTAGAAGGATGTAACAAATGCACAAGCACTTTTAAGAGGTTGTTGCCAGGGTTCAAGGGCCTGAGCAATAGGGAGCGGTTGAGCAGACTAGGACTATTCCTTGGAGCACAGGGGGATGAGGGGCGACCTTATAGAAGTGTACAAAATCATGAGAGTCTCCTGCCCAGAGTAGGGGAATCGAGAACCAGAGAACATAGGTTTACGGTGAGGGGGGAAAGATTTACTGGGAACCCAAGGGGTGCCTTTTTTTTTTACATAAAGGGTGTTGGGTGCATGAAATGAGCTGCCAGAGGATGCAGTTGAGGCAGGTATTATCGCAACATTTAAGAAATATTTAGTTACATGGATAGGATGGGTTTGGAGCAATACGGGCCAAACACAGGCAGGTAGGACTAGTGTAGATGGGACTTGTTGATAGGTGTGAGCAAGTTGGGCCGGTTTCGACGCTGTATGACAAGAAACAAGCAAGATTGCTGCAGTTCCCCAGAGCTTACCTGCTTGCCAAACTGATTGCAAGGAAAAGCCAAAATCCGTAAATCTTTCTCAGAGTACTGAGTATAAAGCTTAGTAAACTGAGTGTAGTTTACGGAGGTCTTTCCTCATTTGGAGGCTACATTTGTGATGATGCAGACAAATCCCCTAAAACAGAAAAAGAGAGAGATTTTAAAAGACCTCTTCTTTTGGGGTGGGGGAAGGGCTGCGAGAAGTCAATAGAAATATACTGTGAACTACATTTCAGAGCAGTTATTATAAACACCATTGCATGTTACAAGCTGGCAAACACAAAGGCCAGACAAAACACTACAGTTTTGCAATCTCAATAAATCCAAGGTCAGAGCTAAAGTGTCAAAAGAAAATATGGTATGTTAAAACTTGCTCAAAGGTTTTGAGATCCAACCAGTTTGAAAGCTAAATAAACTTGCAACTTAACACTAAGTAGCAACATCTCATAACTTCCTTGTATTAAAGCAAGCACGCAGAATGGTTTTAAAGATGCCTCGACGATTTATCGTGACAACGTCAAAGCTTTTTGGAAGTGAACCCAGAGGTCTGAATATCCCGACAATCACTAAAGATCCTACCATTTAGACGTTTGTATTTGTACTTCCAGTATATACTGCATTACATTTACGGAGAGAAGGAATGGGTGACATTTCGGGTCTAGACCCATCTTCAGACATTCCTTCTCTCTGGAGATGCTGCCTGTCCCGCTGAGTTATTCCAGCTTTGTGTCTCTCTTCAGTTTAAACCAGCATCTGCAGTTCCTTCCAACGCATTACATTTATTCTGTGCATTACCGCTTCTTCCACCAGACCTTCTCCAGGTCCGTCTCCACTCCTCTTGGACAGGAGCTCAATGTCCTTTCGGACCCACATACACAATCGATGCCTTTCTGATCCACGCCGCATCTTCTCAAATGCTCCCTTTGGGATTTGTGTACACAAAAGATTTCAAAGCAGCAGAAACATTCAGCCTTCAAGAACTAAAAACAACGAATGTTTACAGACCAGCTAGCTCGTTTACAGGCCAGAAGTTCTACAGGATCGTTAATTCTAAACTGATTACAGTTCATCATGAAACCTTCACTCACTGTTAACATTCCTACATGAAGGATAGAGCAGTGTAGGGAGCAAGAGGGATCCGCCAGTGTCATATCATTGGGAAACATCTGGCAAGAGAAGACTATGGTTGCGATCCCATCAAAAAACCCACAGTAGCTTTAAAAGGTTGCCTTTTCCTGTCATGTGCACGCCCAAAGTAGGATGAGTTTGTTGAAAATTGCCTTAGTTCGGGCACCTGCAAATCATTCATCACACCAGCCATTTTAGATGGGACAATTACAGTTCGAGTTTCCTTGCACTCTCACATGCGCTGCTGGAATGTTTCATGTTTTACATTGTCTGACAATGACTTTGGAGACTACTGTTTGAGCCAAAGGAGTCAATGCCAGCTCCCAGGAGAGCAATCCCATTCTTCCTTTAATTTCCCTTATTCAATGAAATTTACTCCCCCACGCACACCCATCGGATCCCCTTTGGTGTTAATCTCCCCTGATGGGGCAATTTGCCCATCAGTACATCTTTGGAATAGGGGAGGTCAGGATTGAACGCAGGTTCCTGGAATAGAGGCAGCAACACAACTGCCTGGGTACAGATATTCAAACAGAAGTGTGAAGCAAAGATTACAGGATGTTCAGAACTGCCTATTGATTAGGATTGAGATACTGAACAACAAACTCACCTGTATTTTTCCAGAGAGACTTCATTGCCATCTATGTCTTTGGCAGTAAACTCATAAATGCTTTTGGCCTTTTGCCAATCTTCTGGCGATGTACTCTGCAAGAGATTTAGAATTTTAAAACGTCATAACGTACATGTCAAAACATATAATCCATTTCAATTCAGAGATGGACAGGATGGAACAGGCCATTCAGCCCAACTCATCCATGCCAACCAAGATGCTTATCTGTGCGAATCGTATTTCCCTGCATTCCTCCAAACCTTTATATCAACGCATCTGTCCCAATATATTTTAAGTATAGTAATTATACCCCCACTGCTTCCTCTGGTAGCTTGTTCCATACACCCACCACTTCTATTTGAACCCTCTCCAGTCACATCTCAGCAGATCGAATCACTCCTTGAAACTAGAGTCCACCCGGGCAGGCAACATTCCTGCAAATCTTTCCTGTGACATCTCTACCTTCATCGCATCCTTTGTTAGCCACATTTTAATACTCATCCATACTATTTTTGAATAATCAGCACCAACACTGGAGTTAAATCTCAAAACATTCGATCTTTCCCAGTTTGGAACTGACCAGCTGATGGCAAGGCAGCAAAAGCAGTTGTTAGGAATTTCTGGAAAGTCGTATGTTGAATAATCAGCAACTCCTTAACAATATTCAGTATAGACTTTGGACAAACAGCATGGAAGCAGGCCCTTCAGCCCACTGGGGCCGCCCCGACCAGTGATCACCCCGTAAACTAGCACTATCCGACACAGTAGAGAGAGTTTACAACTTTACCAAAGCCTATAAACCTACAATCCTGTACATCTTTGGAGTGTGGGAGGAAACCAGAGCACCTGGAAAAAAATCTATGTGGTTTACAGAGCGTTCTCCTCCATGAGAGCAAAAGCAGATAAGGTGACCTCTTTGTGGTGGCAATGTTCAGTCCACAAGTTTATAGTCTCTCATCACAAACTCTCCAGTCCCCATACATAACCTTACCTCTCACCTCCCCCTTCTCCCCCCCCCCCCCCCCCATCCAACACTTCCATGGACCTGGGTCCCACACATTGCACCTTATCCTTTGACCAATCACACTGCAACATTCAATACTCAATGCAGTCAGTCTTCACAAAACTACTCACTTTTTAAAACTATTTCCTTGCACTATCACCCCTTTGCTCGTTTAACCCCTTTGCACATGTTTTCCTTCCTTGCTCTAAACTTGCATCTTCCATTTCTAATGAAAAGTCACTGATCTGAACAGTCCCCCTCTCTCCCACTCACTGATTTCCTTCATTCGTCCTTGCTCAACCATCTGAAAGTATTTTAATAGAAATGTACAAAGGTCAGTCTTTCACAAGCCACTGACTCGGCTGATTATAAAATCAATGATCAAAGGTCACTAGGTGACCAGCACAGTAACAGAGGAATTATTCTTGGGCCATTGATGTTTTCAGTTCAAACCCCAAATACGATTTAATCTCTATGTTAGACTAAATTTACATTTAGATTACAAACAGAAATTCCAAAGATTTGCAGGTTTTGTAGGTTAAACGGCTTCTGTACAATTGTGCCTAGCGTGTAGGACGTAGAACTAATGTATGGATGATCGATGGTTGCCGTGGTCGCGGCCGGCTAGAGCTTGCTTCCACTCTGTTTCTCCAAACTCTACTAAAAGGCTGGGGTTACACAAAAAGCTGGAGAAACTCAGCGGGTGCAGCAGCATCTAAGGAGCGAAGGAGATAGGCGACGTTTCGGGTCGAGACCCTTCTTCTACTAAAAGGCTAACTTTTAAAGTGACTGCAGTTCAGTTACTTTCCTGAACCGAGGCACATTAACCCAGGTCAACCAATTCACCAAATTGAGGCCTTGCTCCAATCAAGCAATTACTTCCTTCAAATGAGGGCAAAAGCTAAAACCCAAAGAAACTCGGATTTTAATCCTTGTCAGTTGCTGGAGATAACCCATTTTAGATTTCTGTATTTACACAGCACAGCTCCACTCTGTTAAAAGGGTTTGGTTGCTAAAGAACCCTTCATCGTGTGAAAATCAGTGGCCATGGAAACGTTGGCCTGGCTCGCCTCAAAGGAGCTGCAGGTCTAAAAGACATACGACAGAAGAAGAAGCCATGGACGATGAGAAAATAAATCAGAAGCCAGTCAACCTCCTCACACAAAAATGCAGGGGATCAAAAGCTCTTCTTTTACAAAGCACATGTCATTGATGGAAGAGCACCAGTCAGTCTTCCCCTCCCCGATTTGCAACAGCTCAGCTATTGCAGACTCCACCCAATTAACCTGATCAAAGACCAACTTATTTATGGAGCTACATTTGAAAGACGTGTCCAACTGCATTTTGTACCCTTGTAACAAATTTGATCTTTGATACGCAACATATTAACTGAAACTTTGTTGTGTCAGAGATTTGTTAAGTAAATGTCCAGTAAGAACCGATGGAAAATACTGCTGTTTTAGTTTAGATAGACACAGCGTGGAAACAGGCCATTTCACCCACGGAGACCGCAACCACCATCGATCATGCGATCACACTAGTCCGATGTCATCACACTTTCTCAAAACTCCCTAAACATTAGGGACAATTTTGGTCCAATTACCTTTCTGTGTCTACCTCTCCCCCGACTCTCAGTCTGAGGGTCTCGACCCAAAACATCACCCATTCCTTCTATCCAGAAATGCTGCCTGTCCCGCTGAGTTACTCCAAGATTTTGTGTCCATCTTTGGTGTATACCAGCAGTTCCAGGAGTCCAGGGATATGAATATTATTTTCTCTAACTTCAAGTAACCACTGAATTCCCTCTTTCTCCAATTTCCCTCCGGGGATGAATTGTAACGTCCAGGTTCAGGAACAGCTTTTTCCCTAGAGCCATCAGGCTATTAAACACCTCAACAAATAAGCTGTGAACTACAACATATTTGGTTGTGCTGCAGCAAGCAAAAATGTCATTGTCCTATCTGGGACATATGATAATAAAACACTCTTGAATAAAGTATTACCGTATCGTTTCCCTCCCCCACCCAAGTATTTCGTTCTCACCTAGCTGACAATGACCTGGTTCCTTTATCATTGTTACATGTTTGCATATCTTTCATTCATCTCTCTCTCTCTGCATCATCGCTTATATCTCTCTCATTCCCCTTTCTCGTGACTTTCAGTCCGAAGAAGGATCTCGAACCGAAACGTCACCCATTCCTTCTCTCCGGACACACCGAGTTACTCCACCTTTTGTGTTTATTTTCAGTTTAAACCAGCATCTGCACTTCCTTCCTAGACAACCTACAAACCCACATGGCTTTGGGATGTGGGAGGAAATTGGAGCAGCAACAGGGAGAATGTGGAAACTCCACACAAACAGCACTCGAGGTCAGGATCAAACGCGGGTCTCTGGTGCCATGAGATAGCAGCTCTAGCAGCTGCATCACAGTGACGTCCTGTTCTGGCACTAAAATTCATTGGTGCAATAAAATGCAATTTATTTTGCAGATTTATATAGATAATGCTTTCAAAACACCCAAAACAGGCACATCAGATCAAATGTATTTTAGAATGTGTGCCACAGGAGTGGACCTGTGGGAGCAGCCCCTAAACCCGTGCTCTGCCTTGAATAAGATCACAGCTAATCTGAGTTGGACTCCCTTCCAGCCTGTTACCGTTAATCCACAATTCTCTTTTGCCAATCCATCTTCAATTTAAATATGTTCAATGGCAATCTCCACAGTTGGGCATTAAGAATTCCTCCGTCTCCATCTTACAGAAGCACGGGGCAAGGAACATGAACAAAATCTTCAGTAGATTCTGCAGAGAAGATCTTTAATTATTTTACATTTTTGTTATTTTGGGGAAACCAAATCCAAACCAATCTCAGTAGAAACACCAGCTGCAAAATGAAGGTCAACTAATAGTCTGTATTTTTAGATGACTAGAATTTATTGAGGGACAACTTATTAACTCATCAGAAATGCATCAGTAAACGGCACCAAAGTTCATCTGCATAGCAAGGATTTCATTATCATATAATTTAGGGTGGCACAGCAGTAGAGTTGCTGTCTTACAGAGCTTGCAATGCCAGAGACCCTGGTTCGATCCCGACTACAGGTGCTGTCTATACAAATTTTGTACATTCTCCCCATGACCACATGGATTTTCTCTGAGATCTTTGGTTTTCTTCCACACTCCAAAAACATTCAGGTATGTGGGTGTATGTGTAAATTGTCCCCAGCGTGTGTAGGATAGTGTTATTGTGGGGGTGATCACTGGTTGGCACGGATTTGGTGGGCCGAAGGGCCTGTTTCCGCGCTGTATCTCTAAAACTAAAATTAAACCTTACCTCCCCCACTATCAAAATGTGGATCACAGAAATGTCGGAGACACTACATTTGGAAAGATTAAGACTTGTCCTTTTGGACAGGCTAGACCAGTTTAGAGGAACATGGTCTCCATTTATTGATTATCTAAAGGGACAAATTGGCTCAGTTCGAGGGCCTGACTGAAACCTGAACGAAGGAATAGATGAAGAATTATATACAATAGATCACTGATATATCTCCAATGAAGTATAGATTGTTTAATACTCCAATCACATTATTGATTTTCTATTTTTATTCTTATTTTATTTTTCTCTATTATTTTTCACTATTACTTTCTCTCTGTATTAAAAATAATAAAAAGTATAGAAGTACAAACAAGAATGATTGTAAACTAAAAATATTAAGAATGTATGTGATGAATAATATATATTTTTTTCACATTTTAATTCGTCTTAATATGTATTTACTTCTAATTAAAAAAATATTATACAAACTAAAATTAAACTTAAGTGTCCATAAAGGTTAGAAGCTCCAGTATTTGCATTGTTCAACACATGCTAGCTATATGGGCCATTGGGAAATCACCTCTAACCTGACTGTCTTGTGAAAAGCACCACAAAATTATTCCAGTCAAAGCACAAGTGATGATACAGCATCCGTAGATATGGTCAGCTGGGCTTCCGCAGGCCCGTTTAATAGGTGTGAACATGGACACCTACAGGGGGAGTGGATGGGATGAAATTCAATCTTTATTTCAAATACACAGGTACCCTGTTAACTCGCAGAATAATTTAATTGATCATTTACACAAAAAGTTATTGCATATGATGATCAGTGGGACACTAATGAGATTAGGGTTTGACTTGTAATTTGTGGTGACTTGGGAACGAAAAAGTTGAAGATCTACATAATTCTTCAGTCAGCCACCCACATTCTACAGTACAAAACGTTTGCAAGTTGATAATCAAACCGTGTGCAGATCGCAGACAGAACCATGACGCCAGTCTAATCTCCTCCCAACACTGTACTTGCAAAGCTACCGCAGGAAATTCTTCTCCAGAAGACAAGGCAGATGATCCACTGGGTCTGTGCAAGAATAAGGCCGAGTAGATAACACCTTACTTGCCACTTTCAGGAAACCATGCACAAGTCCATGAAAGTGAATCCGGGCTTGCGGACATCATGCTCGGGGACGAAGAGGAGGATTTTTAAAATGAGCCGCTGGATTTTCTCATTGAGAGGCACAGCAGTCAACACAGAGGAAAGGTACAGCAGAGCAGCATATTGGCAGAAGCCATGTTGGCGTGCAGTGCTTTGTTGTAAGTGATGAGGCTTTGGCTCAAGAGACTGACGAGGTGGCTGAGCAGCGGATGATGGCAGGTTAAGGTACGGTGTGTTGTTTTTTTGTGTATACTTCTTCCTTGGTCTTAGTGCAGTAGAGATCATAAGGTCATAAGTGATACCAGTAGAATTAGGCCATTCGACCCATCAAGTTTACTCCGCCATTTAATCATGGCTGATCTATCTCTCAATCCTAACCCCATTCTCCTGCCTTCTCCCCATAACCTCTGTCACGGTGACGCAGCGGTAGAGTTGCTGCCCTACAGCGAATACAGCGCCGGAGACACGGGTTTGATCCTGACGACGGGTGCTGTCTGTACAAAGTTTGTACGTTCACCCCGTGATCTGCGTGGGCTTTCTCCAAGATCTTCAGTTTCCTCCCACACTCCAAAGGCGTACAGGTTTGTAGGTTAATTGGCTGGGTAAATGTAAAAATTGTCCCTAGTGGGTGAAGGATAATGTTAATGTGCGGGGATCGCTGGTCAGCGTGAACCCGGTGGGCCTAAGGGCCTGTTTCCGTGCTGCATCTCGAAACTAAATAAACTAAACCTGTACTAATGCAGAATCTATCTGTCTCTGCCTTAAAAATATCCACTGACTTGGCAAAGAATTCCACAGATTCACCGTCCTCTGACTAAAGAAATGTCTCATCTCCTTCCTAAAACGTCCTTTAATTCTGAGGCTATGACCTCTAGTCCCAGACACTCCCACTAGTGGAAACATCCCCATCCCCCCCCCACCCTCCTCATTCTTCTAAACTCCAGCAAGTACAGGCCCAGTGCCGACACACACCCATCATAGGTTACCCTACATATTCCTGGGATCGTTCTTGCAAACCTCTGGACCCTCTCCAGAGTCAGCACAGTTACCAGTGCCTTATAGAGTCTCAGCATTACATCCCTGTTTTTGTATAAGAGCCCTCTTGAAATAAATGCTAGCATTGAGTTTGCTTTATGATGGCAGGTAGGATGGTGGAATGCACCTCCTGCAGGATGTGGGAAGTCCAGGAGACTCCCATTGTCCCCAAAGACCACACCTGGGGGAGGTAGGTCCAGTTGCAGCTCCTTATAGATGGCGTTAGGCAACTGGAGCTATAGTTGGACAAGCTCTGGCTCATCTGGAGTTATATTAAGGGAGCTGTGCCTAAAGTGCAGGCAGAGAGTGAGTGGGTGGGTGACTAACTATCAGGAAAGGGGAGTAGGCAGAGACTGCAGCAATTCCCTGTTGCCAATCTCCTCAAAAAACAAATCTATACCCTTTTGGATACTATTGATGGGAATGATCAGTCAGGAGAGAGCAGCAGCAGCAGCAGTCAGGACTGTGGCACTGGGAGACATGGAAGGGTGATGGCAGAAAAAGCATTAGTGACAGAAGACTCGTTAGTTTGGGAGGCAGACAGAAGGCTCTGTGGCCATAAAGAAGACTCTAGGATGGTGAGACGTCATGCCAGGGTCCAGGATGTCTCCAAGCAGCTGCAGAACAATCTCATGGGGGGAGGGGGAGCAGCCAAAAGTGGTTGTGCACAAATGGCACAGGTACGACGTCTTGACTGGTACGGGTGTCAGGGATTATGGGGAGAATAGGGTAAGGAGGGAGAGATAGATCAGCCACGATTGAAAGGCAGAGTAGACTTGATAGGCTGAGTGGCCTAATTCTGCTCCTATCACTTATGACCCTAAGAAAAGGGGATTGAGGTCCTGCAGAATGAAGATAGGGAGCTAGGCAAACGTTAAAAAGCAGGGACCTTGAGGGTAGTCATCTCTCGATTAATCCCAGTACCACATGTTACTGAGGGTAGGAATAGGAAGATAGGTGATGTGCGGGGCAAGATTTTCATTCCAACACAGAGGGTGGTGGATGCCTGGAACACACTGCCATCACACTGTGGTGGTGGAGGCAGATGCAATAGTGGTGTTAAGAGGCTTTCAGATAAGCACATAGACATGCAGGGGATGGTGGGATAATGATCATGTGCAGGCCGATGAGATTAGTTTATTGTGCACAGACATTGTGTGGACCAAAGGGCCTGTTCCTGTGCTGTACTGTTCAATGTATCCCAGATCCCCCTGTTCAGCAACACCCTTCAGGGCTCTACTATTTACCGTGCAGGTTCTGCCCTGGCTTGCATTACCAATGTGCAACATCTCACACTGGTCAGAGTTAAATTCATTTTACCATTCCTCGTCCAACCTTCCCAACCGATCTGGATCTTATTGTAAACTTAGATATCCTTAATCACCGTCTGCTATACCATCGGTTTGTATCATTTGCAAGTTAACTAACAATGCAAACTATTGTCATCCAAATCATCAATGCAAACACTGACCCCTGTGACAGGCCTCCACAACTACCCTTTGGCCCCTTCCATCAAGCTGATTGCATATCATCCTGGTTAGCTCACTTATTGTATAATCATTTGTTGTGTCACTGCATTAATGTGCGTGTAAAGCCGCAGCAAGCAAGAATCTAAAAGTACGTCTAATTTGAAGATGTTCTCTCAGACGAGAATTCTGCAACATCCTCTTGCTGCTCCCCCTCTGAGCTCCCTCTCCTGATTCAGTCTCGGCCCGAAACGTCACCCATTCCTTCTATCCAGAGATGCTCCCTGCCCCACTGAGTTACTGCAGCATTTTGTGTCTATCTTCGGTTTTAACCAGCATCTGCAGTTCCTTCCCACATGTATTTCATTATTCTGTTCCCAGTGCATTAAACACACTTGACAATAATTCAAGTTATTGTCATTTCAATTAAATCAAAACTAAACAAACAAGGTCTTGTTTGGGCAAACTAGAAATATTTGCTGACATCTAAAAAGATCACGAGATGATTAAGCAACTACTAACTACTGCCGTTTAATCCCATTTTACAGGATTGGCACAAAACAAAATGTTGCTGACGCTGCCTTATCCCTGCTCATATAAAAGGGACACAATTTGCTGTCCTCCAGTCTTCCAACACATCTGAAGAAAGGTCCCGACCCAAAACATCATCCTCCTCCAGTATCATAGCCTGCAGTTATTAATCACAGTGCAATTAAACGCTTGTTCACTTCTAAAATCCTCCTCCAGTATTCCAGCACCTCAGATGTGCCTAACAAAGATGTAAAAATTCATCAGGACTTCAGCCATCTCCTCCCTTGCTTCCCAGTGTAATAAGAGATAATCTCATTCAGCCCGGTCTGGGGATTTACACTTCCCGTGACAGCTAACACCCGATCTGCTCCACATCATTCTTACAGAATACAGTTGAGTAGTATTCACCAAAGATATTATCTTTGGTATTCACTTAGGACCTCACTACATAACCTGGCTCCACACATAGATTGGGCCTAAGAGACCTACTCTCTCCCTGGCTTGCATTTTGCTCCTAATGTATTTATGGTGTGAATTAGGATTTTCCTTGCCAAGGATATTTCGTGGCCCCTTTTCCATTCCTATTTTCTTCGGAAAGAACCCATTTATCTAGAGTACAAAGGGGGCATGAAATATACCACCGGCCAAAAGAGCTGGAGAAACTCAGCATCCCTGCAGAACATGGATAGGTGACGGTTCCCTTATTCAAGAAGCGTCTCCACCTAGCTATGTTCTCAAAGGATGCTGCCTGACCCGCTAAGTTACTGCAGCACTCTGTCCTTTTGTGTATTAACCAGCATCTGCAGTTCTTTGTTTCTACATTTTTGACTGGCCCATTAGATACCTTTTGCAAGCAGAAATTACAATATAACAATCTGAGGTTGTGAAGTGATAAACTGAGGTTGTGAGGTGATAAACTGTCAGTGTACAATAGCCTGCAGTTATTAATCGCAGTGCAATTAAACGCTTGTTCACTTCTGAAAGCCAGAAATAGGCAGAGACCAGTTTCCACACCCAGTTGCTTCATGCGGCTGGGACAGCTGAGGCTGCTCCGGGGAGCCGGTCCTTGGGCTGCGGCCTCAGCAGCTATCTTTGCTCAGCAGGTCCTGTCCACATGACCCAGCGAGGCCTGCAGCAGCAGCAGCAGCACTGGAGCTGGGCCGAGGGGAGGGGAGTGGAGTGGAGCCCGCACCACATCCCCGGGGGCCGCAGAGCCAGCACCACCCTCCCCCCCCGACCTCTCCCGTTCCCCTGCCCGCATCTACCAGCCCCGGGCCAGCGACTGGGGACGACCCGCTTGACCTCCAGGCAGCGACACATCTCCCTCCCCGATACAGGGGGGTCGGGGGCGCGCAGAGAAGAGGTGGGGGGGGGGGTTCGGACTTACCATTGCTGCTGCCGCTCGCACCGCCGATGGAGCCAGGAATAAGACTCGTTTCAGAAAGCCTGGGCCACGACTGAGCATCGCCGAATATCTCAATATAAATGAGTCACCCCTGGGTGGAGTTATAGAGCTGAGCCGCCGCCTCCACACCCACCCCTGGGTGGGGTTATAGACCTGGGCCGCCTCCACACCCACCCCTGGGTGGGGTTATAGACCTGGGCCTATGGGATATTTGGCCTCCACACCCACCCCTGGGTTGTAGAGCTGTTCCTATTCCTTTAACAGTTTCTGCTTCTGCCCCAGCAAAATGTTTTGGTTATTCTTATTCATGAGGAATTCAACTTCTTCATCTAATTCTTAGCCAGAACATTTATTATGATCATTCAAATGTAAAAGGGATAAAAAGTGGCCCTGCAGAGACATCAAATTTAATTACGTTAGTTTAGAGAAAACAGGCTCTTTGGCCCACAACGACCAGCGGTCCCCATACACGAACACTATCCTTACACACGAGGAACAATTTACAATTTTTACCAAAGCAAACCTGTATGTCTTTGGAGTGTGGGTAAAAAACCACGCAGTCACGGTGAGAACATGCAAACATTGTACAGATAGCACCCATAGTCTGGGTTGAAACCAGGTCCCTGGCGTTGGAAGGCAACAACTCTACCACTGCGTCACCCACTTCAATGACTGCAGATCATGTTACAAAATGTGACAAAGGGGGAGGGTTACACAAAAAGCTGGAGAAACTCAGCGGGTGCAGCAGCATCTAAAGAGCGAAGGAGATAGGCGACGTTTCGGGTCGAGACCCTTCTTCAGACTGGTCAGGGATCAGGGAAACGAGAGATATAAACAGTGATATGGAGAGATAAGGAACAATGAGTGAAAGATATGCAAAAAAGTATTGGTGACAAAGGAAGCAGGCCATTGTAAGCTGTTTGTGGTGTGAAAATAAGAAGCTAGTGCGACTGGGGAGGGGGGGGGGAGATGGAGAAGGAATGTCAGGGCCAGAGGGCTGAGGGAGAGGTGGGGGGGAGGCAGTCTGGGTTAACAGAATTGAGAAAATTCAATGTTTAAGCCCAGAGGATGCAGACTCCCCAAGCGGAATATGAGGTGCTGTTCCTGCAACTTGCGGTGTTGATCACTCTGGCCGTGGAGGAGGCCCAGGACCGAGAGGTCGGATACGCAGTGGGAGGGGGAGTTGAAGTGCTGAGCCACCGGGAGGTCGGGTTGGTTATTGCGGACCGAGCGGAGGTGTTCGGCGAAACGATCGCCCAGCCTCCGCTTGGTCTCACCGATGTAGATCAGCTGGCATCTGGAGCAACGGATGCAGTAGATGAGGTTGGAGGAGGTGCAGGTGAACCTCTGTCGGACTTGGAATGACTGCTTGGGTCCCTGAAAGGAGTGGATGGGGGAGGTGAAGGGACAAGTGTAGCATCTCTTGCGGTTGCAAGGGAAAGTGCCCGGGGAAGGAGTGGAGCGGGAGGGAAGGGAAGAATTGACGAGGGAGTTGCGGAGGGAGCGGTCTTTGCGGAAGGCAGACGGGGGGGAGATGGGAAGATGTGGCAAGTGGAGGGGTCACGTTGGAGGTGACGAAACTGGCGGAGGACTATCCGTTGTATGCGCTGGCTGGTGGGGTGAAAGGTGAGGACCAGGGGGACTCGGCCCTTGTTGTGAGTGGGGGAATGGGGAGAGAGGGCAGTGTTGCGGGGTATGGAGGAGACCCTGGTGCGAGCCTCATCTATAGTGGGGGAGGGGAAACCCCGTTCTCTGAAGAACGAGGACATTTGCGATGACCTGGTGTGGAACACGTCATCCTGGGACCAGATGCGGCGTAGACGGAGGAATTGGGAATAGGGGATGGAGTCCTTACAGGAAGCAGGGTGGGAGGAAGAGTAGTCCAGGTAGCTGTGGGAGTCAGTTGGTTTGTGACAAAGGGGGAACTGAGGGAAGGGCAGTGGCTTAGGATTCAGCACATGTGACTTTCAAGTCTGAAGAAGGGTTTCGGCCCGAAACATTGCCTATTTCCTTTGCTCCATAGATGCTGCTGCACCCGCTGAGTTTCTCCAGCATTTTTATGTACTTTCCATGAATACCAGGGTGACACAGCGGGAGAGTGGTTGCCTTGCAGCGCTGGAGACCCGGCTCGGTGTCTGTGTAAATTGGCCCTAGTGCGTGTCGAACAGTGTTCAAGTGCGGGGATCGCTGGTCGGCGCCGACTCAATGGACCGAAGGCCCTGTTTCCCCACTGCATCTCTAATTTAAACTAAACCACAAATAAGATAATATTGGATGACATCACGCCTGTCATAGCAGAATGTCGCAAAGCACCTTCAATGTTAATAATATTTATTTTTAAACATTCTCTTGTTTAACCCAAGAAAATATATTGCCATGTGAAGATTTATGTCATATAATAACCATATAACCATTATAACAATTACAGCACGGAAACAGGCCTTCTCGGCCCTTCCAGTCCGTGCCGACCATTTATTTTCCCCTCGTCCCATCTACCTGCACTCAGACCATACCCCTCCATTCCCTTCCCGTCCATATACCTATCCACTTTACTTTTAAATGTTAAAATCGATCCTGCCTCCACCACTTCTGCAGGAAGATCATTCCACACAGCCACCACTCTCTGAGTAAAGAAGTTCCCCCTCATGTTACCCCTAAACCTCTGTCCCTTAATTCTCATATCATGCCCTCTTGTTTGAACCTTTCCTACCCTCAATGGGAAAAGCTTATCCACGTCATGAACACAGAGTGGTTTTAATATCTTAGCCATCTCTGAGGAAAATCAAAGTATAGACTTGAATTTGTGCACACCCTTTTACTAGTGAGTCAAGTTGTTTTTTTTTGTCATATGTACCGAAATGGAACAATGAAATTCTTACTAGCAACAGCACAACAGGTTTGTAAACACAGTTCTCAATAGATAATATATTAACAAACAGAAATAAAAGTTCAAGAAAATAAAAAAAAACAATATAGTCCAAAAACAAACCAAAGCCCAAAGTCCCTAATGCAACCCCAGCAGCTCGAAGTTTAGTTGGAGCTCGTAGTGTTCAATAGCCTGATGGTTGTTGGGAAGAAGCTGTTCCTGAGCCTGGATGGTAGTTTTCAGACTCCTATACCTTCTTCTCAATGCAGGAGTGAAATGAGAGTGTGGCCAGGGCTGTGTGGGTCTGGCCAGATGTTAGTTGGAATATTAAAATGTTCAGTCATTCTATATTTGTAATGTTAATAAAATCTTCAGCAAAGGGCTGCAAAGATCAAACATTGATTTTCTCCATGATTAGATACACATATATATCTGTAATAAGCATGCTGTACAGACATCAATACTCAGTTCTGGGAAATTAGTTTAAATTTAGTAGGCTGACTTGATTCCACCAGTTCCTTGATCACTTACATATTATTATAAATATCGTTTTAAATAATGTACGAATATGCAAAAAGATATCATCATGTGGCCACAAAATTAAGACAGATGTATAGGATATGAGAGTTTAAATGTTAAGTTATCTTAAGTAAAGACTGAGGGAGTCTGCTTCCCTTTAGGGAGCAACGGATAAGAACGTATGTTTTTGTTTTATGCAGCAGTCCACATGATTACAGAGCCACTAAGAACAAAATTACTAACCAAAGCCTGGAAAACACTATCAGATTTATCTGATCAAGCTGAGGGGAAGCCTCAGGCTGAGGGGACCCACCTGCCTGCATTAGGCCCATATTCCTCTAAACCTGTTCTATCCATGTACTTGTATAAATGATTCTTAAATGTTGCGATGGCACCTGCCTTAACTACCTGCCCCTGCAGTTCGTTCCATACACCCACTATCCTTTGTGTGAAAAAGTTACCCCTCAGTTTCCTATTAAATGCCCCCCCCCCCCCTCACTGTAAATCTATGGTTCTCAATTCCCCTACTCTGGGCAAGGGTCTCTATGCGTCTACCCAATTTAATCCTTTGATGTTCAGTAAAGTCCGATCAAAGACAGTCCAAGGGTCTCCAATTAGATAGATGGTAGCTCAGGACTGCTCAATACTCAAGTAGCTACACTCAACTAATCAATATCCACACTAATGCAGGCAAGCAGATCCCACGCCTGCTTCCATTATATAAAAACACACTGCACATAAAAACAACTTTCAGCATCTCTGCCTCATGATGGTCCACGTCAAGCGCTGGTTGTGCCCAAAGATCATTGAGCTGCTTGTGCCTGGTGACCAGCACGCACTGCGCACGCGCAAGTGGAGCAGGCTCTGAGTCTGCGCGGCTGACGTCACAGACCAGCGCTCGCCCGGCCGGGCGGCTCTGAGTCTGCGCGGCGGAGCGGCTGACGTCACAGACCAGCGCTAGCCCGGCCGGGCGGCTCTGAGTCTGCGCGGCGGCTGCATCATGGACGACGAGGAGGAGACCTACCGTCTGTGGAAGATCCGTAAGACCATCATGCAGGTGAGTGGCGCGGCGCGGAGCGGAGCGGCCTAGCCTGCTGGCTCCGAGGGCCTGGTGTACTGGGGGTCTGGTGCCTTGGTTTACCCGAGGGCCCCGGGGTCTGGTGTCCGGGGATCTGGTTGCCGGGGCCGGTGTGGTGTGCCGTGCCCGAGGGCCGAGATCTTGGTTCCGATGTGTCCAAGACCCAGTGTGCCCGGGGGTCTGGTGCCCAGTGTGCCCGGAGGTCTGGTGCCCAGTGTGCCCGGGGGTCTGGTGCCCAGTGTGCCCGGGGGTCTGGTGCCCAGTGTGCCCGGGGGTCTGGTGCCCAGTGTGCCCGGGGGTCTGGTGCCCAGTGTGCCCGGGGGTCTGGTGCCCAGTGTGCCCGGGGGTCTGGTGCCCAGTGTGCCCGGGGGTCTGGTGCCCAGTGTGCCCGGGGGTCTGGTGCCCAGTGTGCCCGGGGGTCTGGTGCCCAGTGTGCCCGGGGGTCTGGTGCCCAGTGTGCCCGGGGGTCTGGTGCCCAGTGTGCCCGGGGGTCTGGTGTCCAGTGTGCCCGGGGGTCTGGTGCCCAGTGTGCCCGGGGGTCTGGTGCCCAGTGTGCCCGGGGGTCTGGTGCCCAGTGTGCCCGGGGGTCTGGTGCCCAGTGTGCCCGGGGGTCTGGTGCCCAGTGTGCCCGGGGGTCTGGTGCGCGGGGGTCTGGTGCCCAGTGTGCCCGGGGGTCTGGTGCGCGGGGGTCTGGTGCCCAGTGTGCCCGGGGGTCTGGTGCCCGGGGGTCTGGTGCCCAGTGTGCCCGGGGGTCTGGTGCCCAGTGTGCCCGGGGGTCTGGTGCCCAGTGTGCCCGGGGGTCTGGTGCCCAGTGTGCCCGGGGGTCTGGTGCCCAGTGTGCCCGGGGGTCTGGTGCCCAGTGTGCCCGGGGGTCTGGTGCCCAGTGTGCCCGGGGGTCTGGTGCCCAGTGTGCCCGGGGGTCTGGTGCCCAGTGTGCCCGGGGGTCTGGTGCCCAGTGAGCCCGGGGGTCTGGTGCCCAGTGAGCCCGGGGGTCTGGTGTCCAGTGAGCCCGGGGGTCTGGTGCCCAGTGTGCCCGGGGGTCTGGTGCGCGGGGGTCTGGTGCCCAGTGTGCCCGGGGGTCTGGTGCCCGGGGGTCTGGTGCCCAGTGTGCCCGGGGGTCTGGTGCCCAGTGAGCCGGGGGTCTGGTGTCCAGTGTGCCCGGGGGTCTGGTGCCCAGTGTGCCCGGGGGTCTGGTGCCCAGTGTGCCCGGGGGTCTGGTGCCCAGTGTGCCCGGGGGTCTGGTGCCCAGTGTGCCCGGGGGTCTGGTGCCCAGTGTGCCCGGGGGTCTGGTGCCCAGTGTGCCCGGGGGTCTGGTGCCCAGTGAGCCCGGGGGTCTGGTGTCCAGTGAGCCCGGGGGTCTGGTGTCCAGTGTGCCCGGGGGTCTGGTGCGCGGGGGTCTGGTGCCCAGTGTGCCCGGGGGTCTGGTGCCCAGTGTGCCCGGGGGTCTGGTGCCCAGTGAGCCCGGGGGTCTGGTGTCCAGTGAGCCCGGGGGTCTGGTGTCCAGTGAGCCCGGGGGTCTGGTGTCCAGTGAGCCCGGGGGTCTGGTGCCCAGTGTGCCCGGGGGTCTGGTGCCCAGTGTGCCCGGGGGTCTGGTGCCCAGTGTGCCCGGGGGTCTGGTGCCCGGGGGTCTGGTGCCCAGTGTGTCCGGGGGTCTGGTGCCCAGTGTGCCCGGGGGTCTGGTGCCCAGTGTGCCCGGGCGTCTGGTGTCCAGTGAGCCCGGGGGTCTGGTGCCCAGTGTGCCCGGGGGTCTGGTGCCCAGTGTGCCCGGGGGTCTGGTGCCCAGTGTGCCCGGGGGTCTGGTGCCCAGTGTGCCCGGGGGACTGGTGTCCAGTGTGCCCTGGAGAAGGGGCTTTACACTTTACAATGTCCATTTGTTGTTCTGCTGTGTTTTCACTGATGGATGCACATAGAACAACACAGCATATGAACAGGCCCTTCGGCTCACAATGTATGTGTCGAACATGATACCTGCACATAACCATGTCTCTCCATTCCCTATATATCAATGTACCTATCCAAAAGTATTTTAAAAAGCACCATTGTTGAGTATCTGCCTCAACAAGCACCCCCAGCAGTGTGTTCCCAGCATTCGGCATCCTCCATGTGAAAGAACAACGTTCCCCACTCACCTTAAAGTGATGACCTCTAGGAATTGATTTTTCCATCTTTGGATAAAGGTTGTGACTGTCTATCTCATCTATGCCTCTCAGAATTTTAAATACTTCTATCAGGCCTCCCTGCAACCTCTAGCATACCAGAGACAACGATCCTAGTCTGTCCAAGATATCCCTGTAGTTATATATTTTCATTGCATGAAGTTGTGGTCGCCCCACTACTGGAAGGATGGGAAGGCTTTGGAAAGGGTGCAGAGGAGGTTTACTAAAATGATGCCTGGATTAGAGTCAGTGATATATTTTCACCTTGGATTTGATCTCTCACACTTGCTCTGATTAAACTCCATCTGCTATTTCTCCACCCATTTCTGCAGTCGATCTGTATCCTACAACATATCTTGACCACCTTCCTCACAGTCCATGATCCCAGCAATCTTGGTGTGATCTACATACTAACCAACCCACCTATGTTTGCATCCAAGTCATTTATAAATATCACAAGCAGCAGTGGTCCCGGCATGATCTCTGCGGTCCCAGACCTTCAGCCTGAATGTTGACATTCCACTACAACCTTTATCTTCTATCTGTAGCCAGTTCTGAATCCATATGACTAAGTCATTGTAAATAGAGTGGATGAAAATTGTATGTGGACATCTTCAGGCAAATCATATGGGATGGAAAGACATTATTCAGTTCTTCTTGCTTGCAGATGTGATCACTCTTTCCCAGTTGTGCTACAATTTCAAGAACACGTCCAGTTCTCTTTTGAAGTCATCTTTCAGCCGATATCTTGCAATTTATCAGGTTTCAGTTTTTTTGTGTCGCTCAACATCTCCACGATTTCTTGTTTTATACGCCCTTCTATACATTTTCTATCCTACTAAATTTCTGCATCAATTAAAATGCTTCCCTTCTCCATGTTTGTTGTCCAGCATTGCATGTTAATTGTCAACCAACATTGCAGTAAAATTAATCTCTCAAAAGTTCATTCCAAGTACTCATTTGATCTGCATCCACTTATAAATGCTTACATGCAAATGTAAACTCCTGTAGTTGTAGATTGTCAGGAATAAACTTTCTTCCATTGCACATGCACTTGTATTTACAGTGAACACCATTGCTTTTGCTATTATATGAGGTAATAATAAACTGTCATATTGAGGGGAAGCATGTAAACTAATGGTTATCTGTTGTAATCCCCAGCTTTGCCATGATCGTGGATATTTAGTGACACAGGATGAATTGGACCAGACACTGGATGAATTTAGAGGTCAATTTGGAGATAAGCCAAGTGAAGGAAGACCACGGCGATCAGACCTGACTGTGCTTGTTGCTCATAATGATGATCCCACTGATCAAATGTTTGTTTTTTTCCCAGGTAAACTAAATTATTTGTGGTTTTATTTTTTTGCATCTGGGTTTCGGTGGGCAATCACTTGTAATCCTTGCACCGCTTACGCAACTGACCCTCAGCCCTCCCAGTCAATGTTATTATTACCAGCATGGGCAAAGGAACATTGCTGTTAACCCATGTATATGTATTTTTGTCGATTAGTGACCAGAGTTCCTAGCAGCAAGGAACACTGGCATCCTCGCTGTAGCTCTTGGATCATTGAAAAGTACAGACACAAAGTGCTTGAGTAATTCATTGGGCCCGGCAGCATCTCTGGAGAACATGGATAGGTGATATTCAGTTCAGCACTCATCCTCCAGAGCGACTGCCAGGCCTGCTGAGTTACTCCAGCACTTTTTTTTTTAAACCAGCATTTGCAGTTCCTTTTTTCTCCATTTAAAAAAAAATACAGCACAGGAACAAGTCCTTCAGTCCACAATGTCTGTGCTGAACATATTCTGTAGAAATCACAAGTTTCGAACTTGATTTTTGTTTTATGAGATGGGAGTAGTTGTCTGGTCTATATGGAGGTTATTCTTCTATTTCTGTATCTATGTTGTGTCGATATTGTCAGACAATATAATAATCTAGGAGCAAGTAACCTATTGATTTACTATTGGGGTGGTGGAGGGAGAGAAGTATTTTACTCTAAATCCTTGTTCAACATATTAACAAGTAATAAATGTGTTGGTCTTTAAAACAATGGATCCAACTAATTTCAGAAAATCATAAACAGCTGCTGGATGGAATAGGGCATGTATGCACATGCTGCCAGATAAAGAAATCTGTTTTCTGCCTATTAATTATGACCCATTATACTCATTGGTGTTCTTAATAATATTCTTGTTGGTGTGTATTTTTATAGTAGAGTAAAAATCTGAGTGTTTGCCCTGAGAGAAAAAATGTACTGATGTAACTCTGAAGCAGATGATTTTTAAGCAGTCAAACTTTAGTTTTTTGAGGTAATTCTTCCTATTAATTGTAGTATACGACTATAAGACATAGGAGCAGCATCAGCCGATTCAGCCCATTGAGTCTACTCCACCATTGGATCATGGCTGCTGTATTTTTCCCTCTCAACCCCATTCTCCTGCCTTCTGCCCTTATATTTGCCATTTTAAATTAAAACATTGTTTTATTTTTTTTTCCAGAGGAACCCAAAGTAGGAATTAAAACCATTAAAATGTACTGTCAGCGCATGCAAGAAGAAAATATTACCAGAGCTATCATTGTGGTACAGCAAGGAATGACGCCATCAGCGAAACAGGTACAAAGTAACAATTTGTGTATATTACAGAAACATTTTTGTTTAAATATTAATTGTCAAATAAGTAAAAGGAATGATGAAAAAAGTAGCTAAATCTTACAGAATGATATGCAAACATACAAATGTATGGCATTGTAGAGATTGGATGGTGTTATCAGCCTACGGTAGCAAAACAAAGTTCCAGTTCTGTCTGATCATTCAGTCTAGATATTTAATATCTATTGTAATGGCAATTTCTAACTTTTCCAATGTCCATCTTTCCATTGTCATTACTACACACGGAGGTAGGAGTGATCTTATGCAGACGAAAAAAGAACATATCTTCCAGTCGTTATTTCTAGCAATGTTACAAAATGTTGAGATTTTAAAAAATCAAGTCTGCAATTTATCCCATCAGATAAAGCATAAAAAGAAGTTTAATTTGACACCTAATTTACTTTCATATCTTCAGTATTAAGAAAGTTATGGCCATTTTCACACTCGGAAATTAGCATCTTGCTCCCCATTGCCTTTCAATTGACTTAACTCAAAAGCTGTGATCTGGAAAAGTTAAAGCCCATAACTTTCTTAAAAATTAAGAGAACTCAATGAAATTTTCAGTTATTATAGATTGAAGCATTCTGAAACAAATATTAAACAATCTTACTTGGATTACCTGAAATTAAAGCATATAATTAGTTAGTTATCTAATTGTAGCTAATTACAAACTTCAATGAGTAGATCTAAACATCTATCCATTTCTTAAGAAAAGATAAACTTTTTTTAAATTGCCTAAGTGTCCAAATAACATTCACACAATAATCCACAATATAACATAATTTTTAAATCTCATTTTCGTGAATTTCTGGGCCAAGTGGAAGGAATTTAGTGTTTGATTCCTGTAAATTAATGGCCATTTAAATCAACTAGCGAGTGGGTTTTACTGGAACGCGGTGGATTGGAACGTTGCGGTTAGCAGTGAAGTCGGGAGGAAAAATACTGTTTGCTCATACATTTTTTGGGACCCCATTTCGCAACGTAAAAATATTATTAAAGCCTCCCGAAAAACCAACTTTTAATATAAAAATAAACTATTTACATTTTTTTCTCCCCTATGGAAAATCCTTCCGGTTGTCGGTGCTCACGGCTTTTGAAGGTGATTTTTAAATTACTCTAGTTAACAAATAATTTAGAGTAATTTAAAAATACCTCCATTGATGAAATGTCGGAGCGATTTTTCTTCCGCAACAAAATCGCCCGACATTCATCGATTATCCCAGTCTGTTGAAAAACGGCACTTAAAGCCCGCCCCCCTCTGAAAGGCGCCAAAGTCGCGCACACGGGGAGCGGCAGAACTGCAGCGCTGCTAAAGGTAAGTTTTGCAACATACCTATTATTTCAAGCGTAATTGGTTGTAGCTTTCTGTTCTTACCATCAGGTGAAAACTGTTAAATCTCCACCTCCTGCGCCAGATCTGGTCTGGTCACTCCCTGTCCACTATGCTCTTTGTAACGCCCTTCTTTGCATCAAATGTCTGCCCCCCAAGTGTTCAAAATAATACTGCTAGAAAATATCGAGACAAAATTATATAATATGCCAACAGTAGGTAGCCTAAACATAAATGGCTCCAAGATCTATTCAAGGCAAACAAAAAGGAATGAACTAAAGCCACAGTAAAATGCTGTGCTATTGCGTTTCTCATGAATACTGTCCATGGTCAATTTATGGTTCGACATGATGGACTCCAAGGGAACAGGTCCTCCTCCACTCACCTGAAGAGAATAGGTCACTGTCAAATATGCTGCTGTGGATCCCTGTACGTCAGAATGCGATGTACTGTAAAATTATGGAACAACTCGCCAGTCTTTCAGTCAACATTTTTTTCATTGTTATCTCCTGATCCTGAGTCACCTGTTTAATGCACAAGTGTTATGCACAGTGAGGTAAATATGTCTTAGCAGTAAAATACTTGTTTTAAGTTATTCTAACCCAAGTGTTAATGGATCTATTTGTTTTATTCTTGCTTAGTCTCTGGTTGACATGGCTCCTAAATATATCCTTGAGCAATTTCTGCAACAGGAACTGTTAATTAACATTACAGAACATGAGGTAAGTTTGGAAGGCTCTTTGGAATTGAATTACCCCACCACCTTCTGTATATAAAATAAAAGTTGCCCCTCTGGTTCCTAATAAATCATTCCCCTCTCATCTTAAACCTATGCCCTCTAATCTTTGATTCCCCTATCCTAAGAAAAGCACTGCGTATTCACTCTATCTATTCTCCCCCCCCCCCCCCCCCCTCAATGATTTAATCAGCCCTCTGTATCAGGACTCCTCAGCTGCGCTACAAGCAATAAAGTCCTCCATGCCAAACCACATTCTACACTATCTGGAAAGGCAGGATTAACAAACCAAAAAGTTTGTTTTCCACATCCCATCCTTTCATGCTCACTTGACCATAACATAAACTGGTTACTTCTGAACGTGTCTCAACATGCAGTGCAATAATTTCTAAAGGTGCTTAACATTTCCTCCAAGTTAGTTTGAAATTGATTAAAAGTTGTTTATTCTCCTTGCTCCAAAACCTTAATTTGATCTTCAATCACTTTAGATCTAACTACATTTTTATTCTGTTAACATGAGCTGATACGGATAAAAGTTGGATAAATATTCAACATCTTTCCAAACCATGACAAAACCAATAAAATCCACACTGTACTTAAGCAATGCCACACCTTCATTGAACTCTATATTACCAACAAGCAGTTTCCAGACAGGCAGAGACAATGGTTAAGGATGGCCTTGTGTCCTTTTCAGAAATAATGTGGCATCCTTGCCACCCTGTGGGAACCCTGCAGAAACTGGCAGAGAAGCATCTGTATAGGACACATTAGTTGCCTTCTAGTGAGTTAATTGAATTATTTAAGTTTAGGTAACGAACCAACAATAATCCTTTCCCTTTCCCCCATCCCCTTCCACCTATATCCCTACACCTGACTTCATATGTCATGCCTCTTCTCTCCTTATCTCACAGTCATTTGTCGTCTTCCCATCTCTGGCCTTTGTTCGCCCATCTGCCAATTTAAACCCCCCTCACCTGTATCAAAATCTTTGTCTGGCTCCGACTTCTCTTCCAGCTTTCTCCTCCCCCACTTCGCCCAACTACCAGTCTGAGGAAGGGTCCAGATCCAAAACGTTGCCCATCCATGTTCTTCAGAGATGCTGTCTGACCTGCTGAGTTACTTCAGCAATTTGTGCCTTTTTCATTAGTCACATTAATACCTACAGGCACCTGTTGAAAGCAGGTCATCCTCAACTATGAAGCACTGTCCAAGAAAGCAAATACGTGAACCAATACCTTCTCATGTGCCCATCACATCTATACTTACACTGATCCACATTTTGGTTCTGGTGTAAGAAGCATTGATTTAATAGAATAAGTAATCTTAAACACAACAATAAAATCACAATGTCCTAAAGACAGCAAACCATTGACTTAATATACTTGAAACTTCCACTGCAGTACAAGACCGGGACGGCAGATATCTCTGGCTGTTGAAGGCCCTTTGATGCTGGGAGAGCTGTACATAATACATAAGCTGCAACGCAGTGTTTGAAAATGATAACTTTTTTTCTGGTTGTCTGACTGTTCCAGGAAAAAACATAGAATGAAATTATTATTTTAAAAGGAGAGGAACAAATTGGAACAACTGTCAGTTTCAATATATTAAACCTAGATTTTTTAAATGTTTAAATTGTAAAATTCCTTGCCATTTTCTACCCCCGACCCAGTGTTATATTAATGTATTTGGCATGTAATATCAACTGTTTTTGAATAATATAGGTTATCTAAAGTGGTTTTGATGCTTTAATTTGATTATATACCATAGCTTGTTCCAGAACACATCGTGATGACGAAGGAGGAGGTTACCGAGCTGCTGGCACGATAGTATCCTTTCAAGAAAAATTAAATATCAATATTTCAACAGTGGCCTTTATGTATTGTGCTTCATCATTGCTACAATGTTTGTTTGATAACCAAAATTAATTGTGTGATTTAAACTTGTGAATTTTCATTTGGTGCCATTTGCTGCAGATGACATGTAAATAGGTGCAATTGTATACAGTAAAGGTGGTTATCAGTCACCGTAGGATCTTGATCAGTTGGGCAAGTGGGCTGAGGATTGGCAAATAGAATTACATTCCGATAAGTGTGAGGTTGCATTTTGGGATGAAATGTTGTAGAACAGAGGGATCTAGGAGTACAAGTACATAGTTTCCTTTCTTCTTTCTTGTCCATCTTCCAGGTTTCAAGTGTTGACATCGCTGTCATCGTCTGGCCTGAAAAGGATGCAAGCTTCCAGCAACAATCAGTGGGAGCCATCACTAGTTGCAATAGATGATGGTGGTAGCAGAATTAGCTCGGGATACTTCCAGTATCCAACCCCACGACTTGGACGCTTCTGCTATGGGCCCATAGTTTCCTGAAAGTGGCACTGCAGGTGGACAGAGTGGTGAAGAATGCTTTTGGTTTTATTAGTCAGGGAATTAAGGGTAGAAACTGGGACATTATGTTACAGGACGTTGGTGAAGCCATGTCTGGAATATTCCTTTCAATTTTATCATCCTATTGATGGAATGATGCCATTGAGCTGGAAAGAGTACAGAGAAGACTGACAAGGATGTTGCCAGGACTTGAGGGCCTGAGCTATAGGGAGAGGTTGGGCAGACTATCCTTGGAGCTCAGGAAGTTGAGGGGTGATCTTATAGAAGAGTATAAAATCACGAGGGGAATAGATAGGGTGAATGCAGTCTTTCACGGTAGAAGATCACAAACTAAAGAACATAGGGTTAAGGGGAAAGATTTAATAGGAACTTGAGGACATAGGTTTAGGGGGAAAGATTTAATAGGAACTTGAGCGGCAATTTTCTTCACACAGAGGGTGATGGGTATTTGGAACAAGCTGCCAAAGGATGTAGATGAGAGACTATAAACCAAATGACCATTAAAAAAAAAACATTAGTACAGATACATGGATAGGAAAGATTTAGAGGGATATTGGCCAACGTGGGCAAATGGGACAAACAGATGGGGCATCGTGGTCAGCATGGATGATGTGGGCTGAAAGACCTGTTTCTGTGCTTTATGATTCTATTCATCATATGCTTTGCAGAATATGTGGTCTGGAGCATGTTTTCCATCCCTTTTCTTTGTATCTTAGCATATTTATGCACCATCTCTCAATCTTAATATAAACACTGAATTTCTATTACATTTTCTTTTAATGAAATTTTGAAGCAACTTCTTTCCTCGATGCAGCGCTGCTCCTTGCCTAAGATTTTCTCTCCAACATGTAACACTCAATATATCAAAATTCAAAGCATTGTTGTTTATATTCTCTGTATTTATATTGCTATTTATATTCTGTCATATACTCCTGTCGTAGATTTATTTAGAATGGAAACGGGTACTCTGGCTCAACTTGTCCATGTTGACCAAGGTGCCTAACCAAGCAAGTCTCACTTGCCTGCTCTTGGCTCATATCCCACCAAATCTTTCCAATACATCTACCTGTCCAAATGTAATTGTGCCCACCTCTACCGCTTCCTGTGCAGCTTGTTCCAAATACACTCTCTTCAGATCCATTTTAAGTCTATCCTTTATCAACTTAAATCTTTGCCCTCTAGTTTTGGATTCTCCTGTCCTGGGGAAAAACTTGTGGCTATGCCCCTCCTGCTTTTATAAACCTCAATAAGGTAACCCCTCATCCTCCTGTGCTCCAGGGAAAAAAATACAGCATCTCCCATAACCGCAACCTTTCGGATGAGGCAATAAATCAAATCTCCACCTAAATACAATAACTACTTTTTAACATCTCAGCAAAATTGATAAAGCAATGGCCTACTGGAACAATATGTTTATAGTTAATCTACACGTTCCTGCGTAACCATTGTACACCTTAATAATTTTAACCAGTAAGTTAAAGGAGAGCCAGTTGCCGAGAATACAAGCAGGTGATCCAGTGGCACGATACTTTGGATTGAAAAGAGGACAGGTTTGTTGCAAACATGCAGTGTTTGAATTGGATTTGTTTTGTCGTGCTTCATTGTTTTTGGTAAATGTGGATTATTCTTATCTTTTCATAGGTGGTGAAGATTATAAGACCCAGTGAGACTGCAGGAAGATACATCACTTACAGATTAGTACAGTGAGGTGTCCCACAGATATTTTTGGTAACTATTAACCTGTTTTTTTTTCTCTTGCTTTTGGCGCAGAGATTTACTAAAGAATTTATTAGTAAATCTCTGTTATCCCCATCATAATCCACCTTCATCCTCAGACTACCTGCATCTCAAATCTAGAAACAAAGAACTGCAGATGCTGGTTAATACATAAAAGGACACGCAGTGCTGGAGTAACTCGACAGGTTGGGCAACATCTCTGGAGAACATGGATAGGTGGTGTTTCGGGTCGATGGGAAGGTCCCGACCCAAAACTTCATCTATCCATGTTCTGCAAAGATGCTGCCTGACCGGCTGACTTACCCCAGCACTTTGTGTCCTTTTGTGCAGCTCAATCCTAATGGTTTCATTTTGTTATTCCCCCCGCCACCCCCCCGACTTGCCTTTCCCAATGTCTAAACATCAGCTCATCCAAATCTCTGCTATATGTTATTGTGCATCAAGTTGTCTCACAGAATGACATGCTTCAACATCCATGGAAGTTGTGATTTTGAGTTTTTTAATCTAAGAAATACAATACTACCCTCCCCTTTCTAAATTAATCCTTGGGAATCAAGGCATCATTCTGGGAACACTGCAAAGCATTCACCATAGCCGTCTAGCATTCCAGTGTGGTTCTGGTCTGGCCAGGATTTGTACTGACCAAACCTACTGCCCACTTGATGTGCCCCCCCCCCCCCTTCAATTTACACAGCATTTGTTAGATAAGCTTAACTATATGATGTGAATGACCATGGGGAATTGGGCATACTTGCTCCTCACAGACATGGCTTGTATAGGGCAAACATGACGATTGTCTGCCCCCTCCCTTAGAAAGACATAACAAGGCCACCAGATGTGGCTTGTGGAATGGATATGATGCATCACTAATCTGTGTTATCCAGGAAAATGCAATATTGTACAGGCAACTGTGAGGGCCTCTTGCTAGTATTTGTATTTGAATGACTATGTTAAGACTTTTGAGATTTCATACTACTTTGGGTACTAGAATTATGAATGGGAAAAGGAATGAAACTGTCAGGCTTTTATTTGCTATTTTGCATCATAGTTAGCGGACCTTCTTTAAAGTAACATGCAGTAGATTTTCATCAGTTCACAAAGTGCTTGCTGTGCTAATTGGATGAAACTTGCACGCCAACCTTACTTTCTGACATCTTATTTGGTCTAACGCTAATTTTGTAATTCATCTTAATGAGTTCAATCATCATGGATTAGCTGGAGCATCACAAAGCTTATATAACTAGGCTATGATATTATTTTTGCATTTTCTATTGTATAATTATTTTTTATATCTTTATTAATTACACATAAAATGGATGGACATTTTTGTTATGTATCAGAAATACGGAGAAACAACGACACAATAATCTTTCTGTGTGCTAGGCGTGAAAATGGCAGACAATCCAATGAGAAACATTGAAAACTTCAAGTTCGTGCTTCGTTGCTTTGTGCTCATTCCTAACTCGTGCCAAGGATGGTCTTTCAGTTAGTTCTATAACTGTATGTGTCCTGTCATTTGTTATTTTTTAAATAAACTTTGTAAAATATTTCAGGCCTTGAGTATAATTGAGTTTAGAAATCGACTCATCATGTTGCAGCTGCATGAAACTTTACACCAGAAATGTTGCCTGGATTGAAATGTATTAGCCATAAAGAGAAATTCAGATGCATAGACAATAGGTGCAGGAGTAGGCCATTCGGCCCTTTGTACCATCACCGCCATTCAATGTGATTATTGACAATAGGTGCAGGAATAGGCCATTTGGCCCTTCGAGCCAGCACCGCCATTCAGTGTGATCATGGCTGATCATCCCCAATCAGTACCCCGTTCCTGCCTTCTCCCCATATCCCCTGACTCCGCCATTTTTAAGAGTCCTGTCTAGTCTCTCTTGAAAGCATCCAGAGAACCTGCCTCCACCGCCCTCTGAGGCAGAGAATTCCACAGTCACCACTCTCTGTGAGAAAAAGTGTTTCCTCGTCTCCGTTCTAAATGGCTTACTCCTTATTCTTAAACTGTGGCCCCTGGTTCAGACTCCCCCAGCATCGGGAACATGTTTCCTGCCTCTAGTGTGTCCAAGCCCCTAACAATCTTATATGTTTCAATGAGATCCCCTCTCATCCTTCTAAACTCCAGAGTGTACAAGCCCAGCTGCTCCATTCTCTCAGCATATGACAGTCCCGCCATCCCGGGAACTAACCTTGTAAACCTACGCTGCACTCCCTCAATAGCAAGTTTATGGCTGATCATCCACAATCAGTACCCCGTTCCTGCTGGCTTACTTTCAGTGACCGATGTACAAGGACACCCAGGTCGCGTTGTACTTTCCCTTTTCCTAACCTGACACCATTCAGATAATAATCTGCCTTCCCGTTCTTGCCACCAAAGTGGAAACCTCAATTTATCCACATTATACTGCATCTGCCTACTCACCCAACCTGTCTATGTCACCCTGCATCCTCATAGCATATTCTCAGTTCACACTGCCACCCAGCTTTTTATCATCTGCACATTTAAAAATGTTACTTTTAATTCCTTCATCTAAATCATTAATGTATATTGTGAATAGCTGCGGTCCCAGCACTGAGTTTTACGGCACCCCACAAGTCACTGCCTGCCATTCTGAAAGGGACCTGTTAATCCATACTTTGGTTCCTGTCTGCCAACCAATTTTCTATCCATGTCAATACCCTACTCCTAATACTATATGCTCTAATTTTGCCTACTAATCTACCACATGGGACCTTATCGAAGGTTTTCTGAAAGTCCAGGTACACCACATCCACTGGCTCTCCCTTGTTCATTTTACTTGTTACATCCTCAAAAAATTCCAGAAGATTTGTCAAGGATGATTTCCCCTTCGTAAATCTATGCTGACTTGGACCGATCCTGTTACTGCTATCCAAATGCGCCGCTATTCCATCTTTGATAATCAATTCCAGCATCTTCCCCGCCATTGATGTCAGGCTAACTAGTCTATAATTCCCTGTTTTCTCTCTCCCCCCTTTCTTGAAGTGGGATAAAATTAGCTACCCTCCAATCCACAGGAACTGATCCAGAATCTATAGAACATTGGAAAATGGTCACCAATGCGTCCACGATTTCTAGAGCCACCTCCTTGAGTATCCTGGGATGCAGACCATCAGGCCCTGGGGATTTATCAGCCTTCAGTCCCATCAGTCTACCCAATATAATTTCCTGACTAATGTGAATTTCCTTCAGTTCCTGCATCACCCTAGGTCCTCTGTCCCCTAATATATCTGGGAGATTGTTTGTGTTTTCGTTAGTGAAGACGGAACCAAAGTACCTGTTCAACTCGTATGACATTTCCGTGTTTCCCCAAAATAAATTCACCTGTTTCTGTTTTCAAGTGACCCACATTTGTCTTAACTAATTTTTTTCCTCTTCACATACTGTACCTAAAGAAGCTTTTACTATCCTCCTTTATATTCTTGGTTAGCTTACCTTCCTACTTCATCTTTTCTCCCCGCATTGCCTTTTTAGTTACCTTCTGTTGATCTTTAAAATTTTCCCAACCCTCTGGCTTCCCGCTCATCTTTGCTATGTTACACGTCTTCTCTTTTATTTTTATACTGTCCTTGACTTCCCTTGTCAGCCACAGTCGCCTCTTACTCCCCTTAGAATCTTTCTTCCTCGTTGGGATGAAATGATCTGTCATCTTCTAGATTATTCCCAGAAACACCTGCCATTGCTGTTCCACCGTCACACTGCTGGGGTCCCTTTCCAGTCAACTTTGACCAGCTCCTCCCTCATGCCTCAATAGTCCCCTTTGTTCAACTGCAATACTGTGACACTTCCAATTTTACTTTCTCCCTCTCACATTGCAGATTAAAACTTATCATATTATGGTCACTACCTCCTAATGGTTCCTTTACCTTGGGTTCCCTTATCAAATCCGGTTCATTACACATCAGATTGATTTTCTTGAGCATTAGAGATCAGTGGTTACCTAGATAGGTGTATTGTTAGCGAGGGAAAGTTTAAAGGAGACATGCGGGGTGAATTGGTTTCACAATAGAATGGTGTGTCCTGAAATACATTGGTGGGCGAAGCAGATATTATAACAGTGTTTAGGCGCATGAATAGGCAAGGAAAAGAGGGATACAGATTCTGCACATGATGAGATTAATTAGATTGGCATCACCGATAATGCCAAAGTGGTGGTTCAAAGGGCTTGTTCCTGCACCGCGCTGCTTTACGGAACATTCAGTGTGACTATCCTTTGCACATTCATTTCATGATACAACACCTGCACCTCAATCATAATTGTTTGAGCACTATTCCTATCAAAGATTACATCTGCAATCTCTCTTGCCTCCAACACATGAATTCCTGTGTTTAAAAACAAAAAAAGCTGCCGGAGGAACTTGACGGGTCAGGCACCGTCTGTGGAGGGAAATAGACAGACGACATTTCAGATTGAGACCAATCCCATAACATCTGTCTGTTTACCTCCAAAGATGCTGCCTGGCCTGCTGAGTTCCCCAACACTTTGTTCTTTGCTCAAGATTCCAGCATTTATAATCTCTTGTCTCCAAGTAATTTCTGCCTCTATATTGGCATATAGTGACATAGGCTTTGAAAAAGCCTAATTCAATCTTGCATATTAACACTATAAGTTGGTTACTTAATTTTTAGAGTGGTATGCAGCTTTGAAAAGAAATATAATAGATCTCAGCAGGCTTAATGTTTCTGAAACCGCCCATTTGCCTTAAGATTTATCTAAAGAAAAATCCCATGCATCAGATCACAGTTGTATTTGGAGGTATATCTGTAGAATCTAAGCAGCAACCTGGAACAGATGGGCAGAATGGCCTGTCCCAGTTCTGTACATTCCACCAATATACCTGATTCGTAAATTTTGGGTAAGCCTTGACATCACATATACAATCTGTCCTTTGCTGATGTGCCCTAATCACTCTATTGTGTCTACTTGTTATTAAGTTCACTAGGTGGCATGTCTGAGCAATTTGCCAGGCTTCCCCAGAAACACCAAGTTGCAGCACAATTGGCAGCAAAAATCTCTATAGATCTGATGCTTCAGATGTTGTCGTACATGCTTTAGCGGCAAACTAAATTTCCAGACATAGTTCTGTTTTCTAAATTTTAATAGCAGCAATGTCAAGACATTTGCAAGGAATAATGAAAGTTAGCCACGAGTTAACAAGACAGCATGGAAACAGGCCCTTCGGCCCATTGAGTCCGTGCCGACCAATGATCACCTGAAACCAGTTCTATATTTTCCCGGTTTTGCATCGTAGACACTCAGGACAATTCACAGAAGCCAATTAACCTACAAACCTGCATGCCTTTGCAATGTGGGAGGAAACTGGAGCACCCGGAGAAAGCCCATGCGGTCACAGGAAGAACGTACCAACTCCATAGAGACAGCACCAACCCATATCTGCTTGCACATAATCTATATCCCTCCATTCCCTGATTATCCAAAAGATGCTTATCCAAAAGTCTCCTGAATGCCGCTAATGTATCTGCCTCCATCACAACTACCAGATGTATAATGCAGGCACCCACCATCGTCTGTGGGGGAAAATAACTTGCACAACACATCTCCTTTAAACTTAGCCGTAATCACCTTAAAGCTATACCTGCTAGTTTTTGGTATTCCCATTCTGGGAATTGTACAGTCTACCCTATCTATGCCTCTCATACTTTTATATACTATCAGGTCTACCTGTAACCTATGGCATCCCAGAGTAAACGATCCAAGTCTGGTGAAGCACTCCCTGTAGTTAATATCCTCTAATCCAGGAATCATTCTGACAAACTGTATTCTTTCTAAAGTTCCCACATCCTTCCTGCAATGGGGCATTCCGAAGGCGGCCTAACCACAGTCCTATAAAGCTGCATCATGACTTCCTGACTTGTATTCAATACCCGGACCAATGAAGGCAAGCATACCATATGCCTTCTTTACCACTACTATTTGTGTTGCCACTTCCAGGGTGCTATGGACTTGGATCCCAAGATCCCTCTGTACATCAATGCTTTTAAGAATTATGCCATTTATTGTATACTTTCCCCTCACATTTGACCTCCCAAAATGCAACACCTCACATTTGCTCGGATTAAACTCCATCTGCCATTGATCCCCAGCTTTCTGTAGCTGATCTATATCCCACTGTATACTATGACAGCCTATCGCATAGTACATGACCCCAGCAATCTTGGTGTCATCTGCAAACCTACTAACCAACCTGACTACATTAACGTTCAAGCCACTTATATATATCATAAACCACAGAGGTTGCAGCACAGATCGCCGCGGAAATCCACTAGTCACAGACTAGTTGTAAAGCTGGATAGGGTGCAGAGAAGATTTACAAAGATGTTGCCAGGACTCGAGTGCCTGAATTAGAGGGAGAGGTTGCGCAGGTTAGGACTATTCCTTGTGACCTTATAGATGTATACAAAATCACGAGAGGAATAGATCAGGTAGACGCACTGAGTCTCTTGCCCAGAGCAGGGGAATCGAGAACCAGAGGGCATAGGTTTAAGGTGAGGGGGGAAATATTTAGTAGTAACCTGGGGTGTAACATTTTCACACAAAGAGTGGTGGGTGTATGGAACGAACTGCAGGAGGAGGTAGTTGAGGCTGGTAACTTTTAAGAAACATTTAGACAGGTAGATGGATAGGACAGGTTGAGAACAATACGGACCACATGCAGGCAGGTGAATGGGACATGTTGACCGATGTGGGCAGGTTGGGCCAAAGGGCATATTTCCATACTGTATGACTCTGCAACTCTAGACCTTAGGCTTCAATATTGTCCTTCCACCACAACCCTATGCCTTCTCTCAGCAAAACAATTTTGAATTCATACAAGCAAGTTAATCTTAATCTTAACCGTGCATCTTAATCTTCAGGATCAGTCTACCATGAGGGAATTTTGAATGCTGAGTCGCTTTCACCTTATTCTAAAGTAAATCTGAGGTGAACTAATGGTGAAAACCCCGTGGTCTGTGTGTAACGATAATTGGAGGCCGGTGCTGCACAAGAACTGCCTTGCAGGTGCCGTGTGGCTCTGCAACCTTGTGCTTTTAAAAAGTGAAATGTTTGCTGCAAAAATAGTGAACCACCATTTTGTGTGCGGAAATACCACAAAATCTAACTGTCGACATGAAACGTAACAGGAGTGTGTGTTTATTGCATCGTGTTGTCCTATTTCTTTCAGTTCCTTTTTGAACATTCATCGGAGCTGTTGCAAGCTGTGGTTTGTGCAATACTATAGCATTTATACAGGTTTAGTTCCTCCTTTAACTTTTGTTGCACAATGATCTGTTGTCTTTGTATTGTATAAGACTGTCAACTGGCAAAATGATATCCATGCATAACTTTATAAGGGTTTCTCTGAAACCTCTGAACACCGAGGAAGAGGAACCCAACTACATGTCGTTTCTTATAAAAAATAGTTTTCTAAGATTATTACATATCATTTCATGTCATTCAGTTTTACTGTGATATAATTTAAGAGGACACTTATTTACTTCCCCTCACCCCTTCACACTCAGATTTGTAGAGTTCAAAAAGAATCTCTTCAGGGTTAGAACTGAGGCATTTAACAATGAGAAGTTGGCTTTCTGTTTTCCTCAACTTCAATGGTCCTAATAACAGCCTCCTCTTTTCATCCTCAACCCTAATTCCTACAACTACATAGCTATTGCTTACTCTCAATAGACACCAAAATGCTGGAGTAACTCAGCAGGACAGGCAGCATCTCTGGAGAGAAGGAATGGGCGACGTTTCGGGTCGGGACCCTTCTTCAGACACTCTCACACCACTTCAAAGAATTAGTCTCGGCCTCAGTCACATCTCTTCCAACGATGTCTTCGGGCAGTCGGGCGTTCCCTTCCACCGCAGTGATCAGGCCCTGGAACTCTGGGCATCCCGTATCCCCTAATTCTACTCATCCTTCCGTTCTCTACCAGGGTCAAGTTCATTTTATATGGCAGTAATTAACTTCAGTGGCCGTATCTACCATCTCCAGCATGGACCTCATAAGACCAGAATATTACAGTGGAGGTCCTGGATGTTTTGCACTTGAGATGCATTATGTACAATGAACCACCTTTGAAGTATGTGACGCATAGATTTCACAGATCTCTCACTCTCCATATCTATGATTCTCCTACTCAGCATAAAGACAGTGCACTCTCCTTAATTATTCTCCTCGTGATCTTATACATCATATGAGATCACTCCTCACCTTCCTGCACTCCAGGGAATAAAATCCAAGCCTGCCCTTCCTCTCTCTACTGATCAGACCCTCGAGTCCTGCCAACATCCTCAAATATTTGACCAATCATCAATTTAGCCAACTATAAGTAGCCAACAATAAATGGGGGAAAATGTGTGCACTTCTGATCTTTCTTTGATTATCTCTTGGGTGTTTGATTGTGACGGATCTATTTTGAAGAGTTTAGAGATGCAGCATGGAAACAGGCCCTTCGGCCCATCGAATCCATGCTGACCAGCAATCCCCGCACACTACCTCTATCCCACACACACAACAGGCAATTTACAACTTACAATTTTACCAAAGCCAATCAACCTATGTATGTCTTTGGAGTTTGGGAGGAAACCGGAGCACCTGGAGAAAACCAAGGCGATCACGGGGTGAACGTACAAACTCTGTACAGACAGCACCCATGGTCAGGATTGAACCTGGGTCTCTGGTGCTGTAAGGCAGCAACTCTACCGCTGCACCACTGTGCTACATCCCTTGGGAAATAGTCCTATTGGAACTCATTATCTGCACTCATGCCAGGGGTGAGCGCTGAGGAGTTATGAGTTGGTCACTGCTACTGTGTCCCCAGCATAACTCGACATTTTACTTCGGAGTCACGTGAGTGACTTCGTGAAGACCCCGCCAACACGCATGCGCGGCATATCGTCGCGCGCATTTGCTCACGGCAGCTGGGGGGGGAGTGCGCTCCCTCATCCGGCTCCTTCAAAAGGTAAAGCAGCTGCAGGTAAGGTAACCTTTAGCTGGTTTGTGTGCTCTGTATTGTTTTGCAGGGCCATGGAAGGAGGAAGGAGGATTCAGAGTCACGTTCAGCGAGTTAAGTCCCCGGAGCTGCCCGCTACATCGGGAGCAGCTGAGACACCACCGGGGAAGAAGTCGCGGCAGTCGGGGAGCTCTGGGCAGCTGACTAGACCCGGCACAACCCCTCTGGCTAAGAAGAGGGTGTCCGCGCAGGAGCGGGGTCTGGGAGACCCTGACTCCAGGCCTCCAGTGCCCAAGTCCAGGGCTGGAGGTTAGGCACGTGGGGCTCTTGGAGCAAGCGTGTCTGCAGGTGCATCCCCCCCTTTAGAGGTCCCTCGTGGGCAGAACAGGGGGGAAGCCTCGCTAAAGTCCAGCCTTGTCGGTGCGGCAGGCAGGGACAAGCCACTGCGTAAACCTGCGAGGAAGCAGGCCAGTGGCAATGCTGGCGTGCCGAGGATCCCTGTGGGGGCAGGATGTACCGGCACACCACTGGAACAGGCTGCCGTAGTGCGGGCCGGTGGCAGCAAAGTACGGTCTAGCACCCCTGCTGAGGCGGGTATAGCAGACCATGCGCCGCCACATTCCCGTTTATGTGTGGAACACTGTGGTGGTAAGCCCGCACGGACATCGAGGAGTCTGGCTTCTGGTGCAAGCGCTGACTCAAGCCCTCTTCCCTCCCACCAGACAGAGGGGCCGCTGCTGTCCAAACGACGGCGTACCAGCGGTATGTCCGTGCGGGAGTCGCACAGCCCCACTGGAGTGGGAGCTGGCGACTTCCTGGCAGTGCATTCCGTGGGGGTGCTGACAACTGCCGGAAGCCCCAGTTCCTCTGGAGAGGCTGGGGAAGACGACCAGTGGCCGGCGTGCAGCCGTGACGGTCGTATGGCCCGGTTGGAGCGAATGGTGGAGGTGCTCTATAAACGGGACCTGGAGCATCAGGAACAGCAGTCCCAGAGGTCTGGGAGCTACGTACAGCCGCCACCTTCCATCTCACCATCGCTTATTGAGAGCCAGCAAGGAAGTCTGGGTGAGTCTGAGGAGGAGGGAGAGCTCGAGGCCCCACAGGAAATGTTGGAGGCAGTCTCGAAGTTTGGGTCGCCTGCTACCGCTGGGGACCCATTACATCCCAAGATAGCGGCTTCAGTTGATTTCCTGACTACGCACCAGCTCCAGGATACCGTGCTCACGGAAACAATGGCGAGATATAAAGCACCGGCGAACTGCAACTCCCTCAACGTTCCAAAGGTGAATACAGCAATATGGGGGAACATGTCTACCAACACAAGGATCAAGGAGGGCAAGCTCCAGAAGATCCTGAAACTGCTGACGGCAGGTATCACGGCTTTCGCTCGGTCTCTGGATGCCACGAGTGTTTCCGAGGAGCAGCAGGATGCACTAGCGCATAAACTGCTTTAGGAAAAGCTCCATCCGGCCAAATTTAAATCCCAAATTTGCGGGATTATGTAGCACCTCCACCGCACCACCACCAAGGCAGCTGTTTGGGGAAGACCTACCTAAACGGGTAAAAGAGCTGGACGAGGAGGCCAAGACTGTGGGGATGATGAGGCCGCCTCATTCATCTAAGGCTCACGTTTACACCAGGCAGCAGCCACATTCCTCGGTCAGGTCCCGCACACCGGCGGACAAGGTCCCCAGAACATACCCGCAAACAACATACTCCACGCCGGGGCCCCAACAGCAGAAGCCTTTTTTATTCCAAGGCCAGCCCAAGCCGGCTTGGAAGATGCGGCAACAGGGCCACGCCACACGGGGAGCAAAAACACCACAATCCAGACCCCGGCGCTAACCTTGGAGGTAAGGGGGCTTGGTTCCTTCCACAAAGTAGCAATAGTACCCTCACCGGTGGGGGGACGGCTACGGGAATTCCGGTCTGCCTGGGATACCATAACTACGGATCCTTTTATTTTACAAAGCATTCAGGGTTATGAGATAGAGTTTATTAATGGCAGGGATCCCCCTTCGCAACATGAGCCTAGTCGCAGATTTGCACTCTCTCAATTAGAGAAGGAGCGGGCTCATGTTGAGATACTACGATTGGAAGAAAAAGGGGTGATACAGAAAACGACGCATGAGCCACTGGAGTTTGTATCCAACATCTTTACTAGAACTAAGAAGGATGGAGGCTGTCGGATTATCATCGACTTAGCCCAATTGAATGCTTTCGTACAATATACCCATTTCAAAATGGAGACGTTTGAGATGGCCAAGCAGTTGGTCAGTCATGGGTACTTTATGGCTTGCATTGATCTGAAGGATGCATATTATACAGTGCCTATCGCTAAACAACATAGAAGGTTCTTGAAATTTGTCTGGGAAGGTCAATTATGGCAATATAAAGCTTTGCCTAATGGGATTACAACAGCGCCGAGACTATTTACCAAAATTGTTAAACCTATATCGGCACATCTTAGGAAACGAAACCATGTCGTAATGGCATATTTGGATGACATATTCATAGCGGGGGAAACCCTAGCGCTAGCTCAGCTGGCAGTCTCAGCCGCCATCTCTTTGTTTCAAAGAATGGGGTTTGTAATCCATCCAGACAAATCCATGTTCAACCCTTCGCAGGTTATGGACTATTTGGGGTTCACTATAGACACTAACCAGATGAAAGTCACCGTCCCAATTGACAAAGTGGTGGACATTCAACACGCATGCATCAGTTTACTTGACAACAACAGGCCAACCATTCGGCAGGTTGCAAAGGTAATTGGGAAGCTGGTAGCTACGTTCCCAGCTGTAAATTATGGTCCATTGCACTACCGGAAATTACAAACAAGCAAAATGCTGGCGTTAAAGTTGAATGCCGGACATTTTGACAGACCTATGCAACTGGCCATAGGGGAGAAAACCGAGTTGAACTGGTGGGTTCACGGTATTAGAGGAAGTTCCAAACCCATCCTTCTCCCAAATCCAACCGTTCTGTTGCAAACTGATGCAAGCGCACAAGGCTGGGGAGCAACTGACACCATAACCAGCTGCGGCGGTAGATGGGACGCTCATGAGTTCACCCTTCTCCAAGTACAAGGCATTAATTATCTGGAGATGCTGGGTGTCTTTCATGGGTTACGGGCATATTGGAATAATTTGCATCATGCACATGTCCGCCTTCAAATAGACAATACCACGGTGGTAGCCTATATAAATCATATGGGTGGTATCAGGTCAGTATCTTGTAATGATTTGGCAAATACAATTTGGCTCTGGTGCATCAAAAGGGATATTTGGATATCAGCAACGTACCTCCCGGGGATACTCAATACAGTGGCGGACACCAGGTCACGAGTGTTCAATGATAACATCGAGTGGATGCTGAATTTTTTGCATGAATTGGATGCTGGATGTGTTTGCTGAAATTGCAACAAAATTTGGTATGCCAGATATTGACCTATTTGCATCTAGGTTGAACCATCAGATACCAACGTATGTATCGTGGGAACCAGACCCTGGGGCAGTGGCGTTGGATGCTTTTTCGCTCCACTGGGGGAAATGGTATTGCTACGCATTTCCCCCATTCTGCCTCATCAGCCGAGTATTGCAGAAGATCAAATTGGACTCTGCGTCAGGCATTCTGGTAATACCCGACTGGCCGACACAACCATGGTACCCGGTGGTCTCCCAGATGTTGAAACATCCTTGGGTGCAAATTGCAAACAACCCACAATTGGTAACTAATCCTGTCACTGGCGCATCGCATCCGTGCCACGGCTGTCTAAACCTGTTGGTCTGCAGGTTCTGAAAAGACCTTTTATAAACACCGGGATTTCATCGAAGGCCATGGATGTAATCGCTGCATCGTGCAGAACATCTACCAGACGGCAGTACCTGACCCAGATCAGGAAATGGGAGCTATACTGCTCAGGGAAGAATGTTGAGCAGTATACCTGACATCCTGGAATTCCTGGCGGGCCTCCATTACGATGAAGGGCTCAGCTATAGTGCCATCAATAGCGCCAGGGGTGCGCTGTCCTCGTACCTTCCGGTAGGAGTGGGGACCAACAATCTGGTGTCAAAGTTCATGAGGGGTGTATTTAATACCAACCCTCCACGGCCCAGATATAACGTTGTCTGGGATGCAGGAGTGGTCCTGTCCCTTTTAAGATCATGGTCTCCCATGGCGGGGTTACCACTTCACCGACTCACCCTAAAGGTGGTCATGTTGATGGCACTCACGTCTGCTCAGCGGGTACAGGCGCTTCAAAAGTTGCGCATTGACAATATGCTCTCTACCCCTGGGAAAGTAACATTTTACGTTGCAGAGTTGCTGAAGCAGCATAGACCTGGGACTACGGGGCTGCAATTGGAATTCCAGGCGTACCCCACTGATGCCACACTCTGCACAGTCGCCCACCTCCGTTACTACATCGAGTCAACCCAGCCAATCAGGAACTCAGAACAAGGACTGCTCATAAGCCACAAAAAACCACATCACCGGGTGACAGTGCAGACGATCTCCAGATGGCTCAGGGAGGTGTTGGATGCAGCCGGTATTGACACTCACATTTTTAAATCTCATTCCACCAGGGCTGCATCCACATCAACAGCGAGGGCCATGGAGGTGCCCATGGATCACGTCCTCGCTACAGCAGGATGGGCCAGTGAGTCAACCTTCCAACGGTTCTACCACAAGCCATTGGCCGGACCTGCAACATATGCGGATGCAGTACTCAGGGCTGCTCCCTAATATCATTTGTCCCCAGACAGGGGGTTGTTTATGATTTGTTTTAATAAACCTCCATTATTTGCTTTCAGCTTGTCCAGTCTGGATTGCATTAACACACTTCCTCCATCAGGATTGCGGCAGTGTGGTAGCATGGACGTTGTCCAGGGCGTGTAATCACAGAGCTTTGAAATCTTCACGAAGTCACTCACGTGACTCCGAAGTAAAATAGTAAGATTAAACGAGAACTTACCAGTTCGAAGGTTGATCTTTATTTTATGAGGAGTTGCGATGAGGGATTTTGTGCCCTCCGCTCCCAACCCTCGATCATTATGTTCAACTGGTTAGTTCAAAGGTTAATCTTAATATCCTTACTTTTGGTCGGGTCTGTGATTCCACACCGCTGCTTTGAAGGATGCCGCGCATGCGTGTTGGCGGGGTCTTCACGAAATCCCTCATCGCAACTCCTCATAAAATAAAGATCAACCTTCGAACTGGTAAGTTCTCGTTTAATTTTACTATCTAAATGCACAATGGACGAAGGGAACTAAAATGCATGATCCAATACTCAGAATCACTGTGTACCAGCCCTGCTGAATTACAGAATGTCAGCAATTATTGAAGTCTGCTCAAGAAAAAATAAGCAAATTTGACTAATTCAGAAACAACCACAATGATTGTGACAGATAATGCTCATCGTCAATATTAGCACATACATTTTTATTTGGAGTGAATTCAAAACCAATAACCACAAACTACAAACTGGTGCATTTTCAGGCAGTTGACCTTTGATTGCACTTCAGTGATTATTGTTTAACCAAGTTGTCTCCATCGAAGTAAGTGTGTTAGCAGCTCAATTTTCTCGGAGATTTGGTGTGTCACCGAATACCCCAGCAAACTTCTACCGACTTCAACATCTGCTGCCTCACAGCACCAGAGACCCGACTTCAATCCTGAACTCAGGTGCTGGCTGTGTGTGGAGTTTGCAAGTTCGCCCTGTGACCACGTGTGGTTCCTCCAGGTGCTCTGGTTTCATCCTGCATCCCAAACACATGCGGGTTTGTAGGTGAATTGGCTGCTGTAATTGCCCCCAAGTGTGTAAGGAGTGCATACGAAAGTGGGATAGAATAGAACTAGTGTGAACGGGTGATCGATGGTTTGGCATGGACTTGGTGGGCCGAAGGGCCTGTTTCTATGCTGTGTTTCTAAACTAAACAGATATTCTGTAGAATGTATCCTGACTGGTTGTGTTGTGACCTGGTACGGCAGTTCCAATGTACAGCAATACAAGAGGCCGCAGGGACTGGTAGACCCTGTCAGGTACAGCCCTGCCCTCCGTTGAAAGCATTTGGATGGGGCACTGCCTCAAGAAGGCACCTTCTATCATAAAGGATATCCACCATCGGCCACGCTCTCTTCTCACTGCTACTGTTGGGCAGGAGGTTCAGGAACAGTTACTTTCCCACAACTTTTCACTAGATTCTTGAACCAATCTACAGACCACCATGGACCACCTCTTGCACTACCATGGGATTTGGTTTCAAACTGTGTTTTGCACTAATTTCTTGTTTTTACAGTCACTTTGTTATCGCAGTCTTGTCGAATTTATGTGTAATTTCTACATTTACGTTTATGTCCGAATCTGTGTCTGGGTTGCTGCTGCAAGCAAGATATTCACTGTACTTATCCACCTGACATTAAACTGTATTTGAATGTATTAATCACAATGAAAATAAAGCTTGAAAGAAACGTTAATATAATCTGGAAATAAAAATATAATACAATAATATAAAAATCTAAGTATTAGTTTTATTGGTTTATAGAACTTTAAAACAAGCATAGATTCCAGAATAGAACAAAGCTTTAACATTCCAGTTGCAGCCACGGAGCTGGAATTCAATCTGAAATGTTAATGATAAGAGGGGTCACATACTCTGAGTGCCTCATTCCCAGTGAAAATGCTGGGACACTGGGGTTAGTGATCGTCACTTTTTCCGGGCTGTGTGCTCCAGGTCCTGGCTTCTGAGTATAATAGGTGGGCAACTCGTGTCGGCCCAGCATTGAGTACGCCGGCTGTTTGCGGAGGTAAATATTGGGGTCAGTGCGGTTGTACCTGCCAGGGCCAGGTGTTTTGGACAGATCTTCCCTCCTTGTTCTCCCAGTAACCGAAAAACAAGCACTAGAGGGCTTGGTCGGAACCTTTGGTCCCATCAGGGATGGAAGCGTGTAGCTGTTTGGAGCAGGCACTGTGTCCAGCTTGCGGTATCTGGTTCGCGATCCCATTGTGTAAGCTGGCGACCTGTGTTCATTGAGGTGGGGCGTGCACTCTGGATTATATGCCCCAGGTCCAGGTGTTCCTGGTATCTGGGAAAGATCTAAATAATCACAAAAAAAAATTCTAGTTGAACAAGGAATAAGACTATAGGAGCTGGGGCTGTTTCTTAGATTGAAATATTTCTGTTATCTTTTCTTTCATTTTTGTTTCTTCCATTTTTCTCCTTGTTTCTTCTCAAGAGAGGCAGTGGAGGCCAATTCACTGGGTGTATTAAAGAGAGAGTTAGATATAGCTCTTGGGGCTAACAGAATCAAGGGATATGGTGAGAAAGCTGGAACTGGATGCTGATATTTGGATGATCATATTGAATTAATATATTGGCTCAAAGGGCCGAATGGCCTACTCCTGCACCTATTTTCTATGGAATAGGGGCTCTGACTGCCTTGGTCCTTTAAATGCGGACCATTTGTGATGCATTGAATAAGATAGATGATGAAACGTGGTCTTTATAAAGTCTAAAGACTTGAGAGATACAGCACGGAAACAGGCCCTTCGGCCCACCGAGTCCGTGCTGACCAGCGATCACTCCCACCACTCTCTCACTCTCACCCTGACCTCCTCTCCTTGATGTCCATGTTCCCACCACGTTGACAGAAGCTCTTGAAATGTACGGGTGGATGTTCTGCTAGGAACGTTGGTGAGGTGGAAGCCTTGTTATTATATCAAAGACTTTATGACAGAGGTTAGGAGGTGCTCAAGAGCAATACATGCAGCACGTATGAACCTCACACCAAACAGCCTAAAGGACAGTCAAAGGCACTTCCATTGCTGCTTATAGTCACTTCACTAATTGACATCCTTGGGCTTTGAAGGGTTGGGCTCTGTTCAACTCTCGGCTCCTCAATTAATAACTCCACCAATACTGCACAACTCATGTGTTTTACCAAAGTACAGGCAACCGATAAAGTTTTTGTTACCTTTATATTGGAATCATGAGAGTTGGGGAGAGAGCTGCTGGCGACTACGGACGTGAGGAGTGGGCCAGTAGGAGAGGGTATTGTCTCCAGTGTCATCGAGGTCGGTTGCAGGAGGTGCCCCCCCACTCCAAGGACACAGAGGTGGTCGGGTGAGGAGAGGCACGTCGGACCGCGGGCCTGCAGCAGCCTGGGGCTTACCTGGGCTTTCCGGAACCTGGGGTACTCCAGTACTTCCAGCATTAGTACTGGACTTTGTAAACGGTGGCAAAATATGACGATTGTGCATTAGTGGGTTGTGCAAAAGAATCTCACTGTGCTCGGCATTTGTGACAATAAAGAACCATTGAATTTGTGGTGGGGTAGCGCAGATAGTAAAGCTGCTGTCTCACATCGCCAGAGACCCCGGTTCAATCCTGACCTCCGGTGCTGACTGGGAGGAGTTTGCACGGTGACTGCGTGGGTTTCCTCCGGGTGCGACTTTACTCACCGCAGGTTTTCACTCGAGCTGCCATGGAGTAGGACGGAGTTCCATTCCTGCCGAATCGAGTGATCTTTGGATCAACGTAGTATCGGGGTCCGGGGCTGCAGCTGTTGTAATACACTGACAAGACAAATGCTGCATCATTTAAATACTTCTTGTCACCTTACCCTTGTCCCAGTCCCATTTCCTTTTACATTTGTTAGCACTTAGAGTCACAGAAAGATACAGGAGGGTAACAGGCCCTTCGGCCCACCGAGTCCATGCTGACCATCACCAACCACTAACACTGCTCCTGCATTAATCACATTATGCATTCTCCACACATTCTCATCAGATTCCACCCAACTGGGGCCAATTTACAGAGTCCAATTAACCTGCAAACCCGCACATCTTTGGGGTGTGGGAGGAAACCCAAGCACCCGGGGGAAATTAATGTGGTCAACGTGAGAGGGAGAACGTGCAAACTCCTCACAAATGGCAGGCGAGATCAGGATCGAACCCAAATCTCTGGCTCTGTATGTAGACTGAGCTAATTTTGACACTGCTTTCAAATGATGCAGCTTCACGGATATAAACCTGGACACTACGCATTTCACGGTATAGTTCATAAGTCAGAGGAGCAGAATTAGGCTATTCGGCCAATCGAGTCTACCCCAACATTCAATCATGACTCATCTATCTTTCCTTCTCAACTCCAGTCTCCTGTCTTCTCCCGACAACCTTTGGCACCCTGACTAATCAAGAACTTGTCAATCTCTGATCTAAAAATACCCAATAACTTGACTTCCACTGTCGTCTGTGGCAATGGATTCCACAGATTCACCACCTCTGACTAAAGAAATTTCTCCTCATCTTTCTAATACCCTTTTATTCTATGCCCTCTGGTCCTAGACTCTCTGACTAGTGGTAACGTCCATATCCACTCTATTCAGGCCATTGGATATTTTTAAAGCAGTGATTGACAGGTTCTTGATTAGTAAGGCCATCAAAGGTTATGGGGAGAAGGCAGGAGAATGGCCATGATCGAATGACGGAGCAGACTGTTGCACCAAATGGCCTAGTTCTGCTCCTATCTCCTATGATCTTCTGATTGCAGTGAGCATGTGTTTTCCCATTGAGCACCAACCCTTTGTCCAGCTGCAGGAACTACTGTCTACCTCTGTGTCTAAAACATCCTTCAAAAGACAGTGAAAATTAATACTAAGCATTTACATTAATTTACAGGGTAAATATTTTTCTAAAAACTGGAATGCCTTGGTTGAATGCTTAATAAGAAGGGGCATAATCTATTCCTACAGCACAGAAACAACCCAACTAAATATGTTATGTTCATATAACAACTTATTCTTAGATATGGCCAATAGAACTGCGTGATATGTTCTCAAAATACCTTTAAAACATTCCAACCATGCTTACACGTTTAATACATTGAGGAGTTTATGGGACATTCAGTTACCCTGAGCAAGGTCACTGTCTGAGTGCATCCTCCTATAATGATGTTGCACACACTGCCAAGGTGAGAGGGTTTTTAACATATTGACAGCAAGTGTCCCTGAAACAGCTGATAGAACATAGAACAGTACAGCGCAAGAATAGGCCCTTCAGCCCACTGCAGGGCTGCCAACGCTCATGACCGAGTTCTCACGCTGAGTTCAGTCCCTGCGCAGTTTGTCCCTTTGCGCCGCCTGCCAGCGATCTGTGTGGTCTGCGTGGTTGACGGCTGTGAGTGACGTTGCGTTTCTTCTCTTCTCTTTGGTGGAATGTGCAGCTGCCGGCAACAACAACCAGGTGAAGCAGTTGTCAAACATGGGGGGTGGGGGGGGGGGGGGGGGGCGACGACGACCACAATGAGGCCAAACTACGGGCACACGGACCGCAACCCGAAAAACTGCGTATTTTTTGCAATTTGTTTTCGCGGGGTCGGGGCAGGCGAGCCAACCTGAGAACTGCAGCCAGTCCCTGGGATGCGAGCTGACCCGGGAACGGCAGCCAGTCCTGGAACACGCAGAATGCCAACTTGATCAATATGGACACATTGGGCCAGCCATGTACATGTTGTATAACTGACTCTATGCAGATCTGAATGGGCTTAGAATGGCCATTTATGCAAAATTGCCCTCACTTTCCCCATTTTGATTCTTGAAATTAATATCCCTTTGCTCTGTTAACAGCGTTAAAGTACTTATGAGGTAGAGTCAGGAAACGGAACATGTTATATTTTTTTAGTTTGCTTTCATTTGTTAGATGATTTTTTGTTGACTGCCATAATTTCTGAAATAGTCTTAAAGTAACTTACCTGTTATAAAGCAGTAATAAGTGATTTTTGTGCAAACAATTGAAACTTGCATAAAATGTTTGAATTATTAGCAACGCTGCCAACTCTCACGTATTGAGCGTGAGACTCGCACAGTTCACAAAATTCTCATGCTCTCACGCTGATCACAGAATTATATAATGAGAATGGGACCGGTTTTGCTTAACAAATAATGTAGGAAGGAATTGCAGATGCTGGTTTAAACTGAAGATAGACACTAAAAACCAGAAAAACTCAGCAGGGCAGGCAGCAGCTCTGGAGAAAAAGATTGGGTGATGTTTCGAGTCGAGACCTTCAGCCTGAAGAGATTGAAAACCAGCCGTAAAACACAATGACTGGACATGTGCGTTATCCAACTAAGGGCAGAAATCAGAATCATGTGTTCATCTTTATTCACGTGACACCATCATAAACATATAACAAAAAAAATAATTTAATGGGGTGGCACGGTGGTGCAGCGGTAGAGTTGCTGCCTTACTGCCACATGGGTTTTCTCTGGATATTCCGGTTTCTCCCATGTCCGAAAGAAGTGCAGGTTTGTAGGTTAATTGGCTTCCGTAAATTGTCTGTGGCGTGATGGATGGCATTGGTGTTTGATAGATTGCTGGTTGGTGTGGACCTGATGGGCGGAAGGGCCTGTTTCCATATATATTTTTACATATATATCTTAATTTCATTGAACCATATATGATTGAATATGTTCTATCCTTATAATTCCTAAGTTTTTCCATTGTCTAAACCCCCCTATCCAATGTAGAGGGCTTAAACAAAGGGTTATTCATAATTGGTAAGCAAAGCGACATATTATTCAAATGTAGAGTCTTAACTATTTGTTTCCAAATACGTCTATTGCTATAAATTATAGGATTTTCCCTGTAAATTTTTTTTTGTACCATCCTTGGAGCAAGGAGCATCGAACTTATATCGAAAGGTAAACAGTCTTCCTTTTCCATTTTTAACCAAGCTGGTTCCTGATCCATATTTACCAACCAAAAATTCATATTCTTAATCTGAACCGCCCAGAAATAGTATAAAAAATTAGGTAGTGCTAATCCTCCATTTATCTTAGATTGACATAAATTTTTTTTACTTATTCTGTGACTTTTATAATCCCAAATAAAGCTATTAACAGTAGAACTAAATTTTTTTTTTTAAGTTTTAGGGAGGTATAGAGGGATAGCTTGAAATAAATATTATAGTTGTGGTAATAAAATCATTTTAATGGCATTTATTCTGATCATTGATATTGGTAATGTTTTCCAGTATAGAATATTATTTTTTAGTTTATTCAATAATTGGGGATAATTTGATTTAAATAGAGAATTGTAAGATTTAGATACATTAATTCCTAGATCTTTAATTTTGGCCGTAACTATTTTAAATGGAAATTTTATTCCAGTTATAGGCATAATTTCACTTTTATTCCAATTAATTCTATATCCTGAGAATGTACTAAATTCAGTTATGACATTAAGTAAATTAGGAATACTAATCTCTGGTTTTGTAATATATATTAAGACGTCATCTGCGTATAAAGATATTTTATTCATTGTGGTATTGGTATTATATCCATATATTTCTGGTTCCGATCTAATCCTTTCGGCTAATAGCTCTATTGCAAGAGCAAATAATAAAGGTGATTACGGACATCCTTGTCTACAACCCCTAGAGAGATTAAATTTGGCTGATAACATTTGATTTGTTAATATTCTTGCTGTTGGGTTAGAATTTTATATTCTAACCCATTTACAAAATCTGTCCCCCAATTGAAATTTCTGCATTATCCTAAATAAATAAGGCCATTCAACCTGGTTGAATGCTTTTTCCGCATCAAGGGATATGACAGCTAATTCAATATTAAGGTGGATTATAATGGAGTAGATGCCTCAGCATATCCATCCCAATCTCATACCCATGTTTCTGATCGATGAATTTTAATACTAATAACTTTTTCTTACATACATATCTCTTCAAGTCTACTGTATAATACCATTCATAACTAAAATAATATAGTACAATATATGAAATATAAAAAACTAAATTAAAAAAAATATATATATATTAGTAGTGTGAGTGAAGTGCAGAAAAAAAGGGTGACTACAACTAAATTTAGTGTAGTTAGTGTAAGCCACACTAGCGTGGCTATTAATCTATTGACTTACGTTAAAAAAAAAGATGTTTATAATTCCAGCTCCATATATGCCTTAAGGGCTACATATATAGGGGTGGGGTGTTAAATTTTAATGCTTATTAATGCTTTATAATTTTGACCAATACTGTCGATTTTAACTATTTTAAGAGGAGTAACATGCATTTGTAAGTGATAATTAATACTAAGCTATTTCTATTATATGTTAGTTTATTATTAATAATCCATAAACTCTCCGTAACCCGTGATTTTAAAAGTCCATGACTCTTCCTCCATCTCTCTGGATAATCAGTACCATCAGGAAAGTGTTAAGTATAATTCGAGTTCACTATTCTTCATCCTCATCTTCTTCTTCTTCCACTGTTTTTTCCTCTTCCAGCTTCTTCTCGATATTACGAGCAAACTCCAGTGCTTCTGTATGCTTGATGAAGTGATGCTCTTTATTATCGTAGCTTACTCATAGTGTAGCAGGATACATCAGGCCATATCTCAGACCCTTTATATTCTTGAGGATGTTTCTTGTTTCAGTAAATAAAGCTCTTCTCTTGGCCACTTCCGCAGGGTAATCTCTGAATATGCTGATCTTATCTCCATCCTAGATAAGATTTTTCTCACGAATTATTATCTTCATCATATCTTCCAAGACGTGATCATAAACCACTTTCACAATCAGTTGTCTTGGGGGTGAGCCCGTCTTTGGGCGTTGTCTCAGTGCCCTGTGCGCTCGGCCAAGCAGGTGTGCTTGATCCAAATTCAAAACATTTTTTAGAAGTTTTGCAGCAAATTCTCGAGGATCTTGATCTCCCTCTTTGCCTTCACACACTCCAACAATACGCAAGTTCTGGCGCCTTTGAGGTCCCTCCAAGTCAATACATTTCTCAGTTATTTTGTTTAATAATTCTGTTAAACGTTTGTTCTCGGAGAGAAGTTTCTCATTCGCCTTAGCACTTGAATCGGAAATACTAGTCAGTTCCTTTATTGCCTCGTGTTGTTGATTAAGTGATCTTAAAATAGGTTCCAGCTTGAAATCAACCACCGATTCCATCCCACCGACTTTAAGATTTACATCATCCATCTGCTGTTGCAGAGCAGCATCCGCCCTTGTTTTCCAGTCATCAATCATAGTCTTTACTGTGATTATAACTTCTTTTTTCAATTCATCTTTTACTTGTTCTTTAAACAGTTGGATATCTGCTCTAAGTATCTTTAAATCTTCTTTATACTCCTTTTTCATTTTTTTCAGCTCACCCATAATAGTAGTTTTAAGGTCTTCCATCTCGGATTTCCTCCTTGAGATATCTTCCTGGGAGGCAGTCAAACTCGAGGCCGAGGCTCCAGTTGGGCCTACTTCTTTTTTCGGTACAAGTTTTTTCTCTCTGGGCGGGGTTCGTTGAGTCGACATAGTCGGTAAAATCGCGCGCCTGATGACGCCACGCACCTTTGTAAAGCTGCCGGTGCCGTTCTCACACGTTCTCCTCTGGTGAGTGACTTTAAATCACCCCGTTTTTCCCCGTTTTTTATTCAATTTTTAAGGAGCTGGTTGGCGCGAGTTCCACCCACTCCATAGCGCCACTGATTGAATATGTGACATTATTTTCGTCTTGTTTCTATATTCAAAGGGTAAGGTTGAAACCGTCTGAAGAAGGGTTTCGGCCCGAAACGTTGCCTATTTCCTTCGCTCCATAGATGCTGCTGCACAAGCTGAGTTTCTCCAGCAATTTTGTCTTCCTTCGATTCTCCAGCATCTGCAATTCCTTCTTGAACAAGGTTGATTGATGTATTTGTGCAGAATAGTGATGGAAGTCCGACTTTTGCTTTGTTCCTCTGAGTTTTTCTCTCTCTCTCTCTATATATATATATATATATATATATATATATATATATGCATAACAGCATGAATATAATCTGATTTCCATACATGAATATAGTCATTCATGTGCTGCACCTGTTGGTCAGGGCCTGGTTCTATTGTGGAATGTAATTAGGAATGTAATTTAGCCGAACCTTATTCATACCTAATTCAATTTAAAGCATAAAGGTTGCATCCAAGTGTAAGTTAAAAGACTCACAACAGTATGCACCAGGTTGCACAATTTCAAGCTGAAAAATGTAAAAGCTCCTTACTACAAGTTGTCCTACAACTATAGGCTGTGCACGCCACATGAAAGAAGAAGAAGTTTAGTTAGAGATACAGCGTGGCGACACGTTCCTCGGCCCATCGAGTCCATGCTGACCGACAATCACCCGTACACGAGTCCTATGTTAGCTCACACGCTAGGGGCATTTTACAGAAGCCAATTAACCTACAAAGCTGCACTTATTTGGAATGTCAGAGGAAACCTGAGCATCCAGAGAAAACCCACTTGGTCACGGGGAGAACGTACAAACTCCGTACAGACTGCACCCGTGGTCAGGATTGAACCCTGATCTCTGGGTCGGTAAGGCAGCAACTCTACAGCTGTGCCAATGTACCTCCTTTTTTTGTACAATGTCGGGAGATGTTTATAGCTTCCAGATAAGAAATACATAAATTAGAGGCAAAACAAAACCACCATTCAAAAATGATAACTAGCAGTAGAGATTGTTTGTTAATCATTTTGGCATGCAATAACAGAGTATTTATGCATTCCTCTTTGCAGCATATTGTTGACTGCATTAAAAACTCTTTGCTTTGTCACACTTCCCTTGGGTTTTTTTTTTGCAATGATCACTTACGTGCACCACTGTGTTTTCTCCCAAACGTGTAGGCTGGATTCATGTGCTTGGTGAGGTCGTGGCCCATAAAGCCAATGGCGGGAGGCAATCCGTATCTCCCTGGTCCAGGCCCTTTACAAAGTCACAGAATAAACACTCTCTTTGAGACAATTGCAGAAAAGACACCGCTTGAATGAAATACAGGACATCAAATGACCCTTCATGTCACCTGCTATAAAGCAGGGACCTTTACCATGTACCTTGTGTAGTCTGCCCTCGATCGACAGTGGGAAACAAGGGGTGGCTTGGTGGAGGGTGAGCGGAGGTCAAAAAACAAAAGGAAGAGAGAATTGCAAGATTTTAATAGAGTTGCTGCCTTATGGCGGTAGAGACCAGGGTTCGATCCTGTCTATGGGTGCTGTCTGCACGGAGTTTGTACGTTCTCCCCGTGACCTGCAAGGGATTTTCCCGAGATTTTCAGTTTCTTTCCACACCCCAAAGACATACAGGTTTGTAGGTTCATTGGCTTGGTCTAATTGTAAATTGTCCCTAGTGAGTGGAGGATCGTGTTAATATGCAGGGATCGCCGGTCGGAGCAGACCCAGTGGGCTGAAGGGCCTGTTTCCGTGCTGTATCTTTAAACTAAAATATTTGTCAATTGGTGCATACGTGCACAGTAAATAGTTCAGGTGAAATTATCTAATCATTTTGTTTCTTTACTGTATTGACTTGGGGAATATTGTGGATTAGTGGATGTATCACGGGTTGGTTCACATCGGCCAGCTTCACCCAGTGGGCATGTATTAACCCAGGGTAGGCAAAAATACAGTTCAGTACATACACATATACATATATATATATATTCTCACCTTGGTGGAAACATTGGAAGACAGATCCAGAGGGTGAGAGTCAGAGTCGTAATAGTGAATCAGGCCGTTCGGCAAACATCATTCGTGCTGGCCAAATTCGCTTACTGGGCTTGTCCCATTTGCATTTGGCACATAGCCCTCTAAACCCTTTGGGTTCCATACATACATCTGTCCAAATTTCTTTTGAAAGTTGTAATTTTATCCTCTACTGAAGGAAAGGAGAGGTCGACCTTGTCTGATCAACCAGGCCGCCATGATCAGACAAGGATTGAAAATTATGTTTGGTTTAGAGACACAGCGTGGAAACAGGCCCTTCGGCCCACTGAATCCATGCCGGCCAGCAACAACCCTGTACACTGGCACTATTCTACCCAAAGTTAATTAATCTACAAACCAGGAAGTCTTTAGAGTGTGGGAGGAAACCGGAGCACCCGGAGAAAACCCATGCAGTCACGGGAGAACATACGAATTCCATACAGACAGCACCTGAGATCAGGATCAAATTAGGCTCTCTGGTGCTGCAAGGCAGCAACACTACCGCTGCACCACCGTGCTGTCCCATGCCAAAAGGATGGATGACCTACTCAAGCTCCTAAATTCTTTCCTTCTACACCTTCCTACTGTTAAACGCAGTGACTCTATGATCCCTTATGTCCTTAGAAAATTCTTGAATGCATGTAGTGATTTAGCTTCAGTTGTTTCCGTGGTACAAAATTTCACCATTTCACCCTCTGGTTGAAAGAAGTCTTCCTTATACTCCCTGTAAACCTCTCAATGAGGAATTGCCCACGCTTTTAAAACAAGAGGAAGGAATCTTAAAGCTGATAAGTACATGGATAGGATAGGTTTAGAGATATATGGCCCCAACACAGGCAGGTGGGACTAGTGTAGATAGGGCATGTTGGTCAGCATGGGCAAGTTGGGCCAAAGGGCCTGTTTCCATGCTATTGACTCTATGACTGTAAAAAAAAAAGTCAGCAAAGATGTATTGGACTGAGTGTCCTATTTCTGTGCAGTATGACTATAACTTTCTGATCTAATGCAGTGATCGCATAGCGCAATGTCATTTGAAGTGGGATGGCATTAATGGCATGTAGGAGGCAAACATTACCTGTAGGAGTGACAGTGACTGAGAAATGCAGAGAACATTGCCAACCATTGGCCCTGATACAAATCCCACACTGGCTCAGATCGTCTCAATGACCTACCTGTGAGTTTCTACACTTGTTTCGCTGCCTCATGCGACTTGTGGTAAGGCAGGATCAGCGTGTTTTCAGTTTTATTTTTTAAATGAATGAACGAATGAATAAGTTTATTGGCCAAGTATTCACATACGGAGTCACTGTAGTCGCCTTCCAGAGGGAAGTGATTCAAAGAGTTGACTGTGTATTAACATTTAAAAGTAAAGTGGATAGGTATATGGATGGGAAGGGAATGGAGGGGTATGGTCTGAGTGCAGGTAGATGGGACTAGGGGGAAATAAATGTTCGGCACGGACTGGAAGGGCCGAGAGGGCCTGTTTCCGTGCTGTAATTGTTATATGGTTATATACAAGGAATTTGCCTTGGTGCTCCGCCCGCAAGTGACAACATGACATACCTAGACAGTTAGGAATGACACATAAAACATTGAACATTCATAATAAAACATTATCGATTAAACATGTGAATTAACTAAAATACCAGAGCAAAAGGAGGCTACAGATTTTTGGTTATTGAGTAGAGCTAATACTCGTGGGAAAAAAAGCTGTTTCATATCTGGCTGTGGCAGCTTTGAAAGTCCGGAGTCGCCTTCCAGAGGGAAGTGATTCAAAGAGTTGACTGTGTATCAACTTGGCAGACACTCGTGCTCACTTTAATTATTAGCCATCACTGGTTTCAAAGCCTGACCCTGGGTGAGTGCCAGATCATTCCTTGGCTGCCTGAAGTAATGTGTTGATAAATATATAATCTGGATTCAGCAATGCAGCACTGCAGGAGGTCTTTCATAGATGTGACAGAACAAGACTTTTATCCCCAGGAGCCAAAAGGTCGTTGGTGGAAACAAGAAAACAGACGGACAATTGATAATTAATGGTGAGTTGCATTTATAATTTTCAGAGGGAAAGGTCTTACTTTAGTGTCCACACTGATGCAGCAGTTGTGCTTATTACCATTGCAGCAGTTATAGAGAATACATTTCCAGAGATGCATGGGTAGGGAGGAACTGCAGATGCTGGTTTCAATCTAAGGTAGACGCAGAAAGCTGGGGTAACAGCAGGTCAGTTAGCATCCCTGGAGGAAAGGAATAGGTGACGTTTCGGGTCGAGAGCCTTCTTCAGGCTCCAGAGATGGTTGTGCATTAATTTAGGTTTGATTCAAACTGAGATTGGAGCAACACTCTGGCCAGAGATGTTCATCCTACACAGGAGCAATGGAGCTTTGACCATTCTTTGCTATTCAACCAATTCTCTGTTCGCAAAGATCCCTTACAAGTTTGTGAGAAGGAAGTCATCCTAACCATGTGATACTTTCTCCGTTAATTGTGTTCTCTGACTAACAAATGGCACCAGAGTTTAGTTAAAATGCATGTTTTAGTTTAGTTTAGAGAAACAGGGTGGAAACAGGCCCTTTGGCCTACCTCATCCACGCCCACCAGTGATCCCCGACACTCACCCTATCCTACACACTAGGATTTATACATTTTACCAAAGCCAATTAACCTACAAATCTGTACGTCTTTAGAGTGTGGGAGGAAACTGGAGCACCTGGGGAAAACCCACATGGTCACAAGGAGAACGTACAAACCCCGTACAAACAGCACCCATGGTCAGGATCAAACTCGGGTCTCTGGTGCTGTAATTCAGCCACTCTACCACTCCGCCACCGTGCCACCCTTGGTGCAACTTCTATGTGGTTGGATGTTCACAACCTCACCAGTGGTAATGAAAAGACTATTAACATCGAGAATTGAGCTAGCTTGTACATTCCAGTTAGATTTTGCAACTCTCATGACAGACAAGGCAACTGGTGCATGGATCTAACTTTGTCACAACTTTGAGGTACCTGAGATCATGTGGCAAAGTGGTAAGGAGTGTTTGGGAATAGAATGGGGAGGTGCCGATAAGCAGCATTAGGATCACATCATTAGCTTCCATCCAGGGAAAGGGACAGGACTTCAGAATCATCATATCAATACGAATGAAAGAATGCACACATCGGCTGCTCTGTACCTCAAAAGCACAGTGGAGATCCCCTAGAATGCACGTAAATCTCTAAATAAACTGCACACATGTGCATGCATCATATGACTTTAGACTTTAGAGTGATACAGTGTGGAAATATACCCTTCGGCCCATCGAGTCCACTCCGACCAACGATTACCCCGTACACCCCCACTGGGAATAATTTACAATTTTTACCGAATCCAATGAACCTACAAACCTGTACTTCTTTGGAGTGTGGGAGGAAACAGGAGCACCCAGGGAAAACCCTTGTGGTCACGGGCAGAACGTCCAAACTCGGTACAGACAGTACCCATAGTCGGGATGGAACCCGGGTCTCTGGCGCTGCAAGGCAGCAACCCTACTGCTGCAACACCTCAGGATGTTGCTCCCTCCTTTCTGAAAATCTGTACACGTGATGAATGCATGTAGATGTAGATTTAATATGATGATAGGTTTCCTGAATCACTTCGATCAAGTCAAATGAACTTGTGTCCTTGGTGTTGCATTTTCTTCTTAAAGCAGTGACGCCACTTGACTTATTTCAGGAGAATCTTGTGTACATTCTTTCACTTAAATATTCTCCTTGCTGGAATTAAATGATTTACATCTATATTTCTGATCTTATCTCCTATTTTCACAAGCTGTCTCTGTATCGGATTCACATCAGAATCGCACTCTGAATGTCAGATGTGCAGCTGGTATTCGCACACAGAATCTGTCCTGTTCTTTGAGTTATTTTAATTGAGTTATAATTATGTACAAAACACAAGTGCTGAGTAACTCAGCAAATCAGGCAGAACGTGTGATGGGAATGAATAGGCAACATTTCGGGTAAGAATCTTCTTCAGACTGATTCTATATAAAGAGTTTCTGCAAGAACCGATGCCCATCAGGTTGAATCTTATTCTGACTCTTGTATGCAGTATAAACTCAGTCAGAGTATTACCTTCTGGAACGTGGTATCGTTTTCAAGTTTAGTAGCAGGCTTGCTAATCGATATCTCATTGTTGAGTGAGAGGCCAAAGATTTAAAGTGAGGGGGGAAAGATTTAATGAGAATCTGAGTGGTAACTTTTTTTACACTGAGGATGGTGGGTGTATGGAATGAGCTGCCGGAGGTCATTTATGCAGGTGCTATTGCAATGTTTAAGAAACATATAGACAGACACATGGATAGGAAAGGTTTAGAGAGATATGGGCTAAACGCGGGCAGGTGGGACTAGTGTAGATGGGGCATGTTGGTGAGTGTGGACAAGTTGGACTAAAGGACCTGTTTCCACGCTGTATCACTATGACTATATCATTAAGTATCTTGCAACACTTATTTCTTCTGTATTTATCTAACGATTCTTTAGTGTCACCGTTGGATCTGGGGTAATCTGGGAAGTAAGTATGCGCATGATGTCATTTTGTGCTATCGAGTCAGAGAGCAGAGAATCAAGACTTTGGACGCAGCGTATCACTGGCAACCAGCAAATATTCAGCTCTTCTAACCCCGTAATAATGGATGCTTTGGAAAAAATGCAGAGGAGGTTTACCAGAATGTTTCCTGGATTATGGCGTATTAGTTACAGGAAGAGGCTGGATAGACTTGGAGTGTTTTCTCTGGCATGCTGGAGGTTGTGGGAAGATCTGACAGAAGTATATAAAATTATGAGAGGCATAGATAGGGTAGACAGTCAGAACCTTTTTGTGGTTCATTTTCTAGGGATACATCAGAATGTCTATTCTTCAATCCCAGTCCCAGTTCCTCGTGGTCCGACAAAACTTTACAGAGTATAATATCAAGTATTTCTCATTTTCTCTGTCAGTTTAGTTTAGTTTAGAGATACAGCAGATAGTTCGGCCCACTGAATCTGCGCTGACCAGCAATCCCCTCATACTTACACCATCCTATGCACGCTAGGGACAATTTACAATTATACCGAGCCAATTAACCTGCAAACCTGTACCTCTTTGGAGTGTGGGAGGAAACTGGAGATCCTGAAGAAAACCCAGGCAGGTCACAGAGAGAACATACAACTACGACCAGACAGCACCCATAGACAGTTTATGCAGCGTAAGTTCACGAAATCGATCCCTGGGATGGCGGGACTGTCATATGAGGAAAGATTGAAAAGGCTAGGCTTGTATTCACTGGAGTTTAGAAGGATGAGGGAGGATCTTATAGAACCATATAAAATTATAAAAGGACTGGACAAGCTAGATGCAGGAAAAATGTTCCCAATGTTGGGTGAGTCCAGGACCAGGGGCCACAGTCTTCGAAAAAAGGGGAGGCCATTTAGGACTGAGGTGAGAAAAAACTTTTTCACCCAGAGAATTGTGAATTTGTGGAATTCCCTGCCACAGAGGGCAGTGGAGGCCAAATCACTGGACGGATTTAAGTGAGAGTTAGATAGAGCTCTAGGGGCTGGTGGAATCAAGCGATATGGGGAGAGGGCAGGCACGAGTTATTGATTGGGGACGATCAGCCATGATCACAATGAATGGTGGTGCTGGCTCGAAGGGCCGAATGGCCTCCCCCTGCACCTATTTTCTATGTTGCTATGTTTCTATGGTTCTAAGACTCAGGACTGAACCTGGATCTCTGATGCTGCAAGGCGATATCTCTACTGCTGTTTCACTGCGCTGCCTCTTTTGGAGGTTACCCCCTAGTCTATTTCCACCTCCCTTGCAGACATTCGGACAGGAACAGGCCCTTCAGCCCACAATTAATTCCAGGCATTGTATTCCATATCAAGACAGAACACAGTGTAAAGAAAAGTCTAGTCATCTTGACACTCTAATTCACTTCCAGCCAATTTAAATTTGTATTCTCTGACCTCTTTCTTGCCATTTCACATAGAGAGATGAAAGGGCATTAAAAAAAAAATATTATGCATTAACCATAAACTACAAACATCTAAATTATCATCCTTTATCATCGTTACTTTTTTGCATATCTTTCATTCTTTGTTCTCTATCTCTCCATGTCACCATCTATACCTCTCGTTTCCCTTATCCCTAACCAGTCTGAAGAAGGGTCTCGACCCGAAACATCACCCATTCCTTCTCTCCAGAGATGCTGCCTGTCCCGCTGAGTTACTCCAGCTTTTTGTGTCTAACTATCATTTTAATCTGCTATAGCCTTTTCCAGTCGACGCTGGAATGCACTTACAAATGTAGAGACAAAATGCTGGAGTGACTCAATGGGTCAGGCAGCAACTCTGGAGAAAAATATCTCTGTAGACTCTGAGTCTGAGGAAGGGTTCCAACCCAAAACATCACCTATTCCTTCTCTCCAGAGATGCTTCCTGAACCGTTGAGTTACTCCAGCATTTCGTGTCTATCTTCGGTACAAGCCAGTGTCTGCAGTTCCTTCCTACACACGTACAAATGTACTTTATATATTTGTGTTGCCTTTATTCCATGCACCGTCCTTGCATCATTCTAGTTACAGTTTAATGTTGTTATTAATATTTCATAACCGTAAGCAAAAGTTTAGCAGGACAGAGGGTTACCTCGCTCCCGAGCTGCAATTGGGGCATAAGCCTTCTCGGTGTTGTTGTCCATCCTCCTGGGCCAAAAACGTACCCAGAATTTGCTGTTGCTCGAGTCGATGAGGCCAAGTGCACGCTGAAATGCTATCCTGTCTGAGGGAGAAATGATACAAGGGTTGCTGTCTTGAACAACCACCATGTGTTGCCATGGAAGCAGTTACATTAGCTCATCCAGGCATTCAGTTACAATCAATTTCTCGTGAGACAGACACTATTCTAACGGACTACACTGACTTTTCTATTCAATGCGGTGAGCGCAGTCGACAGATGCACAATGTGGTGTCTACTTATGTTACTGCACTAGTCATACAGATCAGTTCCCCTCATGCCGGCTCGAACGCTGTGCAAGAAAATTGGAAATAAAATGCGGGTATCGGTAAAAATAATCATGTTGTTAGGTTGTGAAAATCCACTGATTCTATAATGTCACTTTAAGAATGAAAACAGCTGTCATAATTAGATTTAACATATACGACTTCAGTTCTGCACTAATTAGTCGGTGGTCTGCATATGTAGGACTAGGGTCATGGTCATATATTAGGATTAGGGTTATAGTCATATATTATTAGGGTTAGCGTCATGGTCTTGTATTAGAGTTAGGATCATGGTCTTGTATTACGGTTTGGGTTATTGTCCTGCATTTGAGTTAGGGTTATGGCCATGTGTTAGGGTTGGGATCATCATCTTATTATGGTTATGGTAATAGTCATATATTAGTGTTGGGGTCCTGGCCACACATTGGGGTTAGTGTCACGGGCATGTATTAGGGTTAGGGGCTAATTCTAATGGCCTCTAATTAGTTCACTTTGAAAAGACTCTGATATTCAAGGATGGGCAATTAATATTGAGTTGGCCTCTAATTCCACATCTCAAGGTGAGATATTAAACTACGATGGGCTGTTGATGCTGGAATCTAAAGCAAAAAAAACAAATTGTTGATACTTGAGCAGTGTTGGTAAAATGTAAAACTTTCTTACGAAAGAATGATGCTCCTGTACATTTCTATGAGTTTTGTCAGTGCAATCTGAATGGAATCCGGGTCTTTTAAATGCAAATAACACAGGTTTAGTGAAGGGTTTAGTCACTGCGTCATGAAGGCCAAGACCTGGATATTGGTTTTGAAGGCTAAACCAGGGGATTAATCTTCAACGTGAGTGAGAAAATGGAGGGGAGGCTGGAACCATTCAGGAATTCACGGCTGATAAATGGACAGAAATATAAATATTTATATATCAGTTGTTATTTTCTGTCAAAGATCTTAACACTTGTGATATGAAATAAATATTTGGCTTTATAGATTCTATGAATGCATTGCTTGATGTAAGAAGATGGCAGCAAACAGGTGGAGTCTTGCAAAGGGCAAATCCTTGAATTTGCTGGCAATATTCAGGGATTAAAGTTCCTCTCCAGCACTCACATAAAACTGTCATACGTATGTGTGTTATTCCACTCCTTTTCTTTTTTTTTAAATTTATTTTTGTTAGAAGTAATTAAAGTAATGTGGTACCTAAGTACCTGATGCATACAGACACGTTACAATTCTTGTACAACTTCTTATTTTTAATTTAATAATAAAAGAGCAGTGATAGAAGGAAGCAAATAGAGAGTGTCGAGATAGACAGACAAGAGAATAGAAACGAATAGCGAGAGAGACAGAAAGAAGAAATACGAAGCTAAAGAGATTGAAAAGAAAGAGAAAAAAAAGGAAAATAAATTAGGAGAGATATACCTGTTTAATATCTTTACCCATCTGTCACCCGGTTCTGAACCATTTAATTTCTAAGGTTAGGTTATGTTGCACCATATGCTTGTAAGAAGTTGATAAAAGGAGACCAAATCTTTAAGAATTGGTCTACTTTGCCTAATAGGAGGAATCTCATTTCTTCACACAGAGAGTGGTGGGTCTCTGGAACTCTCTGCCACAGAGGGTAGTTGAGGCCAGTTCATTGGCTATATTTAAGAGGGAGTTAGATGTGGCCCTTGTGGCTAAGGGGATCAGAGGGTATGGAGCGAAGGCAGGTACGGGATACTAAGTTGGATGATCAGCCATGATCATACTGAATGGCGGTGCTGGCTCGAAGGGCCGAATGGCCTACTCCTGCACCTAATTTCTATGTTTCTATGAATTAGCTCGTACAGTGGGACAGGACCTTAACTCTCCCATCAGGCAGGAGGTACAGAAGTTCCGACATATTTGAAATCCACATTTTAAACGTTGGCGTGGGTGCGTTTTTTCCAAAATTTAAGTATCAGTTTTGTTGCTGTTATTAAACCATAATTAAAGAGAGCTTCTTGGAACGTAGTTAGCTTACGTCCCTCTTCAATTGATCCGAAGATAATCAATTCTCTATTGGGGTTCAATTTTGTTTTGTTTAAATAGTTTTGTAAAAATTCCAAAGATTTCATTCCAAAATTGATAAAATTTTGTACAGGAGACAAAGGAATGTGTTATAGTGGCATTTTTAGTTAGACATTTGTCACAAATGGGGGAAACATTTGGAAATATTTTATTCAATCTAGTTTTCAAGTAATATAATCTATGTAAAATTATAAATTGAATTAAGTTATGCCTTACATTAATTGAACATTTATGTACATATGATAGGTTTTTTTCCCATCTGTCTTTTGGGATTTTTATCAATAACTCTTGTTCCCAGTCCCTTCTAATTACCTCTGTCGTTGGTGTTCCAATATTTAAAATTATATTATATAAATATGATATTAAATTGCTTGATTCTGTCTTTCTGTTCATTCCTTCATCTAATAAATCTGAAGTTGGAGTTTGATATCCTTGTATATGTTTTTTCAAATAATCTCGAATTTGAAGGTATTTGAAATATTGGTTACTTTTCAGATTGTATTTTAGTTGTAGTTGTTGGAATGATAGAAGTTTTCCCATTTCATACATATCTCCAATCGTTTTAAAACCTATTCTTTCCCAATGGATAAATGTTTTATCAATAATAGATGGTTTGAATGAGGGATTGTTAACTATTGGGGAAAGAAGCGATAAGTTTCTTAATTTTAAAGTTAATTTTATTTGTTTCCAAATTCGTATTATACTGTGAATAATTGGATTCTTCTTATATATGATATTGTTCAGTTTCATCGGAGAAAGAAGAATTACTCCTATATTATAGGGGGAACAATCCTCTTTCTCCATTCTTATCGAGTCTACTTGTTGGGCAGAACTGTCCAACCAGTGAATTATATTTTTAATATTCACTGCCCAATAGTAGTACAACAAATTGGGGAGTGTCAGTCCCCCGAATTCTTTACATTTACACGGAAGTTTTCTTTGAATTCTATGTGAATTCTATGTGATCTATAGACCCATATGAAATTTGTAATATCAAGTTTAGTTTAGTTTGGTTTTTTAAATAATTTTTTTTGGTAAATATATTGGTAATGATTGAAATAGGTACAGTATTTGTAGTAAGAAGATCATTTTTATAGCATTTATTCTGCCTATTAAGGACATTGGCAATGTTTTCCAGAATTTAATCAACACATTCAATTTAGTTAATAAAGGCACGTAGTTTGCATTAAATAATGATTTATATTTTCTAGTAATTTGGATATCCAAATACTTCAATTTTTCTGTTACAATTCTAAAAGAAAATTTCAACAGATGTGTCGGCTCTTGAGGTTTTATCGTCATAATTTTGCTTTTATTCCAATTTATTCTATATCCTGAAAAGAACCAAATTCCTCTTTTAAATTTAATATATTTGGTATGCTAATTTGCGAATTTGTAATGTACAATAATATGTCGTCTGTATATAATGAAATTTTATTATTTGAGTGTTTGGTATTATATCCATGAATATTCAGATGACGTCTTATACTTTCTGCTAAAGGCTCTATCACAAGTGCAAATAGCAGGGGCGATAATGCACATCCCTGTCTACTGCCCCTTGATAATTGGAATTTCGGGGATAATATGTTATTAGTCAGTACTCTAGCCGTCGATTTATCATATAATAATTTTACCCATGAGATAAAATTATCTCCCATATTAAATGTTTGCAATACTTTAAATAGATATAGTCATTCTACTTGATCAAAAGCTTTTTCTACATTCAGTGAAATAATTAACAAGTCTTCCTCCTCAGTTTTATGTGAGTACATTATATTAAACAGCCGTCTCAAATTGTTAAATAAGTATCTCTTGGGTATAAACCCCATTTGATCCGGATTTATTAGTTTGCTAACATAGTTACTCAATCTTCTCACTAGGGTCTTTGCTAATATTTTTTTATCTGTATTTAGGAGTGCTATGGCTCTTTATGAGCCTGGGTCTTCTAGATCTTTATCCTTTTTAGGTATAAGTGTAATAGTTGATTCAGTTAGTGTTTCTGGTAGTATATTTTCTTTAAAAGCATGTATATATACATTTTGTAAGCGTGGTGAAATTATCTCGTAGAATCTTTTATAGAATTAATTACTAAAGCCATGTGGTCCTGGCGTTTTACCATTCTTCAACAAATTTATTGTTTCTTCTATTTCCTTAAGCGTAATCTGAGCTCCTAATCACTCTTGTTCCAACGTATTGAGTTTTGTAATATTACAATTGTCTAAGAAGTTTGTAATTTTAATATTATTTGCTGAGGTTTTAGATGTGTATAAATTTTGATAAAATTGAGCAAATCGTTTATTAATGTCTTTAGGTAGTGTTAATAATTCCTTTATCTGATTTAATTTTAGTAATTGTATTTTTGTTTCCCGTTTTTTCAGTTGATGTGCTAAGAGTTTATGTGGTTTATCACCAAATTCGAAATTTTCCTGTTTTGTAATTGGAAAAAATCTTGTTATTCTTGCCGATAAAATTTTATTTAATTTGTATTTTAATATTGTTATCTTATTATGTTTATCTATAGTTGGTTCTTTGGCATTTTCTAGATCTAATTGTCTAATTTGTTTTTCTAACTGCAATTGTTCAGTGCTGTTCTTTTTATTTTGGAAAGCTTGATATGAAATGATAGTTCCTCTAATAAATGCCTTAAAAGTTTCCCATAATAAGGAGGGTGAAATACCTGGTGTATCATTTGCCTTAAAGAAGAATATCATCTGCAGTTTTAAATATGTACAACCTTGTGAGTTGTTTAAAATTTGGGGGTTAAACCTCCAGAACGATTTTTTATCAGACATTCCTTCTAATTTAAAAAAAAAGTTAACAGAAGTGATCAGAAATAATACTATTATGATATTTAGAGTTATATGTATAGGGAATTAATTTTGTGTCCACTAAAAAATAGTCGATACGTGAATACGTTTTATGTACCATTGAATAAAATGAGTATTCCCTTCCTACTGGATTAGCGATTCTCCATACATCTGTTATGTTTGTGTTATTTATATATGTATTTAGGAGTTCACTAGTTTTAGATTTTATGTTAGTTCTTTTTTGTTTTGCTGATTTATCCAGATATGGATCGTGTTATTCCACTTCTGAACTCCACTTGGCCTCTTGGATTCTTTCAGTTCATGGCTGAAGCAGGTCTGGGAATTTTCCGATCTGGTCCATGACGTGAGTGTTCTATGCTCAGGAAGATAATAGCTATTCAAGCTTTGGAAATGTGATACGTTGAAATTTGATAGACAGAGGTGTCTGGTGAACACAAATATTTTCACCGGCATTGAGTTCACTAGCATTACTATATCTGGACTAATGAGATTCAGAGACGATGACAGCATTAAAACAATGTATCAGGAACCGTTTCATGATTCCTTGTTTAACTAATTAACTAATGTTTTTTGGTGCATCCTATATCTGCTCATCTGTGTTTTGTTTGGCATTTTGTAAAATGTATATTTAAACCCATCTGTTGTAAGTACAACATGTTTCTCACAACTGAAAGTCACAATGGCTTAACAAATGCAGGTAGACGAGTCAAGGTAGACATCTTCTGCAATTTAACTGATTGGTGGTACAGATTTGAGAGATTGCGATAACTCCTGTTGCTGCATTACTCTGAAGTGTGTGACCTTGACGTATGGTACAAATATTTAAGATTGGTAAACCTGAACCTTTCACAATTTTAAATAGATGGGGTTGAATTATTTAATACCATTTCATGCTGAATTACAGATGCTTACAAGGAAATTGATAAAATTGGTCAGAAATATGCTGCACAAGTCTAGATAAAGGTTTGACCCGCTGAGTTCCTCAAGCAGTTTGGTTTTTGCTCTAAACAAAGTCCATAAATAAATCATTAACATGTTGCCATTTTACCAATATCGCTATTTATAAAGGCCTGGATTGATTAGTCACCAGTTTTGTAAAACAAGATAATTTATGGCAGTTCATCTGGTTTTGCAATGAATTGGCTCAGGTAGGCAACTTGGTTGGCCTGGATGAGTTGGGCTGAAGGGCCTGTTGGCGTACTGAATAATTCTGTGGCTATGGTTTTGTGACTGCCTTTGATGGTTTCCAAGCCTCTCGATATCTATGGAAAGATTGTTCTGCGTCAAGTAAGGCTAGGTGACCCTGATGGAAAGCAAACTATCATGGTGCATTTTAGGATGAAGATGTTATGGACTCCTCCAATGATTCGATTAGTTCATGCATTGAGAAACCAGATCATGCAGGAAGTCCAAAGCTTGAAGCCAAGTCTACATTAACTAATCTAAACTGGATCAATATGTAGGAACTGCAGATGCTAGTTTGCATCGAAGACTGTCAAAGCTGCCACAGCCAGACATAAAAACAGTTTTTATCCACGAGTAGTTGCTCTACTCAACAGCCAAAAATCTGTAGCCTCCCTTTGATCTGGTATTTTGTTGGTTCGCATGCTTGATCAATGGTGTTTTATCATTAATGTTTTATTATTATTAATGTTTAGTGTTTTCTGAGTAATTCGTAACTGTCACTGTATGTCATGTTGTTACTTGTGGGCGGAGCACCAAGGCAAATTCCTTGTATGTGAATACTTGGCCAATAAACTTACTTACTTAGATAGACACAAAATGCTGTTGTAACTCAACGGGTAATGCAGCATCCCAGATGTCGTTATCAGCCCATCCACAACCAACAGTGGACCATTGTGGGCTCCACCTTTCCCGAGTCATCGGTGCCGGCTCCAATTGTTCCGTACCTTTTCATACCCCCTAGTTTTTCTCTCCCCTGACTCTCTGTCTAAAGAAGGGTCTCAATCCGAAACATCACCTATTCCTTTTCTCCAGAGATGCTGCCTGACCCGCTGAGGTACTCCAGCATTTTGTGTCTATCTAAACTTCAGTATTCAGACGTGGACGAGTTGAAATAGAATTACTGAGTTATTGTGTCTCATCGTTGTCAAATGGATCTCCCTGACCCCTCCACTCCTCTCCTCACCCCTGAGGGAGATGTGCACACAGGTCAGCTGTAGGCAGCGTCGCATTTGCTGAGATCTTTAGCCAATTAGAGCAGTTGACAAGATAAGGTTCATGAGGTTGACCTAGTGCCAGTGAAGTAATGCCCTGTCCGCACTTAATACCTTCAAATGCGTGCATGACAAATTAAATGGGAAATGTAAATGAATAAGAAAAAAAAATTAAGTGGTGATAGGAATGTAGCAAATTTTTATTGAGAATAGAGCACGGGAAACATTCACCTCCGTTGCAATTTCAAAAAAATCTGTCAATGGAAATTTGTATTGTGCCTCTGTTTGATGAGTATCAACCTTACAGCGCTCTAAATGGCGCAATTTCTTGTTGGCCACGTGCAAAACCATTGCTTTCCTGTCAACATAATCTTGAAAGGAATATTATTTAGTCTGCCGTGTTGCTCATTTATAAAGTCATAACAACTTCCCTTTACTAAGCTATAAATAAAAACAAAATGCAGTTCACTTTGGTAAAAAAAAGACGAAAAGTGCGAGAGTAACTCATCGGGTCAGGCAGCATCTCTGAAGAAACAGATAGCTGACATTTCGTTTTTGGACCCTTCTTCAGAATGATTGTGATGGGGGGGCGGAAGAAAGCTTAAAGGGAGAAGGGACAGAAGGAAGTTTGGCAAGTGATAGGTGGATACAGGTGAGGGAGCGTTTAGATAGGCAGATGGTTGGACAAAGGCCAGAGATAAAAAGACTAAAAGTGTGAGATAACGATAGTTACAAATTGTGAAGTCATAGCAAGGAATGTAGGTGGAGGGAAGAGGATGAGGAGAAAAAATGGGTGCGAGACCAGAGGAGACACAGGGAAAAGAGAGGAGGGGGTGGGGGGGAGGGGAAAATGGGTGGGGGGGGGGGTTGGTACATTACCTAAATTTAGAGCAATCAATGTCCAAGGTCTGGGTATCTATGTACTGTATTTTCATTCCACTGTGCCAAGTGTGTTTTAAAATACAATTACATCAAAACATAGTGATTATTATGTGTCGGAAGGAACTTCAGATGCTGGTTTAAATTGAAGGTAGACACAAAATGCTGGAGTAACTCAGTGGGACAGGCCGCATCTCTGGAGAGAAGGAATGGGTGACAAATAGGTGACATATAATGGGTGGCATTATAGATACCTTGGGTCTTGACCCGAAACGTCATCCATTCCTTCTCTCCAAAGATACTACCTGTCCCACTGAGTTACTCCAGCATTTTGTGTCAACCATAGTGATTATTAGTTTGATTATTTTGCAATATCAGGTTATCGGGAATAGATATTGACATGTCTTGTAACTTAAATTAGACTGATTTTAAAGGGGTACATTGTACATTTACACGCATGCATCCATGTTCTTAAAGTGCTTTATGCAGTGGGCCCAGAGTTCTGTTTACCCACCACCAAAGATCCTATAGCCTGTGCCTTTCATTAATTCTGCTCACTCTACTCATTGCTCTCCCAAAAACAAGAATGAATAATTCCTGACCTAGTTACCCATAGAGTCATAGACCGTGGAAACAGGCCCTTCAGCCCAACTTGCCCATGCCAACCAACATATCCCATGTACAATAGTCCCACATATCTCTGTCTGTAATATTCATTGTCAAAACTCTTGCATCCTTCTGGACTTTATCATTGAGGTTTTCCTATTAAGGCAAAGTAGTAATGAAAGGGGAGGTGGTAGGGGAAAAGGGTGCCTGGGGTTAAGGGGAGAAGGCAGGAGAATGGGGTTAGGAGGGAGAGATAGATCAGCCATGATTGAATGGCGGAGTAGACTTGATGGGCCGAATGGCTTAATTGTGCTCCTACTACTTATGACCTTATGAGAACCGATATAGCAACAGTACCTTGATTATGATCTTGGTTCTTATGCTCCTGGACAATCTCCTTTGAAATTTTCTACTGAATATCACAAGTAGAATTACTGGAGAATATATGAGTGCAGACAATATAAAGCGCTGTGTTCACCTAACATGATGCTTTTCATACCGGCATACAATAAACATTCACAGGATTTGTAAGTCGTAACAAATTCAACAATTTGATATGCAACAGAAAAACTAATTTCCAATTAGCAGCATTTTATTCCAAGTCTGCAGTTTGTAGCAGCTCATTTTTACAGCATTTAGCAGGCTATTAGCTAAGGTGTTACCACAAACACTGTCAACAACATCACATAGTAAACTAATAGCATTTTGAGCAACAGACCGAGGACTCGTAAATCAGGCTTTGCCTCAGAATCCGTTGCCAATTGGTGCAGAATCCATTCAAACTGTAGACTGTACTCGAGGAGAAATCCCCCAGATGAGGTGATTATAAGGTGCGTTACAACCCAGCGGTATGAACACTGAATTCACTAATGTTAGGTAACTTCTACGAACACTCCCCTACCCCCATTCCTCCATTAAAAGTCAGTTAACCAGTTCCACAGTTCACCACACTGTCCCATATCAACAATCGGCCTATCAGGGAACCTCCCTGCCTGAAGTCATCTGTTGTGGGCAATGATTTGTCCTGTTTGTTTTTCTTGCTTCCAGTCCCCCCTTACAATCAGTCTGAAGGGTCCTGACCCAACAGGTCACCTATCCAATTTCTCCAGAGATGTTGCCTGACCCGCTGAGTTACTCTAGCATTTTATGTGTATCTCTGGTATAAGCCAGCATCCGTAGTTCCTTTTTATTACATTATAAGTCTGATCACTTCATTGTCTCCACCAAAGATGTTTTTAAAAACAACCCGGAATAAGATCCAGGCACAATGTGAATGAAGCGCTGCTCTTACTGTGGTTGTTATGCTCCAGCGGGGAGTGACTGAAAGGGCTTTGGAGAAGGATTCAACAATAGCAAATTCTTGATGTGGAAAAATGTGTGGACTTTGGATGAACTGCATGGTTTGTGCATTGCATTAAATAATCACAAGGGTCCAAACAATCTTGTGCTTCACCAGGAAGCTCCCTAGAACCTGATAACAGAGGGTGGTGGAACTAGCTGGCAGTCAGAGCGAGAGCACACCTGGAGTATTGTGGGCAGTTTTGGTCTCCTAATTTGAGGAAGGACATTCTTGCTATTGAGGGAGTGCAGTGCAGGCTCACGAGGTTAATTCCCGGGATGGCAGAACTGTCATGTGATGAACGAATGGAGCCACTGGGCTTGTAGTCACTGGAATTTAGAAGAATGAGAGGGGATCTTATAGAAACAGATACAACTATGAAGGGATTGGACACACTACATGCAGGAAACATATTCCTGATGTTGGGGGAGTCCAGAACCAGGGGTAGACCATTTAGAATTGAGATGAGGGGAAACCTTTCCACACATTGAGTTGTGTATTCATGGAATTCTCTGCCTCAGAGGGCAGTGGAGGCCGATTCACTGGATGCATTCAACAGAGAGTTAATTAGAGCACTTAGGGCTAGCGGAATCAAGGGATATGGGGAGAAGGCAGGAACGGGGTACTGATTGTGGATGATCAGCCATGATCACATTGAATGGCGGTGCTGGCCCGAAGGGCCGAATGGCCTACTCCTGCACCTATTGTCTATGTATCAAAGTGGTAGAGGTGGGTACAATTTAAAGACAGGTACAGAGAGAGGAAAGGTTTGGAGGGATATGGCCAGGTGCAACCAAGTGGAGCTGGCTCACTAAGTTAGGCAACTTGATCAAAATGGATGAGTTGTGCACAAGGACCCGATTTTGTGCTGTATAGGTGGATAACTCTAACTGGACATTAAAAATGTCCAGTCCCTCAGTTTTTCCCTACGCTCTGTGTTTACTGTGTTGCTCGTTTCATCTTGCATATTGCTATTGTAGGTCTTTCAGTGTCTGCAAATAAAAATCTGGAATTCATTGCTTTGGAGGCCAAGTCAATGGACATTTTTAAGGTGGAGATTGGTAGATTCTTGATTAATACGGGTGTCAAGGGTTATGGGGAGAAGGCAGGTGAATGGGGTTGAGAGGAAAAGATAGATCAGCCATGGCTGAATGGCGGAGTAGACTTGATGGGCCGAATGGCCTAATTCTGCTCTTATAACTTATGAACAGTTGCCAAGTTGACCACTTGCGATCGCAAGGTTACAATTCTGTAGCTGAGCTGCAGACAGCTATGCAAAACAAAGAACTATAATTTTTTAATTATTTATCATCATCACATCTGAATTTTTGACCCATTGTTAGATCACATCTAAGTTAGTTTCTTTTGAAGAACTCCATTTCACCCCCACCATCTAGTCTGGTTTGGACACTTTGTGTGGTAGGTTAAGGTGATCCTGCCAATAGTTTTAATGTTGGAGCTTTCTCCGATTTATTTTTTCCCGAAACTGATCAGAATTTGACATCTGTTCTGAGCTGAAAAGACTTTCTGAAAAATGTGCCTGAAAAGTGGGGAATATTTGAAGCACTTGCTACACTCACTGGCATCCTTCCTTCACTCGTTCCCTGTCATTTGGTAAAACATTCTTGGGGACTCAACAAGAGGAAATAAAAATATTACTTGAAGACAAGCTGCATGAGATACTGGGACCAATGGTCAAATGATTATCAATGGGTTTGATCAAGAGGCCAGGATTGGGATATGGGATACCGTTAGTTTATTTTGTAAACATCAGTTTGACTAAATTGGGATGGCAATATCTATTGTGTAGGAATGAACTGCAGATACTGGTTTACACCGTAGGCATAAAATGCTAGAGTAACTCAGTGGGACGGGCAGCATCTCTGAAGAGAAGGAATGCTATTCCTTCTCTCCAGAGATGCTGCCTGTCTTGCTGAATTACTTCAGCATTTTGTGGCAATAAATATTGGTCTTTAACAGATGTGTGCAATATGCTCTCCAGTCTTAATAACAGCGCATTAATTTGTGTCCATCTTAGGTATAAACCAGCATCTGCAATTCCTTGTTATAATAGTGGGAATAATGACAGACACATCCATTATTAAACAGTGAAATATAGTATCAGAAATATAAATTCATTGTGATAATTTTTCTCCCGAAACATCCAAGAAGGAAACGTCGTCTATTTACATCGTCAAATAAAAATGCATAGAACTCTGACACAGAACAATTGCTTTTACATTTAAAATCCAAACATTATTCTGATTACATACACACATTGAACAATATGCGGCTGGAGATTAGGCCAGTCTTTCCCAGCATTGCTGAGCCAGCACAGACCTGCAACACTGTGAGCCGCACGTGTCCGCTTACAAACGCACTACCATTGCACCAATGCTCCTTTGCTCAAACACAGAATGACCTTGAAGCAAAGTGGCAAAAAAATTGTAATAACAAAGCATTTATATCACGTCCTGCTGATGACCTGATAATATAAGCATTTAAAAATGAAGTGCCACATCATTAAAGCTTAAAGGATGTATTAAAATACAGTATTCATTCACCATTTATTGTACGGCATGTGTGGTCATATGTTTTCAAGGATTATTTTGTGATACTGAATAATGATTTTGCCCCCTGCTTTCACTTCTGATAGTCACCGGACCATGTAAGCGCATGAGCAACTTGGAGACTCTGTCAAATGAGAGGTGTAACACCCCCTTTGGCATTGGCATCAAAGTCGTCCCTTCATCCAGTTTCCCAGGCAGCTGGATGAGCATCCTTGAAGTGGAGAGATAAGTCAACACCGGAGGTGAAACTTCCTCAGAAAAATACCATCCAGGACTCCAGTACTCCAACACAAAATGATAGGATTTGCACTCACAGGAAAGTTCAGGATCTTAATAATCCATGGAAACTGCTGTACCGATGGTCCAAGCAACCTCAATGGTAACCATTGGTTATACGACTGGGCTTATATTCACTGGAATTTAGAAGGATGAGAGGGGATCTTCCAGAAACATATATAATTCTTAAGGGATTGGACAGGCTAGATGCAGGAAAAATGTTCCCCATGCTGGGGGAGTCCAGAACCAGGGGTCACAGTTTAAGTATAAGGGGTAGACCATTTAGGACTGAGATGAGGAAAAACGTTTTCATCCAGAGAGTTGTGAATCTGTGGAATTCTCTGCCACAGAAGGCCAATCCACTGGATGTTTTCAAGAGAGAGTTACATAGAGCTCTTAGGGCTAATGGAATCAAAGGATATGGGGAGAAAGCAGGAACGGGGTACTGATTTAGGATGTTCAGCCATGATCATATTGAATGGTGGTGCAGGCTCGAAGGGCCGAATGGTCAACTCCTGCACCTATTTTCTATGTTTCTAACCCGTCACAATTGGAGGCCACGTTCAGTTATCCAGGATCTGTGGTCTGAAATTCCTTGTCTAAATCTCTCTTACCTTCTTCTCATTCATTAAGTCTCTAATCTGCCTCAAGGTCTCCTTATGGGGCCTGTTAACAAATGTTCTCTGATGGCAAATGTTATGTGAGATGCCTTTTGATATCGTTCTATGAAAAAGACAAATTGTTATGGAGGGAATCCCCCAGACTTCTGACTGGCACTCGCTGCCAATGGGACTGCTATTACACACAGGGTAGGTGCCAGACTGGGAACAAAACCTGCGGGATAATTGTAAATGGTTGCATTGATAGGCAACCAATGTTCCATTTAATAGTGTTCCCAATGCCCATATTTTAGAATGTATAATGGATTTCTTTCCCCAAAAGTGCAGCAGATTGGACATAACCAGATTCAATAACCCGCACAATAATCTCAGCACCTATATCATATTTGCTATTGTAAGCAGTGGAACTTGTCAACATAATTTTACTGGTGCATGTGATCTTTTTTTCCCACAATAAATATTCCAGTGACATCCAGCACACATGATAGGAACATGGTTTGCCTTTCACATTACTATTGGCTCCACTTTCAGCTTACACACGCATTGAAAACCTGCTCCATTTTGTGCCCAGGTAAACCATCACCAGATCGCAACTTACAGGCTGAACAATATTTCATTGCTTGGATACAGTTCATTTAATAAGCAGCAGTTGCTTTCCACACACATCACCAAACCCCAAACACACAATGCAAAATAATTCCTTGCTTATGTACAACATCAGACCAAAATGCATATAGGCTAGAGTATCTCATATACAGATGAACAGACACCATGTAGATACAAGGAACTGCAGATACTGGTTTACAAAAAAAAAAAGATGTCAAGTGCTGGAGAAATTCAGCAGGTCAGGCATCATCTCTGGTAAACATGGACAGGTGACGTTTCGGTTTGAATGTCACCTGAGCTGATATCGTGCTTGCCTTGGTTGTCTTGATGCATGTGTACTTTGTCCAATCTTCTCTTTAGTTGAAGCTGGTCTGTTAAGAGCATTGACCACACATTTGCTTTGGTTATTCCTGCTTTAAAACTTATCCCTCTTGATGCCAAAGCACTCTATTAGAATATAGAATAGTACAAACAACACCTCATTTTTTTGCTTGGGTAGCTTACAACCCAGCAGTATGAACATCGAATTCTCAAATTTTAGGCAACTTCTACAAACACCCCTCCTCCTCGCTATGGCCCATGAGGTAATCTATTGCTGGACCTGATTTGTTCTGGTCTTTTCTTCTTTCCAGTCCCCTTCCCCCGCCCTACAATCAGCCTGAAGAAAAGTCCCGACCTGAAACAACACCTATACATTTTCTCCCGAGATGCTGCCTGACCCGCTGAGTTTTTGTCCGCTGAGTTACTCTAGCATGTTGTGTCTATCTTTGGTACAAACCTATCTTTGGCATACTGTTCCTCTGTATTACAGTATGGGAACAGGCCCTTTGGCCGACAATTTCTGTGCTGATCATGATGCCAAGGCCAACTCTTGTCTGCCTGCACATGGTCCAGGTTGCCCCATGCCCTGCACAATTCTGTGTCTATATAAACCCCTTACAAACGGCACTATCATATCTGCCTCCACCACTACACCTGGCAGCACGTTCCAGGAACTCACTATTCTCTGCCTATAAAAATGCCCCACCCATCTCCTCTAAGCCTTGCCCCTCTCACCTTAAAGGTATGCCCTCTCGTCTTTGACATTTCCACCCTGGGAAAAACGTTCTGACTGTCCACCCTATTTATGCCTCTCATAATATTATTTACCTCCATCAGGATTCCCCTCCAGAGAAAACAATCTATAAGTTTTGTAATATTTCCTTGTAGGTAATACATCTAATCCAGGCAGCATAATGGTCAACTTCTTCTGCACCTTCTCCAAAGCCTCCACATCCTTCCTGTAATGGGGCGACCAGAACTGCACACAATACTCCATTGTGCATAAAAGGCTCCAACCCAAAATCTTATTGAGCTGCATCAATACTTACTCATTCTTACATTCAATATAAACTCTTAAGTCTTTACTTCTGTTATCCCAGATGCTTGAAGATTAATTCCTGCCATTGATTTTTCAATCTGTTGCCATAAAATATGAGCCATTGTGTTGGTCACCAGAGATACGACCAATGTTTGATTCTATTGAATATAAACCTGCGGCTGATACTAACTAAAGTCTATCCAGTGATGAAAGATAATTTCCTCTCCCTAATCGCATCCATCTGCAAAGCCAGGTCCAGTTCCAAGTTCGTTCTCTTCATTTAACTGAACCAATTTTCTGTGGAAGTACCTTGCAATGTGGGTGATAGGATTGTTGGGATGTTGTGATATTCGCTGTGACCACAGTTTTGGAGCTGTCTGTAATGGCACAAGGTGAATGAAAAACCTTTGACAAATGGACAAGTATAAGGCACTTTAAAAAATATAAACCAGGTCTCATAAATCCATTCTTGGTGTTGCATATGCTGGCTTCAGTTAATCAATTATATGCATTTTGCACCCTTCAAATAAAACATAATAGTTCTGCATCAAAACATATTTGCTTTCCACAAAGTTGTAAGATGCAAATTATTGTTGTCTGGTCATGTGATGCAGTATACACGATGTCCATTTTCAGGCTGAATATAGGCACCATAGCAGAAGCGTCCACTTCGCGGGGCTGGATACTGGAAGTATCCCGAGCTAATTCTGCTAACGCCATCATCTATTGCAACTAGTGATGGCTCCCACTGATTGTCGCCGGAAGCTTTTGTCCTTTTCAGGACGGACGATGACAGCGATGTCAACATTTGAAACATGGAAGATGGACACAAAAGAAGAAGGAGGCTGAATATAGTCCTTTCTCTGACCCAGTGCAGAGTATTTTAGCGCTTGCTTGTGGAAAAACCCTACTCTATAAGCAACTTGTGATATAATACAATTAGACAAATTCTGGGTCCCGATTTTCAAGACCAATGTCTATTTTTCCATGACGCATCTGTACCCATGGCAACGGGGCCCGCTGCTCTCTGATATGGAGTTGCGCCCTGAAGTAAACAGGCCGCCGATTGTTTCTGTCCACATTGTTTGAGTGGTTTGTGTTGAAATCTCCCAGGCTTTGGTCCTGTTTGTCTGCTCCAGTCAGATCCTGCCCCTCGTTCTCCGCCTGTGGAGGTGGACATCTCAAACCTTTCTCAAACTTCTCGCTCTCTGGTGCCTCAGTCTGCGCCTCGTCGCTGCTCACATACAGAGTCTGAGCTTGCTCGGCCCGCTCCGGCACAGGCTCTTCGCCCGCGCTGTCGTAGAGTGGAGGCTCATCGGCGCTGACCACGCTCTCCTGTTTCAGCAAGCTCCTCTTTCCATTTCTCTGCAACCCTTCCTCAGATCCCGTACTAAATTCTGGCGTCGTGTCTTCCAGCTCACAGTCAGAGCCCAGTGAACGCTCGCGTGATTCTGACGACTTTTCTGATCCTAAAGAACTTTCTGTAAGAAGAATTTGCACAATATTAACACCATTATGCAGTTTAGTTTAGAGATACAGCACGGAAACAGGCCCTTCGGCCCATCAAGTCCACACCAACTACCGATTCCCGCACGCTAACACTATCCTCCACACACTATGGACAATTTAAAAAAAATTCCAAGCCAATTAGCCCACAAACCTGTATGTCTTTGGTGTGTGGGAGGAAACCGGAGCACCCAGAGAAATCCCATGCAGGTCACGGGGAGAACGTACAAATTCCATACAGACAGCACCCGCAGTCAGGATTGAACCCGGGTCTGTGGCGCTTCTAAAGAAGCAACTCTACCACTGTGCCATCTTTAAAAGCCATTGCCAATCATTTCTAAGACGTTCACGCTAGAAACATCAACATTTAGTCCTTTGCCACAAAGCTATCTCTTCCGTCCAAACCGCCCAAGAAACACAAAGAGTTTCCTAATATGAAGCAAAATGCTTTCCAATTTAAACCCCAAAACTTTGTATTTGGTGTGTGGCATAAATCCAAACCCGGGCAGGTGCTGCACAGTAAATGATAAAACCCTGGCAAGTATTGTGGAACAGAGAACAGATTGTGGGTGCAGTAACATCGTTCCTTGAAGGTGGAACACAGTTGGACAGGGTAGCGAAGAAGCCACTTTGTACGCTTGCCTTCATCGGTTGGACACCAAGTGCAGGTGTTAGGAGATCATATTGTAGTTGTACAAGACGTTGGCCGTGCCATATTTGGAGAACTGTGTCCAGTTCTGATCACCCTGCGATAGGAAGGATGTCACTGAACTGGAAAGGGTTAAGAGGTGATCAGCGGAGATATTTCCGGCTCTGGAGGGTTTGAGCTGGAAGGAGGTTGGATCTTTTTACCCTGGAGCCACAAAGGCTGAGGGGTGACATTAGAGGAGGACAGAGGGGCATAGATAAGGTGAACAGCAACAGACTTTTCCCCAGCGTAGGGAGTCAAAAACTAGAAAGTATAGGGTGGTGAGGGGGAAAAGATTTTAAAGTGATATTTGCGCTATTTTTTCCACATCGGCACTCCCCAATATATGTAATAGGTGACATGTAAATTTGCACTTATGTAAACAATTCTTAAAGCCCACTAGAATAGAGAGTTTTGAGTTTAGTTTACAGGTAGAGCATGGAAACAGGTCATTCGGCCCAACAAGCCCATGCTGTCCATCGATCAACTGTTCTCACTAGTTCCATGTAATCCCACATTCACATCCAATCACTACACACACTGGCGATCATTTACAGAGGCCATTTAACCTTTAAACCGGCACGTCATTGGGATATGGGAAGAAACCGGAGCACCTGCACGAAACCCATGCAGCCACGGGGGGAGATCATGCAAACTCCACACAGAAAGCACCAGAGGTTAAGCCTCTACCAGCTGCGTCACTGTTCCACCCTGTAAATCTGTTAAAATCTAATGAACCCCAACACGTCCTTGTTTACATACCACGATGTGCATCAGAGTCCAGCCTCGCTCTGTCAAACTCCGCAGTCCCATCGAGGTAGGGGACATCATTCCCGAATCCCACTCTTGCCGTGGAAGACCCTCTCTGAAACAGAAACCTTCAGTTAGAAAGACACTGAATAACCACGATGAACCAGCACAGATTGTTGGTTTATTAAGGGAAGGTTGTGTCTGACGAGCGATTGAATTTTCTGAGGAACAAGAAGGGTTGATGAGAGCACTTGATGTGGTCACTTTCGCTGACCAGATAGCATGCAGCAAAAAGCTTTTCACTGTACCTCGGTACATGTGACAATAAAATAGACTGCACAATTATGGTCCCATAATCCAACAGAAAAGGACACATCTTCGAATTGTGTCGAATGATCAACTAATTCTGAGAAGCCAAAACCTACCACGCAATAGCTCACAACTCAAGTAAAAAGATGTTAAAGAAGGAACTGCAGATGCTGGAGAATCGAGGGTACACAAAAAGCTGGAGAAACTCAGCGGGTGCAGCAGCATCTAAGGAGCGAAGGAGATAGGCGATGTTTCGGGTCGAGACCCTTCTTCAGACTGGTTAGGGATCAGGGAAACGAGAGATATAGACGGTGATGTGGAGAGATAAAGAACAATGAATGAAAGATATGCAAAAAAGTATCGATGATAAAGGAAACAGGCCATTGTAAGCTGTTTGTAGTGTGAAAATGAGAAGCTAGTGCGACTTGGGTGGGGGAGAGATAGAGAGAGAGGGAATGCCAGGGCCCGAGGGCTGAGGGAGAGGTGGGAAGGGGAGGAGACAGCCAGGGTTAACATAATTGAGAAAATTCAATGTTTAAGCCCAGAGGATGCAGACTCCCCAAGCGGAATATGAGGTGCTGTTCCTCCAACTTGCGGTGTTGCTCACTCTGGCCGTGGAGTAGGCCCAGGACCGAGAGGTTGGATACCGAATGGGAGGGGGAGTTGAAGTGCTGAGCCACCGGGAGGTCGGGTTGGTTATTGCGGACTGAGCGGAGGTGTTCGGCGAAACGATCGCCAAGCCTCCGCTTGGTCTCACTTCTGTTAACCCTGGCTGTCTCCTCCCCTTCCCACCTCTCCCTCAGCCCTCGGGCCCTGGCATTCCCTCTCTCTCTATCTCTCCCCCACCCAAGTCGCACTAGCTTCTCATTTTCACACTACAAACAGCTTACAATGGCCTGTTTCCTTTATCATCGATACTTTTTTGCATATCTTTCATTCATTGTCTATATCTCTCGTTTCCCTGATCCCTAACCAGTCTGAAGAAGGGTCTCGACCCGAAACATCGCCTATCTCCTTCGCTCCTTAGATGCTGCTGCACCCGCTGAGTTTCTCCAGCTTTTTGTGTACCCTCAAGTAAAAAGATGATTTGTACCAATGAACTTTTACAATTGATGTGCTTCCGACTTCCAGCCCTCAGAAAGACGCAGGATTGCCAGTAAGTCCCCGCTCCAGTCCACTCTCCAACCGGACCCGGAAATACATAACCATTTCTTCTCATCTATTAAGAGTAAATCCCAGAACTCCCCACACAACAACACTACAGGAGACCTTAATTCCACAGACTTCCACATTCAAGGAGTTGTTATTATGGATGGACAATGAATGGCAACCCAACCAACAACACCCACGTCTGACAAAATAACATATTAGTTCATAGAATTGGGCCATTCAGCCCGTTGAATCTACTCCACCATATAATCATGGCTGATCTATTTTTCCCTCTCAGCCCCATTTTCCTGCCTTCTCCCCGTAAACTCTGATGCCTTTACGAAGCAAGGACTAACTGAAAAAGGGTTCCGACCTGAAACGTCACTTTTTCCTTTTTTGCAGAGATGCTGCCTGACCCACTGAGTAACTCTAGCATTTTTGGTCGATTTTTGGTATAAACCAGTGTCTGCAGTTTTTTCTACAATCTCCGTTTTGAAAATGCCCAATGCCTTGGCCTCCACAGCCGTCATATTTAGGAGAACGGTCCTACCTCATTGTAGATATCGGTTGGCGGTTGTTCATCGTGAGTATCTTCATCTGAAGCCATACTAAACTCTGCTTTAGACTCAAATATCTCTGAGTAGCAGACAATTAAAGTTTCCACAATCCGAGCCTGATGAGGATAGTCAACCAGTGATGACAAGGACACCGTTGCCTCCGTTGGTCTGGGTCTCATCAGCGTGGGTCCAAATACAATACCAAGGTTGCTTGGAGACATCTTATTTTGCTGTTCAAGATCTGAAATTCTAAGCATAATAGATACAAGTTATGCTCAGTGCCATAAGATATCTGGGTCAATCTTTTATCATAGAGTCATACAGCGTGAAAACAGGCCCTTCGGCCCAACTTGCCCACACCGGCCAATATGTCCCAGCTACACTAGGCTCATCAGCCTGCACTTTGCCCATATCCCTCTAAACCTGTCCTATCCATGTTCCTCTCTAATTGTTTCTGAAACATTGCAATAGTTCCTGCCTCAACTACTTCCTCTGGCAGCTTGTTCCATACATCCACCAGCATTTATGTGGAAAAGTTACCTTTCAGCTTCCTATTAAATCTTTTCTCCACTTTAAACCTATGTCCCCTGGTCCTCGATTCCCCTACTCTGGGCAAGTGACTCTGTGCATCTACCCGATCCATTCCTCTCTTGATTTTGTACACCACTGCAAGATCACCCTTCATCCTCCTGCGCTCCCAGGAATAGAGTCCCAGCCTACTCAAATAGCGCAGACCCTCGAGTCCTGGCAACATCCTCATAAATCTTCTCTGTACCCTTTCCAGCTTGATCCTGGCTAATTCTGAATGCAATTATATTGAATAATTACAAAACCTTCGGATGAGGACTAGTGCTCCGCCCAATGGCATTCACTACTTGCTTCTTCAACGGTAAGTATTCACACATGCGTGTAGTTGTGTTCAAAACACAGACTCCTCCCTATTCTCCTCATCGCCAAATGCACAATGTGAAGATGCACGGAGCAATTGCCGGTCAGAGCCGTGAGTCGGTTGCCTGTCGGAACTCACCTGCTAAGATGCCGGATAATGTAGCGCAGAGTGGTCCTGTTTGCTGGCGGCAGTTCCTTCAGCAGCTCCTTCAGCCGCGTCGCCAGAAGCATGTCCTCTTTGTCCACGGCCGCTTCTTTGCTCCTTCTGTCCCCGCTGGCCTGCAAGCTCTCCTTGGCCAGGCCCATCAGGTCATGGTAGAGGCGGAAGAGCATAATGGGTTCTGGAAGCTAACACCAGGGACGGGGAGATGAGTTGACTTCATTTAGTTTAGTTTAGTTTAGTTTAGTTTAGAGATACAGTGTAGAAACAGGCGTTTTGGCCCACCGAGTCCGCGCCGACCAGCGATCCCCGTACACTGGCACTATCCTACACACACTGGGGGTGATTTACACTTTTACCGAAGCCAATTAACCTGCAAACCTGTACGTCTTTGGAGTTTTTGGAGGAAACTGGAGATCCCTGAGAAAACGCAAGCACGTGCAAACTCCGTACAGACAAGCACCCGTTGTCAGGATGGAACTCGGGTCTTTGGCGCTGTAATGAAGCAACTCAACCGCTGCGCCACCGTGCCAACCTGACTCTTCAGACATGAGCAGCCTCTCTGACAGGTTTATGCGCAAGGGTCATGGATTCTCCACTCTAGCTGGACATGTTCCTGGTGCCTCTATCCACCGTTCACCCCCACCGCCGCAGTCTTACCCCTGGCCATCAGACAAACACATTCTTGAACCATCTTCCTAAGCCAATCAAAGTGAAATAACCTAGAAATGATCATACACCTACTCGCACCTGTTAGGTGAAGGAGTTTTTGTCTGTCTTTGTCCAGGATTAAGGTAGAAATTGTAAACATACTTTGTATGTGTCACTTCTCCCCCACAGTTATATTACTTGTATGACCTCACATGTTACTTCCTGGAAGAACACCTTTCTATTCTCTCAGTTATCCCATCTCCACTGCACTTGCCCTGGTGGTAACAGTATCTGCACAGGTGCTTCTGAAAGGTCTACCTTCTTTCTGAACCTATGCCTTTCGTGGACAGAGTTCTTGAACAAATCTCCTCTTCCTCCCATAACACTGCTCTCTCCTGCTCTACTCCTGCACAGGTAAGAACTACATTCCGTGGTCCTCACCCCACTCTCCCAAACCCCACTCACATTCAACAGACCATTCGTCACAATTTTACCAGTCCAAAAAGATCACACCACCAGATCCATCTTCCCCTCTCCATCCCTTTTGGTAATTTTGAGGGAAGGCTCACTGTACCACTCCATGGTCCATTCTCTGATCCCCTCCTACCACCTTGTCCTGCAGCATGTTCCAATCCAATCACTAGGTTGGATCTCCTGTGCTTCCATCTCTTCCCCGCCCCAACATACAGCGTGAAAACAGGCCCTTCGGCCCAACTTGCCAACACCGGCCAATATGTCCCATCTAGACTAGTCACACCTTCCTGCGTTAGGCCCATATCCCTCGAAAACTATCCTATCCATGTACCTTTCTTAAACATTGTGATAGTACCTGCCTCAACTACCTCCTCTGTGACAATAAAATCACATTAAACCATTGAAATCTAGAAGAAGAGGAGATGATTCTGTTGGGACAGCTCGGAGGTGTCCTCCATGTTGGGATGATTCCTGACCAGGTGAGACCCGATGACTGTACGGCCCTCCCTTCCTCACCTGCCGCAGGTAGAGCTTGAGCACGTTGCTGATGTCGTGCGGAGATGCTTGCGAGAGCTCCACCAGCTCCTTGCCGTTCTCAAAGGCCTGGCACAGCTTCTCGACTCGTGTCTTCACACCATTGACGCGGTAGATGCCCTGCGGATGCGACAGCACAAAGATCAACAGCGGGCAGACGTGCAGGTGGGCAAGGTGGCCTCAGCGCAAAGAGTTCACGAGTTCTAGGAGCAGAATCAAGTCTACTCTGCCATTCAATCATGGCTGATCTATCTTTCCCCCTCAACCCCATTCCTCCACCTTCTCCCCATAGCCCCATAAGAGGAGGCAGAAAGCGTAACCTCAGAGACAAGGGGGGGGGGGGGGGGGGAGGCTGGGAGTGGTGAGGAAAGGAAGGATGGGAAAGTATGACAACAACTAAACTTAACAGCAACAGACGGAGTTGTCTTTTGTTTCGACGTTAGAGATACAGCGTGGAAACAGACCCTTCGGCCCATCGAGTCCTCGCCCACCAATGATCACCTCGTGCACTAGCACTACCCTACACTGTCGTAAACCTTCCTGATTATCAGAGTTTAATGATTTTAAATAAACCTTTCTTGAATTCAGTGGTTGCGCTGCTTGCCGCTGTGTTGGGGAAGGTTTTGATACCCGTTGGGGATTTACTCACCTTCATGTTCAGAGCCCTGCTCTCAATCTCGGAGATGCAGGTTTTGATAATGAAAGGAATGCCATCATGACTCCCGCGTGAGGTCTGAGTGAAGTCTCTGCCAAACAGCTGCAGCTTCCGCTGCAACTTCTTGCGGCCGCATTTGATGGCGAGCGTCTCCAGGCACTTCTTGTGGCAGGCCAGGTTGCACTGTGGGGCAAGTACACTTCAGTCAGGGCTCGGTCGCACTTACACCGTGTCCACGCGGGAACAGTCTGCACTAATCTTCACCCGACGTAAAATATCTTCATTAAAATGAACATTGCTATGAATCTAGAATTCCTTAGAAGGCTTGTGAAGTTTGGAATGTCCCCAACAACCCTCACCAACTTTTGCAGTTGCACCAGAGAAAGCATTTTATCAGGATGCATCACAGCTTGGTTTGGGAACAGCTCCATCCAGGACTGCAAGAAATTGCAGCGAATTGTGGACGCAGCCCAGGCCATCACCCAAACCAACCTCCCATTCAATTGATTCCGTTTATACCTCACGCTGCCTCATCAATGCCAGCAGCATACAGCATGTATGCCAGTGTCATACAGTATGAAAACAGGCCCTTCGGCCCATTGAATTAACGCTCACCATCAACCACCCATTGTTACCATATCTGCACTAATCCTATTTTATATATTTAGTTTAGTTTAGAGATACAGTGCGGAAACACCACGCCTGCAGCGACCAGCGATCCCCGCACACTAAAGGGCCTGTCCCATTTTCACGACCTTAATCACGGCCTTTTTTACTCGTGGACAATTTTCATCAGGCTAGATAAAACGCCCCGACCTACTTGATACCACGAGTACCTACTACTAGCATCACGACCTACCAACGACCTACCTATGACCTCGTGACGACCATGCTGCGTGTATGAGTCAAGGGCAAACTCAGAGGTTGTGAATTAGGTCGTGAAAGTGGGACAGGCCCTTAACACTGTCCTACACACACTAGGGACATTTTTGATTTATACCAAGCCAATTAACCTACAAACCTGTATGTCTTTGGAGTGAGGGAGGAAAGCGAAGATCTCGGAGAAATCTTCACGGGGAGAAAGTACAAACGTAGGTCACGGGGAGAACGTACAAATTCCATACAGACAAGCACCCGTGGTCTGGATCGAAACCAGGACTTCGTCTCTGTAAAGCAGTGGCTCTACCGCTGCACCACCGTGCCGCTTCTTACTTTTCCATCATTTCCCACAGAATTTCCACCACCCGCACATGAGGGGCAGTTTACAGCGGACAATGACCCTACGCACCCCCTCATCTTGCTGGTGAGAGAGGAAAGCGCAGCCCTGGTTGCAATCCCTAGCCTAGAAAACCCACCAATGCCTCTGGTTGTTGGTGAGGCAGCTACCCCTGTTGTTGTCCATGTTACTTCCCTTTGAAATTAAGAGGTTTTGTCTCAATGCCTCATCCTACAGGCATTAAAAGAAAAGATCAAAGAGTAGTATTTTTAGCTTTAGTTTTTGAGATACAACGCGGAAACAGGCCCTTCGGACCACCAGGTCTGTGCTGATCCCCGCACATTAACACTTTCCTACATCCACTAGGGACTGTTTTTACATTTTCTAAGCGAATTAACCTACAATCCTGTACGTCTTTGGAGTGTGGGAGGAAACCGAAGATCTCAGAGAAAACCCACGAGATCACGGGGAGAACGTACAGACTCCGTAAAGACAGCACCCGTAGTTAGGATTGAACCCAGGTCTCCAACGCTGCATTCGCTGCAAGGCAGCAACTCTACCGCTGCGCCACTGTGACTGCCCCCTGCTGTTAAAATCCTATTAGAGTTGGTACAAAACGAGTGGTTCTGCTGGTGTAAAGTCTAATGCGGTGACAATCACAGAATTAGAGGAAAATCAGATTAGTCCGGTACCCAAATACAGGAAGGATGTGGAAGTTTTAGAGAGGATGCCGGAGGTTCACCAGGATACTGCATGGATTAGAGGGCAGTAACTTTCTGCAGAGGTTGGACAACTTGAATTGTTTTCCTTGAACTGCTGTAAGTTGAGGAGAAACCTGATGTAAGTATGTACAATTATGAGAGGCACAGAGAGTGTCAATAGACAGATCTTTTATCCCAGGGTGGAAATATCAAAGACTGGAGGGCACAGCGTTAAGATGAAGGGGAACCTTTGGATAGTTAACATGGACACGCACTGAATGGAGGAGTATGGATCTGGTGCTGTCGGTGGGAATTAGTTGCATCGTTTATCTTGGCTCCACGTTCAGCGCAGACATTGTGGGCTGAAGGGGCCTGTTCCTTTTTGTTTAGTTTAAAGATACAGTGTAGAAACAGGCCCTTCGGCCTACCGGGCCCACGCCAACCACCAATCACGCGTTCACTAGTTCTAAGTTATCCCACTGTCACATCCTACACACTAGGGGCAATTTACAGCAGCCAATTAACCTACAAACCTGCACTTCTTTGGAATGTGGGAAGAAACCGGAGCACCTGGAGAAAACCCACACAGTCACAGGGATAACGCACAAACTTCGCACAGACAGCACCCGTAGTCAGGATCGAACCCGGGACTGTAATACAGTGAGGCAGCAACTCCACTGCTGTGCTGCCGAGCCACTCTGTTCCTGCGCTCTACGTTCCTTATGTTCTGACAAGCCTCAGCGAATCACAATGAACCAGGAGTAAAACATGACTCATTCGCCTCCGTGCTTGATTCCGTGCTATTTACCTCCTCACACTCAGCCCCCTGAAAGTACACATAGCTGTCGCATTCCCTGCACTTGGACGGCGTGCGTAGTTTCCTCAGGCGGTGCGTCTGGGCAGCCTTCGAGAGACCGACATTCTTGAAGGGGCCGGTGGAGCCCACCATCTCTGGAGCCATCCCGTTAATACCTGCTCGGAAACACATTTCGGGACGTACAGTCAAAAGCAACATGTGTAGGAAGGAATTGCAGATGCTGGTTTAATGCCAAAGGTAGACACAAAATTCTAAATTAACTCAGCGGGACAGGCAGCATCTCTGGAGAGAAGGAATAGGTGGTGTTTTGGGTCAAGACCCTTCTTCAGACCCGTAGTCAATAGCAACGGCTACATTTCCTTTTAAACGTCACAACTGATCAAGCTGCACTGAAACACCTTGACATAAAATGAGGCCTTGGCGCTGTTCATTCTGCAAGGGCCGGTCTAAATCTAGGAGCTGCATTGACAATCAAATGTTTGCGATGATCTGCATCCCCTCCCCGGGTTGGTGCTGCAACAGAATCAATCCTCAAAAGATTTGGGGGAACGGTTCATGTATTTTGCAGGTCCCGTTGGGTCATTGTTGGAGGCCCTGCCCTTTGCATCAGATGCATAAACAAGACATATGTCTATTGGACCATAGCACTGCAACACTGAGAACAATATTCTGCCCTCTGTATCCTCCCCTTTGTGGATTGGTTACTTTACTGACTAACCAATGTAGTGCTTTATTATTATAAGCTCCACCTACGACCACAACGTTCATACTATCGCAAGCCGACGTGTGCTGTTAGTTGGTGCTGCTGCTGCATGGTAGGATTAACATGCGTTGTGTTGTGCACGGTTTATTTTTCTGGTATAGTACATGCGTGAGTAACGTATACAACACGCTGCAGCATGTTAATCCTACCATGCAGCAGCACCAACTAACAGCATATGTCGGCGTTAATAATATGAAAGCATTGTAGTAAAGAAACCCACCTCCACTCGACTTATTGTACTTGAGTTTGACGTGGTTGTATTTATGTACGGTATTATCTGAGCGCCTTGGATAGCGTGCAAAACAATGCTTTTCATTGTACACGTGACAATAATAAATCTAAACTTAATAACTGACAGCTCCTGCCAAATGTTTTTTTACAAACACAACACGTTATGATACAGACTTTTGCATCAGGCCTCAGAAACAAACATCATTTGACTTACTCTGCTCAAAGTTGCTGCTGCCGTCTTTATCGTCTACGTGCTCAGTAGCGGTCATGGTTCCGGAAGAAGGTACCCTGGGCAACTTCTGAGCAAAATCACCTATCGAGAGAGAGATCAGAGGTAAAACACTGCTGATAACTGTTCATTATTTGTTCTTTTATGGTTTCAGTCAAGCGTGGCAGATAGAAATATGCAACTGAAAAGTCCAGAGTTGAATCTTTATCACGTTGTGCATCTCTAGATGTTTGTGGGCTTGTGGTCTTGAGAGAAATTGACCTCATGTGAGAGAGTGTTCCAGCACTCAGCTCTGTAGATGGTATGGGTTATATATTAATGTTGCTGTTAAAATCATCGCACTTTGTCCGCTTGTCTGTAAGATCATTTCACTAACATTGTCACAGTGATTTTAATGTCTCTGGTGGAATCGTGGCCTGATCATACTACAGACACCATTGATAACTGAACTGGAACCAACCTTGGTGAGAGGCATCGCTGGAGGGATTATCACCAAGACCTGGTGGTCTCACCAATCACAGATATTGTCTTTGTCCTTTCCGCCTTTTGCCAACCCTCTCTACAAACTTGCCTCCCCCCCCCCCCCCCCCTCGCTCTTTCCCAGTTATGGCTTCAGCCTGAAATTGGTTCTCTCTCAACATTCGCTGCCTGACTGTTTTTTTAGGTTTCCAGCAAATTCTGTCCTGTAGAAATACAAGGAACTGCAGTTGCTGGAATCCAGAGCAAAACACAAAAGTGTTGGGGTAACTCAGTGGGTCTGAGGAGGTGTCCTGACCCAAAGCATTGCCGACCCATTCCCTCCACAGATGCTGCTTGACCCACTGACCCACTTGCTCAGCAACTCCTTAGTGTTTTGTCCTGTCCTGTGTTAGGCTGCCTGGAATGCAACAATTTTAGCACAGTTTGCATCATGAGATATTCATTTGTGCCAATGTGACCTGTCCATAATATGCAACGGGAGGGAATGGCCTCTGCAAAGCCAGATGAAAAGATTTGGAAATTGCATTTAGACGGCACGTCCAAACCCTGACCATCAGGTCCAGCCTCTACCGATACGTCATACTTGGCCAAGGCTGGATGGATTCCAACACCACGGAGCAGCAAGAACTTTGTGGCTATTCACGGCGGTTCCATGCTCTGTCCCTTGGCCGAGGCAGCATAAGTTTACAGATCATTGGAGCAGAATTAGGCCACTTGGCCCTCCAAGTCCCCTTTGCCATTTCATCTATCTTATGCATTAAACCACATTCTCCTGCCTTCTCCCCGTAACCCTTGTCACCCTTACTAATCAAGAATCTGCCTAACTCCGCCTTAAAAATAACTAGTCATTTGGCCTCTGCAGCCATCTGTGGCAATGAGTTCCACAGATTCACCACCCTCCGGCTAAAAAAATGGCTTCATCTCTGCTTCTTTGCCAGCAGTGTCCCTTCGTTTTTAGATACGTGTACAGGAGGAATCTCCTCCGCACTCTAATCTCGGGATCCTAGACGGTTTGATCAAGTCTGCAATCTGAAGCAAAAAATCAACTGATGACAATATGTAACGTCAGTCACCTTTGCTATCAATCAGATTAAATTGTTCTTATGCAAACTGAGAGTCTGCTGACCCTACCTGTGACAGAAGAGGGTGAATCCAGGCTGTTTCCTCCTCCCACACTGTCCGTATCACTCATGGTCGTGGGCCAGGACTTGTGTACCTGATGACTTCGGATTCCTGGAAGGGCCAGAGAGGGTCACATGTTACTGACTGAGTCATTCACGGACTTGACTCTTCCACAAGTTGGCACCCTCGTGTACAAATCATTATCTCTCAATCCTTTCATGCGTGAGAAACAATGACGTCTTTTGCTTTGAAACGGTTCATTTCAATCCAGTTATATTCCAACTCTTCCATTCAAATATCAACAGCAGGTCAAAATGTGCAGGAAGGAACTGCAGACACTGGTATATACACCTAAGATAGACACAAAGTGCCGGAGGAACTCAGCGGGTCAGGCAGCATTTCTGGAGAAAAAGGGTCTGAAGAATTGGCTTTGGGGGACCAGCCCTCCCATGTGATGCTGGGATCCAATGGGTGCCACTTAGTCTAGTGTTTTACTATTTTTTAATACAATCTTTAAAATAATAAAAAGTCCAATAAATATTTGATGCTTTTAGATTATTTTCAAATGCTTAAGAGTAAGGGGTAGGTCATTTAGGACTGAGATGAGGAAAAACTTTCACCCAGAGAGTTGTGAATCTGTGGAATTCTCTGCCACAGTAGGCAGTGGAGGCCAATTCACTGGACGTTGTCAAGAATTAGATATAGCTCTTTGGGCTAATGGAATCAAGGGATATGGGGAGAATGCAGGAATGGGGTATTGATTTTGGATGATTAGCTATGATCATATTGAATGGCAGTGCTGGGTCGAAGGGCCGAGTGGCCTACTTCTGCACATACTTTGTAAGTTTCTATGTTTCTTTAGATATTTGGAATCATGCTTAGTTTACAACAGCTGGCTATGAGAGGTGGTTTGCCCAGGAATATTCTTCCCAACATTTCCTTATCAAAATGATGGGACTTTCAACGCCTCACCAAAGACACAGAAACTCTGCTCCTTCTGGCAGAGTTGGTATGAGATGAACATGAATTAAACTAATCTTGAAGAATCACTCACCACAAAATGCTAGCCAATCCAAGGATTCTTCCTTTTCAAACATTAATTAGTTTGACCGGACTTTTTTAGGAAGAGAAAATCTTAGTGGTGCAGCGATAGAGTTGCTGCCTTACAACGCCTACGATACTGACTACAGGTGCTGTCTATATGGAGTTTGTACGTGGCCTGTGACCACGTGGGTTTTCTCCTGGTGCTCTGGTTTCCTCCCACAACGGACTCGGTGGGCCGAATGTCCTGTTTCCGTGCCATAGTTGTAAAGTATTTAAAGTAAAGGCACGAAAATGCTCCTTCTGGCAAAGTTCGTATGAGATAAACATAAACAAATTAAATTAATCTAGAAGGGTCAATCACCGCAAAACCCAAAGCAATCCAAGGTTTCTTCCTTCTCAAACATTACGGTAATTAGTTTGATGGGAATTTTTTTAAAGAAGAGGAACGAGTTGGAATTATAATCATAATAACTTACTTATGACTTAGTGCTTAGAAGGAATGATTTGAACCTGGTCAATGAATAGCCCCCCCAAAATAAATCATAAACCTAAACTTTAGATTCAACAGCTGTGAATACATTAGCTTGATGTTAGTCGTTACAATCTGCCCCGTTAAGATGATCAACAGCACAACCACAAAACGAGCTCATCTAGTAAAACGCTCCTCCTCATTGGCCACCACAGGGGTGGAAGTTTCACATGATGAAAGCACAAACGTGTGGTTTTTGGAACAATGCAGCTGTACTTATTTACAATGTTTTCAAGCACGTTCTATATATTCATTTTTCACTTTGTAGGGATCAGGAGCTCAGTTAACCTTGTGGATTGTAATTGCAAATAAAAACAATGAGCAAAATGATGGGATTGTTTGCTGGACTTGATGATCAGCGCTGTGCAGAGGGACGAGGGGACGTTATGTTTGCTTATTGCAACGGATGATTCAACTCCACTTGCAGAAGCCACTCCCTTATCATTATGTTCAGAGGGTTTTAAGCAGCACAGCACCTCAACTGTAGCATCTGGTCGTGCCTTTGTACCTTTCTTTAGACTTTAGAGATTCAACGCAAAAACAGGTCCTTTGGTCCACCGAGTCTGCGCCGACCAGCGATCACCCTTACATTAACGCTATCCTACACACTGGAGACAATTTGCAATTTTACCAAAGCCAATTAATGTACAAACATGTAGTCTTTGTAGTGTAGGGGGAAACCAGAGCACCTGAAAAAACCCCCACATGGTTACAGGGAGAACGTGCAAACTCCGTACAGACAGCACCCATAGTCAGGATTGAATCCTGGTGTCTGGTGCTGTAACGCTGTATCTCTATCGCTGTGCCACCGTGCCGCCCTTTCCTTGGAGAGTCGTGCTGGGAAATCTTCCTTTATATATTGAGTTGTAGCTACTGAAGATCTAATCTCGTGGCTACTTTGTTTTTTGCCTCGTTGCGTCATGCACCGTTTTTAAATGGGTTGCCAACACGCTTACAGTGGAAGTGATGAATATGTGGTTTAAAACAACACAAGGGGAGAGGCAGGAGGGGGGCACATGGCCCATCAAGACTGGGAAGTGGCAACATATCTTTGCACAGAACGAATCTTATTTATACCACAAGTATGTGGATGCTTGCCTGTTAAGATTTATAGATGCTTGGACAGTCTGAAACTCAGATATGGAACCAAAGGGGCAAGTGGACAAAGTGCAGGATTAGCCATGATCCAAGCCTCTGGTTTTACATTTCACTCACCGTTTATCATTTCTTATCATTTGCACCCTTGCACCCTTTTGGCTTTTGATCCCGATTACTTGCACGCTTTTGGCTTTTCCACTTATCACCTCCAGCCTCGATTCCTCTCTGCCATTCAACAAGATCAAGGCCAACACCTGCCAATGACACCTAGAGACTGCAGATGCTGGAATCCTGAGCAAAAAACAAACTGCTGGAAGAACTCAGCATGTCAGCCTGTGGAGGGGAATGGGACAGATGACGTTGTGGGTCGGGACCTTTCTTCAGACTAGGAGAGAAAGAGGGGAGGGTAAGGGATGGAGCGACAGCAGGCAAGTGATAGGTGGATCCAGGTAGGGAAGGGTTGGTTGGCTCAAGGGAGTCAGATGAAGGAGGAAAGGGTGGAGAGAGGAACCAAGGCTGGAGGTGATGAGTGGAGAAGACAAAAGGGTGCAAATATTGTTATCTGATAAAGAAGGAAGATGGAGATATAGAAATATAGAAGCGGAGAGTTGGATCATGGCTAACCCTCAACTTGTCCACTTTCCCTTCTGATTCCCAGAGCCTCTATTTCTTAGTATCCAGACATCTATCAACTTTAACAAGCGAGCATCTGTGGGTAAAAATTAGAGCCGTTCTGTGGAAAGAAACGTTGGTGCTTCCCAGTCCTACTCAGCCCATCCTGAAGCAGGGACCTGACCTGAAATGTCGACAATCCCTCTCCCTGCACAGATACTGTCTGACCTGCCGTGTTTCTCCAGCACCTCATTTCTTTGCTCCAGATCCCAGGATCTCCTGTGTCTCTCAGGCATTACTCTACCCCAGTACCCCAGGTGTAGGTTTACCAGCTCTCTACTACTCAGTGCCACCAACGGGAGGTCCCAAAGCAGGGATTTTTTATTTATTTCTTGAACTTCTTTTGTTAGTTTATTATATGGCCCATTCTTAGTCACGTGTGTGACCAAAAGATTGTGGAATACATCTTTTCTAATACTGAAAGCATTACAGGCATATGGTTTTGTTCTGTATATATGGTCCTTTTTTTTGGTTTCTCAAGTGAAATGTTTATTTGTTATGCTGACAATGTTTGTTTAGGGTCAGAGGTCAAATATGACTGGTCACGTGTGGGTGACACCACCACACGGAAGCATTATACAGACTGTGGATTTTAAAAAGCTAGAATGTTCATATCTTTAGCAGGCATGCATTATAGTTCTGTAGGTAGGAACATAGCAATGAATAAGATTAATCTCTTACAAGAATGTTTTAATGTAGCACTTTGAGATGACAGCTGGTCACGTGTGTGACACTTTGGTTCACTTTCCAAAGAATGGGCCATATTACCGATTAGATGATGGCACCCAAGACATGGTGACTCGCTGCGTGCTGGTCCCAGAAGCAGATCTGCCATCATTATGACATTCACTCCATTCTTTTAAACCACTAACCCCGACTTGATTGTAACCATGTAGAGTGTTTCTGCAGACTGGATAGCATGCAGCAAAAAAGCTTTTTGCTTTGGTACTTGTGATAATAAACTAAACTAAACTACTGTGTTTATGAACCTGCTATGCTGCTGCCGCTGCAAATAAGAATTTCATTGGTGTTTTTCGGGACATATGACAATATGTGGCGAATCGGTGGAGTTGCTGCCTTACTATGCCAGAGACATTGGTTTGACCCTGACTCCGGGTGCTGTCAAAGCGGAGTTTGTACTGAGGGTCACTCTGAAGAAAGGTCTTGATCCGAAACGTCACCCATTCCATCTCTCCAGAGATGCTGCTTGTCCCGCTGAGTTACTCCAGCATTTTGTGTCTTATCTTCAGTTTAAACCAGCATCTGCAGTTCCTTCCTACAACTCTTGACTCTTATCTCTCTTGACATCTGGCTTTGTAGACTCACCTCGTCTCTCAGCGATACCCCCGTCACGTGCTTCCTTCTGGACCAGACCTCCCTCATGGGCGCCGGGATCCTCCGGGAACACCTGGCTTTGTAACTCATTTGGCGTGTTTGGAGGGAAGTCATGAGCATTGAAGCTGCCCTTACGGGTTCTCACATTGGGAGACCTGGGAAAGGAGGAATTTCACAGCAATTTGTAGAATCAAATACATTCTTACACCGGCATCGTAAAGAGTAAAATGGGACACAATTCACTATTTGTAGCAACTCTCTTTTACATGGGCTTTCAAATATATTGAGTTCCACTATAACAACAATGAAAGGACAAATTTGGGCAGAACATGGATAGCAGGGTTTAGAGGGATATAGACCAAATGCGGGCAAGTGGGACTAGTGTAGATGGGGGGATCTGGGTTGGCAAGGGTAGGTTGGGCACTTTCTAAGATGCTCTCCACTACTCTCAATTTGTTTGTCTCCATTGCTCCCAAGTTGAGGCTTTCCACTCTAGGACATCTAAGATGTCCTCTTCCTTTCCCCTGGTTCCCCCCTGCTGTTGTGGATGGATCCCTCACCCATAGATCTCCTCTAGGTCCCGTAGTTCAGCTCTCGCTTCCCCTCCCCCCAGAAACAAGGATAGAGTTCCCTTGGTCCTCAACATTCACATCGTGAGCGTCCGCATCCAACACATCATCCTCTGATGTTTCCAACACCTTCAACGTGATCACACCACCAGTCCCATCCTCATCCCCTTCCCCTTTCCCCAGAGACTAATCCCCCTGCAACTCCTTGGTTCACTCACCCCTTCCCGCCCAAACCACCCCCTGCAGGCGATGTAATACCTGTCCCGGCAGCTCCTCAGCTGCCCTTCCAGGAGAGACAGAGGTTCACGTGCTCCTCGTCAAACTCTTCAAAATGTAGCATTGAGTACTCCTGATGTGGCCTCTATACACTTGCTCTCTGCCAAGCTCTACTGAATCTCCCCATCGAGTCTACTCCGCCATTCAATCATGGCTGATCTATTTTTCCCTCTCAAACCCATTCTCTGGCTTTCTTCTGGAACCTATGCCGCCTTTCCTAATCAGGAACCTATCAATCTCCACCTTAAAGATACCCAATGTCATGGCCTACACAGCCCTCTCTGGTAATGAATTCCACAGATCTACCACCCTCTGGCTAAAGAAATGCCTCCTCATCTCCATTTTGAAGGTACGTCCTTTTATTCTGAGGCTGTGCCCTCTGGTTCTAGACTCTCCCATTAATGGAAGACCAACTCTCTATCTAGGCCTTTGTTGATCTCAGCCCAGATTGTTGATGTGATGAGCTCTGACCACACGCAGAGAAGGTGTGAAAGGAACAAGTATGCTGTGGTTGGTCATTCTGACTCTCAGTGATTCAATGGTGCTAACAGGAGGATACCTAAGCATGATCTCCGACAGGCACTGGGCCAATACTTGCTGGCATTTAGTATAATGAGTGGGACTTCCTGGATACGTACAAAATAGTGAAAGGCTTGGATAGAGTGGATGTGGAGAGGATGTTTCCACTAGTTGGAGAGTCTAGGACTCGAGGTCATATCCTCAGAATTAAAGGACGTTCTTTCAGGAAGTAGATGAGGAGGAATTTCTTTAGTGGTGAATCTGCGGAATTCTTTGCCACGGTAGGCTGTAGAGGCCAAGTCAGTGGATATATTTAAAGCAGAGAGAGATAGATTCTTGATTAGTACAGGTGTCAGAGGTTATGGGGAGAATGCAGGCGAATGGGGTTAGGAGTGAGAGATAGATCAGTCATGATTAAATGGCGGAGTAGACTTGATGGGCCGAATGGCCCAATTCTACTCCTATCACGTGATCTTATGATTAGCAAAGTGTACGGAACTATAAAGTATGCGGTGGCTGTTCATACCGATTCTCACACAAATGGCTCCGGCCACAGGGAAAAGTCAAAGAAACGACTCGAGAGCGAGTTTAGAATCAACGTACCAGGTCATCTGTGGTGAATAGGACTCAAAATCATAATGTGCTTCTGTTTCAGCCTCCATCTGGAGGTCCTTGACATAGGAGGCGTACTGCTGTCCAAGGTCGTAGAGCTTGCTGCTCTCACACAGGGTCTGGAAGTGGACTGGAAGAGGCGCCGTCTGCATGTGCATCATCTGGAAGTAGGAGATGGTGGCCTGCAAGTTCCGACAGAGAGATTTGGATAAAGTTGGCAGAAAATGGATTTTATCCTGAATTACCAGAAGAAAGGAACTGACAGCAACAATCTCCACGATCGCAAAGTGCTGGAGTAAGGCGGCCGAGGTCACAGAATCCGGCCATCGACGATGGGCCATGTGGGTGCCGGAGGTCGAACATGCTGCCGAGATCAAAGGAGGTCCCGGTATTGTGGGACCACAGAGTGGGAGATCTAAGGAGGACTGGGTGCGGGGTTGACTACCGAGAGGCAGATTCTTCTTTTAGTTTAGTTTAGGTTATTTTAGAGATACAGCGTGGAAACAGGCTCTTCAGCCCACCACGTCCATGCTGCCGACCGACGATCATCTGTACACTACTTCTATCCTACACACTAGGGACAATTTACAAAAGCCAATTCACCTACAAGCTGTAACCCTCGATTCTCCAGCATCTGCAGTTCCTTCTTTAACACTTCACCTACAAGCCTGTAAGTCTTTGGAATGTGGGAACAAAGGGGAGCACCCGGAGAAAACCCATGCGGTTTTTCCCACTCCGTACAGGCAGCACCCATAGTCAGGATCAAACCGGTATTTCTGGTGCTGTAAAGGAACTGCAGATGCTGGTTTAAACCGAAGATAGACACAAAATGCTGGAGAAACTCAGCGGGGCAGCATCTCTGGAATGGGTGACGTTTCGGGTCGAGACCCTTTGTCAGAAGTATGCGTGTCAACCTCTGACCAGCCTGCATCCATCCTGCGTGTCTTTTGTTTCACTAAAGCTGGAGGAGGGGGAGGGGGGACGCACCGATTTCAACGTCTGGTCGCTCTGCCGGATGACTTCCTGGATCTGTCGCAGTACGTTCACTTTCACGTCCTCCAGCTCCTGCTTTTGCGTCTTGGCGTCTGCGATGCAGGTTCTGTATGTTGCTTCTGCTTCGTCTGCCTGCAGAACAGAGGAGATGAAGACAGTCAGGAGGAGGGTAACGCCAGCATGGATGAGCTGGGCCGAATGGCCTGTGCCGATTTTCCAATGCAGTGAAATATTACATTCAGCAACAAGGTTTAGAGGGGTAATGGCCAGGTAACAGCAAATGAGACTCACTTGGATGTGGCATTATGGTTGGTATGGACAAGTTGGACAATCTTTTGCCCAGAGTAGGGTATTCGAGAACCAGAGGACATAGGTCTAAGGTGAGGAGGGAAAGATTTAATAAGTCCTGAGAGGTAACTATATTTTACACAATAGGTGGTAGGTGTGTGGAATAAGCTGCCGGTGGAGGTAGTTGAGGCAGGTACTATCGCAACGTCTGAGAAACATTTAGATGGGTGCATGGGTAGGATGGGTTTAACGGGATATGGACCAAAAGCAGGCAGGTGGGACTAGTAGATGGGGCATGTTAGACGGCGTGGGCAAGTTGGGCTGAAGGGCCTGTTTCCATGCTGTATTACTCTATCAGCTGAAGGGATTAAAGATATAACCACCAATGTCAGAATGCATGTTAGTACATAAAGATTAACAGGAATTCTTGCCCCCAAAACGTGGGTGAGGTCAAATCAATATTTTAAAACATAGGAAATAGGTGCAGGAGTAGGCCATTCAGCCCTTTGAGCCAGCACCGCCATTCAATATCATCATGGCTGATCATCCAGAATCACCACCCTGTTCCTGCTTTTCCCCCATATCCCTCGATTCCGAAAGGAGACTGGTAATTTCTCATTGGGCCAGATTTCACGACGTGGCACAGATCAAACCACAAACTGTGGACAGGTTAGATGGGCTGAACGGCCTGCACCTTTTCCTATCACCTCAAACGGGCTGTGGTTTCTCCCAGCTACTGATTTTGTACTGAGGTTTCCAAACTGACGACCGAAACACAGTGAAGGAATACAGAGGTTCGTTTTCATTTCAATATGAAACAGGAAGTGAAAGGAATACTTTGTTACATTTACCATAGGAAACCGTTTTAATCTCGCTTGCGGTCTGAATAATCGCACTGTATGTTAATTGCTGTAGAGTCTTAGAGTGATACAGTGTGGAAACAGGCCCTTCGGCCCAACCTGCTCACACCGGCCAACAATGTCCCAGCTACACTTGTCCCACTTGCCTGCGCTTGGTCCATATCCCTCCAAACCTGTCCTATCCATCTACCTATCTACCTGTTTCTTAAACGATGGGATAGTCCCAGCCTCATCTACCTCTTCTGGCAGTTTTTTCCATACACCCACCACCCTTTGTGTGATAAAGTTACCTCTCGGATTCCGATTAAATCTTTTCCCCTTCATCTTGAACCTATGTCCTCTGGTCCTCGATTCCCCTACTCTGGGCAAGAGACTGTGCATCTACCCAATCCTCTCATGGTGACATCTAACGCACCTGGACCCTGTTACAATCCTAGTGACTTAACACCAGCCACACTCTGTTTAAGGATCGGTCCACTCAACAGTCCTTGCAACAGCACAGCATATCTGAAGTGTTGCTGCACATAAGAATTTAATTGTTCCTTTTCAGGACATAACAAAGTAGAATACTCTAGTTTCCCTCTCTCTCTCTCATAAACTAATGTTTAGAAACTAGATTCTGTACTCCTTGTTTACGAAGAAACTGCAGATGCTGGAAAAATCGAAGGTAGACAAAAATGCTGGAGAAACTCACCGGGTGAGGCAGCATCTATGGAGCGAAGGAATAGGTGACATTTCGGGTTGAGACTGATGTGGGGGTGGGGGGACGGGAAGAAGGTACTAAAGTACAGATTCTGTACTCTAGTACTTTTCTATTCACTCTTGTACTTTTGTACGTGTGTTTGGCTCGATAGTATTACCCGATTTGATTGAATATCACACAAACAAAAGCTGTTCACTGTACCTTGGTTACAGGTGACAATATAAATAAAAAAACCTAAACCTAAAGATTTCTCACCATAAATGTTTTACAATGCTGAATAATGGCTATGTTCGCCCGCTCACCATCTTCAGTATAAAGCAAAATGCCCCACAGCTCTGCTTTCTTTGCTGAACAAAACCATGCATATAAAGGAGAATGTAATAACAAGGAACTACAGATGCTGGTTTATACCAAAGATAGGCACAACAGGTCAGGCAGCATCTCTGGAGAAAATGGATAGGTGACGTTTTACGTCGGGTTTGAACTGCTGCCTGACCCGCTGAGTTTAGAGGCCTTAGAGCACGGAAGCAGGCCCTTTTGCCCTTCCAAGTCAGTGCCGACCACTGATCACCCCGTTCTCTAACACTATCCGACATGCTAGGGATAATTTGCAATTTTACCAAAGCCAATTAACCTACAAACCTGCAAGCCTTTGGAGTATGGGAGGAAACCAGAGCACCCGGAGGAAACCCATGTGGTCACAGGCTGTAAGGCAGCAACTCTACCGCTGAGCTATCGTGCTGCACTCAAGAGTATCTCCCACACTTCCTGTTTATCTTTCAAATAAAGGAGAAGCTTGTCTTTGCTCTGGTATTTTATTTCATTCTTCACATGTTTAAATTATAACGTTTTATTTTTAATTGTCTACTGTATATTGTGTTGTTACTTGCAAAGCACCAAGGCAAATTCCTTGTATATATACATACTTGGCTAATAACATTTATTCAATTCAATTCAATTTATTTGACAGTTCAATGTGTAAGAGATTCACCTTCTATACCAATTTCAGCTCAACTGAAGTCAACAGAACCCAATGAGAAGGTGCGAGAACAAACAGAGAATATTCCCATCAGTGACCACAGACAGATTTTCCACCTAAATATTTAAGAAAGAACTGCAGATGCTGGAAAAATCAAAGGTAGACAAAAATGCTGGAGAAACTCAGCGGGTGAGGCAGCATCTATGGAGCGAAGGAATAGGTGACGTTTCGGGTTGAGACCCTTCTTCAGACTGATGTTGGGGGTGGGGGTGGGGCAGGAAGAAGAAATGAAGAGGCGGAGACAATAGGCTGTGGGAGAGCTGGGAAGGGGAGGGGAAGGAAGGAAGGAGAAAGCAATGACTACTTGAAATTGGAGAAGTCAATGTTCGTACCGCTGGAGTGTAAACTACCCAAGCGAAATATGAAGTGCTGCATCTCCAATTTGCGGTGGGACTCATTTTTAGTTTAGTTCAGAGATGCAGCATGGCAAAAGGCCCTCTGGCCCAACAAGACTGTGCTGGCCAATGATCTATCCAACACACTAGGGACAATTTACAGAGGCCAATTAACCTACAAACCTGCACACATTTAGAATGTGGGAGGAAACCGGAGCACCCAGAGAGAACGTACATATCTCCGTGCGCACAGCCACAGTCCATTGTCACGATCGTACCTGGGTCTCTGCCGCTGTAAGACACCACTGTGCCGCCTTTCGTCAGACCTTTCTGTGTGGAATAGAACCCAGGCAACGTGAGGTGAATGTGTTACTGTCTGACCAGCCTGCATCAATCTGGCATCTCTGCTCTCTGTCTCTGTTGTTTACTAAAACTGGAGGAGGGGGGAAAGGGACGCACCAATTTCAAAGTCTGGGGTGTCTGAAGCTGTGAGGCTGCTACTCTATCGCTGGGCCACCATGCCGCCCATCTCTTTGTACAAAGACACAGATGATTACATTCAGCTCCTGGGCCGTACCTTATTGCGTGCATCTTCCTTCGTCTTTCTCTTCTTGTCCAGAGTCTTGCTGGTGTTGCTGCTGCTGGTGCTCTGCTGGTCCTCCTCCGCCTTCACCGTCAGCAGCTTGGCCTTCTCGTGCTCCTCCGAGCGCTGCATGTACGCCTGCTTTGCCTTCCTCAGGTTGGCCTCAGCGTCTTGCTGCAAGATGGTAACAGAGAGGCTGATCGATTTACTGGGCAATGATCAGGTATCAGGTCACAGAGATCGGATGAAAGACACTCTGCCAATTCACCAAATGCACTCAGACATTTCTTTCAACAGTGCTAAGCAAGACTTCAATCTTACGATCTGAAATCGTACATTTCACGGCGAAATAAGGTGAAGTGGAAAGCCAAAGGTACCTTACATTGTTGCATGCACCATATCAAGAAAGGTTCATAGGTCTGACTCGATTGTGAGTTTAGTTTAGAGACAGAGGGGAACCAGTCTCTTCGGCCCACTGAGTCCGCACCGACGTTGATCCCTGCACACTAATACTATCCTACGCACACTAGGGGACAACTTACAATTTTACCAAGCCAAATAGCCTACAAATCTGTACGTTTTTGGAGTGTGGGAGGAAACCAGAACACCTGGAGAAAACCCATGCAGTCGCAGCGAGAACGTACAAACTCGATACAGACAGCATCCGTGGTCAGGATTGAACCCGGATCTCTGGAGCTAAAAGACAGCAACTCTACCACAGTGCTACCTACCGTCTTTCATACCTATATTTTATTAAATTCCCCAGGCAGTTATTTCTGTACAAACCTCAGCATTTTAATTTGCAATAACATGTTATCATTCCTTTTTGTTTTCTTTAAAATAAAGTGTTCACAATTAACCGACAAACCTGCACGTCTTTGGCGTGTGGGAGGAATCCGGAGCATGAGGAGAAAACGCACGCGGCCACAGAGAGAACGTATAAACTATGTAGACAGCACCCATAGTCAGGATCAAACCCGGTTCTCTGGTGCAATAAGGCACTAACTGTACTGCTGTTGCCAGGACTCGAGAGTCTGAGCTATATGGAGAGGCTGGGCTGGCTAGGACTTTATTCCTTGGAGCGCAGGAGGCTGACGCGTTATCTTATAGTGGTGCATAAAATCATGAAGGGAATAGATAGGGTGAATGCACAGAGTGTTTTATCCAGAGTAAGAGAATCAAGAATTGGAGGATATAGGTTTATGGTGAGAGTGGAAACATTTAAAAGACATTTGGACAGGTACACAAAGAGGAAAGGGTTAGAGTGGTGTGGGCCAAGCGCAGAAAAATGGCACTAGCTTATATGGAGCAACTTGGTTGGCATTGAGGAGTCAGGCCAAAGGATCTGTTTTTGTGCAGTATGTACAAGAACAGGATTGCAGGATAAGTGACTCTAAAAATGTAATTATCGTGGCTTCGACAAACATAAGGTTTAGCACCACACGCTACAATTCCCAGTTGTGGAGACACTGGTATCGCTGTCTCGTTGTAGGACATTGATCTTTTTTTAAATCCTGGATTTTAAATCATGTAAATCAAGTAAATCATATAATTTATGATGCTTTTATAAGTGATATACTAAGATTTTATATGTATATTATGGTGTGTTTATATGCAACGTATTTTTATGTAATGTCCCTTGCCTGGACCTTGAGTCCGAAATAACATGTATTATTATTATTATTATTATGCCTCTAAAGTTAAAATGAAGAAGGGTGATGATTCAAAAATCCCATAACATGAAGGTTACCTGCCTCCCATGGGGCAGGTAAACACAATGTGTCCGCCCTGGCTCAAATCATCGTCTGACGATTCCCTCCTAACCAGTTGGGTTCCGATATATCTCCAATGATGTACAAAATGCTTAATACTTCATTCATCTTTCTGAATCTCTATCTTTATTTAATTTCTCTCTTTTATTTCCTATCTATAATAAAAATGAAAAACTCATAGAAGTACAAATTAGAAATAATTGTTAATATTAATAATATTAAGAATGTATATGACATGTATATCCTTATCTTGATATGTACTTACTTCTAATAAAAAATATTTAACAAAAAAAACAGTTGGGTTCCACAACACACTTTGTTTTTTTCTCAGGATAGCAGTATCCAAATCAATTGCATTATTGACTTTGATTAAAAAATAAAACTAACTGAGTCACGTTTAAGGTCATAGCCTCGTGGTCTTTGACATTTGTGATGCTGGAGGCCCTTCAGCCCACAGTATCTGTGCAGGACGCTGTCAACGGTAATTTTTTTCAATCAGCTTTCAGTTCATGATATCAATAATGGAGTTGTGTCTTAGCTTAGGTCCAACAACAGAGTTACAGTGTTCAGGGTCGATTCTCTTACCAGTTTCCGCTGCGCTCGATGCCACTGCTCTTTAATTTCTTTTCTGCGCTTCTCGTGATCCAATCTTCTTCCAGCCAGCGGCTGTGCAAACACAAACCCAGCGTGAACAACACACACATGTACACACACACATGCACACACACACATGCACACACGCGCACGCACACACAGTTAATGCAGCCAGTATTCCGCACCTCCTCCTCCCACTGGATCCCCCCCCCCCCCCCTCCCTCCACTGCTCCCCTCTGTCACCACCCGTCACATTTAGCTCCATTCCTCACCTACCAGAGACCAAACATTTTCCTGCCACCCCCACCTCTCTTTTCCAGCTCTCACCCCCCCCACCCCCCACCTCACCACAATCAGTCCCGGCCCAAAACGCTGCCTGTACATTCCCTCCGCAGTTGCTGCCTGACCCCGCTGAGTTCCTCCGGCAACTTTCGGAACCAACTTCCTTGGTTCATGGCCAAGAGAGGGAATTGTGGGAGAGTGGATGGGCATGCGTGAGAGAGAGAATGTTGTAGTGGTAGAAGGAAATAAGAGGGGTGAATGGCTCATGTTAGTCCTCTTCTCCCTGTGTTTTTAAAACGATGGTCAATGGGACCTCCAACCTAGCATGGATCTGATGGACTAAACAACCTTGTTGTGTTATAAATATAAACAAGTGCCAAACTTCAAGTAACAATCATAAGAAAACATCTCCATGCCCCATGGAGTGGTGACTGTATGGAACTATTCAAAGGGGAGTTAGATAGAGTTCTTAGAGCTAGCGGAATCGAGGGATATGGGGAGAAGGCAGGAACGGGGCATGATTGTGGATGATCAGCCATGATCACATTGAGTGACTTGAAGGGCCAAATGGCCTTCTCCTGCACCTATTTTCTATGTAAATTAACAGAGGAATCAACTTTCTATACAACAGGCATCTTCTTCAAAAGTGGTGGACAGCTTCAAAAGGAGGCACAACCTCTGTGTGGCCCATATCCTTCTAAACCTGCCCTATCCATGTACCTGTCCAAATATCTTTTAAAAGTTGTGATTTGGACAGGTACATGAATAGAAAAAGATTAGAAGGATATGGCCCAACCGCAGACAGTTAGGACTAGTGTAGATGGGATATCTTGGACGGCGTGGGCAAGATCCGGCCGAAGGGCCTGTTTCCGTGCTGTACGACTCTATGACATGGATCTGCAGGGAACGGAGGGATATGGATCATGTGCAGGCAGATGAGATTAGTTGGCATGATGTTCGGCATAGACATTGTGGACCAAATGTGCCTATCTGAAAGCCTGTAATAGGCTACTATCTTGGAGAAACATTTGCAGTGGGCCAGGCTGTACAACATTACTGACATTATATAAAATTAGCAACATATCACGCAAATTATTTTACCTGCCCCATAACAGTCACCTTAGCTCACCCTATCAGATGAATTCTCTTTGTTCCAACAATCGCCCTCCCTATATTCGCTGCTACTCAGACCAGCTTGTCTCTCTCTTTCTCACTTCTGATCACATCCCAAAACTGAAACGTTAATTGTTTCTCTTTCCGCAGAGGCTGCCTGACCCGCTGAGCTTTACCTCTAGTTTCCCTCTCCCCCGACCCGAAATGTCACGAATTCCTTTTCTCCAGAGACTGCCTGTCCCGCTGAGTTACTCTGGCATTTTGTGTTGATCTCCGCTGAGCTTTTCCCCGCATTCTCTAGTTCATTTCACATTTCTACAGGCTGTGAATGTTTAGGGGGGTTCTCATTTACCTGGAGAAAGGTTTGATTCTGGAGGATGTTAACTCCCTGCATCACATTCTGTCCGTAGTCAATGTCTTGCTCCAATGCCAGTGAATAGATCGACAGGAATGGCACGTGATGCTAAGGGAACACAATTAATGCATGTGAAACACTCACTGAAGGGAAACAATGAATCACTCACAGACTCACAGTGATGTACAGTGATGTACAGAGGCACATTCCCTCTCTATTCATCGCCGGTCACTCGAAACGAGTATGACTGTCCTCTCATGGAGGACGCCTGTGCGTGACTTTGTTTAACGTGGGGAGACTGGTGCACAGACAGCCACCACACGGTCCTTGGCAGATCTGGATTAGAATCCAGTGGCATGGAGTCCAAGACAACCGGAGACCCTTTTCTGCTGCAGCCTTCATCCGCCTTCCCAGCCGTTGTGGCACTCCACTAAAGTCAGCCGTCATCCTCCGCCTGTTCCACAGTTGACGTCTTGGTTGGATTACTCTTTGTCAGAGACCTCCCCCTCGACCTTACCGCCATGGGTGACCCTACCAGGAGCATAGCTCCAGACGGCATCGCTCTCAGGATCCCAGGACCACACTAGCTTCTCCACCATGACAAGGTGACAATCTCTCTCTATCTCTGGGATAACTCAATCCTGTCAGCTGCTCACTGGTGCTTGCATTCAAAGCTCAGATTTATGACTGGTTGAAGTGACTCTAGTTAACTTTAGTGCTTCTATTAGTAGGAAATAGAAGGATAACAGCTAAGGATTATTCTTAGATATTAACATTGAAAGGTAGTGTCCACTGCCTCTGAGAGAAATTAAACACTAACCAAATTAGGCATCAACGGCAGTGGCAATTCTGACCTAATTTTGGAATATGATCAATTTGTTTGTTAAGTTTGTGAAGTTATTCTTGGGACATGAGAAACTCTGTATTTCACTGAATGCGCGGCACAAGTCAGCATTGTGATGGAATACTCTCCAATGATCTGGGTGATTGTCGTTCCAACCTCACTCAACAAACTCAACACCATGCAGGAATAGTGCCACATCTGGTTGATGCCACATCCCTAGCCTTGAGGTGACAGTACAACTCGTGGCCTGTTGGTGTTAAGGATCGTCGACCCAGAGAGTGCAGCTGATACGAGCTTGGTTAAGATTTCTCAATTGTATAGAACTACACAAAGTGCACAGCATGGAAGCGGGCTATTTGTACCAATTATTCCATGCACGACTTTATATTCTTCCAACAGACCTCTTCCCACTTTCTCTATCCAATCCTGTCAGTGCATCTCTCCATTCTTTCTTTTCTGCATCTAAGTACCCAGTTTCTTCTTAAATCCGTATATGTTATTGGACACAACTGGATTCAAAATAGAACTGACATTTATCAGACACCAAGTGGGTGAAGCAGTCATGTACACAGCCTAGTGAACTGGTACACACTATGAGTAAATACAGGCCAGCATCCTCATCTACTCCATGACAATGAATCCCCGTGTTGATGTCAAATCGGGTTTTAGATTCAGCAATCAATATGGTCATGTTTGTCAGCACAATTCCGTCTAATCACCTTGCAATAATTCACTGCAGTTCCTTACCTCGTGAGTGATAGCCTGCCTACACGTATGGATCACTTTTGTCAGACCTTTGGCAAAGTCCAGTTCTGTGTAAATTACAACAACAAAAAACGTCGTTACAAAACAGGAAGAATCACATAACGGATCTTGTATCTACTGTCACTTTAACATGGCTGATTTCTCGTGGAAGCATTCACTATCAAACTAACAATTATTCATTAGATCATAAGTTCTAGGAGCAGAATTAGGCCATTGGCCCATCAAGTCGACTCCGCCATTCAATCATGGCTGATCTGTCTTTTCCTTTCAACTCCATTCTCCCGCCTTCTCCCCATAACCCCTGACACCCGTACTAATCAAGGATCTGTCAATCTCCACCTTAAAAATATCCACTGACTTGGCCACAGTCTGTGACAATGAATTCCACAGAATAACCAAACTCTGACCTAAGAAATTCCTGCTCATCTCATTTCTAAATGTACATGCTTTTATTCTGAGTCTGTGGCCTCTGGTCCCACTAGAGATTGTGGACAATGGCAGGAGATGCCTGAATATCAGGCATTGGAACTTTCCTTGATCAAGGTTTGTTCGATTAAAACACAATCTCTGGTGTACTAATCATTTCTAGGGGGTGCATAGCAAGTTTTTGGAAACATTTTTCAAAACCAATATTCAAACTCACCACTAGTGCAGTGACTGCAGTGTGAACCATCTACAAAATGCACACTAGTTACTCAGACTGCTCATCTCCTATACCTCCACCCTCACCACTCACGAGGTTCCCCTCCAAGTTGCCCTCATAATCCAGACTGTGGGTCTAAGTATCTTGGTCTAAATCTGGGATCTCCATCCCCAGCAATGCTGTGGGACATCTTCATCAGATGGACTGTTCAGCACCACTGCTCCAAGGACATTTAGGGATGGGACATAAATGCTGGCCTTGCCAACAAGGTCCTGATCACAAAAACGATAAGAAGTATTAGTGCAACAACAAATTTACCACCCTGAAGAATGGTCTCGACCCGAAACGTCACCTATCCATGTTCTCCAGTGATGCTGCCTGGCCTGCTGAGTTACTCCGGCACTCTGTGAAACGTCACCTATCCATGTTCTCCAGTGATGCTGCCTGACCTGCTGAGTTACTCCGGCACTCTGTGAAACGTCACCTATCCATGTTCTCCAGTCATGCTGCCTGACCTGCTGAGTCACTCCACTCAGTGTAAGTAACTTTGTTACTTTGTGCACTTTTTGTCGTATTTTATAGTGGAATTTCCAGCATCTGCAGTACCTTGTTTCTAAATTTCCCATGGGATTTACCAAGCTGGTTGGTGGGAGGGTGGGGAGAAGTGGAATCTTAGGGCAAATAACTGAAGGTAGGGCTGGGGTGCGGTGGGGGACAATTGGGCAGAGGCTGGTACAGGGGAAGATGTGGTATAAAGGATTAGTGGGGTAGGGCAAATATATTAGGAGTGGGGTGGTGCGGGGTGGGATCAGGCATGCCCGGGGAGGGGGAGTTATGGATGGGGTGAGGTGGGGTGGAGCAGCAAGGAATCGCTATTATGATAGAGATGCAAGGAACTGTAGGTGCTGGCATCCTAAGCAAAACGCAAACTGTTGGAGGAATTCAGCAGGTCAGCCATCATCTGTGGAGGGAGCGGACAGGCGACGTTTCAGGTCGGGCCCCTTCTACAGACTATTATTACGGAACGGCCCAATAACAGCTGGATGTCTGAAACATCTGCTTGGAATGAGCTGACTTTGATGGCTCTGTTCTTCGATGACAATGACTACAACTGTAATAAACTCGGCAGCCTCTCACCCAAAGTCGTCCTCTTTTCCAGGTAAGTAATGAGATCCTTCATGTACTTGGAGACGGTCTTGGCGTATTGCAAAGCGGCTTCGACTCCACCCTCCGATTGCTGGAGAATGATGTCCACTTCTTCCGTGTACGGGCAGCCTGCAATCCCAACATGACAGACCAACTGAGAACAAAGACACTTCGCTGCAGTTCCTCAGGCACGATCGTGGGAGTTGCTCGGTTAGACTTGACTTTAGACTTTAGAGATACAGAATGGAAACAGGCCCTTCGGCCCACTGAGTCGGCACCGACCAGCAATGACCCCGTACACCAGCACTATTCTACACGCTAGAGCCAATTTACAATTTTACCAAAGCCAATACCTGTACGCCTTTGGAGTGTGGTTGGAAAATGGATCACCCGGAGAAAACACATGCGGTCACGGGGAGAATGTACAAACTCCGTATATACAGACGGCACCCGTACTCAGGATCAAACCCGGATCTCTGGCGCTGCAAGGCAGTAACTCTACCGCTGCGCCACTGTGCTGTCGTAATGGTTCCCTGAAGTATTAGGGCTATTTTTCTCTTTAACAGGGGGACACTCTGGTCCTGGCCTCAGAGAATAAAGGAAGGGAGACTTTGTGTTTCGGGACCTCATTTCAATTATTTTAAAGTGGAATTTCCAGACTAAACTTAGTTTGGGCTAAAACTTTGTGTCAAGGGCTTGATATTCATCATCTGGCCAGATGGTGTGCATCCTGGAGTATGAAGGAAGCAAGAGATGTGGGCTGAAGGGGCTGCTCCTGTGCTGGACTTTCTGTGTTGTAAAACCTGAATCTAAAGCGCTGGAGGGGCAGTGTCGTTACTGTTATCCTGGGCCGGATTTCAATCCAAGTAATGGGATTTAGTTTTACTTTAGGAATACTGCGGGGAAACAGGCCCTTTGGCCCACTGAGTCCGCACCGACCAGCGATCCCCGCTCACTAACATTATCCTGCACATTAGGGACAATTTACAATTTTTACCAAGCCAATTAACCGACAAACCTGTACGTCTTTGGAGTGTGGAAGGAAACTGGAGATCCTGGAGAAAACCCATGTAGGTCACGGGGAGAACGTACAAACTCCGCACAGACAGCACCCATAATCACGATTGAACCGGATCTGTGGTGCTGTAAAGCAGCAACTCTATCACCGTGCCACCACCATCTTTCAAAGATCGATACATAGAGGTAGTTCCTATGGATTATCAAACTAAAAACAGACAATAGGTGCAGGAGTAGGCCATTCGGCCCTTCGAGCCAGCACCGCCATTTAATGTGATCATGGCTGATCATCCCCAATCAGTACCCCGTTCCTGCCTTCTCCCCATATACCCTGACACCGATATTAATAAGAGCCCTATCTAGCTCTCTTTTGAATGCACCCAGAGAACCTGCCTCCACCGCCCTCCGAGGCAGAGAATTCCACACTCACCACTCCCTGTGAGAAAAAGTGTTTCCTCGTCTCCGTTCTAAATGTCTCCATTCTAAAATATTCCCTATACCCCTCTCTGCCTCTGTAACCCCTTACACCCTTCAATCTCTCCCTCTTCCCTTCCCGTCCCCACCACCTATATCCCTCCCATAACTTTACATTTCATTCCTGTTCTCTCCTAATCTGACATCCTTTTATCTCCGCTGCATCGTTAACTTTCGTCACCTACTCCATCCATCTGCCAATAACCCCTCCCCACCCCCCCCCCCCCCCGCACCTGTATTCACCTAATACTTGTCAGACATTGACATCCCTACCTCTTTCTCCCCCCCACCACAATCAGTCTGAGGAAGAGTGCAACCCGAAATGCCGCCAATATATTCCCTCACGCAGATGCTCCTGAGGATATCCTCCCTCATTCCAAACCCCACCGCCATTCTTCAACAGACTTTTTTTTTTTTAACGACGTTTTAAACGTGCCTCACTATTTAATTCGTGCAGACCGTGTGGGACAGAGAGGTCCGTTACCTGCATCGCTGAACTGATCTTTCACGAGCACAGCATCACCCTGTCCAGCAATCCCGCCACACAGATTCTCCATCGACTGGTGAGAAAACAAAAGCAATGAAATTTCATGAATGCATCGATGAGTGAACCAAATGTCTGGGGCAAGTTTACTTAAACAAGCCTTCTTCTTAAGCCAGAATCAACCCATTGTTGAACCCCATCGCAAGATGCCAAGTCACGGGCAATTTTGGACTAGGATTTCGACTCTAGATTTGAGAGATGCAGCACATGAACCCACTGAGTCACAGTGGCCAGCGATCACCCCGTGCACTAACATTATCCCATATACTAGGGACAACTTTACAACTTACCAAAGCCAATTAACATGCAAACCTGAACGTTTTTGGAGCGTGGGAGGAAACCGGAGCATCCGGAGAAAACCCACTTGGTCATCGGGAGAATGTACACCCGTTGTCAGGATCGAACCCGGGTCTCTGGCGCTGTGAGGCAGCAACTATCGCTGCACCACTGTGCCATCCTATTCTGTTCAGATCTTGCCCGCAATAAATGAGCATCTATGACGTTCATTTATCTTCAGTGAGTAAACCCTCCTGGAGTCAAAACACTTCTAAAGTTGACAAATTCTTTGCTTTCTCTAAAAACCATCAAAGGGCCATGGGATTCAAACTTCATTCATGCCATGCTTTCATTTAACCTAAGCATTGTTGCATTCTGGCACAGGGAATCTGAAAAATACCGGTGCAAATACCCATACTGATATCCGGTAATATAGGCCCACCACTGATTTTCTGGTTCTAGAGCTCTCCTGGATGAGCCAATTTGCCGGAGCATGGGGGTCACAGCCTTCGAGAGGAGTCCAATGGTCCCTGAACGGTCCACTTAGGCTGCCCATGGGCCGAGATACTGGCCCGCAAAATCAGCTATGGGAGCGAATCTCCCGGCTGGGCCGGAGTTCCAGAGCCTCGGGCCGCAGGAGGGGAAATTCAACCCACCCCCCCCCCCCCCCCCCCCCCCGACCGCCGCAGAAGTCCCGATGAGGTCAAGATCAGTCGCTTCACCCGGTGTAGGCACCACATTTTCGGGGGAAGGGATTTCAAGTGTGCTCTCGTAACATCTCAGAAGAACATGGATAAGTGACGTTTCTGGTCGGGACCCTTCTTCAGATTCAAGTCACCAGTCTGAAGAAAAGTCCAACCCAAAACTTTGCTTACCCACGTTCTCTGAGGATGCTACCTGACCAGCTGAGCAACTCCAGCACTATGTGTCTTCTTTTGTAAACCAGCACCTGTTGTTCCAGCATCAGCTCCATATAATGCCGTGAGGAGTGTTTTACTGTCATATGTCCCAAAACAGAACATTCTTACTTGCAGCAGCACAACAGATACTACTCTGTAAGACCCATAATAAACATGAAAATCTATCACCATATAACCATACAACCATATAACGATTACAGCACGGAAACAGGCCTTCTCGGCCCTTCCAGTCTGTGCCGACCATTTATTTTCCCCTAGTCCCATCTACCTACACTCAGACCATACCCCTGCATTCCCTTCCCGTCCATATACCTATCCACTTTACTTTTAAATGTTAAAATCGATCCAGCCTCCACCACTTCTGCTGGAAGATCATTCCACACAGCCACCACTCTCTGAGTAAAGAAGTTCCCCCTCATGTCACCCCTAAACTTCTGTCCCTTAATTCTCATGTCATGCCCGACTCCGATGACAATCCTTTGCAAATTCCTCACCTTAGAGAAAGAGGGTCTCATCCGGAAGTAATCATTGAATTGGAACTATGCATGGTTGCAGCACCGCTGCAGCATGCAGTCAGCCAGCCGCAGCCAAGGAGCTGCTCGTGGTGTCGCACGCACCCCAACAAGAGAAACAAGTGGACCGACTGCTCCTGGTCTACACCCAGCGAGGTTTGGGGATTGGTTCCCACTGGATCCACAGCCAGGTGGGTGAGGCAGCAGAGTACACTCGCCACTCGCGAGCTGCGTCGCACACAGCGAGCCCGAGGGGAAATGGAAGGGGAAGGCAAAGCAACGAGGAGTCACGATTTTATCACGTTCGTGGAACATCTTGGCCAAAGCAGAGTGTCGTTCACTTTGTGTTGCTCTGGCCTCCGGAAAAGATTGTGAAGGGACAAACAGTAATTAGGGTAATTTAGATGTGGCTATGTAACTGCATTAGTCAGCCTGCCGACTAGAACACTTTGTCGATTCAGTCATGAACGTTTAACACGTTGCATGGTCACTGTGTCGAAAAGCTAGAGGACACCAGAGAAAACAATTCTTAGAAACTATTTTAGGCGAGTCAGTAAAATGCCCAGAGCTAGGCACAAAGTGCTGGAGTATCTCAGTAGGTCAGGCAGCATCGCTGGAGAAAAAGGATGGGTGACGTTACAGGTCGGGACCCTTCTTCAGACAGTCTGAAGTCTTCAGTCGGAAGAAGGGCCCCAACCAGAAACATCGCCTATCGTGTTTCTCCAGAGATGCCGCCTGACCCATTGAGTTACTCCAGCACTTCATGTCCATCTTTGGCATAAACCAGCATCTGCAGTTCTTTGTTTCTACGTATCCGGAGCTGTCAGCTTTCTTAACTTCCAACCACGCTCAATGGCATCAGCCAGTGCGGTCTCATCCAAGTACCTGCTGGATCTTGCCCCACTTCTCTGACCTGGAATCTTTTACTCCATCTCTAAAGCTGTCATAGTCATACGGAATGGAAACAGGCCCTTTGGCCCGACTTGCCCATGCCGACCAACATGCCCCAGAGACACTAGTCCCACCTGGCTGCATTTGGCCCACATCCCTCTAAATCTACCTTACCCATGCACCTGTCCAAATGTTTATTAAGGTCACCCAGGACCTCTCCGCTTCCTTTGCAGTAACTATTTATTCAACTGGGGAGGGGAGTGTGTGTTGGATTTAATGTCCACCCATAATGGCCTAGGTTGAGGAGGGAGCAAGGAATCGAGAGATTGATAGGTCAGGACCACGTCTGCATAAGGGCGATGGGTTAGCCTCCCTGGAGGACCACAGTGAACCTAATAAATGTTCATAACAATCATAACAGCATTGATAAATGCTTTTTGTTTCTCATTTATTTAATAGTTGTTCAGCTGCCGGGGTGGGTTTCGGAAACAATCTCTCTGGATCTGTGGTCCTGCAGGGAATAATTGCAACAAATGAACCACCGTGCCACCCGACCGCCAAACCAGCTCCATGTTTCAGTCTTCATGTCTACTTGATGCAGGAAGGTGGCACAGTTTCAGACTTCAGAATGTCTGAAGAAGGATGCTGTTGCACCCGCTGAGTTTCTCCAGCATTTTTGTCTGAACTCAAACAGAGGTGAGGACTGTGAGGCAGCAGCCCGACTAGCGGCTCCACTGTGCCACCTTTCTGCATCAAGTAGACATGAACACTGAAACATGGAGCTGATTTTCCAGCATCTGCGGTTCCTTCTTGTTTGAATTTGCTCCTTCATGGGTCCCCTGGCTGCCCTTGTTTCTCCCCAATATCCCAAAGGCGTGCAGGTTGGCAGGTTCATTGGCTACTGTAAATTGCCCCCGGTGAACAGATGAATAGAAGCTTCTGGAAGGAATTAGTTTATTGTCACGTGTGCTGAGGTACAGTGGAAAGCTTTTGTTGCGTGCTAACCAGTCAGCGGAAGGACAATACATAGCTACAATCGAGCCGCCCGCAGTGTACAGATGCACGATAAAGGGTATAACGTTTTGTGCAAGTTAAAGTCCAATTAAAGATAGTCCGAGGGTCTACAATGGGGTAAATATTGCTCAGGACGACTCTCTGGTTGTTGGTAGGATGGTTCATTTTCACACTTCTACACAGTGAATTGAGGGGAATGTGGGGGAGAACAAAATAGGGCTAAGTGTAGCATCAGCACTGAACCTGAGTCTGCCAAACTGTCCACTGTTCAATGGAAGGGTATTTTGGAACCGTGATCAAAACTTTTAAGACTGTAATGAATAAGGTTAAGTCTGTATCTTGGGGAAAAATGCACTAAATTGAGGCAATGCAGATTACAAAATTATTAGTTAGGAGCTTGAGAGAGTAATTTGGGAGCAGATATTATAGAGTAAGTCCACGTCTGACGTGGGAGTCGTTTAAAGACCAGTTGATCATAGTTCAGGACTGACAAGTTCCAGTAAGGAAGAAGGATAAGGTCGCTGGGCTAAGGAAACCTTCGATGACCAAAGAGGTTCTAAATTTGGCCACAAAGTCAAAAGAAGTGAATATAAGGTTTGGAAAGATGAAATGACACGGGGCTGCTGAGGAATATAAAGCAAACTGGCAGGAACTCAAGCGGGCAATTAGAAGGGCCCAAGGTGACCATGAAATGCCAGTGGTGAGGCAGATGGTAAAAATAACCAAAGGCTTTTTACATGTACATACAAAAGAAAAGGGAAATCAAAGACAGGGTAAAAGCACTCCAGGATAATTGAAGGAATTTATGCTATGCATCTGAGAAAGCAGGCGAAGTACCAAACGAGTGTACAAAATCATGAGAGGACTAGATCGGCTAGACGTACAGATTCTCTTGCCCAGAGTAAGGGAATCAAGAACCAGAGGACATAGGTTTAAGATGAGGGTGGAAAGATTTAATAGGAACCTGAGGGGTAACTTTTTTACACAAAGGGAGGTGGGTGTATGGAATGAGCAGCCTAAGGAGGCAGATTAAGAAACATAAGATCATAAGCTGTAGGAGCAGAATTAGGCCATTCGGCCCATCAAGTCTACTCTGCCATTCAATCATGGCTGATCTATCTTTCCCTCCTAACCCCAATTCTCCTGCCTTCTCCCCATAACATTTAGACAAGTACATGGATAGGACAGGTTTAGAGCGAATTGGGCCAAATGCAAGCAGGTGGGTCTATTGTAGAGGGAGCATGTTGGCCAGTGAGGGGAAGTTGGGCCAGAGGGCCTGTTTCCCCACTCGAAGATTCCATGACTACTTTGCATCTGCATTCACTAGGGAGAAGGACGTGAAAGGACAGAGAGATCAGTGTGGGGGAGACGAATAAACTTGGGGAGTTTGAGATCAAGGAGGAGGTGGTGTCGAAGCTCTTGACGAGCAGCAAGATGGATAAGCCCCCTGACGGGATCTATCCGAGGTTATTGAGGGAGGCAAGAGAGGAGAGGAGGCAACGGGTCAGTCCATCCAATGCCAAGCCTAAATTATTGTTTAATTGTTGTGAGAAGAGGAACATAAAATAAAACGTCACCACCAAAATGAATTGCAAAATTGATACAGTGGCTAAAACTTCTGTAGAAGACTAATTGTGAAATATGACCCTGCCATGACCCATCATTTCCCAGATTAATATGTTGCTATTTAATTGTCTATGTACATTTTTTTAAATCCCATGGGTCAGCGAGTTTTAAAACTAAAGACGTTGCCTCAGGAATAATCCTGCTTAATGGATAACGTATGGAACTGTAAACCTTGAGAGCTGGCAGGCAGATCAGATGGATCTGATTTGAGCTGATTGCCATCTTTGCACCGGTCGTTCACCATCCGCAGGCTTCCGAGACTCATCGGCAGCAGCACAACCCCCAGGGTAACAATTTATAGACATAGAGGTTTCCAGCAGTGGCTAGTGTACGCACGCAACGCTCCTGTGTGACCCACCCAGGCCCATCCCGTCCACTCACCCTGCACTTGTCCGCCGGTGGCAATGATAAGAGAGTGCTGCTGTCCACCTCGCCCATGAGGAATTCCGACACACTGCCAAAGAGGAAATCATAGTTAGAGCGCTCGGCAAACCTCAACTCGTACATCTCCATTTACTTTCAAAAGCAAAATTCCCCTCTTGCACATTTTATTCTCACTCAGTTAAATTGAATTCTGAAAGACACAGTGGGGGGGGGGGGGGGGGGGGGCACAATGGCGCAGCTGGTAGAGCCGCTGCCTCTCAGAGCCAGAGACGCGGGTTCAATCCCGACCTTGGGTGCTGTCTGTGTGGAGTTTACACGTTCTCCCTGTGACCGCGTGGGTTTCCGTCTGGGTGCCCCGGTTTCCCCCCCCCCCCCCCCCCCACATCCCAAAGAGGTGTGGGTTTGTAGGTTAATAAGCCTCTGTAAACATTGTCCAAAATGGGTAGGGAGTGGATGTGCAAGTGGGATAATTGGCTGCTGTCAATTGCCTCTGGTGTGTGAGGAGTGGATGAAAAAGTGGGTTAACACAGAACTGGTGTGAAAGGGTGATCGATGGCCGGCATGGACTCGGTGGGGCAAAGATGTACCTCTAAAACTAAAACTAAAACATTTACTCCAAGGCTGACAGCATCGTTTCATGCAGAGTCATCAGGGAGCTACATCAGAGCAGCTCCTGCTGACTTGCCCCTGAATCCTCCCATTCTGCTGTGGTAGATGCTTCTTCACTCAGCTACTTCCTCTGAAAATGATGCCCGATGCCCAAAAACAATTTAAAAAAACATGCAGATGCTGGAAATCTGAAACAAAATAAAAACGGGAAATGCTACAAAAACTCAGCAGGTCAGGCAGCATCTGCGGAAAGAAAAACAATCAACATTTTCGGTCCACAACCCTTCATTAGGGAGTTCTTTAGGGCTTCTCAGCCTTAAAACGTTGACTGCTTTCTTTCCATAGATTGCAGATTTTTTCGTTTCAGATCTCCAGCATCAGCACTGTTAAAAAAAGTGATTTAAGCATCTTTTTTTAATGTTGCCCAAGTGAATAATCTTCCATTCCATAATTGTATTCAGTGCCTCACAATAAAACAGTCCAAAGTCAAGGGCAAAATGCAAGGGTTTAAGGACTCAAGGTGCTGGAGTAACTCAGTTTCTTGTTCCTACCTGCAAAGGTTTAATGCTACCAAAGCAAAATAATGCAATGCTGAAAATGTGAAATTCAATCATTCATTAACCTGAAATATTTCCCCTCACAGATGCTGGCTGACATGCTGGATGCTTCCAGCATTTTCCGTTCACTTGCTACGACAGCAGAGTCAATAGTAAGAGTATAATGGAACGGTCGAGTCGTAGGAGGAGAGTCTAGGAACAGAGGGCACAGCCTCAGAATAAAGGGACATTAGAAAGGAGATGAGAAGGAAACGACAACAATGCTGCAGCTTAGGTTCATGAGGTTAATTCCCGGGATGGCGGGACTGTCATATGATGAAAGAGTGACTGGGCTTGTATTCACTGGAATTTAGAAGGATGAGAGGGGATCTTATAGAAACATATTAAGGGATTGGACACGCTAGATGCAGGAAACATGTTCCAGATGTTCGGGGAGTCTAGAACCAGGGGCCACGGTTTAACAATAAGGGGTAGGCCATTTAGAACTGAGATGAGGAAAAACCTTTCCACACAGCGAGTTGTAAATTTGTGGAATTCTCTGCCTCAGAAGGCAGTGGAGGCCAATTCACTGGATGCATTCAAAAGAGAGTTTGACAGAGCTCTTAGGGCTAGCGGACTCAAGGGATTTGGGGAGAAGGCTGGAACGGGGTACTGATTGGGGATGATCAGCCATGAATGGCGGTGCTGGCTCGAAGGGCCGAGTGGCCTACTCCTGCACCTATTGTCTATGTATCTACTGTATGTGTCTTTGTGATGATAACACCCAATATATGTTGGACTGATCTGTCAAATAGCTTTGGCTCCTCTATTATTCGACCTAGTGTATTCTAATAATGGACAGTGATAGACTGTGCTCAAAGCACCTCCCATAGCCATTCTTAATGGCCCCATGGTTGTTGGCAGGTGATGCAGCTGCATGGATCATAACTCAACCTGGTCTGATCGTCAGGTTCCCACTATTGTCACCACCAGGGCATTTTCCTCAGGTGTTCATGTACAATGTACAACAGCTGCATTTCTGCACCATTTCCAAACACTTCAAGAGAGCGAGAACTCAGATCAAAAGCTGCACTCTTGTGGTGTCTTTTATATCTACATCAGAACCGCTCAGGAGCTTGGCATGTGACAATGTACCTTCGCTATCGGGCCACTAAAGCAGCCACCAATTTGCTCAGAGCAGCAAGGTGGACATACACAAGACACAAAGTTCTGGAGTAACTCAGTGGGTCAAGCAGCATCTCTGGAGAGCATGGATAGGCAATGTTTCAGGTCAACCCGAAATGTCACCTTTCCATGTTCTCCAGAGATGCTGCCTGACCCGCTGAGTTACTCCAGCACTTTGCATCTTCTTTAGAATGCCAGTTCCTCGTTTCAGCTAGGTGGACCTGATCAGATAATCTGTTTCAGTGACGCTTGCAGGGAGATAAATATTGATCAGGAGCCGGGAGTAGTTCCTCCACTCCTTCTCCAATGGAATAGAGTTTAAAGCATAATTTGATGACTTAACATTGGGAAAGTTGTTAGCAGAACTGAGGCTTCTGCTAAAGAAAGTTATTCGATTGAAGTGATCAAGTCAGAAAGGAAAGTAAACTTGGATTTGAGGTGTTCATGAACAAAGCACACTATTTTAGTTCAGAAACATAGAAACCTGCACTGCCATTCAATATGATCATGGCTGAGAAGATTGCTTTCCATGTAAAGTCCTTAAGCTACGCGAAGCTTTGTCAGCAGAGCCTATTGAAAATAATTTGATTGCCTACAAAAAAGGAATTAGATTAATTTAAAAGAACCATGTAGAAATAAGGAACTGCAGATGCTGGTTTACAAAACAAGACACAAAGCGCTAGTGTGACTCGTCAGCTCAGGCACAATCTCTGGAGAATGCAGATAGGTGCCGATTCGGGACATTTCTTCGAAGAAAGGTCCTGACCCAGAATATCACCTATCCATGTTCTCTGAAAAGAGCCACGTTCATTGCTATTGAGAAAGCGAGGATAAAGAGATTAAGTATTGAGTCAGGGTGGCTTGTTTCTGCGCTGAAACCTGTATGACTCAATCGCTTGCGTCAGAATCGGTTGTACTTCTTCATTATCAGTGGACACCTCGTTCAACAGCTCAGTATTTCAATGCAAATATTGTGATCCGTTCTCATCCCAATCTTTACACCAGAGAGGTACGATCCCAAGAGAGCTGGATATCTGGCTGTGTTTTTACATTGCGCACAGACTTGAACACCTCCCACATGCCGCATTGCAGCTCCTCAAGCCAGCACTTGATAACCTACCCACAAACTCCACTTCCTGCCTCCATGTCAGTCATTAGATCTTACCAGCCACTTCCTGCATCCAAATTGAAAACAAGAAGTGTGCATTTGAACAAAGAAAAATTGTGCTTTTAAAAAATGCACCGTGGACACGTTGGCAGCCGCTTACCTTTTGCAATAATGTCATCCCTCTCCCTGCAACCTTGCTGCAACATTATTTCCTATCCATCACTCTGGTGAGTTCTTAGCGCAAGGCCCAATGGCTCAAGAGCATGCAGCTTCATTGTGATCAGGCTGTTCCTGAAGGCGTCAGTAGGGTTAACCTCTCTAAAGACCTGCATCATATCCAATCTGCAGATGGACCTAATGCAAGCATCAATCTTGTCTGCTAAAATTAACCACACTTTGTCCTGAAGGCACTTCCTCTTGTTTACTTGCTCGCATCCGCTGCGACGGATTTTGCGAATGTTATTTAAACGTTGAGCATTATTTGACGTGGGTGAACCTGCTGCCGTGGGTTCAGATCTCGAGGGTAAAAATGCTTGGGTAGACTTAACAGCCAAAAGTGACGAATGCTGAGTTGGACCAAAGTGTCGGGTTGGACCAGTCCGACAGAGGGAAGAAACAGAACGGGGGAAAAAAAAACAGCAATCATGTCATCGAGAGAAAAACAAGGTGCTGGAGGAACTCAGCAGACCAGGCAGCGTCTGTGGAGGGAGGAGGACAGATGATGTTGTGGGTTGTGATGTTCTTCAGACTGGAACCACAGATGCTTCCTGACTCCCTTGTGTGTCTCCAGCACTTCTTGTTTTTTCTATTATCGGGCTACCCAGTCTCCTTTTTGTACTTTTTTAGTCTCACCTTACAGGCATCTGTATTACAGAGCAAGATGATATGGTCTGAAGAAGGTCTTGACCTGAAACGTCACCCATTCCTTCTCTCCAGAGATGTTGCCTGTCCCGCTGAGTTACTCTTGCATTTTGTGTCTATCTATGATGATATGGTCGTATATTCCACACACACAAGCTACTCTCTGGATAAAGAAGGTTCGATTCTTGGTTTTGTGTGCCTCCTTGCTTTCTACCCATTCCTGATACCACAATCTTACCTGTGGGTGCATAGCATCCAAGATAATGTCGGCAGTGCCCAATATGGAGGCACAAAATGTCCCAGCCACACGCCCCAGTTTAGTTGAGAGATACAGCACAGAAAGAGGCCCTTCGGCCCAGCGAGTCCGTGCCGACCAGCGATCCTCATACACTAGCACTATCCTACACACCAGGGACAATTTATAATCTTTATTGAAGTTAATTAACCTGCAAACCTGTACGTCAGTGAGATGTGGGAGGAAACCAGTGGACCAGGTGAAAACCCACGAGGTCATAGGGAGAACGTACAAAACTCCATACAGACAGCACCCGTAGCCAGGATTGAACTGGAGTTTCTGGCGCTGCAAGGCAGCAGCATTACCGCTGCGCCACCGTGCTGCCCCCACCACCATGCTGCCTTGCCCCAAAACACTCTGAGGCTATTATGCTGATGTGAGTCAGTCATGAGGCAGCTTTGCAAACTTAGGGTTTCAATAGTCAAGCATGAAAGACTGGTTTAATTTCTTGCGTCCCGACTCTGTGCTCTCCTTTTACCATACATGTTGTTGCTGCTAACGCTCCCTCTATCCAGACGAGTGACTGATATGCAGAAAGACAATACAAATGCTGCTATACACCAACAATAGACACAAAGTGCTGCAGCATCTCAGTAGCTCAGGCAACATCTCTGGAGAATAAGGATGGGTGACATTTCGAGTCGGGACCCTTCCACAGACCCAGTGTCTACCAACCGGGGGAGGGACTGAGATACTTACTTGCTGCTAAAGGCCACGGCCATTGTTTCAATTGCCTTCTCAAACTCCTTTTTATCATTTTCATTGTTGGATTCATAATGGAAGCCTGAAGGAAAAAGAAACAAATGTCTTAATAGGGGGCAAACCCTATGCAAAGCTCACACTAAATGCGATTTAAGAGGCAGACAGTATTAATTCATGGTGGCGTCACACACGTGGCCATGCAGTGGTGCCTTTGAAAATTAATTGCATTATCATTACATTCAAAGAAACTTTTCGCTCCAAACCTTTCATCAACAATTATGCTGCAGATCACAGAGTCGTCGAGCACAGAACAGAACAGACCCCTTGCTCCATCTAACAAAATACGTTAGCAAAATGAGAAAAAGACATGGATGAGCAGGGAATGGATGGACGTGGATCAAGTGCGGGCGCGGTGATTAGTTTAACTCGATCTCATGTTTGGGACAGACATTGTGGGCTGAAGGGTCTGTCCCTGGGCTGTTCTGTGATGTAAAATCTGAATCTAAAGCACTGAAAGGCTGTTTAGTTTCGTTTAGTTTAAAGATACGGTGCGGAAACAGGTGTTTGCCTCACAGATCAGTGAAGTAAAAGCCCGTGGGATGCAGGGAACGTTACAAGGCTGGATCCAAAACAGTGGTCCGTGGTAGGAATGGTTCTACTCCTGGAGTGGCCAAACAAGAGTTCTCTCTTTTAGAGTTCAGAGTTTAGAACTTAGAGATGCAGTGCGGAAACAGGCCCTTCGGCCCACCGAGTCTGCACCGACCAGCGATCCCCGCACACCAACACTATCCTACACACATTAGGGACAACCCACGCAGGTCTCGGGAGAACGTACAAAATCCGTACAGACAAGCACCCGTGGTCAGGATCGAACCCGGGTCTCCAGCCCGTAAGACAGTAGCACTACCACTATGCCGCCGTGCTCCCCTATGCTGCACTGTGTTGCGACTGTTACCCAGGGCAGGATTTCAATCCAACTCATGGGATTTAGAATACTTTTCTTTACTTTAGAGATACAGAGTGGAAGCGGGCCCTTCGGCCCATCGAGATGGTGCCGACCAGCAATCACCGTCCACACTCACACTATCCTACTAGATACACCAGGTACACTATCCTACATCTGAGAGAAACACCAGCTTCTGCATCTGTGACTAAAGACTTTGGCCAGAATATCCTTTATCCTTCATTTATCCTTCTCCTATTAATTTCATAACAGTTTTGGTTAAATGGTAACTGTTGGCAGTGAAGTTTTTCAGAAATGAGTTTGGATTCTTTGGGCTGGGTTGAAATGGCACAAATTCTGAAGCAGCTGAAGGGGGGAGGCTACAGCCACGAAGGCCATGACTAAGTGTGACCTCGTCTATTCCATTGGCATTCGCCTGCCTTCTCATCGTAACCTTTGATGCCCTTAATAAGCGACTTGCTATATTTTGTCTGCTCCACTGCAAAATCTCCTCAAAGAATGCCTCCTTTGAAGAAGTTCCCGTCCTCTCTCCAACAGGAGTTGTGTGTGACCCTCTCTCTCCCCTCCCCCACTGTGATTCCCACTGCTCTCCCGCTCTACGATCATGTTCTAACCCGGACTAACGCAGCCACGCGGTTCCTTAACACAAACCTACGTCACCATCTTGTGCCTCATGGCTTCCAGCTCCACTTCCAGGCCTCCCAGTTCGGCCAAACCGAATAACATTCAATACTCCGCTTCTTGCAACAGTTTGCCTCCCGAAAGTTTGCATTCTACACTCTCCGCCAACTTTCCCTCTCCCCCCACGCAATCAGTCTGAAGAAGGGTCTCAACTTGAAATGTCACCTATCCATGTTGTCCACAGATGCCTCTTGAGTTACTCCAGGGCTGTGTCCTTTTGTGTAAACCACTGGGGTGCTGATTACTGAAGAAGGGTCTCGACCCGAAACGTCGCCTATCTCCTTCGCTCCTTAGATGCTGCTGCACCCGCTGAGTTTCTCCAGCTTTTTGTGTAACCCGGGATGCTGATTACGTTGGCTTAACCCTTCTGAAGGCCGAGCACAACGGGTCCATTCCCCAGAGTACAAGGAAGGGACATAACGCCAGCCTGAGACATCCCGGCACAATCTCACAGTGTGTGACTCTTAAGGGCCTGTCCTACCAGCATCCGACTCCATGCGATGAGCGCGATCAAACTAGAAGCGGGGGGCCGCGCGGAGGTCGGGTGATCCGTGTACAGGGCCGTTCCCACCAGCATGTGCCCGCATGCGGCAAGCGCGACCAAACCGGCAGCGAGGGCCGCGCGGAGGTCGGGTGAGTGGCGCAACGCGGCGCAAAGTGAGGCGAACTTGGAGCGAAGTCTTAAAGGTAAGTTCGCCAGGACAGAGAGGGGCACACAGAGAGGGGCACACAGCACACACGCAGAGGGCCACGGAGCCACACACAGAGAGGGTCACGGAGGCACCTACAGAAAGGGTCACGGAGGCACAACGTCGAGACGGTGTTTAATGCGTAGAGGCGACAGCGAGCCGACAAGCCGTTGCCGCGCGGAATTTTTGAACAAGGCCAGTTTTTCGGAGCCCTGCGCGATGTCGGAACGAACTCCGCACAATTCCGCACGGCTCCAGCGATCGAAGTGGGACTGGCCCCGCGACGCCGGACGGCTCATGTGACCACGTTAGGTCGCACTCATCGCATAGAGTTGCATGCTGGTGGGACAGGCCCTTTACAGAGTTCAGAAGCCCAGCAATGTCAAAGTTCATGCCTGGGTGACACAGCAGAGCACCAGGTGAGGCTTCCCCCTCCCACTTCCAGTGACTCTGGTTCGATCCTGCCCACCGGTGCTGTTTATGTCCAGGTGGGTTCCCCTCATGCACTCCAGTTCACTCCCACATCATAGAGGCATCAGTTAGTCACTCGCATGTGCCAGCAGATGGTGGGGAATACAAGGATATTAATGGACATGAACGAGCATCAGTGCTGTGAGGCAGCAGCTGGTAGAGCACCAGAGTACTGGGTTCAACCCTGAGCTCGAGTGCTGTCTGTGTGGAGCTCGGGCAACAACTCCACCGCTGCGCCACCGTGCGGCCCTTCAGTTTTTGATAACCGGTTTCCTTGCTGTATCACTAGACTAAACTAAACACGCTCCTCTGCCTGTGGCAAGCAGTTAGAGTTCACCTTTTACTCAGTGGCATTTGAACTTCTGACCTCGGACATCTACAATCCACCTGTATTCTCCCCGAAGGCTGAGATGACAGGTGCTGAACAATGAAGATTCCCCTAATTAAATCTCCCCTTTAAGTAGGTGCGGCAGCTTGGAATCCCCCGGAGGTTACGTTGCGAATCCCAGGTTAATAGCAGCCGAGTGCCCCTTCAGTCGTACCTTTCACTTTGGAAATCAAAGTGCCCGCGGCTGTCAGCGTCTCCACGGTGTTCAGCAGTGGATATTTGTTGATGACCAGCCGCAGGATCCTCAGCACCTCCCCGAGACACTCGTGGGCCACTGGTCGCCGCGTCTCGGTTTTCTCTGGAAGGGAAAAGACAACGCAAAGTTAGCGATGAACGGCAAGAAAAATGGCTGCACAAGGAACTGCAGATGCTGGTTTACCACAAAATGACACAAAGTGCTGGAGTAACTCAGTGGGTCAGGCAGCAACCTCTGAAGAACATGGATGGGAGACGTCTTGAGTCGCGACCCTCCTTAGCTTATTTCACTTAGATTAAGCATGGAGACAGGCCCTTCTGCCTACCAAGTCCACACCAACCAACGATCACACATACAACAGTTCTATCCTACACACAAGGGACAATTTACAGAACCCAATTAGCCTACAAACCTGCACGTCTTTGCAATGTGAAAGGAAACCGGAGCACCCAGAGAAAACCCACGCGGTCATGAGGAGAACGTACAGACAGCACCTGTTGTCAGGATCAAACCTGGGTCTCTGGCGCTGTAAAAACATCAACTCTACTGCTGTACCATTGTGGCACCCCAGTGGGGAACTTAATAATAATTATAAATGGAAAGTTCTGGAAATGCTCAGAAGGTCAATCAGCAACTGTGGAGACACTAGAGACTGAACATGCAGGGGACTGGAGCAATAAACTCCAGTAAACTGAGCTGCTGGATAAACTCAGCGGTCAGGCAGCATCTGTCAAGGCAAAGGCAGTGTTGACATGTCAGGTTGAGTCATCTGTGGAGATTGTAACGGAGTTGACATATCAGGTTAATGCTAATTCTTGAGCTGAGCCAGCAAGCCAAATGATTAAATGTTTCTCTATCAATCAACACTGCCAGACCCTGCTGAATATCTCTGCATTTTCTGTTTCCTTTTCTATACAAATGCACGTTATTGTAACGCAGCAGGTGTTGATACCCCTTTTAAATGCGGGAAAACATGCCAACTCTTGTGTTTTCCAACAAATGGTTCACTTTTATTGCTTAAAAGGGGCGGGCACATTGCAGGCGGTGGAGTTGCATCTCCAACAATCCCAACCTCTCCACTCTAAACCCCACAGCTGAATTCCCTCATCCCAACCCGGGTTTGTTCCAGTAAATCTCTTCTCCGCCGTCTCCAGGACCTTCCCCTCCGCTCTCTCTGATGTTCTCCGATACTGCAGTCCCTGTTCCACTAACTACGGACAGTTCACTTTCATATTCCACCTGGGTCGGCTCCAGGTGTTGACACCAGTCGAAGAGGAAAGACCGGCAGTTATGTGGCATAATCACATCTTCCAGACTGCTCATGGCAATGTCTGCTACAGTGCAGGCCCTCTTAATGATCCCGACTGAAACTACGGTACCTCCCTGTCACTAACAATGCAGGCGAGAGTGGGCCTTCTCACAAAAACACCCTCCTGCAATAATTATACCTGTCTTGTTTCCAGAGACTGGTGCCTTCTTCCCTTGAGGTACTAATAAGAATTGCTTTGTATCTGTGGACTAGTTAGTAAGCGGTCTGATCCTTAATACAGTTACACAGGATTATTCGTTCACAGGGCATTCATTGTCCTACTCCTTCTGTCTCCCGGCTTTCTCACCCCACCAACCTGCCACCTCCCCCATTACAATCAATCTGAAGAAGAGTCCCGACATGGAACGTCACCTCTCCATGTTCCCCAGAGATGCTGCCTGCCCCGCTAAGTTACGCCAGCACATTGTGTCGTGTTTTTGTAAACCGACATCTGCAGTCCCTTGTATCCATCTATTATTCATTCACAGTTGCTTCTCAGGGGGGAAAAATCTTCTATTATTTTAATAGAATCTATTGGAGTTATTTCACTTGGAGTAGAAAATGCTGCGGAAGGAAACCGATTGAAGAATGCAAGATTGTGAGAGGGGTATCTATAATCAGAGGGTGTAGGTTTAAGATCAGGGGAAAAGATTCTGGGATGACGTGATGATTTTTCTCAAAGAAAGACACAATGTGCTGGGGTAACTCAGCAGGACAGGCAGAATCTCTGGAGAATATAGATAGGTGACGTTCCAGGTCAAAATCTGAAGAAGGGCCCCAACCAGTTTTTTCGATCTATCTTTTCACCTTCTATTCTTTTTTCTGTCTTGTTTTCTTTTTCTTTTCTTTTTTCATCTTCACGGTTTAGGTTAGAAGGATAAAAATGGAGCTGTACAATGATTGTATAGTTTCAGATGCCGAATGTATTATCTCTGTACAATTGCTACTAATAAAAATAAAATTTTAAAAAAAAAAAAAAAAATCTGAAAAAGGACCCCAACCAGCAAAGTCACCTGTCCATGTTCCCCAAAGATGCTGCCTGATCCACTGAGTTAAAGTGTTTGGCAACCGGGAGGTCACGTGGGCCAAGGCAGACTGAGCGAAGGTGTTCAGCGAAACAGTCACCCAATCTATGCTTGGTCTCACCGTTATATAAGAGTCCACATCTGGAACAGCGGATACAGTAGATGAGGGTGGGGGAGGTGCAAGTGAACCTCTGCCTAACCTGAAGGGACTGTCGGGGTCCCTGGACAGAGTCGAGGGAGCAGGTATAGGGTCAGGTGCTGCACCTACTGTGGTTGCAGGAGAAGGTACCTGGGGAGGGGGTGGTTTGGGTGGGAAGGGATGAGTTAACCAAGGGAGTTGCGGAGGGAACGGTCTCTGCAGAAAGCGGAAAGGAGTGGAGATGGGAAGATGTGACTAGTGGTCTAATCATTCTGGAAAATCTGTTCGACCAAATAATTAGATTTATCAAAGCAGAAAATAAACATTTCAGGCCAGCAAGCACGGAGTGCACTGAAGGTGTCTGTTTCTGTGCTGGATGGTGCGCTCACTGTGAGAATTTGCAGAAAGAAGTCACACCTGTTGGATGCAGACCGCTGGGTGCCAACAGTTTGCAATTATCGGTTATGTTCCCCATTCAGCTGCTAATAACATTGGGCAGGAATTTGCCTTCCAGGCGCTGCTTCAAGCTGCTATCCAACTGTTGTTACATTGAACTGTCTTTGGTCAATTTAACATAATTATCTTACACCTACTCCAACGTGAAACAATTCCGATCCTATGGCTACAACCCTGCTGTCATTAACATTTTAATCACGGGCCTCGGGTGAAATGAGTGGGTGTGTACCCAGCACAATCACCGTAATTCACATCCGAGTTTGGAGTTTCACAGAAGAAAAATAAATGTCACAAATGGCCAGTTCTTAGTTTGACGGAAGGAACTGCAGATGCTGGTTTAAACCAAAGATAAACACAAAATGCTGGAGTAATTCAGCGGGACATGCAGCATCTCGACCTGAAACGTCACCCATTCCTTCTCTGCAGAGATGCTGCCTGTCCCACTGAGTTACTCAAGGAGATTGTGTCCATTATCGGCAGTTCTTAGTTTGAGGGAAGGGTCTCGACCCGAAACGTTGCCCATTTCCTTCGCTCCACAGATGCTGCCTCACCCACTGAGTTTCTCCAGCATTTTTGTCTACCTTAGTTTGAGAGTGTTAGTTTAAATAATTATGTTCAACATTGATTGGGCAGCCCCAAATGTTCAGTAGTTGCAGGTGCTAAGCTGGTGGGTCTTGGAGGTGAAGTGTTTGAGGCAGCATTTGCAGAAATGAGTTTAGTTTATTGCCACGTGTACTGAGGGACAGTGAAACGTTTTTTTTAACATGCTAATCAGTCAGTGAAAGGACAATACATGATTACAATCGATCCATCCACTGTGCACAGGTACATGATGAAGGGAATAACGTAAATAATGTTTAGTACAAGATAAACCCAGTAAAGTCCGATCCAAGATAGGCTGAGGGTCTCCATTGAGGTAGATAGTAGTTCAGGACAGCTCTCTAGTTGTTGGTTGGATGGTGTAGTTGTGTGATAACAGTTGGGAGGCAACTGTCCCTGAATCTGGAGGTGTGCGTTTTCACACTTCTATACCTTTTGCCCGATGGGAGAGGAGAGAAGAGGGAGTGACCAGGGTGCGACTCGTCCTTGATTATGCTACTGGCCTTGCTGAGGCCAAAGATCCTAAGGCGGAGCAAGATAGACCACTCCTTCTAGATGCAATGGGCTGACGTGTAGTACGCAATGGAGCAGAACGTGGGACTTTTTTTCATCCATTTCAGTAACCCGACCCAGCCCGACCTGACCCGCAGTGTAATCAATGTTGCGGGGGAACATTTTGTGTTAATAAATTATAATTCTGAAAATGGGGAGAAGATTTTTATCAAATAGCGTTTATTTTTACGAGGATGTTTCCGTAACCGGCTTCCGTCTCCGCACTAGTATTTTTGCTCCGCTACGGGATCTTTGGTGCGGAGACAGAAGCTGGTTACGGAAATGGGGCTGAAAATTACCCATGAATCTGCCGATGACCCTACTATGTCTTTTTCGTCGTGTGGTCTATCTAGCTCGCTATAGGATCTTTGGCCGAGACTGCGTGAGATGTAAATGGAGACAATGGAAGGGAGGTTGGTTTGTGTGATGGTCTGGGCTGCATCCACAATTCTCTGCAATTTCTTGCGGTCTTGGATGGAGCTGTTCTCAAACCAAGCTGTGATGTCTCCCGGTAAAATACTTTCGACGGCACATGTCTACAGAACTGCATAGTTATCCCGTGTTTTTAACCGGTGAAGGTATTTTCCCGGAATTTCTTTGCACTTTGGACAAAACTCGGGGCCTTGGTTCCAAAAGTCTTACCGCTTTAACATTTGCCATGACTCGTGGTGGGAATCCTTCTTCTCAGCTTTCCTCCGGTGAGAATCCCGGCAGAAAAATGGAGTCAAGAGTGTTTTATTGTCATATGTCCCAAAACGGAACAATGAAATTCTTACTTGCAACATGTTGTACAAGGATTGAACCTGGGCCCCTGGTGCTGTAAGGCAGCAACTCTACCACTGTGCCACCCTAGTGCCCGTTCTAATATTTCTCAGAGCAGCTTTGAAATCGAGCTGCGCATTATTCCATGTGACTGAGCGATCGGGCTGTGGGTTGATATCTGATGTGTAATAAGGGTTTTGCTCCAGCACTGCACAAGGATGTTCGCCAACATCTTTGTTTATGGAGAGGAACTAGCCCCGATGCCATTCTGACTCTGGCGGCTGGGGCTGGAGGTGTGTAAAAGCAGCCTGGATCAGGACCATTAGTGTTCATCCACCACCCACCCTGCCCACGTACCTGGAACACTGGAGCATTTGCTGCTGTCCTCTCTTTGGAGATTGCCCACCTCATTGAAATTAGTCTGTGCACCTTGACCTGTGACTCCTCTTCGTAGCGGTTTTATTTCCCCATTTTATTTCCTCACATGTGATGAGGTCATAGCAGCAATGTGGGGCTGTTTCTATTGTTTAACAACTGAAACTCCGTCGAAAGGTCACAACTTACGACCTTTGTGAATACTGTAATGGGGCTGTTCCACTGTAATTCAAGAGTTCTCCCGAGTTTCCCCTGATTCAAACTCGGTGAATTATGGTAATAGCCGCTCGTAGGTACTCGGGGCTCTTGTGGACATTTTTCAAAATCTTGTTGAGTCTGCCCGAGCTTAACGTGTTTCCCGAGTACCTGCCGTTTGCGTTATGAGCCGATAAGAGACGTCCCGAGCTCCGACGTACCCGCTCTGTACATTCTACGTGCTTACCACGAGTTTGATTTTTTTTTAAACTCAGGAGAGCTTTTGACTGGATAGACTCGGCTTGTACTCGCTAGAACTCAGAAGATTGAGGGGGGATCTCATAGAAACTTACAAAATTCTTAAGAGGTTGGACAGGCTAGATGCAGGAAGATTGTTCCCGATGTTGGGGAAGTCCAGGACAAGGGGTCACAGTTTAAGGATAAGGGGGAAGTCTTTTAGTACCGAGATGAGAAAAACATTTTTCACATAGAGTGGTGAATCTCTGGAATTCTCTGCCACAGAAGGTAGTTGAGGCCGGTTCATTGGCTATATTTAAGAGGGAGTTAGATGTGGCCCTTGTGGCTAAAGGGATCAGGGGGTATGGAGAGAAGGCAGGTACAGGATACTGAGTTGGATGATCAGCCATGATCATATTGAATGGCGGTGCAGGCTCGAAGGGCCGAATGGCCTACTCCTGCAACTATTTTCTATGTTTCTATGAATTAGCTCGTACAGTGGGACAGGACCTTAACTCTCCCATCAGGCAGGAGGTACAGAAGTTTTAAAATGCATCCCTCCAGATTCAAGGATAGGCATGAGGGAGGAGCTGGCCAAGATCAATTGGAAAGTGACCCGAGCAGGAATGACGGTGGAACAGCAATGGCGGGCATTTCTGGGAACAATTCGAAAGATGCACGATGTCTTCATTCCAAAGAGGAAGAAAGATTCTAATGGGAGAATGAGACGACCGTGACTGACAATGGGAAGTCAAAGACGGCATAAAACTGAAAGAGGAGGCATATAACATTGCAAAGATAAGTGCAATGCTGGGGGATTGGGAAGCCTTTAAAAATCAACAGAAGGTGTAACTAAAAAGGCAATGAGGGGAGAAAAGATGAATCATGAAAGTAAGCTAGCCAATGATATAAAAGAGGATAACCAAAGTTTCTTAAGGTAAAGAGCAAGAAAGAGTGGACGTTGGATCGCTGGAAAATGACGCTGGAGAAGTGATAATGAGGAATAAAGAAATAGCAGAGGAATTGAACCCATCTTCAGACCTGATCCAAAACATCGTCTGTCCATTTCCCTCCACAGATGCTGCCTGCCTGACCCAATGAGTTCCTCCAGCACTTTTTTTTATTGCTCCAGATCCCAGCACCTGCAGTCCCTGTGTCCCCAGATTTGGCTGTCAGTCAACACTAGGCTTCTGTTCACCTGCGAACACCTTCAGCGAGTGATCCCGCTGTCAAGTGCTGTCATTTGTCAACGCTCTATCTGCGCAACGCAGCAAAACCATTCCAAAGCATTTACAAAAACACACAAGAGCAGTACAATGTTTTAAAAACTGCATTTGTACGATGCCTTTCGCAGATGCAGGAAGTCCCAAGGGAAAAGTTACTTTTGAAACTGCTGTAACTTCAGAAACGCAACAGCCAATTCCCAAACATGATCATGAAATAGGCAGCCAGATCATCTGTTTTAAGGTGGCTATTCAGTGGTATCTTGTTGGACTGGGCATTGGGATGAATTCCCCCAATATTGTATTGACTTGAATGCCTTTGGACAAATCATTGCTCACATCAGGTAGGTATTTTGAATGAATTGTTGAACAGGGGCAATCACCTTGAGTCATTGTGTAACAGATTCTCTTGGGCAGTTTAGAAGAAGAATGGAGGAGGATGAGGAGATTCTCTCTGACTCTCTGCCTATTATTTGTCTCTTAACCGAGGCAATTATAAAGAACCTGATTAATACACAAAAGGACGCAAAGTGCTGGAGTAAGTCAGCAGGTCAGGCAGCGTCTCTGGAGAACGGGGCCAGGTGATGTTTCGGGAGTCTGGTCCCGACCCGAAACGTCACCTCTCCATCGTCTCCAAAGATGCTGTTTCACCCGCTGAATTACTCCAGCAGTTTGTGCCCTTTTCATGTAACTGCAATCAATCTGTGCACAACACAGCTGCTGACGCTTCCCGCCTTACACCTGTGACTTCACTTCAAAATATTTGGAGCTTTCATTGACATACCAGATGTGTTCCTGCAGCCCCTTTCAGAACAAGCCTCTCGATGTTTTCCTCATTAACTACACTTCTGCACCGATATGTCCTCGAAAAATACAAAGTGATTCTCCAAAATACAACTCCAACTTCAATCCTTTAGCTCCAGCCAGCTGCACTAAAGCACTGACGTACCCCAGACCATCACGTAAACCAACCTCCCCTTCATTGACCCTATCTGTACTTAATGCTGGCTCAGCAAGGCCAGCAGCATAATCAAGGACAAGTTTCACCCTCAGGTAGAGAAGAATGAATTCGCACACCTCTAGTATCAGAGACAGTTTCTTCCCGGCTATTACCAGGCAACTGAACCATCCTCTCACCAACTATAGCGCAGTCCTGAGATGCCATCCACCTAATTGGAAATCTTTGGACTACCTTTAATCAAACCTTACTGACTTTATCTTGCACTAAACGTTACTCCCTTTATCCTGTATCTGTACACTGAGGACGGCTTGATAGTAATCATGCGCTGTTTTTTCGATGACTGGATAGCAGGCAATAAAAAAGCTTTTCGATGTACCTCGGTACCCGTGACAATAATAAACTAAACTAAACTAAAATGACAAGCCACGACCAGGATCGTAACCTATCCATGTTCTCCAGAGATGCTGCCTGACCCACTGAGTTACTCCTGTCCTGACTTTGTGTTCTTTTTTATACACTACCTGTCCGGAGTTCCTCGTTCTTCATTAAAGCAAGTTTGCTAATTCAATAAGCAACAATTACACGTTTTGAAATATCTAAAAATAACATTCCTTCCCTGAGTTCGAAAAAAAGTACTGCCGTTTTAACTTTACCAGGGGACTGACAGTCCTGTGAGTCCCCACAGAATTTGAAACTTCATGCACACATCATGGGCAGCAGCTCACCAGGAATGCATCCTGTGTTTAAGAGTTCTCTGCGAGGAAAGTGAGCGTGGGTCTTACCCAATGTAGCGTGGAGCCAAGAAGGTTGTTTCTCTTCTTCAGGGTCATTCAGTAATAAGTTAACCACGTCGCACAGGCACATCTTGACAAGAGCGAGCCGCTGCACGGCTGACGCACCAATCCTGGTCAATGCCACTGAGGCTGAGGAACCGAGACCGGGTCTGTGCAGGAATCTGGAGCCGCTGCTCTTTGTTCAAGGTTCACAGAACAGCCGAGGAGAGGTGAAGCTTTGCATGCTGGACTTGCCCGGAGCAACACCCTCTGCAGGCTAATGTGCTGGGAATAACGAGGACAGGAAGGAGATAACTGGCTCCTGGCTTCTTAAAAAAAGTTCACCTCATTAAAATGCAGGTGACAGGAAAGCAAAACAAGCAGCTGGAACTGAAGACGGACACAAAAGGCTGGAGTAGCTCAGTGGGTCAGGCAGCATCTCCGGAGAAAAGGAACAGGTGACGTTTCGGGTCGAGACCCTTCTTCAGGCTGTAACTAATACAGTACAAGGGTACTGCAGCTGATAAATCCGTAGTAATCTGCGTACGTTCAAACAACTTAGAAAGCAGCAGTAATATCTTTTAATTCTCTGCTGACCAAACTTCTGTTTCAACACACTTTCCAAAAATACAAGTGAGCACAATAGATTCTCCTAAATTCGCTTCATACCTCTCAACTTTAGCTCCAGCCATCAGCTTTACAACAAGTTTGCTCATTTAAGAAAAAGCAACAGTCAGAAACATTTGCTGCAGTTTCTATCCAGTGAGCTACATCCACTTATCACTGTCTTCAGGTTAAGCCTGCAAGGCTTGCAAGTAACTGCAATGGTCTTCCGGTATATCACAAAGATATACACAAAGTGCTGGAGTAACTCAGCGGGTCAGGCAGCTTCCCTGGAGAAAAAGGATGGGTAACGCTTCGGGTTGGGATCCTTCTTCAGACTGACGTTTCGGGTCGGGACCCTTCTTCAGACCCTTCGTCCAGTTTATCACCTTGTTTTGAAGTTTGGGGAAGAGTGCCGACCCAAAACAACGTCGCCTTACCATATCTTGCAGAGATGCTGCCAGACCCGCTGAATTACTCCAGTGATTTGTGTCTTTGCTTCAAAGTTCCGCCGTTTGGTTCCAAATGCCTCCATGACAGACTGGCTCCACCAAGATGCATTACAGAACGACACAGGAGATCCTTTTCCCCTGTGGCTATCAGAGTGTACAACTCCTCCCCATTCTGTCATGGGGTAGAATGACTCCACTCCCCCCCCCCCCCCAATCCTTTCCATCCATCACTTTGATTTCATGTTTCATGTAACTTGTGTTTTTATGACTGTTGCCAGACCAATATCCCTCCTGGGATAAATAAAGTTCTATCATGTTGTATCATATCGTATCGACCTCGCCCTTCTCTATCTCTTTCAGATAACCAAATCCACCATTTCTGGTTTTTAGATCACCCCTTCAGCTGCCTAGGATCGCTCACCTTAGTCAGGGTGGAGTTTGCCTCAGTGGGCTGGTACTGCACATCTCTGCTCAAGGCAATAAAAACATTTTATTCTCTCCCTACCTCAGCTTGTGGGAAAGCAGAACAACAAGCTTCCAAAGCAAAATGGGCGGCACGGTGGCGCAACGGGTAGAGTTGCTACTTTACAGGGCCAGAGACCCAGGTTCAATCCTGACTTAGGCTGCTGCCTATATGGAGTTTGTACGTTCTCCCCGTGACCTGCGTGGGTTTTCTCCAGGTGCTCCGATTTCTTCCCACACACCAAAGACGTACAGGTTTGTAGGCAAATTGGCTTGGTAAAAATGTAAATTGTCCCTAGTGTGTGTAGGATAGCGTTAGTGCGCGGGGATCGCTGGTCGGCGCGGACTCTGTGGGCCGAAGGGCCTGTTTCCGCGCTGTATCGCTCAACAATACAAAACAAAGCACAAAGTGATAGAGGAACTCAGCGGGCCAGGCAGCATTTGTCATGGATAGGCGACATTTCAGGCCATGAAACGTTGTCTGTCCATTTCACTTCACAAATGCTGCCTGACACACGGAGTTCCTCCAGCACTTTGTGTTTTGCTCAAGATTCCAACATCTGTTGCTCCTTGAGACTCCAATAGATGAGTTTATCTTGGCGCCATGTTCGACACAGACATTGTGGGCCGAAGGGCCTGCTCCAGTGCTGTACTGTTCATTGTTCTTTGTTCTATGTTTCCAAAGTGTCACCTCGTGAGTCCACATTCGTAGCCTCGGTTTGCTCATGTGTTGCGTTCAGGGATGCCAGACCACCAAGTTCGATGAGGTGCCAATCCTCAACAAATTCAACACTATGCACTTTGAACCATGTGGCCAGCACAGTGGCACAGCTTGTAGACCCACTGGCTCACAGTGCCAGAGACCCAGGTTCAATCCTGGCTGCAGGATCTTTCTGCGTGGAGTGCGCAAGCTCTCCTCCAGGTGTTCTGTTTTTCACAACGATGCGTGGGTTGGTCAGTCATTCAGAGCAAATAACTTAAATTAGCAGTGTGAACAAAATAACCTTCCTGGTAATAAATTCAAGTTACTTTTAACCCTGCCTAGATACTTGCGCACACAATCCTAAGCTGGCATCCTGGTATGGGACTGAGGCACTGGTGCACTGACGCACTCTGGCCTTTTATACCAGATATACAGAACTGAATTTCAGAGGCGTGAGTATTGAATGTTGCTGCGACTGTTCTGCTTATTTAGGGCAGTCATTGAGCCTGTGATTCTGGAAATCCTAACTAACAGGAGCTGGGCAACAACATATCCACTCGTTAGCCTGCTCAGCCCTTCAGCAAGATCACGGTCAATCCATCCTTCCGCCTCCATTTCTCCATAACCCTCGCGTACCTGGCAGTCTATTTGTGCAAAGTAAGGAGGCTGGTGCCCATTTAACTTGCTCAAACCTCAGGGGGGGAGGGGGGGAGGGAGGGTAGAGGCCTAGAAAAAATTAATACAAAGTACTTGAACTTTTGAACTTGCTCTTTATGAAAAGCCTCAGAGTAAAAAACAAGGATCTGGTTAACGCGCATTAATGCCGTGTTTTTTGTTATACTGTTTGAACCTATGTCAACTCTTGCTCACCCTATTGGCATGTTAACTCATCCATTCCGAGACAAACTCATTAACTGGCATTCAATTGCAAATCCATCCTGGCTCTTACATAAACACTTGCTTGTCCCGTTAGCTGGGAACACTTGCCCTTTAGCTTCATAAAGTTGTGTATGTGAAAGACGGGGTGCTAAGGTTTAGGTTTATGTTTATTATTATATACATGTACTGAGGTGCAGTGACAAGTGTTGTCTTGCATGCTATCCAATTGAATAAATAATTCCATAATGTAATAAGAAGGAACTGCAGATGCTGGTTTATACCAAAGATATACACAAAATGCTAGAGTAACTCCGCAGATCAGGCAGCATATCTGGAGAAAATGGATAGGTGAGGTTTCGTGTCAGCACCATTCTTCAGAGAATACTATACTCAAATGCAATCAAGCCAGACTCAAGTACCATAGGCAGGGCAATAGGAAAGATACAGAGAGCCGAATATAGTTCTCAGCACTGTAGTACAACAGGGAATTCCATAAATTCAAACTCTCTGGGTGAAAAGGTTTTTTCTCACCTCAGTCTTAAATGACCTCCGCTTTATTCTAAGACTGTGGCCCCTGGTTCTGGCCTCGCCCAACATTGGGAACATTTTTCCTGCATCTAGCTTGTCCAGTCCTTTTATAATTTTATATGTTTCTAAAAGATCCCCGCTCATCCTTCTAAACTCCAGTGATTACAAGCCTAGTCTTTTCAAATGCCATTTCCGACATTTCCCTACCATTCCTTGACCTCACCATCTCTATTGCAGGTGGTACACTCCTGACCGACATCCACTACAAACCAACTGACTCCCACAGCTACCTGGACTACTTTTCCTCCCACCCTGCTTCCTGTAAGGACTCCATCCCCTATTCCCAATTCCTCCATCTACGCCGCATCTGCTCCCAGGATGAGGTGTTCCACACCAGGTCATCACAAATGTCCTCATTCTTCAGAGAACGGGGATTCCCCTCCCCCACTATAGATGAGGCTCGCACCTGGGTCTCCTCCATACCTCGCAACACTGCCCTCTCTCCCCATTCCCCCTCTCACAACAAGGGCAGAGTCCCCCTGGTCTTCACCTTTCACCCCACCAGCCGGCACATACAACAGATAGTCCTCTGCCAGTTTCGCCACCTCCAACGTGACCCCTCCACTCGCCACATCTTCCCATCTCCCCCCCGTCTGCCTTCCGCAAAAACCGCTCCCAACGCAACTCCCTTGTCAATTCTTCCCTTCCCTCCCGCTCCACCCCTTCCCCGGGCACTTTCCCTTGCAACCGCAAGAGATGCTACACTTGTTCCTTCACCTCCCCCATCTACTCCTTTCAGAGACCCAAGCAGTCCTTCCAAGTCGGACAGAGGTTCACCTGCACCTCCTCCAACCTCATCTACTGCATCCGTTGCTCCAGATGCCAGCTGATCTATCGGTGAGATCAAGCGGAGGCTTGGCGATCGTTTCACCGAACACCTCCGCTCGGTCCGCAATAACCAACCCGACCTCCCGGTGGCTCAGCACTTCAACTCCCCCTCCCATTCCGTATCCGACCTCTCGGTCCTGGGCCTCCTCCACGGCCAGAGTGAGCAAAACCGCAAGTTGGAGGAACAGCACCTCATATTCCGCTTGGGGAGTCTGCATCCTCTGGGCTTAAACATTGAATTTTCTCAATTCTGTTAACCCTGGCTGCCTCCTCCCCTTCCCACCTCTCCCTCAGCCCTCGGGCCCTGGCATTCCTTCTCTCTCTATCTCTCCCCTACCCAAGTCGCACTAGCTTCTCATTTTCACACTACAAACAGCTTGCAATAGCCTGTTTCCTTTAACATCGATACTTTTTTGCATATCTTTCATTCATTGTTCTTTATCTCTCCACATCACCATCTATATCTGTCGTTTCCCTGATCCCTGAGGAAAGCATACCCTGACTATTTACTGTACACTTTATTAATAATGACCCTTTGGGGGAAAATATGGCAGCAGGAGTCATCTAATTATACAACAACCTGAAAGAACAGAAGATGTTTTAGTTTAAGATTTCATATGAAAGATAGGGAATGATACGATATAAGTTTATTTATCCCAGGAGGGAAGCTGATCTGCCATGATGTTACTGTTGGCATTACTGCACTACCTTGGTCCTGCAATGCTTGCACTTTGGGGTCAAGTCTATAGAGCGGAAATTGAAATCACAATTTACTGATGCACAGGCAAGGTATCAGTTACTGCCCAATGGTTTTACTCTCAGAAGATAAGACACTACATGCTGGAGCAACTCAGCGGGACAGGCCGCATCTCTGGAGAGAAGGAATGGGTGACGATTTGGGTCGAGAACCTTCTTCAGACCCTTATTGACCCGAAACGTCACCCATTCCTTCTCTGCAGAGATGCTGCCTGTCCAGCTGAGTTACCCCAGCATTTTGTGTCTCTTCGGTTTAAACCAGCATCTGCAGTTCCTTCCTACACGTTTTGCTCTCAGGTTCAGCTTGAGAAACAGAATAATCTTAGGGTAAAAGAAATGTCCAAAGTTCTGAACATTTCAAAGTGTCAAGTAGATCCGACGTGAAACTCTCCGCAGCTTCCTGTTATTCAGACTTCTCTCAAACCGCCTCAGAGGTTGTGGCCTCGTCACAAGCCCAGGGCCGGGGTTTCAAACAGTCGGTGAGTTTAAAGGGACAACAGACCCCCCCACAGTGGATACCCACTCCCCGTGGCATCGATGAATGCATCTCCCCACTCAGACAGGAACGGTGGCTCAGTTAACACCAGTTGTAGGCGCACGTGTAGAACCACAGTGGTCGAAAGTCAAGAGCAGACTGAAATAATAGCAGTGTTACCTTCAGTGAATGCAAACAACTAACACCACAGCCAGAGAGGACCAGAGAGACACTGGTGGGCCAGGAGCCAAGAGTGTTTAATTGTCACATGTCCCGACAATGGAACGTAAGTTCATAAAGTTCTTAAGACATAGGAGCACAATTAGGCCATTCAGCCCATCATGTCTACTCCGCCATTCAATCACGGCTGATTAATTTTTCCACCTCGACCCCATCCTCCTGCCTTCTCCCCATAAGCTTTGACACCCTCCCTATTCAAACCTATCAATCTCTGCATTAGGAATACCCAAGGTCTTGGCCTCCACAGCCATCTGTGGCAATGAATTCCACAGATTCACCACCTTCCGGCTAAAGAAATTCCTCCTCATCTCCATTTTGAAGGTACGTCCTTGACATTCGACAATGATATTCTTACTTGTAGCAGTACACAATGTAATATATAATAAATATAAATCCAATAAACTAGTACTCCCAATACTGGTGCACAAAAAAGCCCGTTAACTCCTCTGTGCAACTAAAGGCAGACCATAGTTCGCAGCTGTTTCAGAGCTTGATGGGTGTTGCGAAGGAGCTATTCTTGAACCAGATAGTCACAGTTTTCAGGCTCCTGTGCCTATTTCCAGATGGTAGGAGCAGAATGAGAATGTGGCCAGGGTGATGTGGGTCTTTCATGATACTGGCTGTCTTTTTGAGGCTGCGCTTGGAACAGATCTATTCGATGGTGGGGAGGTCAGTACCTCTGATGAAGTGGATGATTGCCCACAGGAAGATGTGAGAGAAAGCAAGCCAAAACCATCAGTTTCATCTGTGATGAAGGGTCCCAACTCGAAACATTGCCTATCCATGTTCTCCACAGATGCTGACTATCCCGCTGAGTTACTCCAGCATGTTTTTGTCTTTTCTTGGTAAATAAGTACCTGCAGTTCCTTGTTTCCACCTAAGCCAACCCCTGTATGTCCTATGGGTACATTGACCAGATTGGATGTTTCTCTGACCTAAGAGATGTTACATCTCATGTCTCTCATAATAGGCCATCAGATGTTTGCCAGGTACCCACCCAACTGGCTTTAGTTTGTGCAGCAGCATGTCTCCTGCCTCACGCAGGGTGTTACGTCTCTACGCCTCTGCTCCACCACCAACAGGTACTCCTAACGCTCTATCCCTCGCCCTCATTTCAGCCAGTCTGAGCTCACATCCGTGCTGCTCCTCCCGACTTACAGGCAGAGAATGCAGCATGAGGCATGAACAACCCTACAGTGGTCTAAGGAGGCTGAAGGTCTACTTCAGGACTGCATGGAGTCAGTGGACTGGAACAGGTTCAAGATCACGTCAACCAGAATGAATGAATATACCTCAATCTTCACTGGTTTCATCAAAAAATGTGTTCCAGTCCTCCACAGAATAAAATTGGCAAATCTCAATGACCAGCACATAGCACCTGCATAATAAAGTGTTTTGAAAGATTGGTTATGGCCCACATCTGTGCCAGTCCTGGGTTATCTACACTCTTTGCGATTTGCCATGAGGGAAAATAGGTCTATGTGAATGCCATCGTTCCTGAATAACATTCCGCTCTGGATCAGCTTGACAATACGAACACAATATGTCAGAATGCTATTCATTGACTACGGCTCAGCCTTCAACATCATAATAGGTACATGCGTACAAACCGGAAGAGGGGCTTGTGATAGGAATGCTGGTTCTTGCTCTCAGATGCCACTTGGACCATAACTAAATCTTCACATGGCAAAACTATAACTAAACCTAAACCTTCAGCAGATGGTTGAATTTCTGACTGAATACAAGAAACACAAATACCAGAAAGCTATCTTAAAATGAAAGGGTATTAGGTCCTACAAATCCCACGAGACAGAAGCAACATATTAAACTTCTTTGAACATAATTTTAACTGCAAAAATGCTTTCCCTTCAGGGACTCCTTTAATCTAGATTCTCGGAAAACTTTCTGAAGAAAGGCATTGTTTCTTTCCTCCCACACTCCAAAGATGTACAGGTTTGCAGGCAAATTGGCTTGATACAATTGTAAATTGTCCCTAGTGTTTGTGCAGGATAGTGTTAGTGTGCGTGGATTGGAGATACAGCGTGAAAACAGGCCGATCCAGTCTACGCCTTACCTCTAAACTAAACTAAACTCGGAAGCTGATGTATAATGTTGTATCTTGTGCGAGACAAATCAGTTCTTGAGCACCACGCTCTTGCCCGGGCACCAAGCCAAGTTTGTGCTGCAAAGAAGCCCCACAGAAGGCAAAATAACAACTAGTCCCAGGAAGAGATTTTTTTTTAAACTGGGGGTCTTTGACATTAGAAGGAGCTAAATCAGTCGTGTTCAGAAACTCATGGGAAGCCTTTGCACTTGATCTGGAGTCTGGGATTAGGGAACGAACTGGGTCACTGCCAACTCTCCAGAACCCCGATCTGAGGGGTCAAGAATGAGTTGTGCATTGAAGTTCCTCATGTGTTTCTATGATTAAACAACATCATTTCTCTATAGACACGAAATGCTGGAGTAACAGCGGCCCAGGCAGTATCTCTGGAGAGAAGGAATGGATGACATTTTGGGTCGAGACCCTTCTTCAGACTGAAAGTCACGGGAAAGGGAAACAAGAGATATAGACGATGATGTAGAGAGATATAGAACAAATGAATGGGGAAAAAAAGTAACAAAGATAAAGGAAACAGGCCATTGTTAGCTGTGGCCAGGTGAGAACAGAAGCTGGTGTGACTTGGGTAGGGCAGGGATGGAGCGAGAGGGAATGCAGGGGTTACTTGAAGTTAGAGAAATCAATATTCCTACTGAAGATAAACACAAAATGCTGGAGTAACTCAGCGGAACAGAGAGCATCTCTGGAGAGAAGGAATGGGTGACGTTTTGGGTCGAGACCCTCAGACTGAGAATCAGGGGAGGGGGAAGATACAGAGATAAGGAAGCGTAAGGTGTGAGACCGAGACAACAAAGGGGGTGGAGATCAAGGAGAATGCAGAATTGATCATTGTTAGCTAGGAGAAGGTAACAACAAAACAAACTTAGATAGATGTAATTGGGGACAGTCAGACTGGTTGTACAACTAGGAAGGGGTGGGATGGAAAGAGAGGGAAAGCAAGGGCTACTTGAAGTTAGAGAAGTCAATATTCATACCGGTGGGGTGTTAGGTGACCAAGATGAGTATGAGATGCTGTTCCTCCAATTTGTGCTGGGCCTCACTCTGACAATGGAGGAGGCCTAGGACAGAAAGATCAGTGTGGGAATGGGAGGGGGACTTCAAATGTTTAGCAACCGGGAGATCAGGTAGGTTTAGACGGACCGAGCAGAGGTGTTCAGCGAAACGACCGCCGAGCCTGGTCAATATTCATACCCCTGGGTTTTAAGCTGCCCAAGCGAACTATGAGGTGCTGTTCCTCCAATTTGCGTTTAGCCTCACTCTGACAATGGAGGAGGCCGAGGACAGAAAGGCCAGCGTGGGAATGGGAGGGGAATTAAAGTGTTTCGCAACTGTATTTCTGGTTAAACTTAGATTTTTTTAAATGTGCCAATATTTACAGCTGTGGCAGAAACAACCTTATCTTCATTCACGACGTACTTTGTTAACAGGATGAATCCTTGACATCCACCTTGCTCCCACTTTTTCTTCCTGCCACATCCCCCACTTGATCTGGATTTCAAAACACGTCATCCCCACAAGAGGGCACCAGATAGCCAGGAACCACCCTCCATTGCAGTCAAACCACACAGATCACCTGAGATATTTTTTTTGTAGAAACAAGGAACAAAGAACCAGAGATGCTTTGACAGTTGCTTTCATCCTAGAAGGTGCTTTCTTTAATCATTTGGGGCAGTATGACAAACCACATTTACTTTTCCAACAAAACGTTTGGAGACCTAAACTTAAATACACACGCTGGTATAATTAGGCCGATGCATCCTAATCATTTATATCAGAATTAAATTACCATATGAGTTCAGATCTAAGAAAATGTATACATTTTAGGAATTTAATAAAGAGGACATTGAAACTTAACTGGATATTAATGTGAAATATTTAACATATTTGTGAGAAATGTGTGGCAGATGCAGTATAATATAGATAAATGTGAGGTTATCCACTTTGGCGGCAAAAACAAGGGGGCAGATTATTATCTCAATGAGGTTAGGTTAGGTTGGGTAAGGGGGAGGTGCAGCGAGACCTTGGCGTCCTTGTACACCAGTCACTGAAAGTTGGCTTACAGGTACAGCAGGCAGTGAAGAAAGCTAATGGAATGTTGGCCTTCATAACAAGAGGATTTCAGTATAGGAGTAACAAAGTTCTTCTGCAGTTGTATCGGGCTCTGGTGAGACCACATCTGGAGTATTGTGTACAGTTTTGGTCTCCTACTTTGAGGAAAGACATCCTTGTGATTGAGGCAGTGCAGCGTAGGTTCATGAGATTGATCCCTGGGATGGCGGGACTGTCATATGAGGAAAGATTGAAAAGACTAGGCTAGTATTCACTAGAGTTTAGAAGGATGTGAGGTGATCTTATAGAAACATATAAAATTATAAAAGGACTGGACAAGCTGGGAAAAATGTTCCCAATGTGGGGCGAGTCTGGAACCAGGGGCCACAGTCTTAGAATAAAGGGGAGGTCATTTAAGACTGAGGTGAGAAAAAAAATTTTCACCCAGAGAGTTGTGAATTTATGGAATTCCCTGCCACAGAGGGCAGTGGAGGCCAAGTCACTGGATGGATTTAAGGGAGAGTTAGATAGAGCTCTAGGGGCTAGTGGAGTCAAGAGATATGGGGAGAAGGCAGGCACGGGTTATTGATAGAGGACGATCAGCCATGATCACAATGAATGGCGGTGCTGGCTCGAAGGGCCAAATGGCCTCCTCCTGCAACTATTTTCTATGTTTCTATGTTTCTAAATGTGTTGATATTTTAATGGACCATTGAATTCTGAGCAAAATCTATGGCTGGGCATTTCCTGATGGCAACTGCCTGCACAGCTCATAGCCGCCGTGCTATTGCCACACTGGCTAATGGCAAGCACGTTGGGAAGGTGCAGACCGTGGGCTCAATCCTGACCACCGGCACTGTTTGTGTACAGTTTACATGTTCTCTCTGTGACACCATAGTTTTCCCCCAGGTGCTCAGGTTTCCTCCCACATCCCAAAGACGTGCAGGTTTGTAGGTTAATTGAGTGATAGAGTGATACAGTGTGGAAACAGGCCCTTTGGCCACACCAGCCAACATGTCCCAGCTACCCTAGTCCCACCTGCCTGCGCTTGGTCCATATCCCTCCAAGCCTGTCCTATCCATGTACCTGTCTAACTGTTTCATACACCCACCACCCTTTGTGTGAAAAAGTTACCCCTCAGATTCCAATTAAATATTTTCCCCTTCACCTTGAACCTGTGTCCCCTGGTCTAAGATTCCCATACGCTGGGCAAGGGACTCTGTGCATCAATTGGCTTCTGTAATATTGTCCCTATGTGTGTAGGATAGAACTAGTGTACGAGGTGATCGCATAGACCTGATGGGCCAAAGGGCCTGTTTCCACGCTGTATCTCTGAACTAAACTAAACTAATCTGTGCGGAGGGACACACATGGTGGCTCTACTTGTGACGGAACTTCATGTGTTTCCTGAACATGTGAAGTTCATGGGTTTTGAAGACTGAGGTAACTCAATGGGTGACCCCATTGCCCAGACGGGGTTGGGTCTGACACGTCTCCAGACTTGCCAACGTTCTAGTGAAGCCTCCTTCTGTGTGAGCACAACAACACTGTGATTACATAATGACCCAGTGACAGACTCCAAACTCATGATCATCAGATGGGCTCCCCCTGCCTGTAGAATGACAGCCTAATGATTAGTCACATTCACTCTGGATTATATTTAGTGCAGAATTAGCTGACTACACCCATTAACAAGCTACTCTGTGGCCTCCCCCAACCCCCAGTCTAAAATAATCAGATTCATATACAAGCAGGAATAGAGCAAAGTTGGAACAAGAATATAAAATATTCATATGAGAAATTTCAGAGTTGCAAAATATAACTCAATGAGTCAAATGCAAGAGGAAAGTGTACTGTAAATGGCGGGGCCTTTACAAGCACTGGTGTACAGAAGGATCTTGGGGTGCAAGTCCATAGCTCCCTGAAAGGGACAACACAAGTCGGCAGAGTGGAAAAAAAATGCTTATGGTATACTTGCCTTTGCCGATTGAGATGTTTAGTATAGGCACGATAATAATGGTTTCAAGGCTACTCGTCACTTAATGGTATAACGGCTAAATATTTCAATGATGAACATCTGAACTATGTCGAGATAAGACCCAACTTCACAACTTTGAGTGTGATAAGTTGCGGGTAAGTTTAATCACTGAGGCAATGAATCCCATCCTCCCAACCGTTTTCACCACTCCCACTCCAGTAAAGGAGGTACAATAGATTCCCTCTCTACAAAGTGCTGGAGTAATTCAACGGGTCAGGCAGCATCCATGGAGGGAAATGGACTGGCGATGATTCGGGTCTTCTCTCCTTACCTGACCCCTTTTGGTCTCCTTTTCACCTCTAGCCTTTGTCAAATGCTCCTCCCATTGGCCAATCAAAGTCCCCTCACCTGTATCCACCTATCACTTGCCAGGTTTTGTCCTGCCCTTGCCTCTCATTTCCGCTTTAACCCCCCCCCCCCCCCCCTACAACAATCAGTCTGAAGAAGGATCCCAACCCAAAACATTGCCTATCCATTCCCTCCACTGAAGCTGCATGGCCTGCTGAATTCCCAAGCTCGATATTCCATCATCTGCAATTCCTTGTGTCTCCGTTCATCCTATCTCTTCCTCTTCTTATTTCACAAATCAAACATGCATGAAAAGCTTTTTGCTGCACTCTATCCAGTCAGCGAAAAGACTACACACGAATACAATCAAGCCGTCCACAGTGTACAGTTACAGGATAAAGAGAATAACATTTAGTGCAAGATAAAGGCCCGTAAAGTCCAATTAAAGATAGTCCAACGGTCTCCAATGAGGTAGATGGGAGGTCAGAACCACACTCTAGTTGGTGAAGGGATGGTTCAGTTGCCTGAAGAAACTGTCCCTGAATCTGGAGGTATGCGTTTTCAAACTTCTGTACCTCTTGCCTGATGGGAGAGGGGAGTAGAGGGAGTGACCCGGGGTGAAACTGGTCCTTGATTATGCTGGTGGTCTTGCCAAGAAAGGCAGCATGAAGTGTAGATAGAATCAATTGGGGGGAGGTTTGTTTGAATGAAGTTGTGGGCTACGTCCACAACTCTCTGCAGTTTCTTGTTGTCTTGGATGGAGTTGTCCCCAAAGCCATGTTGCGATGCATCACGATCAAATGCATCCGTAGAAGTTGGTGACGGTTGTTGGGGACATGCCGAAGTTTTTACGCCTTCTAAGGAAGTAGAGGGATTTTGGCCATTGCTTTGATGTGGCTGATCCAAGACAAATTGCTGGTGATATTTATACCTAAGAACTTGAAGCTTTCAACTATCCCTACTTCGGCCCAAAGTAGAGATTCTACTAAGGTCTAGCAGCTGATTTGACCATGTTACTTATGCCTGCTTCCTTTTAATACCATGCCATGGAATAAAGATTCTGTATACTCTATGTCTGTCTCTTTAAACTGTTTAAACATCTATCAAGTCACCCCAGGCATCCTTCACTCAGGCCCAGTCTATCCAGCCACTCCCCATAACTAACCTTCTGCAGCCCATGCAACATCCTGGTGAATCTCCTCTGCATTCCATGCAGCACAATGACTTCCTTCCTAGTAAAACACAATCTGCTGGAGGAATTCAGCAGGTCGAGATCATCTGTCGGGGGAGGGAAGGAAGGGTCAGCGTTCTGCTTCGAAACCCTGCGTCACAGCCAAAGGTCCTATAGCGGAGCATATAGGATCTTTGGTCACAGCTATGTGTGGAATCGAGAGTCAATGAATCCAATCTGTCATTTGTGATTGGACAGACAGGGGTCCCTGGCAAGCTTCCTCTGCTGTTCTAGGTAAGGTACTGTGGAAGCGGGTTGGCTGGTCACACAACATAGGCATGTGGACGACAAAGGGCTACAGTAGAAAGGGGAAGCTGTGAAGAAATCAGGTTCCGCAAACGGGAAGGAAATTAGATGAAAATGACACAAATAATATTGAGAATAGCGTGGATAGGACAGGTTTGGAGGGATATGGGCCATATGCAGGCAGGTGGGACACGTGTAAATGGGACATGTTGGTGGGTGTGGGCAAGTCGGGCCGAAGTTTTGTCCTCCCGAAATTTTATCAACATGTGCAGTGTCCCACAAGAGGAAAAAATCACTCGACCATGTTTATAGTAACATTAAACAAGGGTACAAAGCATCACCTCTCCCCCATCTGGGCCAGTCTGACCACATCTCCTTGTTTTTAACTCTAGCATACAGACCTCTTGTCAACACGGTCAAACCAGCTGCTGGAGACATACAAGTGTGGCCTGAGGGAGCTTCTGAGCAACTACAGGACTGCTTTGACCGCACTGACTGGGACTTTGTGAGGATGAGGACGTTGACACCTACACTGCCACTGCACTGTTTTACATAAAAAGCTGTGTAGACAGTGTCACTATCACAAAAAACATCCGTGTCTTTCCCAATAACAAACCATGGATCGCCAAAGACGTCCAACTCCTGCTAAAAGCCCGCAACATGGCATTCCGGTCCGGCAATACAGAGCTGTATACCAAAGCAGCCAGCCTACAAGCGAAGGATTGAGAGGCACTTCGACAACTCACACCCCCGTCGTGTACGGCAAGGTACACGGCACATCACCAACCCGTCCACCAGCAGCAGTGTCTCACTGGTGGAGCAGCTCCAGCACTTCTTTGGCCACCGTGAGGTGGAGGGAACAGATACAGTCATGCTCACTACTCCAGCTCCAGTTTCCAACAGCCCGACACTCATCATACACACTGCGGATGTCACACGCACACTCCGTAATGTCAACATAGGGAAAGCAGCTGGTCCGGACAGAGTTCCAGGATGGGTTCTCAGAGACTGCGCTGCTGAGTTAGCTGATGTGTTCACTAACATTTTCAACCTATCCCTGGCACAGTGCATGGTCCCCACATGCTTAAAACATCTACAATAGTGCCAGTTCAGAAACAGACAGCCAGAACCTGCCTCAACGACTACAGGCCGGTCGCACTAACACCAATAATCATGAAGTGCCTGGAGAGACTGGTCCTTAAGCACATCAAGGCTGCTCTCCCACCCCCCTGGATCCACACCAGTCTGCATACAGAGCCAACAGATCAACAGATGATGCCATTGCCACTGCCCTCCATACTGTATTACTCCATCTAGAACAACGGGACCATACGCACGGCTGCTGTTTGTTGATTACAGCTCTGCATTTAATTCATTCATACCCAGCAGACTGGTCTCCAAGCTGTCCAACCTCGGCTTCGAACACAACATCTGCCTTTGAAACATCCATGCCTATCCATGTTCTCCACATATGCTGCCTGACCCGCTGAGTTACCCCTAATAAAGGACTTCCTAACAGACCGGCCGCAGTCAGTCAAGATGGGACTCCACCACTCCCTAACTCTGTCACTCAGCACAGGAGCTCCACATGGCTGTGTGCTGAGCCCCCTCCTCTACACCCTCTATACCTATGACTGTATACCGACCCACAGCACAAACACAATCATTAAATTTGCAGATGACACGACAGTGGTGGGGGTGATCACTGAGGGCGATGAGTCAGTTTTACAGGGAGGAGGTACAGAGGCTAATAGGCTGGTGCTCAGAAAACAACTCGCCACTCAACACCAAAAAAACAAGAGCTCATCGTCGACTTCAGGAAGAAGCAGAGTGACCATCGCCCACTGCACATCGACAGAAAGAGTGGATAGAGTCTCCAGTTTCAGGTTCCTGGGCACCCACATCTCAGAAGATTTCACGTGGCCAACCACCATAAACTCTCTGGTTAAGAAGGCACAAGAACGGCTTCACTTCCTAAGAACACTCAGGTAAGTCAACTTGCCACAACAGCTGCTTCTACCACTACTCCATTGAGAGTGTCCTGACACATGGTCTCCAGGTGTGGTACAGCAACAGTTCTGCGCCTGTCAAGAAGGCTCTGCAGAGAGTCACCAACACAGCCCAGAAGATCACCAACACACACCTGCCTGCCCTGGAAGACATCTATAGCTCCTGTTGCCTGCAGAAGGCATCCTGCACCCTAAAGGACCCATCTCACCCCGCCCATCACTTGTTTGCCCTTCTGCCTTCAGGAAAGCGATACAGGTCCATCGAAGCGCACACCACAAGACTAACAAACAGTTTCCACCCGAAGGCCATCAACTCACTGAACTCTGCACTGAAAGCACACACACCCCATAGTCAATATTTATACTGTACAATACCTACCTTGTGCAATACTGATATATTTATTTATAATATTTATTTTTATAATACTATTCTATGCAATATCTTATATTCTGACAATGACCTTCTGAGTGCAATATCTGATATTCTGGTAAGGGTGCATACGTAGGCATAATGTGTATGCGTGTGTGAATCTGTGTGTATGTGTTACAGTATGTGCACTTGAGTGTATGAACAATTTTTATTTTTTCACTTATTTTATTGTCATTTTTTATCGTACATTTGAGCTCTGCTCAGGCAGAATTTCATTGTAGGCACCACTAAAATGACAGTAAAGTAACAACGTAAAGTTGGGCTGAAGGGCCTGTTTCCACGCTCTCTGACTCCACGACTATGACTCTACAACTCTGAATTGTTCTGAAAGTAGCACAAAGATTTTACATCAATCTTCGAAGGAATTCAAATATTGCTTTCAAACAAACACAGTGCGTCATTAAAAGAGTAAACCACCAATTCCGCTTTACAAGTTATCTGCCACACAGAGAGGGAACATTTCAAACATTCCTCAATCTATCCTCTATAATTGGGGAATTCCAATCCTATTTTTCCAGTGTTACTGGGGGAAAAGATACCTAAGGAATGGGTTTATACGATTACTTTTGCCTTTTTATACACAATTAGAATATCTTGCAATTGGTAGGAATTGAAGGCCATGTTAGAGCATTCAGAGACCTCGCACAACTTCACCACTCCTCTAACCTCGATGAGTAGTCTAGTATTGTGGTCACCTCATCCTTCCCCAGGCACTTCCTCTATCGTGGCCCCCACAATGGCGCTCATACTCAGAAAAAGCATCTCCCCCCATCTCACCCGACCTAGTTTGAGCTCTAAGAATATTGATAAATTAATTTATTGTAAGACTCAGCCTGGAAACAGGCCTTTCGGCCTAGCGAGTCCATAGCAACCATCGATCATTGGTTCACACTAGTTCTATGTAATCCCACTTTCACATTTGCTCTCCACATGCTTGGGGCCAATTCATACGGGACAATTAACCTACAAACCCCAGTGTCTTTAGGACGTGGGGGGAAACCGGAGCACCTGGAGGAAACCCATGTGGTCACAGGGAAAAGTGCAAACTCCACTCAGACAGCAACCCGAGGTGAAGTTTGACCCATGAATTTCTGGTTTGATTTAGTTTAGTTTAGTTTAGTTTAGTTTAGAGATGCAGTGCAGAAACAAACAGGTGCTTCGTACACTAACACTATCCTACACACTAGGGACAATTTACAATTTTACCGAAGCCAATTAACCTACAAACCTGTACGCCTTTGGATTGCGGGAGGAAACCGGAGTACCCGGAGAAAACCTACGCGGTCACAGGGAGAACATACAAACTCCAGGCAGACAGCACCCATAGTCCGGATCAAACCTGGGACTCTATTGGAAACAATACTGCTGCACCAGTGTGCCACCCTATTAAACTACTTGCTCAATTGTGATTGAATCTCCTGTTCCTTTGGCTGAAAGGGTTTTCATATTCACCTGAGACAGTAGCCTCACACTGGAGACCCACTTTCATTTGTAAAGGGGAACAGTGGGCCTCCTCCATTGTCTGAGAGAAGCCCAGCACAAATTGGAGGAACAGCACCTCATATTTCTCTTGAGCAGCTTACAACCAAGCAGTATGAGTATTGATTTCGCTAACTTCAAATAACCCTTGCTTTCGCTCTCTTTTCACCGCTCCCCCTTCCCACTTCTCCAACCAGTCTGACTGTCCCCAATTACATTAATCTCTGTTCATTCTGTTGTTACCTTCTCCTGGCCAACAATGATCTATGCTCCATTTTCCTTGATCTCCACCTGTGATGTCTCGTTCTCACATCTTACACTTCCTCTGTATCATCCCCTCCACTGGCTCTCAGTCTGAAGAAGGGTCTCGACCCGAAACCTCACCCATTCCTTTTCTCCAGCGACGATGCCTGTCCCGCTGAGTTACTCCAGCATTTTGAGCCTATTTTCAGGTCCTACTTGAGTCGGCTGACCCCCCAAATCTCTTGGGCCAGAATGGAATCGACATCATTTAGTGTTACATGACGGGGCCAACATTGGGACAAGTACAGAGCAGGCAATAATCACTCAGTCAATAATACATCTCAGCAGGGTTTAGCATTTGCATATAAATGAAGAAACTGCAGATGTTGGTTTAAACCGAAGATAGGGCGGCACGGTGGCGCAACGGTAGAGTCGCTGCCTTACAGCGAATGCAGCGCTGGAGACCCGGGTTCAAACCCGACTATGGGTACTGTCTGTATGGAGTTTGGACTTTCTCCCCGTGACCTGCGTGGGGTTTCTCTGAGATCTTCGGTTTCTTCCCACACTCCAAAGACGTACAGGTATGTAGGTTAATTGGCTTTGTAAACATTTTTAAAAATGTCCCTAGCGGGTATAGGATAGCGTTAATGTGAGGGGATTAAACTAAACTAATAGACACAAAATGCTGAAGTAACTCAAAGGGACAGGCAGCATCTCTGGAGAGAAGGAATTCAACACTAGCATCACCTGTATCCCTCTCCTCTGAACCCAGAGAAAATGCCTTGGCTCTCAGCCACCCTCCCGATAATGACAGTCTCAGAAGGGTTTGCACTGTAAACAGTCGTTGTGGAATATGTCAAAGATTCCCGGAATAATGTTGGTGCAGCACAACACGTGGCGGTCCGCAGGAAATTCCACCCACTTGGAATACTTTGACGTTGGAGCTGGCATTAGGAAAAACTTCCTCAGGGAACGCTGGGCCGTTGAGACAATGATACATGTCACAGCAGGTTGCCAGCTATTGTTTCCCTGTCTGTTATCATTCACAAAAGGAGGAAATAATATTCCCAGATTAAGCCTGGATGTAATTGATGGTTCTGAAGCATGCTGCATATAGTCTAGACATCAGGGAACGCTGGTTTACAAAAAAAAGAGACAAAGTGTCAGTTAAAACGTCTAACAGGAGATTTTGGAATCAGTCAGCTCAGGAAAGACCTGATCCACCTTTACAGTTCACTTCAGTTTAGTTTATTGGCACGTGTACTGAGGTACAGTGAAAAGCTATTGTTGGTGCATGATGGCCAATCAGCGGAAAGACAATTCATGATTACAATCAAGCCCTTCACCGTGTACAGATACATGAAAAGGGAATAACATTTAGTGTAAAATAAAGCTAGTAAAGTCCGATCAAGAATAGTCCGACAATCACCAACGAGGTAGATAGTAGCTCTCTAGTTGCATGTAGAAAGGAACTGCAGATGCTGGATAGACACACAGTGCTGGAGTAACTCAGCGGGTCAGGCAGCATCTCCGGAGAAAAAGGAGGGGTGAAGTTCCAGGTCGAATCTGAAGAAATGTCCCAACCCGAAAGGTTAAGGATCCTTTTTCTCTCGAGAAGCTGCCAGACCCACTGACTTATCCAGCACTTTGTGAATTTTCTGCACATAGTCCAGTACCTTTCAAGCATAATCCTTGGCATTGGCTAGACTGATGTAGGTGAGGCTGTTACAGTGTGAAGGAACTGGCGTGGAGATGGGATCAGATTGCCAGCGAATGGATTGGGGGAGGATTCTGAAATCTTTGTAGAGGGCATAAGAAACAGAGGCCAGAGTAGACCATTCCAAACACTTGAAATAAGATTGCGCCCGACCTGTTAATTCACCCAGTTTCCCACCCGACTCTTCACAATCCAATTCCCTTAGGGTCTAAAAATCCTTCTACCACATACAATACAATACGATACGATAGAACTTTATTTATCCCAGAAGGGAAATTGATCTGCCAACAGTGATTAAAAAAACCACAAAATACATGAAACATGAAATTAAAGTGACGAGTGGAAAGGATTGGCGATGTGCAAAGATTGGGAAGGAAATATTCATTACCTGAATGTAATGACTGTGCAGTGCTGTGGGGAGGAATCCTACAAAGAGTTACTACAGCAAGGTATTTTTGATTGATTCCTGAAAGCGGATGACAAAAATAAATTGTCTGCCTTCTTATGGAGAGAAACAGACATTTGGCCATTAAGTGAAGCAAGGAGCATGAGGTCAGTGGCGGAGACTGGTCCTGGGGTTAAAATTCTGCCCTGATCTTCCTGCACGGCAGATGAGATGGAAGGGGAGGAAGTTCCTCTCAGGAAGTTAACTAATGTGTTGCTGTACTTGTGCAAGTGGCCCTCAGAAGTGTTTCATATTGTCAGTCTCGCCCACCTTGCATAAATGTAATGCACCTGATAATGACTCTATAATAAATGATCCTGCCTAAAGCCGTTTCTTTTCTCTTTCTGCACTACCTGTTGTACTCCCGTGAGGTATGATTGTCCTAGATACCATTCATGATAAAGTTTAGTAAACTAATACTAATATCAATTAAATTAATAGAACTGAATGTGTAAGAAGAACTGCGGATGCTGATTTACACTGAAGATAGACCCAAATGCTGGAGTAACTCAGCGGGTCAGGCAGAATCTCTGGAGAAGAGGATGAGGTGATGTTTCGGGTCGAAACCCTTTTTCAGACCAAAATAGTGCCAATTCCTTTTCTCCATAGATGCTGCCTGACCAGCTGACTTACTCCAGCATTTTGTGTCTATGAATAAAACTGAATGTTGGATTAGGGCACAGCAATTAGGAAAGATAAATCCTATCCAGTAAACGATAGAGCCGCTGCCTCACAGTGCCAGAGATACAGGTTCGATCCTGCCCTCGGGTTCGGACTGTGTGGAGTTCGCACGTTCTCCTTGTGACACAGCAGTCCAGGCAGGACCAATGAGGATATGGGTCAGGTTGATAAATATTTAAATATAACTTTCTTTCCACATGGGTGGTGGATCTGTTAATGGATACACACCAAAATGGTCCAGGCAAGAGACCATAACCACAGAATAAAAGGGTGTACCTTTAAAAAGGAGATGAGGAGGAATTTCTTAGTCAGAGGGTGGTGAATCTGTGGAATTAATTGCCACAGACGGCTGTGGAGCCCAAGTCAAGGATATTTTTATGGTGCAGATTGGCAGATTCTTGATTAATACGGGTGTTAGGTGTTATATGGGGAGAAGGCAGGTGAATGGGTTTGAGGGGGAAAGATAGATCAGCCATGATCGAATGGCAGATTAGACTTGATGGACCGAATGGCCTAATTCTACTCTTATAACATGAACATGAGCTTATGAAAAACATCTCCATTTCCCTCCTCGGATGCCAACTTCTTCTTTATGCTTTATTTGCAACGTTGGAGAAATTGTTTTCACTAGTTGATAAATGGAGGATATGGATAGCAGATGTTCAGAGGCGAAGAGACATATTTTTGAGCAGTGATCAACAATGGACAGTGGAAGAAGATTTAGTCCGAGGTTCAGAGAGGAGATCATAAGTCATAAGAGCATAAGTGATAGGAGTAGAATTAGGGCATTTGGCCCAATGAGTAGTTAAACACAGTGGGGCTTTAGAGAAATAGAAGGTTACTGGGGACCCATTAGATAATCCTTTCAAAGCGTCAGCAGAGGAATAGTGGGCCAAATGGCTCATTGATTGCTTTGTGGTCCCATGATCCTCTGAGTCATAGACCACTTCCCAGACATTACTGAGTGAGTCACCCCTTCTCCTTTGTAGACAGTGGCCCCAGCAAAATGATCCAGTATGTTGATAATACATCCTCTCTCACTGCTCTCCCTCTGATTCCTCCTTCCCTCCGACTCTACAACCACATCTTACTTTTTGTGTCTACCTGTTGCTAATACATTCCCTTTTTGAGCAGAAGGCAGAATGGATTCCACAGGCTGTTGTGAAAGAACTTCAAAGAAATTGGCACAGTTGTTGAATGAAAGAAACCAGACCATAGAAGTTTGGAGAATGATAGACACAAAGTGCCGGAGTAACTCAGTGGGTCAGGCAGCATCTCTGGAGAAAATGGATGGATGATGCTTCGGGTCAGAGCCCCTCTTCAGACTTCCTTCAGGGTCAGGAGAAGGGTTCCGACACGAAACATCACCCCATCCTTTTTCTCCAGAGATGCTGTCTGGCCCACTGAGTGACTCCAGCACTTTGTGTCTATCTTCGGAATAAACCAGCATCTACACGAGGTTGGGAGAATGGTAGGATTAAAGCAAGTCAATGCAGGAGTGCGACAGGTGCATGGACACATGTTGGAGTCCCATTGCAGTTTTCTACAGGTAAGAGGAACATGCTCCTGAATGCCGTGCAGTGAATCCTGTTTAAAATCCTGAATCAGGACAAGGAATAAAGGCAGGGGTACAGGGCATGCTGATTCCCCAAATCCTGCCTAGACTTAATGTTTTAGATTCACATACAAAAGAGGCTGCTCGGGTGTTCAGTCACAGCAGCGGTAAAGGTGGTAAGGTGTGGTGCAATGGTTAATATAGTAGCTAATGTTTCAAGGCAGGGAAGGTACATTCCATTGTCTCCTCGAGTTCCACTGTTCGCATCCTTGTGTGCCGCTTGTTATCACATCTTCCCCAGCCAACAATGGACCATTGTGGACTCCATCCTTCCTGAGGTCATCTGTTGTCGGCCCTGATCTGTTCCGGCCTTTTCCTGCCTCCAGTTCCCCCCGCCCCCATTTTACAGTCGAGACAAGGGTTCCGACCCGAAAAATCACTAATCCCGTTCCACAGAGATGCTGCCTGACCCGCTGAGTTACTCCAGCATTTTGCGTTTACAATGCAACAGATTCAGGAAATCACAGCAATTGCAAAGTGTGGTAAGGCTAAACTAAGGACTGATCGCCTCACTCTGGTCCGCTAGACACGCAGGTGCCTGTCCGTGACAAGTGGATTGACATTTTAGTTGCTACATTTGTAGGTTAAACCACAAGTGTTAAAGTATCTGAGTTTGCTTTGGTTCACTAATAAACAAACTAGGTTTCTCTCATGCGCCTGAATGGAGCCGATGACTGTCCAGTGAGGTGGAGTAAATATTTTACCTCACAGCTCACTTAAGAGTCAATATCATATCTTCTTTCACCCCTCGAAGCAAGTGTTATGTTTAATGGGGAATATAAACTAATTTGTGAAAGAGTCAAACCAGAGCAACATGAAAGATGCAGCATCCTCAATAAATATATATAAAGGAAAAAAATGCATTCAGTGAGATGCTTCATTTAAGTGTGGCCCACACGCTCGCATTCACTGTCGAAACCTCCTTCTCCCTCGCACTTCCAATGTGTGCTCTTCGAAAACCCGGTTCTTTGGTCTGTACTAAAACCCACAGAGTCAGGATTTGTCTCTGGGAGCGTCCATGTGAAAACCCCAGTGACTGTTTTCTAGGTGGAGTAAACTGCTTGGAGGTGGTGCAGCCGCCAGTGCTAGTCCCTCACAGCTCTGAGTTCCAGGATTCGATCCTGACATCCAGTATTGCACCGAGTCCCACACCGCCGGGTTCAGGAACATCAGATTCTTGAACCAACCTTCAAACCCTAATCCAACCTCGCCAGTGGAACGCTACGCACTACTATGGACTTGCTTTTTTTTTTCTTTAGTAAATGATTTTGCCCTAACATCCTGTTTTAACACACCTTTCTTTATGGTACAATATTTTGTGCAATTTATGTATCTTATATTTTGGTGTGTTTGTCTGAGTCCATGTGCCTGCAATTCTGCTGCAAGCAAGATTGTTGTTGTACCTGTAGCTCAGTGTACTCGTGCCTACACACTCGTGACCATAAACTTGAACTTAGCTTGAACTCGGTTTGCAGGTTCTCCTTGTGATGGCCTGGTTTTCCCTGCTGATGGCTCCATTTCCCTCCCCACATCCCAGGGATGTGCTGGCAGGTTAAACCCCTGTCCTACGGTACGAGTTCATTCCAAGAGTTCTCTCGAGTTTGACCTGGTTCGAACTCGGAGATTTACAGTACTCGGGGCTCTCGTGGACATTTTTCATCATGTTGAAAAATCTTCACGAGTCTTCCTGTGCTTACCTGCCGTTAGCGAATCTTCCCCAGTACATGCCGTTAGCGCTAAGGGACGTACCCCCGAGCTCCGACGTACCCGCTACGTTCATTCTCCGTGCTTACCACGAGTTTGATTTTTTTTAAACTCGGGAGAGCTCTTGGAATGAACTCGTACCGTGGGACAGGGCTATTAATTGGCTGCAGTGAAACCACAGAATCCAACAAAAGAATCCAACAAGAATTGTTGGTCGTGTGTGAGAACATAATTAGGAGGGGTTCAGGGAAATGAGGCGAGGTGAAATGGGAATGTCCGGAAGATTCCCTGTGGGTTTCCTTCCTTCACCATCCCAAAGACGTATGGGTCTGTAGTTTATGATTAGTTGGGTTGTAGAATTCAGGGGGGAGTTGACGAGGGGGAATAAAACAGGGGGGAGATTAAAATAGCCTCAGTGTAACTAGCTGGTTGATAGTCGGTGCGGATTAAATGGGCTGAAAATCTCTCTGTGACTATGTCTGTGCCTCAATGGGCTTCTTTATGTCTGAAGAAGGGTCTTGACCCGAAATGTCGCCTATTCCTCTCCATAGATGCTACCTCACCCGCTGAGTTTCTCCAGCATTTTTGTCTACCAATGGGCTTAATGTTCTCTTTCCCTATCATAATAAGTAATATATACATGAATTATACATGGTCGTTGGTGCGTATTAACTCAAGGCAACCAAATAAATAATTTCAGTGTCATCACATTTGTAATGTATTCAAATGGGTTATTTCCCAATGACATGTATTGTGTTTCAGAGATTGAATTTTTTTTGAGTAATAGGCAAGGAACTGCATCAATTAGCTCTTCCTGATTAATACAGTGGGATTCCCCAAAACAACGGCTGGCATTTCCATGAAACTTGTACTGCTCCTGCTCTCAGTGACTCAGTGATGGGTGGGACATGTCTCTCACTTGTGCCTCTCCTGGCCTGAGCACCCACTCCCCAGCGTGGTTTAGTTTAGTTTAGAGTTACAGCATGGAAACAGGCCCTTCGGCCCACTGAGTTTGCAGCAGCAACTCTACCGCTGCGCCACCGTGCCGCCCTTTCTCAGGATAGAAACCAAGACCGGCCTTTCCCAGGCCCTGGGCACAATGACTGTGGCCTTTTCACTGCCCTCCGATCTCTGGTCTGTGATTAACTAACACAACTCAGCGTGGAGCCTCCGCTCCACAGACGGGTTCAACGGTGACTGTTCACCAAGAAAGTCAATCTCACTTTACCTTTTGCCACAGACACATGTCCTCTAACCACCAGGTGGAAGGTGTACAAAATCATGAGAGGAATAGCAGGTAGACTCACAGTGTCTTTCGCCCTGATTAGAGGAATCTAGAACCAGAGGAGATAGGTTTAAGGTGAGGGAGGAAAGATTTAACAGGAACCTGATGGGTAACTTTTTCACACAAAGGGTGGTGGGTGTATGGAACGAGCTGCCAGAGGAGGTAGTTGAGGAAGGTACTATTTACGTTTAAGAAACATTTATACAGGTAGACTGTAACTCAACGGGACCGGCAGCATCTCTGGAGAGAAGGACTGGGTGACGTTTCGGGTTGAGACCCCTCCTCAGACAGGTACATGGATAGGACAGGTCTAGAGGGATATGGGCCAAAAGCAGGCTGGTGGGACTAGTGGCGATGGGACATGTTGGTCGGTGTGGGCAAGTTGGGATGAAGGACCAGTTTCCACACTGTGTGACTATAACTATGAGAACAAGTTACACCAGAGATGCCATCCAACTTCAGAAACTTCTATCAATCTCCCACCTGCTTTCTGCCACTGTTTCCATGACGCTAGCTTTCAACTAGGATAACTAGAGTACTGGATGGAAATAAAAACATTCAACCCTACGCAAATGTAGAATAAAAAATAAGGCTGAGAGTCCGAGGCTGGCTCTGGATCAGAGACTTCCTTTCATTTATAAAGAACTTTTGATTCTGTCAACAGCCCTTTTTCCCAATCCCCAGTGGCACTGCCTTCAACTCAATGTACTGGTTCTCTCCAGAGAGAGCACAGGAACATATCTCTGTTGTGCTTTCCTCACTTGCAATGTTTACTTTAGTTTAGTTTAGCTCATTGTCACAAGCTTTTGCTGCGCGCCAACCAGTCAGCGGAAAGACAATACATGAGTACAATCGAGCCATCCACGGGGTACAGATACATGATGAAGGGAATAACGTTTAGTGCAAAATATAGTCCAGTAAAGTCCCAGTAAAGATAGTCCAAGGGTCTCCTATGAGATAGATAGTAGCTCAGGACTACTCTGTGGTTTAGTTTAGTTCATTGCCATGTGTACCGAGGTACAGTGAAAGGCTTTTGTTACGTGCTAACCAGTCAGCGGAAAGACAATACATGATTAAAATTGAGATCCACAATGTACAGATAAATGATAAAGGGAATAATGTGAATAACGTTTTGTGCAAGACTAAAGCCAGAAAAGTCTAATCAAAGATAGTCCAAGGGTCTCCAATGAGGTAGATAGTAGCTCAGGACTGGTGTCCAGTTGTTGGCAGGATGGTTCAGTTGCCTGATAACAGCTGGGAAGAAACTGTTCCTGAATCTGGAGGAATGTGTTTTCAAACTTCTATACTTCTTGCCTGATGGGAGAGTGGCGACAAGGGAGTGACTAGGGTGTGACTTGTCCTTGATTATGCTAGCAGCCTTGCCGAGGCAGCGTGAAGTGTGAATGGAGTCATTGGAAGGGAGGTAGGTTTGTGCGATGGTCTGAGCTGTGTCCACAATTCTCTGCAATTTCTTAAGGTCAAGCTGCGCTCTAAATGCACTGAAATATTTCCCTCAGCTCAGCCATGCAACCTGACCAAGAGCAGTCTCTGCAGAAGCCCCTCCGTAACCCACAACCGAATGTCACTAGTGGTTGCTCACAGCCATCTCACTCACACCTGTAACAGCGGCTAAAGAACGCCCACAATATAGAACAATGTGAACAGTGCAAATATGGAACACTGTGAACAGGTGACCAATGTTTGGTGTGGACTTGGTGGGCCGAAGGGCCTGTTTATATGGTTTACAGAAGTGGGTTTTCACTGCTCTGCTAATTTTACACTGAGAATCTGAGCTCATTTAAAACATTAGTTCCAGCTTTTATATTCAACAGTTCAATGTGGTCTGAACTGTACCCACCGGTGCAAATGTGAGGTAGAACTCTTCTCTTGAAGACTGTTATCATGTACAGTTTGCATCTCATTAAAAAAACACTGCCTACAGTATACAAAATGTATGCAATGAAAGTTCATACTGAAGACGTACAGGTTTGCAGGTTAATTGGCTTGATAAATGTAAAAATTGCCCCGAGTGTGTGTAGGATAGTGTTAATGTGTGGGGATCGCTGTTCGGCGCGTACCCGGTGGGCCGAAGGGCCTGTTTCCGCGCTGTATCTCTAAAACTAAAAACTAAAAAAAGCTAAAAAGGGTAAACATTTTGGTTGTGCATCGTCTGTAGGCAGAATATACTATTGTTTTTATTGTTTATTTGTTTGCAGAAAATGCAAGACTCTCATTTTAGTTTAGTTTTATTGAGTTTAGCCTGTTGTTCACTGATAACTGCCCCTTTAGGAGGGAGCTTGCTGGGCTATTCCAGGGGACAAGTAGAAAGTTAATCATCTAAATGCAAACACCTTGCCATCCAGGAACTCTGATATAATAGTCAGCAGACCAAACAGCATCTGTGCAGAGAGAAAGAGTGTTAACGTTTCACCAGAAACGCCAACAAGCCTGAAGATGAACCCAGTTTCTCTCGTACCAGAGATTCTCTCATAAGCTTATAGGGAATCGGAATAGAATTAGGCCATTCGACCCATCAAGTCTACTCAGCCATTCAATCTTGGCTGATCTATTTCTCCCTCCTAAGTTTATTCTCCTGCTTTCTCCCCATAACCTCTGACACCTGTACTCATCAAGAATCTATCTATGTTGTTGTTAAAGAATTAACTGCAGATGCTGGAGAATCGAGGGTTACACAAAAAGCTGGAGAAACTCAGCGGGTGCAGCAGCATCTAAGGAGCGAAGGAGATAGGCGACGTTTCGGGTCGAGACCCTTCGGTCTGAAGAAGGGTCTCGACCCGAAACGTCGCCTATCTCCTTCGCTCCTTAGATGCTGCTGCACCCGCTGAGTTTCTCCAGCTTTTTGTGTAACCCAAGAATCTATCTATCTCTGCCTTAAAAATATCCACTGACTTGGCCTCTGCAGCCTTCTGTGGCGAAGAATTCCACAGATTCACCACCCTCTGAATAAAGAAATGTCTCCACTTCTCCTTCCTAAAAGAACGTCCTTTAATTCTGAGGCTACGACCTCTAGTCCTAGACTCTCCCACTAATGGAAACACTGGTTGATCATCTCCAGCAGTATCTGCTGTTTATTGAAGAGTTGCTCACATTGCTAGAGTTCTGGAGTCTTGTTGAGATAAAAGACCGATCGCATAAGGATGATAAATTTCTCTCCCTGAAGGAAATGAGGAAAGTTGATGTGCCGTTATTGCAAATGCCGGGTCTTAAGTTGAGATGTTAACCAATTGACTTTAAATTCAAATGTTGTGGTAGAATTTAGCTCTTATCACTGAATCATTGGTCTTTGAATTTCAGTCAAATGTACCCATATCAACATATTATAAAAACATGCATCCTATATGTAACCTTAATCTAAATAATGTAGCTGTTTAGGAATCTTTACTAACTGACAGTATTTTATAAAGTATTCTCCATGCAACCCAATTGCTTGGTGTTTAGCAGCCAATCTTGTAGCATGAAGAGTTTGCAAAAGGAAGTGAGACGAACAGGATGAGATATGTTGGACAGGAAATGTGTAGGTACACGTTTTCAGTGCTCAGAAGCCATCGGTCTCAATGTATGTTGTTGGGGTAAATTGTTGACTGAGTACAGATCAGAAATGTTGGCGGCAGCCATTGTAAAGACACTGGTGATTCATATCAGCCAAGGAATAGTCACGGGCAGATTCACCAACAGCGTTAACCTTATCAGATCATAATTAGTTGCAAATGTAATAATACATTTTTGCTGGCAGTTTTTTTAAACCAGCCATTCAGAAATCAGAACTTGCCTGCGATTTTCCAATGACTAAAATGAACCAAACAATGGTAAGATTAGATTTTTTTAATGTTCTCAGAATCTTTTATCTTCTAGAACAGAATGATCTATTTTGGTTGATAAATAATCCTGGAATAATGCAGGTAGTTGAGATTTTTTCATGTGATGGACACCTTGTACCACAGATCCAACATTCCACAAATGAAGGGGTGTATTGGGGAAATAACTGGTGGCGGCACTGAGAACAGGAAAAATCACCGTACACCAAGGTACGCAATGATTCCCAACTGCTGTGTCACCAGACTATTGTTAAACTCATGGAGACCTGATATTAAGCTGAATGAGCTGGTGGTAAAGACATAGTCATGTACTGTATATGCCATGCGTCATCTCCCATGGAATTGTGCCTCCTCACCCCCTCACCCATCTCTTCCCCACCCACCCCTTACCCACCCCCCCCCCCCCCCCCCTCCCTCCACCCTCAATCCTTCTTGGGTCCTTGGCTTCAAGTTTTTTTCTGCTCCCATTCATTTGGCAGGTTTTAAATCCCACCTGAAAATTGGCGTGCAGGTACAGCAGGCAGTGAAGAAAGCTAATGGAATGTTGGCCTTCATATCAAGAGGATTTCAGTATAGGAGTAAAGAGGTTCTTCTGCAGATGTATAGGGCTCAGGTGAGACCACATCAGGAGTATTGTGTACAGTTTTGGTCTTCTAATTTGAGGAACAACATCCTTGTGATTGAGGCAGTGCAGCGTAGGTTCACGAGATTGATCCCTGGGATGGCAGGACTGTCATATGAGGAAAGATTGAAAAGACTAGGCTTGTATTCACTGGAGTTTAGAAGGATGAGGGGATCTTATAGAAACATGTAAAATTATAAAAGGACTGGACAAGCTAGATGCAGGAAAAATGTTCCCAATGTTGGGTGAGTCCCGAACCAGGGGCCACAGTCTTAGAATAAAAGGGGAAGCCATTTAAGACTGAGGTGAGAAAAAACTTTCACCAGAGAGTTGTGAATTTGTGGAATTCCCTGCCACAGAGGGCAGTGGAGGCTAAGTCATTGGATGGGTTTGAGAGAGAGTTAGATAGAGCTCTAGGGGCTAGTGGAATCAAGGGATATGGGGAGAAGGCAGGCACGGGTTATTGATTGGGGACGATCAGCCATGATCACAATGAATGGCGGTGCTGGTTCAAAGGGCCGAATGGCCTCCTCCTGCACCTCTTTTCTATGTTTCTAAGGTCAACGGTAAAACGACATCTGATAACATCAGGCACCACCTGACCATCTAGCCTCTCAAGATATGCAATAAGTTCCTACGAGTTACCCAAGTTCCCACTGCTGACTCTGCCACCCTACACCTCAATGATCTCAGAACTTAGAGTGATGCAAGAATAAATATCACGAACGAGCAAGAAAGAAGATCTCTGTGCAGCCAATCGCCTTCCAACTGACCCGTGAGGCTTAAAACCAAAAATTGGTGAAGTCTCTCAGCTATGAGCATCTCAGGTCTCCACGTACATTATTGATGAGAAAGGACCAGATTAGATCCTTACTTGGAAAACTCCCTTCAGTAGCCACCGCAGACTTTTCATTATGAGTACATTCCCTGTAAGTTAACTTGTTCATTTGTTTTAAAGTAAATCTATTTTCCATCTTTTAATAATTTGATTTGCGCGTATGTCCCCAGTTTCTTGGAAATCTTGTAGAGATATAAACTTCTGATAGTTGAGTGAAGTACAATAGTCATGGGTGGCAGGATACAGAACAGATGCTGAAAGCTCCATTTAGTATTCATGGGAATTTTAAAATATCCAAATGTCATAGAGCCATTTTTGATTAGTCTGAATCTGAAGAAAGGTCCCGACCCGAACTGTCACCCATCTTTTTTCTCCAGAGATACGGTCTGACCTGTTGAGTTACTCCCGCAATTAGTGTCCATCTTCGGTATAAACCACCATCTGCAATTCCTTTTTACACATGTGGTCTGTTGTGTTCCATTGCTGAGGTAGGATTAGGGTTGTGCAGGTCGGTTCAAGAACCTGATGGTTTTAGGAATGTGAATGGTGTGGGATTTTTAAATACATCATTTTAAGTGTATTTAAATATATCAGAAGGTGACCTATGGGTCAGCAAAGGGCAACTGGTGCCTGAACTCACAGCTGCCAACTCTTTCACTCACTGCCCGTCTGAGGTGGGAAACAGTCTAGTGGTGTGAAACAGTGCTTCTCATGCCAACGAAAAGCGGAGCTGAGGGGAATCATGGAGAGGAGAGGGAGGGGCATTGTCATGTTGTGTGATTGGGACAGATGGAGAGGTCAGATGCTGTGATATCAGTCCGAAGAAGGCTCCCGGCCCAAAACAACACCTGACCATGTTTCCCCGAGATGCTGATTGACTTTATGTCTTTTCTTTTGCTGTGATATCAATGCTGTCCTGAACGCCAGCTCATTTAAGTCCAAAGGTGGGAAAGTTGTTGAAATTAATATCAAGTTCCCAGTGGTCTGAACAGTTCCCCAAATTCTTTCTTCATCATGAGTGACAATCGCAGGTTGCGATTTCATGATTATATTTCTGCCACATGATCGGTGACGTTAAAGTACTGTGCGTACAAAATAAGGCAGGGAAGTGACACCAACAGGCAGAGAATTGCAACAGGATGTGCCCAGCCCAATTAACCCTTGGGTGAAATTCTCATCAGAAATAAAAGTTATCCTTCAATACTTTGCACAATGAGTGCAAGAGAAAATGTTTTTTTTTTAAAGTAATTCAATTTCAAGGCTTATTAACAATGTTATCACATATTGTGAATATCCTCAACAAGGCCAAGATCTAACCTGCCCAATATCTCTTTACAGTGAATGTCCTACAGGTTTGTTTAAGTAACTACTTTGGTGGGTCTGGCATCAGATGTAGATCAAACTAGGTGGGTATCATGAATTATCCTCGTGTTTCAGCCCAAACTCACTTGCTTGAATGCAAATTCCCCAGCCTCCATGCTCGGATTTCTTGATCAATATTCCTGGCTTTGACTACTATAATAACACCGCTATTACCGTAGATTTTTCATATGACACACTTCCTGACTTATGCAAACTCACACACTTAGGTAAACATTTCTATACTCAGACCACGAGTGCAATCAAGTCTGTTTGTAACTTCTACAACACTGTACGATCACTCAAGTTTACATCGGAACCTAGCCGGCAATGGTGGTGGTGCCTACCCAGAAGGCCACACACTGCAGAAAGTGTCCCGAATATGGCCTGACACCGCTGAGACAGTTAATACTCTCAGTGAGTTATATCAGACAGGAGATGAGGAAGGTGATTCTGACTTACGTAAAATCTGACTTACATAAATTGGGGTGCACCTGTATTTCCGATTGCCTTACAATGTGGGAGGAGACCCTTCAGCCCACCGACTTAATGCCAGCTCTGAAAACATTCCCATTAATCCCATCTCTCCCCCCACTTATTTTCACATGCGGATTCACTCCCCACTCACTCACTCACCCCCCCCCCCCCCCCCACCCCACCCGATACTCCCACTAACCGTCCACACGGGGAGTAATATACAGACAGGGGATATGGGGAAAAAGCAGGAACGGGGTACTGATTGGGGATGATCAACCATGATCACATTGAATGGCAGTGCTGGCTCGAAGGGCCAAATGGCCTATTCCTGCACCTATTGTCTATTGTCTATTGTCTATTGTCAGACATTAAACTCCCAATCAGCACATTTTTGGAATGAGGAAACCAGTTTGCCTGGGGTAAACCCTCACGTTTCCAGGGAAACACGTAGACTCCAAACACAGCCACAGATTCTGGGTGGCGCTAGGTTGTTGGAACTGTGAGGTATAGCAGCTTTGGTGAGCCAGGTATTAATAATCCATGAAACACGGCAACCTCAAATAAGCTCTGAACTACGTAGACTATTGTTGTTATTATTGTTGGGGGTTTTTTGTGTGTACGTATGTGTGCGTGTGTATATCTATATATTACTAAAACTCTCATCTTGTTTGTTTGTTAATCATATGCTTATTAAAACTCTGATCTTGTTAGCGTGTATATGTGTGTGTATATGTGGTTATCTTTACATCTTCGCGAAAAGATTACGTGGTAACGATTACATTTTACATATTCTGGTTGACATTTTTCCTGTCGAGGCCAGAATCACCTTATCTGAATATTTCATGCTTTATTTCTCGACTTATTCTCGACTAATTACTGATTAAGTCAAAAGACTTTGAAATTAAAACCACCATCGCAATGGCTCAGCTAGCAGAGACAAGCCTCAATGAAGATTTAATCCTATATTTGACACGCTATTCACAATTAAAGCTTTAAAAATGTCAACTTTCACATGATATTTACATATTCTGATTCACATTTTTCCTCTTGAGGCATAGATCACTTTCACTGAACATTTTATGCTTTATTTCTCGACTTATTATTGATTAATGACCTTGAATTTCAAACCGACCAGCTTCAAATGATGACATCACAATGGCAGCACTAGAAGGGGGAGGGCGAATTGCTATTGGAACACGCAGGGCAAGTGCTATTGGAATTTTTTTTAAATAGCACAGCTGATGGAGACTAGGGCAGTGCTGGAATCTTACGTTCAGGAATGGCTTGAGTTGGAGGACAGTGCCTCCCATAGGGGCTAGGGATAAGGAACGAGTGCGTTGAGGGAGCAGACCCAACAGGTCTGCACTTGGTCGTGTGTGTGTGTGTGTGTGTGAAACCCTGTCAAAATGGTACATGATAGCAATGCAATTTTGTGGCCCACCTTACTCACCATTGTCCTGTGATGTAAATGAAACAACTTTCATTCAGATTGATGGTATATTTTACAAGTTATTGACATTTTTAACTTTACAAAAATCACTTTTCCACTTGCCCTGCCCATCAGCCGCGTTCAACGTCACAATGACGTCACAATGGGATACCAAATTTAATTGAAAAAATGTTTCCATGTTTTTTTTCCACGTGTACTTGCCTGGCCTCACAACAGAGTCCCAACGGCTCCACAGGTAAGTTTCCTTCTACTTTACAAACGCCTCCACAGGTCCTCTATTCACTTTATTAACTTTAACTTAATTTCAGCCGACAACGGCACAGCTTTGAACGCGGCACCCCATCGGGTCCACACTTGGTCTAGTATATATATATATACACAAAGTCTGAAGAAGGGTCTCGACCTGATATGTCACCCTTTCCTTCTCTCCAGAGATGCTGCCTGTCCCGCTGAGTTACACCAACATTTTGTGTCACCCTTCGATTTAAACCAGCATCTGCAGTTCTTCCCTATACACTTATACATATTTATATTATATATATATATATTATATATATATGTGTATTTGAGAGTATGTGTATATATGCACTTTTTCTCTCTCGGTTATTATATTGTTTACAGTGTACTATGTTTACATATTCTGTTGTGCAGCTGCAAGTAAGAATTTCATTGTTCTATCTGGGACATATTACATTAGAACACTCTTAACTCTTGACTCTTGAAATGTCTCATAATCATAATCAGACTTTATTAGCCAAGTATGTTTTGCTACATACAAGGAATTTGATTTGCCGTACAGTCATACCAATAAAAAGCAACAGAACACACAAAATACATTTTAACATGAACATCCACCACAGTGACTCCTCCACATTCATCACAGTGATGGAAGACGGAAAAAAAGTTTAATCTCCTCCCTTCTTTGTTCTCCCGCGGTCGGGAGCCTCGAGTCCTCCACTGACAGGGCGATCTTGGCACCCGTACCTGGCGGCATTTGGTCCCTTGCGTCGGGGCGATCAAGCCTTGGGTGGGAATCTCAGCTGCCCCGCGTTGGGCGATCTGACCCCGGGTCAGGGCTGGTCGAAACCTTCTGCGTCGTTTGGAGCTTCCCGACATCGGTCTCGACCCGAGACTGCGAGTTCCTCGACGGTGAAATCCGCAGGACATGGTTGGAGCGTCGATCCCAGGCAAGGGATCGGCTCCGATGGTAAGTCCACGTGCCCGCGATGGGGCTAAAAGTCAGTCCCGAGCAAGGCCGCCAGCTCCATGATGTTAGGCCGCAGAGCGACCGGAGATACGATCCGGAAAACAATCGCATCTCCGATAAGGTAAGAGATTGAATAAAGTTTCCCCCGACCCCCCCCCCCCCCCCACACACACATAAAACAAACCAGAGAACATTAACACATACTTTTAAAACACACTAAAAATAATTTAAAAAAGACAAAAAGATAGACTGTTAGCGAGGGTGCCATCACAGCGCCACTCAGAAGAATAGTGACAACAAAGGGAAAACTGCCATCTTTCTCTAACAGTGAAGGGAGGGACCTCAGTTTGGTTTTCTATAGTTTGAGGGGCTAATTATATTGCACTGATGATAGTTCAGGTAAGATGGATAACGTTGCAGCCTGGGTATAACATAATCCACATAACTTAGTTCCACACTGTTAAATTAATTACCCAACAGTGATGGAAAGAGAGCCTGACATCATATAATTCATTCACGAATTACAATTTCCAGACGTTGGTATTTATTGCACACTGAGATCACCTACAAAGTTCCCCATGAATCCTCGATGTGTCAGAAATACGAATGCGACGGAAACAGGTTGAATGGCATTCTTTTCCTTGGACCATGTAACGTATGGAATAAAATAATTCAAAAAAGACTTCTCAAATCTGGTCCCTGCTCAAACTGCTCAATATGTGATGAATTCCACCCAGTTAAACAAATGCTCTGATGTTAAGACAGGTAATTATTGGGGCAATCCATCAACTCTCGTGTCTCCAATCTACTCTGACTACACCCAGGAGCTCATTCATTCCATTAATCATTCCCGTTGACTCTCCTCATATTAAAGCAGTGACTACACTTCTAAACTACTTTGCTGGCTGTGAAGTATTTTGGAACATTCTGTGGTTGTAAATTTGGCATGAACATTGGATGCTACAATGTTAAGTAGCACTTCTCCCCCCTCCGCTTTTTTCCCCTCTCTTCCTTGTGCCCCATCCTGGAATGCACTCATTTATCCCACCATCCCGCTCCTCCCCTCTCCTTCCCCCATTTCCTTCCACCTACATCCCTCCCTCTGGTTTCTCATTTCCCCCCTCTTTCCTCCTTATCCTATCCACTTTTGTCTTGTTTTCATCTCGACCCATTTGCCAACCAAACCACCCTCAACTGTATCCACCACAAAATGAACTTCACTGTACCTCGGTACATGTGATAAATAAAGTACCAGACCTTACCCTAGCGCATCTATCACTTGCCAGACTTTGTCTCACCCCTAGCTCTTTGCCAGCTTCCCCTGCCCCCCCCCCCCCCCCCCGCCACAACACAACTACAATCAGTCTGAAGAAGGGTCCCGACCCAAAACGTCAACTCTCCATGTTCTCCAAAAATGTTCCCAATGTTGGGCGAGTCCAGAACCAGGGGCCATAGTCTTAGAATAAAGGGGAGGTCATTTAAAACTGAGGTGAGAAAAAACCTTTTCACCCAGAAAGTTGTGAATTTTTGGAATTCCCTGTTGTACTAGAGTGCTGAGAACTATATTCGGCTCTCTGTGTCTTTCCTATTGCCCTGCCTATTGTACTTGAGTCTGGCTTGATTGCATTTGAGTATAGTATTCTCTGAAGAATGGTGCTGAGTCAAAAACTCACCTATCCATTTTCTCCAGATATGCTGCCAGACCCGCTGAGTTACTCCAGCACTTTGTGCGGTTTTTTTATCCCTGGTTGTAAATGTCAGCAATGATTTGTTAATGGATGGTCACATCTGATTAATAACTTATTTTTGTATTGGAGGAGGTAACAAGGAGAGCATTTGAAATAATTTATATGGATTTTAGCAAGGTGTTTGCCTGACAGATCAGTGAAGTAAAAGCCCGTGGGATGCAGGGAACGTTACAGGCTGGATCCAAATCAGAGTCGGTGATAGGAATGGTTCTACTCCTGGAGTGGCCTAACAAGAGTTCTCTCATTTAGAGTTTAGAGTTTAGAATTTAGAGAGATAACATGGAAACAGGCCCTTCGGTCCACCAAGTCCACACCGACCAGCGATCCCCACGCACTAACACTACCCTACATCAGGGACAGTTTTAACATTTAAACCAAGCCAATTAACCTACAAACCTGTACGTCTTTGGAGCATGGGAGGAAGCCAAAGTTCTCGGAAAAAACCTACGCAGGTCATGGGGAGGACGTACAAACTCCGTACAGGCAAGCACCCTTGGCCAGGATCGAACCCGGGTCTCTGGTGCTGTAAGCACTGTAAGGCAGCAACTCTACCGCTGCACCACCCTGACACCCCTACTCTTGTTAGTGGAGTTCTCCAATCTCATGATAAGTCTGACCTATTCCATGCTGTACATCCCCAAATGTAATTGAATGAGCCAAGATGAAATTGTTTGTAGATGATATAGAAATGTCCATGTAGATAGACACAAAATGCTGGAGTAACTCAACGGGTCAGGCAGCATCTCTGGAGAAAATGAATAGGTGACATTTTGTGTCAAGTCCTTTCTTCTGAAGAAGGGTCTTGGCCCGAATCTATTCCTTTTCTCCAGGGTTGCGGCCTGACACGCTGTTACTCCAGCATTTTGTGTCTATCTTCAGTGTAAACCAGCATCTGCAGTTCCTTGGACGTACTGAAATGTCCCTGTGGTTGACTGCGTTGAAGCAAGGTATGGACTGTAAGCGGAAATCAACGGACCCAGTGAGGTGGCAGAGAAAAATGGTATGTGGGAGATTTATCCAGGGAAGAACGAGGTAATGCATTCAGGGAGGGAGAACAAGGAAAGAGAAAAGACACAATAAATGTGGCATTTTGGGGAGCGCGAAGGAACATTGGATTCTCCTGGATCCTTGATGGTAGTAGTGATGAAGGGCAGATAAATGATGAAGGAGTCGTTCATGTTGCTGTTCACTGATTCAGAGAAGATACAGGTGAATGGAGGATCAGCTTGAAGAATTGGGAAGCTCTAGCTAGACCACTCCGGACCTTCCATCCACAGTCTTGTTTGGACATTACAAGAAGGAAGTGATAGCTCTGCGTAGAGTCGGTTTGGGGACGGGATGGAGAGGCGGTGGGGAAAGTGCACAAGAAACTGCAGATGCTTGTCATCTTGAACAAAACACCGAGTGCTGGAGGAATTCAGCGTGTCAGGTAGCATCCGTGGAGGAAATAAACTGACAATGTTTCGGGTCAGATTTGAAGAAGGGACTTGACCCAAAACATCAACGGTCCATTCCGTCAACAAATGTTGCCTGATCCGCTGCCTCCCTCCGGCACTTTGTTTCTTTGGCCGGAATGGAGTTGTTTTTTTCTAGATTGAGGTTGTGGGGAGATTTAATCGAGATGTATCAAATTATGAGAGAAGTGGTTGGAGTGAACAGGAAGTCACTTTTTCTATTGGTTGATAGGTGCCAACAGAACAAGGTAATTGATAGGAGCTTGAATTTAATGTTGAATTCTCTCATTTTAGGTAACTTATACAAACACCCCTCCCTCCTCCTCCCTCCATTTATCATAAGATCATAAGTGATACGAATAGAATTCGGCCCATCAATTTTACTCTGCCATTCAATCATGGCTGATGTATCTCACCCTCCTAACCCCATCCTCCTGCCTTCTCCCCACAACCTCTGACACCCGTACTAATCAAGATTTTATCTACCCCAATATCCTCTGATTTTGCCTCCACCGCCTTCTGTGGCAAAGAATTCCACAGATGCACCACCCTCTGTCTACAGAAATTCCTCCTCATCTCCTTTCTAAATGAACGTCCTTTAATTCTGTCTAGTCCGAAACTCTCCCACTGGCGGAAACATCCTCTCCACATCCATTCTATCCAAGCATGGTTAACCAGTTCCACAGTTCACAATGATGTATCCCTCTTGGGATCACACCGGCCCTAGCAAGCAATCGGAACCACACTGCCTGATGTCATCTGGTGCCGGCCATACACATTTCTTGCTTCAAGTTCCCCCCTCCCCCTACAATCAGGCTGAAGAAGGGTCCTGACCCAAAACGTCACCTACCCATTTTCTCCAGAGATGTTGCATGATCTGCTGAGTTACTCCAAGCATTTCGTGTCTATAATTGATGAAAGCATTGTGCAAGGGTGAGGTCACTTTTTCCCACCCGGCGAGTTGTGGAAGGCTGGGTTATTTACAACGTACTTGAATGACTTTAGAAGGTTAGTGATCAGTGGGGTGAGTTTAAATAGGCTGTTGTTTCAATGGCTTGGTGTCTGTGGATGCTGCATTTATCCCACTGCATATATTGCCCATGCAAAACCTAAGGGGGCAGTAATCCCGAGCAAAACACAAAGCGCTGGAATAACTCAATGGGTCAGGCAGCATCTGTGGGGGGAATAGACAGGTGACGTTTGGGTTGGCAGGCAGTCATCCACATTGGTGAATCTACAGTCACATTGGTCAGCAGATTCCTTTCCCTTAAGGACATCAATGAACAAGATAGACACAAAATGCTGGACAAACCCAGTGAGTCAGGCAGCATCTCCGGAGAAAAGGAATAGGTGATGTTTCGGGTCGAGACCCTTCTTCAAACTTCAAAATGTACATCTGGATCTGTTTTGGTGGGTTTACAATTTATTAATCTGGATCAATGATCCAGGGCTCCAGATACGAGTTTGATGATTTAACCACTTCACGACCTTATCGGATTTTCATTGGCAAGACCACGAGATGCCAAACAGCCTCTATCGGGTCGGGACCCTCATTCAGACCCAACCTGAATAATTCCCTCCACAGATGCTGCCTGACCAGCTGACTTCCTCCAGCACTTGGCGTTTTGCTCAAGATTTCAGTATTTCCAGTTTCTTGTGTCTTCAGTCTGGCTCATCTTGTAACTAAAATGTGTAGGAAGTGACTGCAGACCATTGGTTGATGCTGGGCTGACCCAAAATGTCACCCATTCCTTTTCTCCAGAGATGCTGTCCAACCCGCAGAGTTACTCTCGCACTTTGTGTCTATATTCTTGTAGCTAAACTGCCTTAAACTTCTGATTTAATGTAAAAAGTTAGGAACAGCACAATGGGATTGCTAATTTCCTAAGTTTGTAGTTGCTCAAGTTGCAAATAAGACCATCGGACCCAGGAGCAGAAAGTTGGCCTTTCAGCCCATTGAGTCTGCTTCACCATTCCATCATGACTGATCTATTTTTCCCTCTCAACTCCATTCTCCTGCCTTCTCCATGTAACCTTTGACGCCGTTACTAATCAAGAACCTATCAATCTCCGCTTTATAAATACCCAATGACTTGGCCTCCACCACCGTCAGTGGCAATAAATTCCAGAGATTCACCATCCTTTGGAGAAAGAAATTCCTACTCATTTCTATCTATTCCACTATGAATAATGGAAACTTAAATTAAAAATACATCACGGCCCAAAATAAAGTTGGTCTAATTTCATTTGCCAAAGAGGAACGGGAGGACTGGAGGAAACAGACCTCCAGCAGAGACCTCCGGGGAACAACAAAGTCTCATCCTCGGAATTGTCACAAATCTATTTTGTGATATTGTAACAAGGTTGGAAATTACGATTAGCGATCTGGGCACATGAACTTAACATTCCACTGTCGGGTGGAGACACGCAAGCTGAAGGATGTGTTGTGTATTCCCAGCACGTTCTATATTTAATTTAGATATCCAGCATTGCAGTTTTTACAGCACCTAATCTAATCGGTCTTTACAATTCAAATTCCAATGATTGAATTAGTTTAGTTTAGTTTATTGGGGGTATAATTAGGGTTACATACTCACACCTTCCACATATAGAATCCCAAGTATGGACCTACTCTTCCCCCACCTCATCCCCAGAACCAATCCTTCAGCCCTACATTGGGAAAAGTCTTATTCTACTTATTCATTCTGATTTTACCCAGTTTCTTTCACTAACCGCCGTGTTCATTTATATTCTGGAGTGCAGCCCAACCAATGTTCACATGTGATCACTGTGTGGGTAGAATTTCTCTTTGGAGTTACAGCATGGGGAAGCGTCCTTCAGCCCACCGAGTCCAAGCCAACCATCGATCACCCGTTGACACCAGTTTTATGATATCCCACTTTCCCATTCACTCCCTACACATTAGAGAAGGCCAATTAACCTACCAATCTGTTTTGGGATGTGCGTGGAAAGCGGAGCGCCCGCTGGAAATGCACGTGGTCACAGAGAGAACGCGCAAATTCCACACAAAGGTCATGATTGAATCGGGGTCTCTGGCGCTGTGAGGCAGCAGCTTTAGCAGCTTTAGCAGCTGCGCACTCTGACACAATTCCTTTGTCTATTTTGATGGAAATGTCAAACCACTTATTTATAATTCTGAAATAATACTCAAAGATATCTCTAATAAACAGACTGGGCATCCACACACTGAATGTGTTGACTTCACCTCCTAAGATTAGATTTGACTTCGGAATCAGAAATTGCATCAATATCTTTAATAGACAAAGCGGACAACTTTAAAAAAAGAATCTTCTCAGGGAGCCAGCCCGGCTGACTTGGAATATTCTATTTTGGAAAGGAAAGTCGGTAGCTATTTTCTAAATTTGTAAACATCTCATTTTTATCTTTGAGGTTTTTTTTTTTTTAAAGTGACGTTGTCCCCTTGTGTTCAACTCCCGGCTCGCTTACAACATTCTGCTCTTGGCTTCCTGTGATAGAGAGAAGTGAGCATGCTGCAGTGTTGAGATACCCGGTGTCAGGGCAAGCAAGGGGTGTGGAAAAAAAGCAGAACCAGTGACTCCGTCATAATTACTGCCCCACGATGCTGAATGAGACAGCTCCAGCAAAATGCACTTTAACACATGTGGCGGATGGGGTAGACACACAGCCTCTCGTGCCCAGAGTAGAGCAATCGTAAACTAGAGGTAAAGAGGGAAAGATTTAATAGGGACTTTAATAGCGGTGACTTTTTCACACAAGGGTGGTGGGTGTATGGAACAAGCTGCCAGAGGAGGTAGTTGAGGCAGGGACTGTTGTAACATTTAAGAAACAATTAGACGGGTACATGGATAGGACAGTCTAGAGGGATATGGGCAAATGCAGGCAGGGACTAGTGTAGATGGAACATATTAGTTGGGCCGAAGGGCTTGTTCCCACGCTGTAGTAGTCTATGACTCTATGACATTGGACATAATGGCAGAATGCACAGACTTTATTTTTTTCTATCCTTTTCATTTGGCTGCTACTTTCTGGTCACATTTCCTCCATGTCCATCCTCCGCACTAGCCCACTACTTGGTACTCTGTTGTTCTGTTAGGAACACTGCACAAACGTCCCTGGCTATCCGCTGGCAAGGCCACACCTTCTCCCGCGTAGGGTGCAAACAAGACCATGACATTTTGATGCTGCCTGGTCAAATGCTCAGTGTGCGGATCATTAAGTCGTGCAGGAGTTATCCAAGAGTGATCGTCATTGGTCATTCCCAGGACAATCTGGCTTGCTGGGCAGTAAACCTGCCAGGTACCATCAATGACTACCTTGTATCCTTCAGCAGAACACCTCCATCACAATGTCTGCAGTAAGACATTGCAGATGTTCTATCAGTTGGGGGTAGCCAGTGCCATTTTCTACGCTGTCGTGTGCTGGGGTAGCAAGGCAATGGCTGTGGACACCTACGGAATCAACAAGCTCATCAGGATGGCTGGCTCCCTCCTGGGAGTGGAGCTGGATTCATTGGAGCTGGTCTTGGAGGGAAGGATGCTCCTTGGAGCATCTTGGACAAAACAGTTCACACCCTCCATGACACATTGGTCAACCTGAGGAGGACCTTCAGCAACAGGCTGGTTCCATAAAGATGCAGCACGGAATATCACAGGAGATCCTTTTTTCCCTGTGGCTATTAAACTGTACAACTCCCCCTTCTGTCTTGGGGTAGATTAACTCCCCTGACACCACCCCCCACTCTCCTCCCCAAGCTTTGAACATCTGCAATCTTGGACTTTCCATTCGTCACTTTAATTTCATATTTCATGTATCTTCTTGGGTTTTATGGCTGTTGTCAGACCTATTACCCCCCTGGAATAAATAAAGTTAGATCGTATCGTATCGTATCTGCCCAGTCGCCCACTGCTCTGCCAACCCTATCATCCACAAAATGTTTACCCAGATGAGGAGAATCAAGAACCAGAGGTTTAAGGCAAACGAGGAAAGATTTAATAGGAACCTGAGGGGCAACTTTTTCACACAGATGTTGGTAGGTATATGGAACCAGCTGCCAGATGAGGTCGTTGAGGAAGATACAATAACTCCATTTAAAAGACATTTGGACAGGTACATGGATAGGAAAAGTCAAACACCGGTAGATGGGTCTAGTGTAGATGGGGCACCTTGGTCATCATGGGCTAGTAGGGCAAAGGGGCTTGTTTCCATGCTGTATGATTCTAAAGATTCAGGCCCTGATCTCCACATATGCACCAGAACATCAGTCATCAGTAAACAGCCATCAATGATCCCTTCCATAAACACCACCCACCACTTCCATTCACCAGCTCCAATTCCCTCCAACCATTCTTGAAAGGCTGTCATATCTCTCAAGCGTTGATGCCCCCAATCATTATTGCAAGCATCCAATTTCCCCAAATATTTTTGCAATCCCCTCCCAAATATAACTGTTGAATAGGTCTATCGCTAGACCTTTGTCCAGAGAAATTAAACAATGTTTACTTCTGTAAATCGTATGTATACTAGAATGGTTTACGAAGAAAAATCACGAAATTGCTGGAGTCACTCAGTGGGTCAGGCAGCATCCCTGGAGAACATGGATGGGTAATGTTTCCGGTTGGCACCCCTCTTGAAGCAGTCTGAAGAGAGCCCTGATAGCCCAACCATCAGGACTGGGGTCCAGGATACTACCCATAGCTGTCAGTGTCTGTTAATTCTACCATCCGCCACAGTCCTGGACTTTCATTGCCCCAACCAGCAACATCCTGTGACATCCCCTCCCTGCTCAATTGTACTTCAACGTCTCATTCTTGTTGCCCTCTCCTCTCCCAGCTATCCATTACCATCACGTCTCAATACTCCGCTACCATCCTACAGTCCCTCCAGGCCCGGTCTCTACACAAGCCCAAAGAGCCTTCCCAATCCCCCGAACGCACTTTAGGTTCAGAGCTGCCGGGGCACATTTCCAAACAAAAAATCTGCTACGCCTTGCCAGTGAAAGACATTGGGCCCATCCTTCTGGGTCTGGGATTTAAACGTAATAATAAAGGGGCTCTCCTATGTGGTTTCTCAAACATGGTGAGCTCTTTCGTTTCTCTATCGACTCTATCTGTTACAGGGGAAGTTGCTTTTACCAGACCTGGTAACACCTTCCATCTGAAGATAGACACAAAAAGTTGGATAACTCAGCAGGACAGACAGCACCTCTGGAGAGAATGAATGGGTGATGTTTCAGGTCGAGACCCTTCTTCAGACTCAACACGAAACGTCACCCATTCCTTCTCTCCAGAGGTGCTGCCTATCCCGCTGAGTGACTCCAGCTTTTTGTGTCCATCTTCGGTTTAAACCAGCATCTGCAGTTCCTTCCAACACCTTCTATCCCACTGAAGTGGTGACTATTGAAGCCATGCGGAAATCCTTCCAGTATTCCCATTTCTGCAGTAAAGTGCACGTCATTGATTTGGGACCAATTCAACGACACAATTTCTTTTTCCGGGGCAGAATCCTCCTTATATTTCTGTCAAGCGAGGGAGGAAAATTCCATTCCTGGGTCCCATAGGAATTCCTGCTGGAGGCGCATTACTCTCCTGGATAATGGACGTCTCCTCCACAAAAACGTGAATTATTGCCTTGCAAAGAAATATGATTCAGTTCATTAATAAGAGTGACTGTAGGAAATAGTCGTGCTTGACACTCATTGTTGAGTTTCATTTAGCGTGATACATGTAAACCTCTTGGGAACATCTATCAAAGTGAATGAGCAACAGCAGGGCACCTGTAGACACTTCCCTTCTTGGCTTCCGCTATTGGTAAGGATATTTGTACTGAAATATTGTTACACACCATTGAAAACCTACTCATCTCAAAATTTGTCCCTTAAGGAAACCTGAAACACACACAGCTAAAATCCATGAACTACAATCAATACCGGATATCTGCATTAATCCATCCACTCATTTTGAAATCTTTTTTTTTCATAGGCTCAAGAACAAAACAAAGCACACTGGATGTCAATAAAATTAATCCAATAGAGCACAAGATCACAGAGGTTGTTAAATATATGAAAATAACTGGTGGATTTTCAGACTTTGTTCTTGAATAATATTTCCTCAAAACAGTCAAGTGCACTAATATTTTTATAACTTATGATTTACATAATTAGGCACCACTTAATTTCCTTGGACAAAATCCTGGCTGTAAACTTTTCCAATAGTTCCATTGGATTATTTCCTCCTTTGCATTTTATTTTGCCTGTTTGATAATTGATATTTCCTGACTAAATGGCAAATGTAATTAGAGAATTTAAATAGTCAGCGAAGATACATACAAAATGCTGGAATAACTCAGCGGGTCAGGCAGCATCACTGGAGAAAAGGAGCATGTGACGTTTCGGCTCGAGACCCTTCTTCAGATTGAGAGTCAGGGGAGAGGTATGAAAAGGTACAGAACAAATCACAGCCGGCACCGATGACTCAAGAAAGGTGGAGCTCACGATGGTCCGTTGTTGGCTGTGGAAGAGGTGATAATGAAGGGATACAAACAGTGAAACTAGCAAGACGACTAGGTTGGGTGACGGACGATGAGAGAGGGAATGCAAGGGTTACTTGAAATTCAGGCAAATTAAAATTTCAAGGAACCCTTGCATTCCCTCTCTCTCCGTCTCTTCCCCATGTGATGTGAAACTATTTACCTATTTGTCCCTTGGATAAGGTGTTGGGGAGCAATCTGTGCATCTCAATCATTGAGGAAGCCAGCAGGGGAAGTGAAGCAAAGCAGAAGAAAAGCACTCAGAAGAAAGAAGCTCAGGTTTTGCATGTAGAAGGAAGTCCCTTTGACCTACCAATGTTGACTCACTGGCCTATCCCACCCCAGCGCCCCGCATTAATTTCCCATATGTTCCCCACATTCCCATTAACCCCCCCCCCCCCCCCCCCCCATATTCCACCAGTCACGTACACACAAGGGGCGAGCTACATGACTCCACCAACGCACTCAACTTTGACAATGTGGGAGGAACTCGGAGCTACCGGGCAAATCCCACAGAGGGAACACGCAAACTCCACGCAGACAGCAGCAGAGTGCAGGATGGAGCCTGGGTCACTGCAGCAGTCCGGCCCGGCGCACCAATGGTTTGGGAAGCGAAACTAAAATATAATTGTTTTAATAAAAAATCTTCACATCAGTTTTCACTCATCTCTCGTTTTAGATGGGTTACAGCTTCGTCGAAGTTGTTTGCTTACAGTTTTCCAAAGAGGCGGTTGTTCATGCGAGTTTAGACTAAGAGTCTAGCAACCTATTCCTTTGTACAGAGATCTTCAAGCCCTTCAGTCTGTTGGAGTCGCCAGGAAGCATTAAGGTGCACCTACTGTAGTGGGCTTTGCCTCTTCGCCTGGGGCAAAGAGGGCAGCCTATAGCATCCCATCAGACACTCCCCCTCATCCCTCCACCCCCCGTTAGAAGTTAACAGTAATTTTCTAGCCCACTGGATTCACTGTCCTGTTCTCGACATTCCTACTTTGATCATGTCGTTAGGCACTAACAGCATGATGAATCTGCGTCGCATCATCCACCCTCTAGATAACCCGTAAACCAGTGGGGAAAGTCAGACTCATGCAATGAACTCAGCGTGAAATCAAATCAGTGTCCAGCATTACACACTCAGAGCCCCTCACTGTGCAGGAACCTGCCGAGTTTGATCATGGGTTACAGTCTACCCAGAGGGGTAATTCTCCACATAATGAGGGGCACCTCTGTATCAGGCTGACCTCCTGTGGGTAAAGATGCCATGACTTTGTGTTACAAGAAACATCCTCCCTGGAGCAGAATTCCAAAATCTGTCACATGTTTTAGAGGTACAATGCAGAAACAGGCCCTTCGGCCCATCGAGTCCGCACTGACTGGGGATCCCTGCGCTCTAACACTATCCTACACAAACAAGAGACAATTTTACGTTTATACCAAGCTAATTAGCCTACTAACATGCACGTCTTTGGAGTGTGGGTGGAAGCCGAAGATCTCGTGGAAAACCCACGCGGTCACGGGGAGAACGTACAAACTCCATACAGACAGCACCCGTAGTCAGGATGGAACCCCTTTCACTGGTGCAGTAAGGCAGTAACTCTACCGCTGTGCTACCATGTCATCATTTTTCTTAAGATAGCTTTGCAAGTAAGAAACAACAAAAAACTGTTTAAATAATTTTATATTTTAACCTGTTCAGACAGTCTATTTATGGTGCAGCTTAATTAGTGAAAGGATTCTGACCACAGGTGCCACATGGGTCAATATCAATCTTAAAAATAATTTTAAGATTTTCCACTGATTTACGAACTGTGGTTTGGATCCGCCTGATTTGCGTTAAGATGTGGATCAACTTCAATTGAAGGGAGCAGGATGCATTAATGAACTAAACCAGTGGCTGGAAATCTGAAACAAAAACAAAACATGTTGGAAACTCTCCTCAGGTCAGGCGGCTTCAGTGGAAACAGGGGTCAAGTTTCAGGTCAAAGGTCCTTCACCAAAACAGAGCGGCCACATTGGGCAACTTAAACCTAAACTGTGAAAACCTAAACATAAGTGCCAGAGACCCGGGTTCGATCCTGACCTCGGGTGCTGTCTGTGTGGAGTTTGTACATTTTCTTTGTGATTTTGTGGGTTACCTCCCGGTGCTCCGGTTTTGTACCATCTTCCAAGATGTGCTGGTTTGTAGGTTAATTGACCTCCGTAAATTGTCCCAAGTGTATGGGATGTGAAAGCGAAAGTGGCATAACATGAAGCTAGTGTGGGTAGACAAAGGTGCTGGAGAAACTCAGCAGGTGCAGCAGCATCTAAGGAGCAAAGGAAATAGGCAATGTTTCGGGCCAAAACCTTTCTTCAGGCTAGTGTAAATGGGTGATCACTGGTTGGTGTGGACCAAAGGGCCTGCTTCCATGCTGTATATTTCAATCAATAAACCTTAGAGATGGACCATAATGGGGGAAACATTATGTGGAATGGAATATCCATCTGATGATATACAAGAGCTGCAGGAATATCTAATCTTTAGGATTGCTAACAGGGTTAATAGGTTAACTCTGATGGGAGTGCTTTATTGCAGAGGCTGCTCAGATAGACAGTTCATTCAAAAACAGTCAGAATGGAAGGGACCTAACCCGAAATGTTGTCTATCCATTCCCTCCACAGCTGCTTCCTGATCCGTTGAGTTACTCCAGCATTTTCTGTTTTGCTCAAGAATGGAGGCATGTGACTTGTGGTGTGTCACAAGGTTCGGTGCTGGGCCCGTTACTGTTTGTCATCTACATCAATTATTTGGATGAGAACATATAGGGCAAGATTAGCAAGTTTGCTGATGATACAAAAGTTAGTGGTTTTGCAGATAGTGAAGATGGTCGTGAACGATTGCAGCAGGATCTGGATCGATTGGCCAGGTGGGCACAGGAATGGTTGATGGAATGTAATACAGAGAAGTGTGAGGAGTTGCATTTTGGGATGTTGAACAAGGGCAGGACCTACACAGTAAATGGCAGGCCTCTGGGTAGTGTTGTAGAACAGAGGGATCTAGGAGAACAAGTGCATGGTTCCTTGAAGGTCGAGTCACAGGTAGATATGGTAGTCAAAATGTCTTTTGGCACTTTGCCCTTCATCAGTCAGAGTATTGAGTATAGAAGTCGGGAGGTCATGTTGCAGTTGTATAAGACGTTGGTGAGACCGCATTTAGAATATTGTGTTCAGTTCTGGGCACCATGTGATAGGAAATATATTGTCAAGCTTGAAAGCGTTCAGAAAATATTTACGAGGATGTTGCCAGGACTAGAGGGTGTGAGCTATAGGGAGAGGTTGCGTAGGCTGGGTCTCTATTCCATTTTGCATAGCATTTTATTGACATAAAGCTATGCTTGTGTTAAGGGCAGCCTTGTCTCCGATTCAGGAGGTTGTGACTTCAGTTCGACTTCAGAGTTCCCAGCATCACGTTCTGAGATGTTGCAGGTGAGATGTTGACTAAAGGGCCCATCTCCTTCCTCAAATAAATAGGAAAAATCCAGTGGGGACAATTGCTGAAAGAGCAGGGAAATTGTCTCCAAGGCCTTAGCCAATAATTATCCTTCAATCAATATCCCAACAATAGATTATCTGGTTATTATTGGATTGAGGTTTGTAGGAATTCAAGAGTTAAGCATCAAGGAAGTTTAAATGTCATATGTACCCACAACCGAGCAATAAAATTATTATTTCCACCAGCATAGCATGCTTGTAAAACACAACACACAAAGATAATACATAATAAGCAAAAATCCAATAAATTAATATCCACAATACTAGTACAAGAAAACTCAAAGTCTTTAGTGCGACCATAGTTGAAGTTAGTGTTGTGGAATGTTCAAGAGCCTGATGGTCATTGTGAAAAAACTCTTTGTGAACCTAGTGGTCATGGTTCTCGGGTTGCTCTGAACATATTAGTTCCTGCATTAAAATGATGCCGATACTTCCTAAATACTTCATTGCATGGACAACACTATGGAATGACCTGAAACACACTATTTAAATGCAAGCATTTTTCTCTTCACATATCAATAGCATTTTTTTTTTAATTATGTCATGTGTGCATTGCCTGTCTATAAATCATCATTACATAGGTGGTCATGAGCCGCTTCTTTATTCACATCCTTCTGGTGAAGACATTGTCAAGATGTTACTGAGTAGGGAGTTCCGGGACTTAGATCCAGGCTGTGCTGAAAGAACTGCAATAGAATCTTAGGTATTCTTGTAATGAAAGTTTATCCCAGCCACACACACACACATGGCAAGAAGTTTGTCCAAGGATGCTTCATAGTGGGAATCATCAAATGCAAGTTCATCAGCAGTTTCTGCATTTTAGAGCTGGTGTATTTATTGAGATGAATTAAATGCTAAATTGCTAATTCCATTCACTCCATACATTCCTTCAACATTGTTGGCTCTTGTGGACATTACGGTCACTGGGAAAGTTCTCCAGGACACCTATCCCTTTCCTTTTATTAACAAAACTTCCATCATATGCCCAATTCTACTTAAACATGTTAGGTTCTTTCTTTCAGTATTGTCAAATATTTCAATTATCATCCCACCTTGGGCATTGTAGTGGCATTTTTGATGGACTGTTACCACTGTTCATTTATAATCTTGGAAGGACTACTTGTAGTTTAGTTTAGAGATACAGCGTGGAAACAGGACCTTCAACCCACCATGTCCGCGCCAACCAGCGATCCCCGCACACTTACATTAACCTGCACACACGAGGGATTACAATTATACCAAGCCAATTAGCCCACAAGCCTGTACGTTCTTGGAATGTGGGAGGAAACCGGAGATTCCGAAAACCCACGCAGGTCGCGGGGAGAATGTAGAATCTTTGTACAGACAGCACCCGTAGTCAGGATCAAACCCGGGTCTCTGGCGCTGTAAGGCAGCGACTCTACCATTGCGCCACCCTTTCTGAAAGAGATTTGAAATTCTGTTTGGAGGTTGCATCTTATGTAAATCTTCCACCCTTTCTTACATATTTGTACTTATGGTGACAGCTTGTGCATCTGTGACAAATAATATGAAGATTTAAATAGAGGGGGGTCAAGCAAAGCTCTCTGAGCTTGACTGCATCAAATTAAGCATCGATTTCCTCAATCCAAAAGAGCACACTATTCTAATAAGGTGCGCAGGAAAAGAGGTTCAACTACTGTTTATGAATTGCTAAATAAACTCTGATGTTTGTGTAGATTGGAGTTTATTTTTAAAACGTCAAAGGGAATCCATGTCATGCTTGTAATCCACTTTCCAAGTCCAAACAAACCAGGCAACAACCTTAGGGCTAATTTCCGCACTTCCAAAGTGTATTGTAGCAAACGGGCCAATTCAGCCAAGTGGGGAAACAATGCGGGACTTCACTGGCTGGTCACACTTAGATGGGAGTTTCCAGCATCTGCATGTGTTTACTCTCAATGGTGACAATCAGAAACGTGGAGCCAAGCTAGGAGAGCGTTGTCTCTATTCTAAAACCTGCAATCTATCTGTTTTCTTCCCGTTTACTTGTTGAGATAAGTCCTCAATGCTCTTAGCATTAAGCTGCATGATATTTCAACCATCGCGCAATCAAATTGCCTCGACCATTAGTTTCGATCTGTTGCACAAACTTTTAAAGTAGTTAACATGAAGCACGGAATACAACAGTAAATGCTGAACACACTCAGCATCTGTGTGAAGGGAAAAACAGTGCTAACGTCGGAGGTCGACGAGCCTTCAACAGTGGTGAGCGGAAACAAGTTGGTTTTAAGTTGCAGAAAGTGTGTGATGTTTCGGACAAAGGAAATATCTCTGATAGGGGGAGGTTACGGTGGCGATCTTTAGGAAGCCATCTCGCTGAGTGATGAATGAGGGAAATTAGTGAGTAAATAACTCACAATCTTTGACATCAGATACAAGTCCAAATTAATTACAGAGATTGCTAAGCAAAATATAAAAATATAAAATTCAATCTGAAGAAGGGATCCGACCTGAAACATCACCTAACAGTGTTCTCCTGAGATGCTGTCTGACCCGTTGCATTACTCCAATGCCCTATTCCAGCTCAATGTGTCTTTTTTTGTAAATCAGCACCTGCAGTTCTTTGTCTCTCCTCCAACTAATAATTTACATACCCATTAAAAAAAAACTAATGTTTTCTACACTAGTCTTAAGAATCATCTTTGGTTTTAAGTTTTAGTTTTAGAAATACAGCGCAGAAACAGACCCTTCGGCCCACCGAGTCCGCACCGACCAGCGATCGCCGCACATTAACACTATCCTATACACATGAGGAACAATTTTTTTTACATTTATACCAAGCCAATCAACCTACAAACCTGTACGTCTTTGGTGTGTGGGAGGAAACCAAAGATCTCAGACAAACCCACGCGGTCACGGGGGGGGGGTCTGCACCCATAGTCAGGATCGAACATGGGTATCTGGCGCTGTAAGCACTGTGAAGCGGAAACTCTACCTCTATGCCGCCATGAATGCAGCAATGGTTCACATTTGAGCTCAGTCACATTGGCTTTGTTAGAAAGTCACTTGCTCATGGATTATTTGCTCAAAAGGGTGTCCTGACTAACGTACCTCCAGCTTCCCCTCCCACGTGCACCACAAACATCTCATCTGTTAAACAACCAACCTCTCTAAGAAAAAATACATGAGTGGCGAGGGTGCCAGGTATAATTATATATTTTGGGAACACTGCCAAATATAACGCTAACTGCAGATTGGTTTGGTCTGCACGCGCTCGGGCCGTGTCCGTAGACCGCCAGATAGATATGGCGAGTACATTTAACTCCATGGCATGGGTGAAGCATGTAGATTGATTATGCATGTCAACCAATCACATATAAGTTAGCATCCCCCACTAGAACGTTTATATTAACACTTGCCTCCGGCACCGTTCAGTTCGAGCAGCAGTTGGGATGTTCTGACATCTAACCATCTTTTATGCTGTTTAAGTCTATGGACTGATTAAAGATGACTTTGGATCACATAGCATGTCTGATGTCTGTCTATATTGGTTAGATGTCAGAACATCCCAACTGCTGATCGAAGTGAACAGTGCCGGAGGCAAGTGTTAATATAAACGTTATAATGGGATGTGGTTAGTGATGCTAACTTATATGTGATTGGTTGACATGCATAATCAATCTACACTAACGAATGTACGTATAGCCGCGGAGAATGCTGGAAGAATTTTGCACATATTTTTTATTCTGAATAAAGTTTGTTTTGATATTTTTTTAAATTCTAAGAGAAAATACTACCTGGTGCGATAGTGACGATACACACAATCTGTGTGTCCTTCTCAACACAAATATAAGTTGCTTAAAGTAAATTTGTCATGAATATATATGCACAAGTAATGCCCCAAAATATTATATATCAAGCCCCTTTAACAAAGAATTTTATACTGACAGTAAGTACAGAAGCCATTATTCTATTTAGTGTCTGTAGCAACAAGCTGTCTTCACAAGCACAATTTTAAATAATTACTAACATAAATATTTAGAAAGGAAGGGAGTGAATTCCTGTTTAGGTTGTTGGAGCCTAGATTAGCAGTTTGACATTGATAAGTTTTCTTTTTCAGGTGCCAAATTTATTGATGAACGCATACGCAATGAGAGTTCTTTCCGGCTGGTTTTTTTTTTCATTTCGATAGGAGTTTAAAAATGCATATTTAATGCCAACTGTCAGATGTGCAACACTTCACATGGGGTAAACAGGAAACCGTGACAACAAAAATAGTGCAGAAACAGGATGTATTGTCATCTTGGCCAGGCCTTCTCCTACTCTGTTGTCATGTTCCATGCGCAGTGAAGCGGAGTGAAGCTCCCAAAATGTAAGCGGTTGAAATTAACACCCAGAGTTCAACATGGCAGAGGACTTGTTCATGTCTGGAGCTGCAAAGGGGCTAAGCTTTCAAGAACAAAGATGGATCATATTAGCTGGAGAACATTCAGAAGGTAATGGCCATAATTCACTAAGATTTAGCATAACTATGGAAAAGGAGCAAGATACACTTGGGGGAAGAAGTTGTTAAATTGGTAGGGGTACAACTGGACTGGAAACATAGAAACATAGAAAATAGGTGCAGGAGTAGGCCATTCTTTCGAGCCTGCACCAGCATTCAATATGATCATGGCTGATCATCCAACTCAGTATCCCGTACCTGCCTTCTCTCCATACCCCCTTATCCCCTTAGCCACAAGGGCCACATCTAACTCTCTCTTAAATATAGCCAATGAACTGGCGTCAACTACCTTCTGTGGCAGAGAATTCCAGAGATTCACCACTCTCTGTGTGAAAAATCTCATTTTGGTCCTAAAAGACTTTCCCCTTATCCTTAAACTGTGACCCCCTTGCTCTGGACTTCCCCAACATCGGGAACAATCTTCCTGCATCTAGCCTGTCCAATCCCTTAAGAATTTTGTACGTTTCTACGAGATCCCCCCTCAATCTTCTAAATTCTAGCGAGTACAAGCCGAGTCTATCCAGTCTTTCTTCATATGAAAGTCCTGACATCCCAGGAATCAGTCTGGTGAACCTTCTCTGTACTCCCTCTATGTCAAGAATGTCTTTCCTCAGATTAGGAGACCAAAACTGTACGCAATACTCCAGGTGTGGTCTCACCGAGACCCTGTACAACTGCAGTAGAACCTCCCTGCTCCTATACTCAAATCCTTTTGCTATGAATACTAACATACTATTCGCTTTCTTCACATCCTGCTGCACCTACATGCGTACTTTCAATGACTGGTGTACCATGACACCCAGGTGTCGTTGCATCTCCCCTTTTCCTAATCGGCCACCATTCAGATAATAGTCTACTTTCCTGCTTTTGCCACCAAAGTGGATAACCTGACATTTATCCACATTATACTGCATCTGCCATGCACTTGCCCACTCACCCAACCTATCCAAGTCACCTTGCAGCCTCCTAGCATCCTCCTCACAGTTAACACTGCCCCCCAGCTTCGTGTCATCCGCAAACTTGGAGATGTTGCATTCAATTCCCTCGTCCAAATCGTTAATATATATTGTAAATAGCTGGGGTCCCAGCACCGAGTCTTGCGGTACCCCACTAGTCACTGCCTGCCATCCTGAAAAGGACCCGTTTACTCCTACTCTTTGCTCCCTGTCTGCCAGCCAGTTCTCTATCCACATCAATACTGAACCCCCAATACCATGTGCTTTAAGTTTGCATACTAATCTCTTATGTGGGACCTTGTCGAAAGCCTTCTGAAAGTCCAGATATAGCACATCCACTGGTTCTCCCTTATCCACTCTACTAGTTACATCCTCGAAAAATTCTATAAGATTCGTCAGACATGATTTACCTTTCATAAATCCTTGCTGACTTTGTCCAATGATTTTACCACTTTCCAAATGTGCTGCTATCCCATCTTTAATAACTGACTCTAGCAGTTTCCCCATTACCGATGTTAGACTAACTGGTCTGTAATTCCCCGTTTTCTCTCTCCCTCCCTTCTTAAAAAGTGGGGTTACATTAGCTACCCTCCAATCCTCAGGGGTTACATTAGCTACCCTCCAATCCAGAATCTAAAGAGTTTTGAAAAATTATCACTAATGCATCCACTATTTCTGGGGCTACTTCCTTAAGTACTCTGGGATGCAACCTATCTGGCCCTGGGGATTTATCGGCCTTTAATCCATTCAATTTACCTAACACCACTTCCCGGCTAACCTGGATTTCATTCAGTTCCTCCATCCTAATGAAGAACTCAACCATATTATGGTCACTCTTGCCCAAGGGGCCACGCACAACAAGACTGCTAACTAACCCTTCCTCATTACTCAACACCCAGTCTAGAATAGCCTGCTCTCTCATTGGTTCCTCTGCATGTTGGTTCAGAAAACTATCCCGCATACATTCCAAGAAATCCTCTTGCTCAGCACAAACAATCTCAAATAATTCTAAGAATTTGAGGAGAAGACAGCGAGGGCTGAGATCAAATTTGCTTTAGCTGAAAAAGAATAAGACTTCCAAATCCAACTCCTCGTCCATGGCCACCTCAACTGCACAGTTCACCTGAGGCAGGGACACAGTGGTGTATAGTCGGGTTCAATTACCTTGGGAATTCTTATCATTGCCACGCAGAGACTCAGCCCAGGTCAAACTAGGAGAGGATGAACAGGTTTTGTGCTGATGAATGCATATTCCTTCATGTTGCACGCTACTTGGAACAGTCTACAAGGTTAGCTTGGAAGCACCATTATTGATTGAGCTGGCCGTGTACTGAGGATCATATCCACCTGTGGCAAATATATACTTCAATACTACTGCTGGCAGGGATGATCACCACGTTGTCCTTGTGAAGTTGACATCCCATTGTCAAATTGAATATACTGATGATTCTGTGTCACTATCATGTTGCTAAATGGGATAGATTAAGAATAGGCCCGACCAGTTGAAGCTAATCATTCATGAAGGACTTTGGATCACCTGAAACAGTGGAAATTGACACCATTGCAATCTGCAATCTCTTGACTTTGTCTATCCCTCCCCATGCCACCAACAGCCACACCAAGCAACTAACCTTGGTTCAGTGGGGAGAATGTGCCAGCTGAAGCAGATCGGCAAATATCTGCACCCTAACTAAACAGTACAAGCAGTGAGCTGCAATCAGAATGCAGTGATCCCACAACCGACAATCAGATCTCAACATCACTTTGGTGCAAACACTTTTGTAAAATAAGATTAATTCTAGAGATGAGGTCAGAGTCTTATCCTCTGTACAAACGGAATCTACGATATTCGAGTCTACGAGAGTCAATGGAGAACACTGGGTGGACTGGGGTTAACAATAAAAAGGTTTGATGGTTGGAGACTAAATATCTCAGTCCCAGGTAGACATAACGTGCTGGAGTAATTCAGCAAGTCAGGCAGCATCTCTGGAGAACATGGATAGGTAACGTTTCAGGTCGAGACCCTTCAGACCCAGGCATCGCTCTGGGAATTTCTCAGGGTGCACTGTCTTAGACTCAAAGGTCTTCAGCTGCTAGGTTCATGATTTGTCCAACACAAAATGTTACAAATAATGATGTTCACTGATGAATGACAAAAGAGAGTCTTGGACTAGCCTCAGCCAGGGTTGATCAGGCCCCGACTTGCGTCCCAGCAGCAACCGCCCACGGATCAGCCCTCTTAATAACTACTCTGCAGGGGTTGGGAGAATCTAGTGCGTGGAGGGACTGGGCTCTGTGGGGTGAGTCCTGGCCGGGTCCTCCTGCGTCTCACCAGGTTCAAGGCCTGTGCGCTCGCTGCACCTCTTTCTCCTTCTCCAAGCATTTCATTCTCGCCTGATGGATTTTTAGGCCACAGTGGTTCATTAGGCCTTTCCGTAGTTTTGTTGCGTGTCTTTCTCACGAAAGAGACAGACTGGGGTGCTAACCCAGCCTGTCCCAGGTGCCGTCTTTCCGTGCCGTCAACTGTCTCTCCAGTAGCCACCAACTATTCTTTGTTGTCACCCAGTCTATTCCTAGGCGCCACTGGCTGAGCCAGACTTCAGTGTGAAAGATACATCTTTTAGATGCGCTGGGACGCAACCTCAGTGATGTGAGGTTATGGGGAGAAGGCTGGAGAATGAGGTTATGATGGAGAGATAGATCAGCCATGATTGAATGGCGGAGTAGACTTGATGGATCGAATGGCCTAATTCTGTTCCTATCACTTATGTTATTACGGTCTTACAATGTTCAGTCCCATTCACGGCTCGTTAGATAATGAAACTGCCTGTATCTGTAAGTAAGTTCTCCTACTCTGACCTCTCGCATTGTAGTTAGCATTGTAGGCTTCAGTCAGGCTTCAGCTGATAAGTCACTAGTACCATTCACACAATGTAGAAGCCTACTGATGACTATGGGCGGCACAGAGACGCAGCAGTATTGTTGCTGCCTTACAGCACCAGAGACCCAGGTTCGATCCTGACTACGGGTGCTGTCTGTGTGGTCTGTACCACATAGGTTATCTCCAGGTCCTCCAGTTTCCTCACAAACTCCAAAGGCATACAGGCCTGTAAGTTAATTGGCATCTGTAAATTGTAAATTGTAAATTGCCCCTAGTGTGTCGGACAGTGCTTGGACACGGGGCGATCGCTGGTCGGTGCGGACTTGGTGGGCTTTGTTTCCGCGCTGTATCTCCAAAGCCCAAATGCAGGAAGTCCGAATACCTCTTCTGGACCTACAAAAACCTTCTGCCAATCACATCCAGAATGTGTTACCAGCGAGGAACTAAATCAGCCTTGAGAAAATGTGCACCTGCCTGCAAGAGCAGTTCAGAGACTGAATCTTTGGCGATGAATGGCTCACTGTCTGGCACCCAAATCCTCACCGTGCTCCACAAGGCCAGAGGCTCCACTACTCTGCAGCTTCTACAGAAAAATAAGTTCACCATCATCCAAGGTGTATTCGATGCCAACATCAGTGAACATCATTAGATGCACTCTGCCCCATCCTCAGCCAAGCAAGGATAAGGTCCTTGCCCTCACATTTTAGAACCAGTATTAAGAGTCATAGTCATAGAGATGGCCCTCAGCCCATCTCATCCATGCTGACCAAGAAGTCCCATCTAAACGTCCCGTTTGCCCGCATTTGGCCCATATCCCTCTAAACCATTCATAGAAACATAGAAACGTAGAAATTAGGTGCAGGAGTAGGCCATTCGGCCCTTCGAGCCTGCACCGCCATTCAATATGATCATGGCTGATCATCCAACTCAGTATCCCGTACCTGCCTTCTCTCCATACCCTCTGATCCCCTTAGCCACAAGGGCCACATCTAACTCCCTCTTAAATATAGCCAATGAACTGGCCTCAACTACCCTCTGTGGCAGAGAGTTCCAGAGACCCACCACTCTCTGTGTGAAAAAATTCCTTCCCATCTCGGTCCTAAAGGATTTTCCCCTTATCCTTAAGCTGTGACCCCTTGTCCTGGACCGCCCCAACATCGGGAACAATCTTCCTGCATCTAGCCTGTCCAACCCCTTAAGAATTCTTGTAAGTTTCTATAAGATCCCGTCTCAATCTCCTAAATTCTAGAGAGTATAAACCGAGTCTATGCAGTCTTTGTTCATAAGACAGTCCTGACATCCCAGGAATCAGTCTGGTGAACCTTCACTGCACTCCCTCTATGGCAATAATGTCCTTCCTCAGATTTGGAGACCAGAACTGTACGCAATACTCCAGGTGTGGCCTCACCAAGACCCTATACAACTGAAGTAGAACCTCCCTGCTCCTATACTCAAATCCTTTTGCTATGAAAGCTAACATACCATTCGCTTTCTTCACTGCCTGCTGTACCTGCATGCGTACTTTCAATGACTGGTGTACCATGACACCCAGGTCGCACTGCATCTCCCCTTTTCCTAATCGGCCTCCATTTAGATAATAGTCTGTTTTCCTATTTTTGCCACCAAAGTGGATAACCTCACATTTATCCACATTATACTGCATCTGCCAAACATTTGCCCACTCACCCAGCCTATCCAAGTCACCTTGCAGTCTCCTAGCATCCTCCTCACAGCTAACACTGCCCCCCAGCTTAGTGTCATCCGCAAACTTGGAGATATTGCCTTCAATTCCCTCATCCAGATCATTTATGTATATTGTAAATAGCTGGGGTCCCAGCACTGAGCCTTGCTGTACCCCACTAGTCACTGCCTGCCATTGTGAAAACGACCCGTTTACCCCTACTCTTTGCTTCTTGTTTGCCAGCCAGTTCTCTATCCATGGCATGGTATTCCTATCCAGGTACCTGTCCAAATATCTTTTAAACATTGTAATCATACCCCCCTCGACAGTTTCCTCTGGCAGCTCATCCCATGTACCCACCACCCTCTGTAAAAAGTCGCCTCTCAGACCCTTTAAATCTTTTCCCTCTCATGTTTACTCCATGTGCTCAGGCTTTAGACTCCTCTACCCTGGGGAAAAGACTGTGATCATTCACCTTGTCTGTGCCCTTCATGATTTTATAGACCTCTGTAATGTCATCCCTCAGTCTCCTACATTGCAGGAAGAAAGTCCCAGCCTGTCCAGCTACTCTTGAGAGTTCAAGCAATGAAATAGAAGACGACCATTTAGGCCCATCATGTCTACATTAGTCCATCTAATCCAACTTCAAAGTCAAATCTGCAGGCCTATATTTAGCACATTTTCTTTCTCCCTACATTTTCACCAACTCTCCAAAGATTCCAGCATTCATCTACACACTAGGAGCACTTGAGAGTAGGGAATCCGCACATTTATGGGGTACAGGAGGAAATCCAAGCACCTGGAGGAAGCCTATGGTGTCACAGGGAGACCGTGCAAACTCCACGCTGACAGCACCTGAGGTTAAGATCGAAGCCAGGTTTGTGGGGCCTTGAGGCAGCTGGTTCACTGCCTGTTCCAACTTGCATTCTATAGGACGAGTAGTAAGACTACACAAATAGCTGAAGGGGCTTTGGAGTTTCAGGACAAAAATGGTTCAGACGTTCACTCCCGCTGTTTATTATGGAATCATTCCAGAATGCCTGCAGGTACGGCTTTTTCATGACATTACCCAGATACCTGAACAAGGAGTCAGACACCACTTGAAACTCCTCCAGCCTTCAGTAAAATAAACATTTTAAAAGAAATTTATGGGGAACCGGTTACTACCTACTCTTCTATGGTGGACATTTTGAGTTACAAGTCCCTTTCAATAATAAAAACACAAACAAATTTGTTTTAAACAAAAGTCTAAAAGAAAATCTATTCTGTGTCTTATTAATAATTCTGATGAAAATACTTAAGGATATAATTATATAATTGTGTAGTAAGATCTTTACTGAACTGTATGCAGAAAAGGAATTTTACTGTGCCTCGGTACGTATGATAAGAAAGTGCCAGTGAACCATGCAGGTACAGCAGGCAGTGAAGAAAGCAAATGGCATGTCAGTCTTCATAGCGAGAGAATTTGAGTATAGGAGCAAGGAGGTCCTACTGCAGTTGTACAGGGCCATGGCGAGACTGCACCTGGCATATTGTGTGCAGTTCTGGTCACCTAATTTGAGGAACGATATTCTTGTTATTGAGATAGTGCAGCGTAGGTTTACCAGATCATTTCCGGCAAGGCGGGACTGACATGTGATGAAAGAATGGATCGACTGGGCATATAGTCACTGGAATTTGGAACGATGAGAGGGGATCTTAAAGAAACACATAAAATTCTTAAGGGATTGGACAGGCTAGGTGCAATAAAAATGTTCCCGATATTGGGACAGTCCAGAAGCAGGGGTAACAGTTTAAGAATCAGGGGTAGGCCATTTAGGACTGAGATGAGGAAAAACGTTTTCAACCAGAGAGTTGTGAATCAGTGGAATTCTCTGCCACAGAAGACAGTGGAGGCCAATTCACTGGATGTTTTCAAGAGAGCGTTAGATATAGCGAACAAAATCAAGGGATATGGGAAGAAAGCAGGAACGGGTACTGATTTTGGATGATCAGCCATGATCATATTGAATGGCGGTGCTGACTCGAAGGGCCGAATGGTCTACTCCTGCACCTATTTTGTATGTATGTATGTATGTATGTATCTATATATGTTGTGTGTAACCATTAAATCTGTTGAGAAGGGAGCAGTTTGATTACAACAAATTTAAGAGTAAAGCAAAATGATGATGGTGAATTCAAGAACTATTGCCAAAGAATTATTGTTCATCTTGATTATAAATTGTTCAAGTTAGTTCAAGTTACATTTATTGTCACATGCACCAATTGGTACAGTGAGATTTGAGTTAACATACAGACAGATTGGAAGGAAGAAGATAATTTTTGGATGACCTTTTTGGATCAGGACCTTTCTTCAGAACCGAAACGTTGCCTATCCATGTTCTCCAGCGATGTTGCCTGAACCATTGAGTTAAATGACATGGAAAATCACATGGAATTTGGGAACTCTTGATCGAAGGATCGCAAGCCAGAGGCAAATGTTTTCAGACAATTAACCTTTCGGGCATGGACATCGCTGGATGGACCTAAAATATATTTTGTTTCTCTCTCCACAGATGCTGTCTGAGCTGCTGACATTTGTGCCGTTTTCAGGGATTAGTTCAGATTTCCGACATCTGCGGAATATTGCTTCCAATCCTGGACTGAGTTTGGCCTCTTTGATATCGATAGTGAATGGCCATTTTTTTTTAGGCTCTTTCATGAAAAGCGCCTCTTGGTCTTGCTATTTGGGGTTCTGACTTCTGACTATCCTCCAGTGACAAGAAGACGGAGAGAAACTTGGAAAAAAATGAATCAAATAATAGATTTCCGGCAAGGTTTTCCACCAACGTGTGAACGGGCACCTCAAGGTGATCAGATGCGGGGAAGCATTAAAGACTGCAGATGCTGGATTACAAAAATAAAGAAAGATCTCAACCCGAAACGTCACCAATTTCTTTTCTCCAGTGATGCTGTCTGACCCGCTGAGTTACTCCAGCTTTGTGTCTATCTTCGGTTTAAATTAGCATCCGCAGTTCCTTCCTAAACAATTCCGACATTAAAATTTCTTTGCTCTCTTCAATTGCGCTCTGAACAGTAGCACAACCAGAAACACATTGTGTTTGGTTAAAACCCACTTGGCTTCCATAACAGAGCCAACAGGAAGTAACATCTAACACCAATCTAGTTAGATAAACTGCCAGTGAATTGATGACTCATGGGAGCATCCAGTGACATCTCAGAAAGGAAATCATTTGTTGCCTTGGATACTTAAAAAATTTGGTTTGTTAAAAGCCAACGGTTGCATCCTGATAGCCAGAAAGATAATCTCAACACTAGGTTCTGCTGACGCCTTCATATCAAAACTATCTGTCAACATTAACATCCTTATATTCTCTGCTCATTTGGTCTGTAACATATTCTGATTTCACTGCCACACGAGGAAAGTGCTGAATAAACCATGCATGGTGGGTGTTTATCATCGCAACAATCTTCAGATGAGTAGGCAGGCCCACTAAATCATTTCAGCCTAGAAACCTCCAAGATTCGGTGGCCATTTCTTTGGGAATGGAACAGGTACTCACTCAAGCTTAGTTTAGCTTAGAATTTAGTTCAGAGATGCAGCACAGAAACAGGCCCTTCGGCCCACTGAGTCCGTGCCGAACAGAGATCCCCACACATTAACACCATTCTACGCACACTCGGGACAATTTACAATTTTACCAAGCCAATTAGCCTACAAACCTATACATCTTTGATGTGTGGGTGGAAACTGGAGCATCCGAAGAAAACCTACGCGATCACCAGGAGAATGTACAAACTCCATACAGACAGCACTTGTAGTCAAGATCGAGCTCGGGTCTCTGGCGCTGTAAGGCAGCAACTCTAGGGCTGTACCTCCGTGCTGCCCACCTCTCTGTTTTAGTCAACCTTGGCCACGGTGCTTGACTGTATTGTTTTGAAGACATCAAAGCTGATTTTTTATAAACTTATATTGTGGGTGGAGGCATCACTGACAAGGAGAGTAGTTTCTGCCCGTCCCATGATGATGATGGTGAGCTGCTATCTAACGCCACTGCCACCCTTCAGGTGAAGGGAGCGCCCCCCCCCCCCAAGGAATAACGACACACTTCCAGATTGGGACCGTGGGGGGCTCGGAAAGGAACCCTCATGTGAGGATATTCTCTTGCTCTTGCTGCCCTTATCCTGCCAGATTGAGAAGGGCTGTCAGAGACCACAAGACCACAACAGAGGCACAAAATTAGGCCATTCAGTCCTTCAAGTCTGCTATACCATTCGATCATGGCTGATCTATTTTTCTCTCTCAAACCCCTTCTCCTGCTTTCGCCTCATAACCTTTGACACACAATCTAATCATGAACCTATCAATCTCCGCTTTAAAAATACCCATTGGCTTGGCCTCCACAGCCCTTGTGGCAGTGAATTCCAGATTCACCACCCTCTTTCTGAATAAATTCCTCCTCATCTCTATTCTAAAGGTATGTCTTTTTATTTTGAGGCTGCGTCCTCTGGTGCTGGACTCACCCACAATTGGAAACAATCTTTTCCAATCCACTCTATCTACATTGGCTCGATCTAGATCTGCTCTATCTACATCCGCTCTATCTAGGTGCAGCCAAGGCAAGACAGAATGCAAGGCATTTTATGCTGGCACGAATGTGGAGTGAACATATCAAGTTAAAATGAATGTTACCAGCTTGCCGCTACAAATCGCAGTTGAGCTGTTCCAGTGATCAGTATCCAGTCAGTAATGTTTTCTTTAAATCTCATCTGATTGGACATCACAGGATCAGCCATGATCACAATGAATGGCGGTGCTGGCTTGAAGGGCCGAATGGCCTCCTCCTGCACCTATTTTCTATGTTTCTATGTTTGTGTGATGCAAGGAGTGGAGGGATTTGGAGCATGTGCAGGCAGGTGAGATTAGTTTATATGAGCATTATGTTCACCATAGACATTGTGAGCCAAAAGGCCTGTGCTGTGTTGTATTTTTCGATGTTCTGTGTTCAGTGTTCCATGAAGTAACTTCTCCACACCCGAGATTCATATCCATTATGATGCTGCAGTTTTCCAATACAAAGTCACCACAAATCCCGGAGCCGCAGAATACCCACACCACAGCTATGTCCCCTCCACATCTCCTTTAACCGCTGAGATGAATCCCAGATTCTCAGGTTTAACTCTGAGGTTCTGCATTTGGAAACCAAATATAATTTTACATGCAATTAAAAATCTAAAAATCTGCTGGAAATTTGAACTAACATTGACCTGAAATGTTAACTCTGTTTCTGCCTGAGAGCTTTCCAGCATTGTCTGTTTTGATTCCAACTCTGGGGAGTGTTGAAGAACAGAGGGATCTCGGAGTAAAGGTACATAGTTCCTTGAAAGTTGCATCACAGGTAGTAAGGGTTGTCAAGAAGGCTTTCGGCACATTGGCCTTCATGCACTGCCCTTCCACTTGTTTATATTAAGCACATTTTGCAATCTTCCTGTTTATCTCCGACCGGGAAAGTTCCCTCCTTGACGTATCCATTTTCCTCACCTCTCATATTCAACTGCCTCATCTACGTGGCCTTTAGTGTCTATTCCAACTAAACAGGACCCAGTTTAATTCACTTCACACTCATGCTAACAATCTGTTGACCTTCGACAGGTACTATAACAACATTTAAAAGATATTTGGATTGGTAAATCAATAGGAAGGGTTGGGGGGGGGGGGTATGGGCCAAATGCAGGCAGGTGGATTACCATTGATGGGACACTGTGGTTGGCATGGGCAAGTTGGGCTAAAGCACCTGTTTCCGAGCTGTATCATTTTTTTTTAAACTCACTAATCCAGCAAGGAGGCACTCCAAAATGAAGGAACAAGGACAACTCAGCAGTATGATGGAATATCTTCACTGGTGTGGAAGAGCACACACCTTCCAACACCATCTAAGACAAGGAGGCCCATTTAATAACTCAGCAGGTCAGGCAGCACTACTGGAGAAAAAGAATAGGTGACGTTTCGGGTCAGAACACTTCTTCAGTCTCCACCCAATACATCACCTATTCTTGTTCTCCAGATTACTGCCTGACCCGCTTACTCCAATATTTTGTGTCTATCTTTGGGATAAGCCAGCATCTGCAGTTCTTCCCTACACGTGCTTAGCTATCACTGAGGAACCCATGTGCCTGCCTCTGTTCACTAACCGACCCGAGACATCCAATCCATCCACCATTACTCCACCGTGGCCATAGTGTGCACCCACTGCATCTAAATGCACGGCCACAACTCATAGCACCTGCCTATCGGCCACCTCTACCACCAGGTTCTTTCTCATCACTGGTTAAAAAGTCTGGAACGTTATACGCAATCCCACCCTGAGCTACCACTGTTTCAAAAGGCGCCTCAAACCATTAAATTTAATTAGTGATTGATGGAAATCTCTCATTTGTTCTATAGAAGGTGCCATAGAGTCATGGGGCATTAAAGCAGGCCCTTCAGCCCAACACGTCCGTGCTAGCCAAGATGCCCCATCTTAACTAGTCCCATTTGCCCCAGTTTGCCCCAAATCCCTCTAATTAATTCCCATACATGCACTTGCCCAAAAGACGAAGAGTCAAAGAGTCATACCACATGGAAACAAAATGGCGGTGATGAGGTGCCATCTTGAAGGCCTTGAATGAACAACTGCAACATCCAAACTGCAAAACCAGTAAATAAATCAATTATCTTACGTCAAAAAAGACACTTCCAAGAAAATGATTGCCCTGTTTCTTCCTTTTTAATTCATGGCGCACTACGCACCTTTCTTAACTGTATGCTTTTGATAGAAATACTATGGCTGCTGCAGCCCAGGAGTGGAGATGTAAAATACCGTTCAGAGTTAGACACCATTTTAGATAAGGTATTTGCTTCTGAACTGGTTATTGTACAGACTGTACTCACAGAGGGAATAAATGAGAATTTCCTGTTTCACTGTGGCAGACCACAGCGTTGCTGAGAGGAAACTAAAGGTCAGCATTGTGCAAGTTTGTGCTGTCACAAGTAGAAAAACATCATTTAAGGGAAGGAAGAAAGGAGACTTTTGTTTAAAGGCGTTAGAATTTACTTCTGAATTTTTGTTAACAGGTATCGTTCACTTTAATCATCATCGGTAACCCCACAATTTTCTGCTAGTAACGTTCTGTTTCAAAAAGTTGCTCTTTAATGACTGGGTTTAGTTCAGATCTACAACATGGAAACAGGCCTTTCCACCCATGGAGTCCTCACCGGCCATCAATCTCAAGTTCTATGTTACAGGGCTGCCAACATTGGGTGAGAGTTGAGAGTGAGAAATTGCGAGGGGGCGTAGCAACCATGCGGGGGGGGGGGGGGGGGGGGGGCGGGGGGAGGGAGGTGTGGGGGGGGGGATTTGGTAGGGAGATTTTGCATTTTTCAGCTTGAAATTGTGCAATCTGGTGCATACTGTTGCGAGTCTTCTACCTTACACTTGAATGCAACATTTATGCTTCAAATTGCACTAGGTATGAATAAGGTTAGGCTAAATTACATTCCTAACTACATTCCACAGTAGAGCCAGGCTTTAATCAACAGGTGCAGCACATGAATGACAGTATATTCATGTATGGAAATCAGATTATAATTCATGCTGTTATGCATATATATAGAGAAACAAAAACCTAGAAACAAGGCAAGAGGAGTTGGACTTCCATCACTGTTCTGCACAAATAAATCAATCAACCTTACCCTTTGACTATAGAAACAAGACAAAAATAATGCCACTTATTCAACCGTATATGGTTCAATGAAATTAAGATATACATGTAAAACATATATATGGAATCAGGCCCTTTGGCCCACCAAGTCCACACCGACCAGCAATCTACCTTACACCAGTTGTATCCTACACGCCACGGGCAATTTACAGAAGCCAATTAACCTACAAACCTGCACTTCTTTCGGATGTGGGAGAAACCGGAATATCCAGAGAAAACCATGTGGTCACAAGGAGAATGTACAAATACTGTACAGTCAGCACCCGTAGTCAGGGTCAAATCTGGATCTGTGGTGCTGCAAGACAGCAACTCTACCGCTGCGCCACCATGCCACCCCATTAAATTATTTTTTCTGTAATATATTTATTATGGTGTCACGTCAATAAAGATGAACACATGATTATAATTTCTGCCCTTAGTTGGATAACACACATCTCCAGTCATTGTGTTTTATGGCGGGTTTTCAACCTCTTCAGTCTGAAGGTCTCGAACCAAAACATCACCTATTCTTTCTCTCCAGAGATGCCGCATGTCCTGCTGAGTTATTCCAGCTTTTGTGTCTATCTTCAGTTTAAACCACCATCTGCAGATCCTTCTTACACTCTTTGTTAAGCGAAACGGGTCCTATTCTCATAATATTATTCACCTCAACTAAGTCTTTTTTCACCTCCGTTGCTACAGAGAATACAATCCCAGTTATCAAATCTTTCTTCAAAGTGAAAAATAAATTCCAGCCCCGCCAATATGTTCATAAATCACCCTGGATCCTCTCCAGAGCAATTGCACCCATTCTACAGTGTGTCACAGTCTTACAGCATGGAAACAGGCCCTTCATCCCATCTTGTCCATGCAGATCAAGATGCCCCATCTAAACTAGTCCCATTTATCCACATTTGGCCCATATCCCTTTAAACCTTGTGTGTGTGTGAGAGTGTGTGTTAGGTTGTGTGTGAGAGTGTGTGTTAGATTGTGTGTGAGAGTGTGTGTCAGTGAACCGGCGACAACACTCGGAGTGAGCGGAGACTTGGCAATGTCCAGGGAGCATTTCCCTCTCTCCCCCCCTCCCCGGGAATGCGGGCCGGCCCAGGTGCTCTGTGTCCAGCTGGGGTCCGGGGGAGGTGAGGGTCAGTGACCCGGGGGAGGTGAGTGTCAGTGACCCTTGGGTCGGGCATCGGAGCGGAGCTATAGCCCGAGATTCATCCCCGCGGCTCCTGAGACGGCACCGACGCCCCCACTCATCCTGTTCGCTCCTGGCAACTCCATGCGGTGTGGACAGAGCAGCGACAGCCACAGAGCCGCCACAGGTGAGGGTGGGGGAGGGTGAGCAGTGCCGGGGGGGGGGTGTCGGTGCTGGGACCACCGCCATGTCAGAGTCTCACCTCTTACACCTTTTGCGCAGGAATGTGAATGCAGGTGAGGCAACATCTATAGAGCGGTGGACAAAAATGCTGGAGAAATGCTTGAGTGTGAAGAAGGGTCAAACTCAGACATAGATGCTGCCTCACCCGCTGAGTTTCTCCAGCATTTTTGTCTACATTGCCATTTTAAAGAGTGTGCGATGGGCGTAAGCCAATTACTCGTTCTTTACGGGGAACCCGCCGATAAAAAACCTTTTCTCATTGTTGAGTGTGGAGGAGTGTGACTTTATTTATTTATTCATATATATATATATATATTTTTTGAGCATGAGAACTTCTGTCATCAGCGTGAGAGCATGAGAATTTCCTCAAATGCGTTAGTCTCACGCTCAATGCGTGAGAGTTGGCAGCCCTGATGTTATCCCACTCCCTCATCCACACCCTGCAATTTTACAGAGGCCTATTCACCTGCAAACCCACTCATCTTCAGGATGTGGAAGGAAACTGGAGCAGCCGGAGGAAACCCACGCGGTCACAGGGAGAACGTGCACATTCTTCCACACAGTGCCCGAGGTCAGGATGGGTCCCTGGTGCTCGGAGGCAGCAGCTCTACCAGCTTCGACCACTGTGCCATCCGTAGTCATTCTGACTCAGATCACATGCATGGTCAAGGTCTTCACAGCCATCACAACTGATGTCCTATGGGCACTTTCTTTACTTTAGCCTTTACTTTTACATTTAAAGATGTCCCAGGTGATGAAAGTTTAACCTTTTACCTTCCAACTCCACCCAAGGAGAGATTTTCACTGTCCACATGTTCAAGTTTGAATCAACTACTGCGTGTTGCACTGTTGCAAGTGGAATAACACAACTTGTGTGAAGCTGTGATCAATGGTTGGTGTGGACTCCGTGAGCCAAAGTTGTGTATCTGAACTAAACTTAGTCATTAAAGAGTAATTTTTTAAACAGAAAATTACTAACAGAAATTTGTTCAGGAAGCCAGAGCATCCGGAGGAAGCTCACTCCGTCACTGTTAAACATAGTTGAGTAAAACACAAAGTACTGGAGAACCTCACTGGGTCAGGCAGCATCTTGGGAGGACATGGATAGGTGACATTCAGGTCAGGACTCTTCTTTAGACTGGAAGATGATCCATTGAATTACTCCAGCATGATGTTTTACTGAATGTTCAGACATTTGGAACTGTTGTTGAACAAGCTCTTACCTGAATGGTGCTGAGCTTCTTGAAAGCTGTTTGAGCTATACTCAAGAGAGCAAGATGGGAGTGTTTTATCAAACACTTGACTTGTAGAGAGTGGAAACTCAGTGAGTGGCCACATAAAGGATTGCTTGGACTTTGTAGAAGGAAAAGCAATGGACTTAAAACTTCTAGTGCCTGCTGTTCAAGGTGGGTGGACATCTTCAGAGTGTAGTCCAATAAAAACCATACTGTAGTTAAGTTCAGTTTAGAGATACAGTTTGGAAACAGGCCCTTCAGCCCACTGTGTCCATGCCGACTTTCAATCACCCATTCACTCTAGTTCTTTCTTATCACATTTTCTTACCCAATCATTTTTACAGAGGCCAATTAACCTACAACCCACACGTCTACGCGATGTGGGAGGAAACTGGAGCAGCCGGAAGAAACCTACACGACCAAACTCAATACATAGACAGCACCCGAGGTCAAGATCAAACCCTTGTCTCTGGCACTGTGAGGCAGCAGCTCTACCAGCTGCGCCACTGTGCCGCCCATAATGTTCTTTATATTTCATGTTTAGCTGTTTCACCGCATTAAGGGACGTCAGTATTTATGTTATCTATTGTTGCTTCCTGTGCGCAGTACTGTTTATAGTTTGTAAAACAATTTGAGAGATAAAGTGTTTACGTTTTTTTTTCACCCCATTTATAGAAATCGTGATTTAATGAGAAATATTGAGCAGGAAATAATATGGGCAGGATCGACAGATGGGTTAGTGCAGAACATGACAGGTACAAGGTGCCAATACATGACAGGATCGATGCAGGAAAAACAGGGTAGATGCAGGAAAAACAGAGTAGATGCAGGAAAATTGTTCCCAATGTTGGGGGGAGTCCAGAACCAGGGGTCCCAATTTAAGAATCAGGGGTAAGCCATTTAGGACTGGATTGAGGAAACACTTTTTCACCCAGATAGTTGTGAATCTGTGGAATTCTCTGCCACAGAAGGCAGTGGAGGCCAATTCACTGGATGTTTTCAAGAGAGAGTTATTAGAAAACAGCCAAATAAGTAAACAGCACCATGTTGTCCAGTTTTGTTGCAGTTGCCCAATTCAACAGGTCTCCGATTCCACTAGAACCTGGTATTTTAGGTCATGTTGGCAACACATTGGTGCAGCTGGTAGAATTGTTGCCTCACAGCAGCGAAGACCAGGGTTCAAACCTGACCTCGGGTGCTGTCTTCTCTTTTTTTTTCTCTTCATCTTTCTCTTCACTTCCTTTTTTGTCTTTTTTTCTTTTTTTTCCTTCATTTATTTAATTTTATTTATTTATTCACCTATCTATTTATCTGTTTGTTTTTCTGTCCATCTTTGTTTCTCCTTTTTTATTTATTTATTTATTAGGTTGTTTTATTTTATTTCGAAATAGACTTTATTCGAGAAATAAATATATACAATACATGATCCTTACAAGACTCCATCCAACATTCTTGGCGGCTATATATACATTCAATACTGAATACAAAATTACACAATTTTACCCCCCACTCATTTGGTCCACTGGGGTGGGAACACTTCCCTTATTTTTGAGGGGCGTCTCCACCACACCCTGCCCCCCCATGTCCAGCAGCAGAAGGGCTCCAGACTGTGGTCCTCCCCCACCGTGCCTTGGCGTTGGCTGCACCGAGCTTCAGTGCGTCCCTCAGCACGTACTCTTGCAGTCGGCAGCGGGCCAGCCGGCAACATTCCCCGACGGACATCTCGCACTGCTGGGAGGTCAACATAGCTCGGGCAGACCAAAGAGTGTCTTTCATCGAGCTGATGACCTTCCAGCAGCACTCAATGTCAGTCTCTGACTGCGTCCCTGGAAACATTACGTAAATCACAGAGTCCTAACCCTAACCCTAACCCTTGCAAACCTCTGTAGACTCTCTTTGCGAATCCACACTCTGCAAAGAGGTGGGCAACCGTCTCCTCTCCATAGCAGCCATCCTGGGTGCAGCGTGCGCTGGCAGTGAGGTTCCGACGGTGCAGGAAGGATCTGACTGGGAGGGCTCCCCTCACCACCAGCCAAGCCAGGTCTCGTTGCTTGTTGGTGAGTTCTGGCGATGAGGCATTTTGCCAGACAAGCCGGGCAGTCTGCTCTGGAAACCACGCCACAGGATCCATGGAGTCATTTCCCTGCAGTGCCTGCAGGACGTTCCGTGCTGACCACTGCCAGATGGACTTGTGGTCAAAGGTGTTGGTCCCGAAGAACCTTTCCACAGACGACAGATGGGGCGGCAGTGAGCAGCTGACTGGCACATTGAGTGGCATCTGTGCCAGGCCCATCCTTCGCAACACCGGGGCCAGTTAGAACCTCAGCAGGTAGTGACACTTGGTGCCCACGTGCCTTGGCTGTACACTCCGCCTGATGCAGCCACACATGAAGGTGGCCATCAGGGTGAGGGCGACGTTGGGCACGCTTTTACCCCCATTGTCTGCCGACTTGTGCATTGTGGCCCGTCACACCCGGTCAATCTTCGACCCCCGGATGAACTGGAAGACGGGTGATCCCTGTGGCATAGGAGGGGGGGATGGGCCACATTTGCACCATGTACAGCAGCCCCGAGAGTACCTCACACCTGATGACCAGATTGTGCCCCATTATACAGAGGGAGCGCTGCTTCCACAGCTCCAGTTTCTTCCCCACCCTGGATGTCCGCTCCAGTAATTTTTGTCACACACCTCAGCCCCCCCTGTACCAGATCCCCAGCACCCTCAAGAAGTCAGGCTTGATGGTGCAGGGGACAGAAGATCGGTCGGGCCAGTTGCCAAAGAGCAAGGCCTCGCTCGTCCTGCGGTTCACCTATTATGCTCGCGTCCTTCCTGACAGACTCAGCAAAAGGTTCTATACAACAGACGAACAAGACAGGAGAGAGGGCAACCCTGCCTGACTCCAGACCTGATGGGGTGGCTGTCTGAGTCCCACGCATTGATTTGGACTGCACTACAGATATCGGTGTACAGCAGTTGGATCCAATTCCTGATTCACTCTCCAAAGCCCATTTTGGAGAGCACGACCCTCATATCCGTGTGCGATATCCTGTCGTAGCCCTTCTCCTGGTCCAAGATGCCCACCCTGAGTCAGGCATGTTGAGGCTAATCATATCTAAGCCATACATTGCAGTCTCCCACACCCATCACCCCCCCTCCCATACCCCGCCTCGACCAGAACACAGTGAGAGAATCAAGCCCAAGCATTTCTCATTTATGCCTTGTGACCACATTTAGTCGAAACTTTAACCATCTGTCTCACTGGAGGAGCTAACAATACTATTGTAATGCAACATATATTACATCATAATGCCCCTGTCCCACTTAGGAAACGTGAACGGAAACCTCTGGATACTTTGCGCCCCACCCAAGGTTTCCGTGCGGTTCCCGGAGGTTTTTGTCCTCTGGCAACCACTTCAACTAGCATCGCAACTGGCTTCGACTAAAAAATTACAGAATTTTTAAATGGAAACCACTTTCGACCATTAGGAAGACTGACAAAAATCTCCGGGAACCTCCAGGAACCGCACGGAAACCTTGGGTGGGGCGCAAAGTCTCCAGAGGTTTCCATTCAGGTTTCCTAAGTGGGACGGGGGCATCATTCTATGGACCTAGACCATGCAAAATAAATGATTAATCAAACACGTGTTAGGTTGTCGATGTGTGGCATACTACACACTCTCTCCCCGCTCAGAACCATACACAGAGTGAGCGAATTTCATCACTGGATGCAAACGGAAAATGCACGCAGGGAACAATGTCTGAGACCTGACTGCAGGAAGCTGGGCACTTATAGCAAATAGAATGTAATCAGGCACAGTGATCAACTTCAGCATTGACAGGCAGGGTGCCTGGTAAGTCAGCCCACCATTACCGGAGATGTCCACTCACCTTCTAAGACAATGTCCTTCAGTTTCTCCACCGTCTCTGCGAACCTGGCCACATCCCGCAGTAGATGGGTGATCTCCTCCACCTCGAGGCCCTCGCTGCTCTCTGAACTGCCAGCGCCGGGGTTCTTGTACCCTTTGTTGCCTCCCCACGCCCTGGCGGTGCTGATGGTGAAAGCCGCAGCACTGGAGTGTCTGCTCAGGGTGGCGGGCCTCTTGAGCGTGCTGACACCACTCGGACTAGAACTGAGCTTGGTCAAGGAGGTGTTCCCAGCAGATAGTTCACACATGGAGCCGGCCTGTGAGGCCGATAGCTCGACAGCATCTTTACGAGGCAGCTCCTGTCAAGGCAATAGGAAAGAGTCACAAAACCATGCTAATCAGACTAGAAATCAATATGGGATGAAGATCGACTGCAAAAGGCAGGTCCCGATTCAACCCCATACTTCACAAACTGCTTTAGAATTAGGTTTATTGTTGTTACTTGGCCCAAGGTACTCTGAAAGGTTTTGTGTAGGAAGGAACTGCAGATGGTGGTTTACACCAAAGAGAGGGACAAAAAGCTGGAGTAACTCATCAGGTCAGGCAGCATCTCTGGAGAAAAGGAATAGGTGGCGGGTTGGGTCGAGACCTTTTTTCAGACAGTCAAGGGAGAGGGAAACGTTTTGTTTTACATGCTATCCGATCAAATCAGAATCCAATCAAGCCAAACTCAAGTCCATAGGTTGAACAAAGAGAACGATGCAGTGTGCCGAATATAGTTCTCGGCAATTCCTGAGAAAAATTCCAACGTCCGCAATCAGGTAGGTTGGAGGATTGGCAATGTACCTTAGCTTGTGGAAGGACTGTGCAGAACTCAAATCTCCTTATTTAAAACATGCATGCTGTTGCAGTGGGTCAGGCAACATCCCTGGAAAACATGGATAGGTGACGTTTCCGGTTGGGACCCTTCATGTAGGTGAACATGTAATATGTAGCTTTTAGCAAACAACGGTTTATGTGATCGATCTTGATTAGATTTCTGTTGCCTCCTTCTGCTTTCTTGAAATAATCAGCACCGATTTTTTAAAAGGAGAAATACCACCTGTAAAGGTTGCACCGTCAAATATCAAGTACTAAAAGTAACGGAAGTCACGTCTCTATAGATATTGTTATGTGAAATTGCTCCATTCATTGTTAAGATGTATTCCTTATTTTTTTATTATATAATAATTGTTTTTTTTTAATTTGTTTATTTATATAATTTTATTATTTTATTTTTTTAAATTATTTTTTATTTTTTAATTTTCTTATATAATCATTATTATTTAATCACCATCTCTTGATTATTAATCTATACTTTTACTCTTTTATCTCTCCTTTACTTTCCAAAAAAAAACAGAAGCATACATAAATTATTCCGTAACATCTGTACAATTTCTGTGACAAGTCTAAATTTGTATTTGAAGAACTGCTGCACCTAAGACAATATGCATTGCTTCTAATTTTTTAAAAAAATTTAAATTAAAAAAAAGTAACGGAAGTCAACTTGGCTGGTCTGTTGTTAAAATTGAGAAAGAATATGGGGAAAGAATAGGCAAATGTAATGCAGTTCAAACTTTTCTATGTTCATTTTTGTAATTTTCCTTCATGCCAGAAGTTTCATTAGTTTAAGTTTAAATATCACAATTATATGTGTTGACTAAATCACTTATTAAAAATACCAAGAAGATGATAACTTGTTAGATTTTTCCGGGGTCAGGATGGGTCTCAGGTGCTATCAGGGCAGCAGCTCTACCAGCTGCACCATCCATAGTCACGCTGACTAAGATCACATGCATGTTCAAAGTCTTCACAACTACCACAACTGATGTCCTATGGGCACTTTCGTTACTTTAGCCTTTACTTTGACATTTACAGATGGCCCAGGTGGAGTGAAAGTTTAACCTTTGACCTTCCAACCACCCAAGGAGAGATTTTCACTGTCCACGTGTTCATCATCATCATCGTTGAAAAGATCAACGGATACGGTGCCTTACAATGCCGTGTACGACAGTGATCACGTGTGGATGGCTGTTGGCACGCTAGGAGCTCATCCGCCCTTTGATAGGTCTTGTTATTGGTCCTGCTGGGAGTCCACTGTCCCCTCCTCACCTGGCAAACCAGGTGGGGGAGACTGCTTAGTCGCCGACTATCCAACCTTGAAGCAGGTAGCACGGGGTAACATGGTACCCGTGGCGGGGGGGAACTCCCCCCGACCTGACCCACATGTTCAAGTTTTGGATCAGCTACTGCTTGTTGCATTGTTGCATGTGGGATAACATGGAACTTGTGTGAAGTGGCGATCAATGGTTGGCGTGGACTTCGTGGGCCAAAGAGCCTGTTGTATATCTGAACTAAACTTAGTAATTAAACAGTACATTTTAAAAAAGAAAATTACTAACAACAAATTGTTCAAGAAATCAGAGCATCCGGAGGAAACTCACTTGGTCACAGTTAAAGATAGTTGAGTAAAACACAAAGTCCTGGAGAACCTCAGTAGGTCAAGCAGCATCTTAGAACCAAGATTACAATGGGCATGTCTGATCTGCAGGGCCAGGGGGGTGGGGGAATGACAAATCATTGGGGGGGAATACTTGCCGTTGGACTGTTGATTATCCAACCTGGTTCTTCTGCCACTGCCAATAGTTCAACACATAGTCACACCTTAGACTACTTTGTAGACAGCAGCTGGAAGCTCCCTGGATTATTTAAATGATTAACATTCAGGAGTAACATTAAGGAGACATGACTGTTTGGAAGCTGAACTATTCTCAACTGAAAACTATCAAAGATCTTTGTGAATGTTGAACTTAAGGCAAGGAAACCGATGTGGTAAGCTGTGTGTTTCCACGTACTAATTCAGTGAAATCTCTTTGAAACATTATTAATAACCTCTATATGTGTGCATCTTTTGCACATTCAGGTGGAGTATAAATACATCAGGAGAGAGTGGGGTAAGTACAGAATGATGGAGTCCCAAGATGCTGACTAAAGTAGCACAACAGAGTCATAGAGTGATAGACACAAGGGAGCAAAGTCATCTCAAACCCAGTTAGTCGGTGAATCTAACGCGGATTTAAACTAAATCCAAACTTGCTCACTCTATATCCAATAATGCCAAAACTGGAAATCCAAGAAGACAAAAAACAAGTACCAGAATTATTGAGCAGGTTTGGTGGTATCAGCGTCGAGGGGAAAAGTGAAAACCTTTGGATTACTGATAGCTTTCCGCAGGAAGGCAATCAATGTACAGCCTAACCCCAGGGCACCAACATAATGCATCTTCACTCAGTCTGAAGAAGGGTCCCAAACCCGAAACTTCACCTATCCAGATTCTCCGGGGATGTTCCCTGACCCGCTGAGTTACTCCAGCACTTTATGTCTTTCCTGCATCTTCAAAGTATTTGGGTAATAATCAAGAATATACAATGTTCGCCCTATGCACTCTTTAGGATTAAGCTGAGTTTTGATGCCTTTGCTACTTAACCTAAGGTGATGGAACATGGAGAGAATGAAGTTAAAATCTCCCCAGAGCTCAGCACCCACCCCTGGTTTCTTCACGCATTCACCATCGGAGAGCTATGAATGATATTTTGTTCAACTGTGTTGAAAATATACCCAGTAATATGTCATCTTTGTTTTTGCATTGTTCAGTGTGCTGCGTATTGTTTTATTTCCATACTCATGTTCGTTGACAGCTGCAGTATCATGTTCCACATTTCCACAGATGTCATGTTGCAATATTTTACTGACTCTCTTCACTTTTCCTGATTTCAAAAGCGTAGTGAAGTGTTTTCAAGTTGAACTTTTTTTCAATGCTAATTGCACCACAGAGTAAAGGCCCTGACCCACTCTCCCGAGTTACTCGCGAACTTTCCCAAGTTTTCCCCTTGATTCGAACTCGGAGAATTACGGTAATAGCCGTTCGTAGGTACTCAAGGCTATTTTTTTGACTCCTGGACATTTTTCAACGTTGAAAAAACGTCCCGACTCACCTGATGCCCCGAGTTCCTACGGCTGGCATTACGAGCCGCTACGAAACATCTACGGACTCCTACGACCTCGCTACCGACATTACCCGAGTTCGAATCAAGGGGAAAAATCGGGAGAGTTTGTGAGTAACTCGGGAAAGTGGGACAGGGCCCTTTAGACGTTCCAAATCTTCGGTACCTGGTGATAGCAGGTGCATGGATATGAAATGGATTTTCACTTCTCACTGCCAACACTGAGTAACATCGTCACCAGCTACCGAGCTCAACTCAAACGCAGACACAGGAAGCTGACTTCACAAACAGGCAGATCAACTCGGCTAAAGAAAGTTTTATATCACCGCACATCGTGGAATTGCAGTTCATGCACCAATTCCTCCCAAGGCTGATTTTTGTCCAAAAAGAAATCACAAACAGTTAAAAGTACAATTTTGTGATTTCACGATAAGGACCAGTGAAGTGACTGCCAGATTATTCCCTTAAATGGTGCCAACTGCGCCTTTGTGTAGCGTAGGTTTATCGAACTTGTTCTGCGCAGGTGTCAATTTCTTATGGCATTAAGCCCACACATGTGTGATCTAAGGATTGTGCCGTGCTTCAAAGGTGCGATGCAGCCCGCAGGTGCTTGACAACTTAAGACCATCCCAATGAAATGGAACGTCCTGATGGGTTTACAAAGGATGACAGAAGATAAACAGAAACTGCCCATTTAAGCCCAAAATGCATGTGCCAAATTAATGCTCCACTACTTCTGACTTCCTCATCAACATTTAGTTGGATTGAAAGATACTGCATGGAAACAGGCCCTTCAGCCCATCGAGTTCATGCCGGCCTCTCAATCACACTAGGTCCACTTTCTCGTCCACTGCCTTCACACTAGGGGCAATTTACAAAGGTTACTTAATCTACGAACCAGCACAGGAAACCCCGGTGATCACATGGAGAACGTGCACACTCCACGCAGATGGCACCCGAGGTCAGGATCGAACCCAGGTCTCTGGCGCTGTGAGGCAGCAGTCTACAAGCAGTGCCGCTGTGCCACCCTAAGTGTGGCCCTGCCTTCCCTTTTCCCACATGGGCTTGTCCATCTCCCCCGAGATGCGTCAACTGTAACTGCAACAATGATTCTCTACAATGACAAGTTCCACATTCCAGTCCCACTTTGCCATTCCTTTTGAATCCCATCCAGTGCCTCAGTAACTATTCTGATTTTGGCGATTCCTTGTTCTGCACTTTCCCAGAGGTGGAAGCATTATTTCTGCAACAACTCTAAACAGAGGCGCTCTCTGCCTTGCTACCAGAGCCAATAGACAATAGATAATAGGTGCAGGAGTAGGCCATTCGGCCCTTGGAGCCAGCACTGCCATTCAATGTGATCGTGGCTGATCATCCACTATCAGTACCCTGTTCCTGCCTTCTCCCCATATCCCATGACTCCGCTACCTTCAAGAGCCCTATCTAGCTCTCTCTTGAAAGTATCCAGAGAACCAGCCTCCACCGCCCTCTGAGGCAGAGAAAAATTCCACAGACTCACAGACAAAGTGTTTCCTCATCTCCGTTCTAAATGGCTTACCACTTAATCTTAAACTGTGGCCCCTGGTTCTGGACTCCCCCAATATCGGGAACATGTTTCCTGCCTCTAGCGTGTCCAAATCCTTAATAATCTTATATGTTTCAATAAGATCCCGTCTCATCCTTCTAAATTCCAGAGTATACAAGCCACTCCCTGCAACTAACGCTTAGAGTGCGACCAGCAACCTAATTAGAAGCAAACTACCAGTTCATCTTCTTGAGCAAATGGGACCACAGGCGACTCCTCTTTCCACATCTATGATGAAATTGCAACAACCAAACTCAACAAAATGGTGTAAAAAAAATACTACTGCTCACAAACATCTTGTGAAACTAACGGAACTCTCGGCGAAATTACTTTAATGTCCTTACGGACAAGGACAGATAAAGGCGATCGACAGACTATACGTTCTCACATTACAAACTTCAGGCTGCTTTCATTTTGAAGAATATTAAATGTAGCAGCTTAAAAAAGTGAATGCAAAGAATATGACAGTTTCCATTGCAATATGCATTTGTCTGAAGATAAATGGAAATATCATGAGTTAAAAGGAGTATGTAAATGGGTTCAAAATTAACATTACAGATCTAAATTAAAGGGTGAAAATGTCAGAACTGCTAGTTGAGCAGCTTCTCTGGAGAGAGAAACAGTTAAAGTTTGACACAAAGTGCTGGAGTAACTCAGCGAGTCAAGTAGCATCTCTGGAGAAAAAGGGGCCTTTTTTCCCCCAGAGATTCTGCCTGATCCGCTGAGTAACTTTCTTTGGTATAAACCAGCGACAGCGGCTCTCAGTTTCAACAGTTAAAGACTCCTAAAGTTTGCATACAGGTCATCTATATGGGGTGGAAGATTGCAACCTTCACGTGGTCCGCCCTGTTTCGACTAACGCAATCAACTCGACGTGCACAAACGGAAGATCAAATAGAACAAGTTGTCCTACAGCTTTAGGCTGTGCACGCCACACGAGAGAAGATCTATCTGCTTCCACGTGTATTGCCTCGCCCGCGGACTGTACCTCTCACATTTCGTTCAGTAAACTATTATTTTTATACCAACTGCAATAAAGAAAGAGGCAGGGACAGTTGTTAACATCTGCGGATCTGACGGCATCTCTGACTGAGTCAATGTTTCAGTCCCGAGATCCCTGGTCAAAAGTGGGAACTCTTCTCGTCGTTTTCTAACCAACTTTCCACCAACTATTTTGTAACCAATCCCCCCCCCCCCCCCCCCACACAAACAGTTACTCCACCGACCACACAATTCCGTCTATCCCGTCGTTTATACAGAATGGTGCTGGGATGCAAAATGAATGGATATTGAAATAAAGGCAAAGTGTGTGACCTGATGCCACCGATCTCTTTGCGTTAGTGAAATTAAACGGGCAGCCAGCGTGTAGGCGCCGATGCCAGGGACTGCACGCCGTTAGATGCGAGCGACTCATCTTCTGGCCGGGCGATGAAGTATAGACGGGGCAGCTACCAAAGAGTGGGCTCCTGCAACCCGCCTTGTGCACGTTATATCATTTTGTCAGTCTGCCCTGCGGCCGCTGAACTGTTGTTAAAAAAACAACTTTTATTTTGTTTCCAGCTACTTTCAGCGTTAAAATCGAGTTTCAGCGAGTAAAAAAAAAGCGTTAAGGCGATTGATCTGGCAATATTATTGCACCACTGTAGATTCGCACTAACGCACACCTTTCCATGGTGCTGCGAGCTCCCGGAGATGTTTTTCACCGAGAGTTAAGCATGGGTGACAAGAGGGACATTTATTTACCAAGCGTCTTGCACAAACAGTTCCTCTCCCCGGGGTGTTTTCTACCTACCGTGAGCCATACCTTGGGTCGGTTTGGCAGCGCGTCCAGCCCCGCTTTAGACCTGCCTTTCTTGCCCCGCAGCCCCGTGGTGTAAGGGCTGTAGCTGCTTTTGCCGGCGTTTCGTTTGTTGAGCATCCTCCTCTCCTGTCCCAACCTGGACCGGCGAAGAACTCACAGGACACCAACTATTCACCCAATTGCCACTTCCCCGCTTACTATCACTTTCTGGGGGATAGGATACAAGCCCATTCACCCATGCATTGCATTCCGCCCAGCTCTGCCTTCTCAGCCAAAGCTGCAAGTGCAGAGGATTTTGCAACCACCCCGAAGATGATTTGAACGCATTCGGATGCTTGCAACTTACAGATGTGCAGTGCGGCACGGGACTTCCTGTTCTGTTTTTCATAGATATAGATGGCGTTTTGATCAATTCTCTTTTCTTGCGAGAGAACATGTTTCCAACCCCAGGGCGAGCGCTGCCCCTTTTATCCGCCTGCCTCCTTCTCCTGTGACGAGCCGACGTGGAGGACTCGCTCCCCCTCTATCTCCAGCGGTGCCTGGAACCAAGTCGCCGTCCCCTCGCTCTATTCCATGCAGTGTGGTGCCGCCGCGCTGTAACCACAGACCCCAGCGAGCGGCTGGTGACAGCCAGTGCATTCCGTTACTCTGTCCTCCCCTCGCATGTGACACCCAGCCGCTCGTCTCATTGGCTTCCAAACTGCTACATACACCTCTCCTCGCAACATTTCAATACGTTACTCCACCTAACGTCTACTCAGGCTGATACCTGTGAAGCCAGACACTGAGATTATATCCATCTAACATGATCTGCAATCTTCGACACTCGCGGCTTGGGTCACACACTGGAGGTCTCCCAGTCCAGTGCTCTAACTTCGACAAAGGCCACTCGTCTTGTTTAGTTTTGGTTTATTGTCACGTGTACCGAGGTACAGTGAAAAGCTTTTGTTGCGAGCTAACCAGCGAACCAGGAAAGACAATACAGGATTACAATCGACCCATTCCCTGTGTACAGATCCATGATAAGGGAATAGCCTATAGTGCGAGGTAAAGTCCAATCAAAGATAGTCTGAGGGTCTCCACATTAGGTGGATACTAGTTCAGGGCTGCTCTAGAGTTGTGGTAGGATGGTTCATTCAGCTGCCTGATAGCATCATTGGAGCACCTTCCCCTTTGAAGGAGCCATCCAATTAACGCCTGCTCTTTCTCCATGCCCCTACATTAATTTGATTTCCAACCATACTTTTCAAAAGTGGCTTGGAGGAAGGTGTCAAAAGATAATTATAGAGGCATAGAAACAGGGAACAATTGTGGTGTTAAGAGTTCGAGTTGCTGCCTTATGCCCCTGTCCCACTTAGGAAACCTGAACGGAAACCTCAGGAGACTTTGCGCCCAAACCCAAGGTTTCCGTGCGGTTCCCGGAGGTTTTTGTCAGTCTCCCTAATGGTCGAAATTTCCACTATTAGGGAGACTGACAAAAACCTCTGGGAAACTCTGGGAACAGCAGAGAAACCTTGGGTGGGGCGCAAAGTCTCCAGAGATTTCCGTTCAGGTTTCCTAAGTGGGACAGGGGCATTATAGTGCCAGAGACTTGGGCTCCATCCTGAGTATGGGTATTGTCCGTACGGAGTTTGTACGTTCTCCCTGTGACCTCGTGGGTTTTTCGCCAGGTGCTCTGGATTCCTTCCACACTCCAAAGGCATACAGGTCTGTAGGTTAGACAAAGGTGCTGGAGAAACTCAGCGGGTGCAGCAGCATCAATGGAGCGAAGGAAATAGGCAACGTTTCGGGCCGAAACCCTTCTTCAGTGACAGACTCTTCAGGTTTGTAGGTTAATTAACTTCGGTAAAAATTGTAAATTGTTCCTCATGTGTAGGACAGTGCTAGTATACGGGGGTTGGTGGTTAAGTACGGACTCAGTGGGCCGAAGGGCCTGTTTCCACACTGTATCCCTAAAAATGGATGCTGGTTTACACAAAAGGACACCATGTGCTGGAGTAACTCAACTAGTCAGGCAGCATCCCTGGAGAACACGGATAGATGACGTTTCAAGTCAGAATGCTTCTTCAACCTCTCCCTCGAACTCAAGTTGTAGAAGGTTGTTTACCTGACCAGTGGAATGCCCCAGGGATCAGCGCTGGGCCCGCTGTTGGTCGTTACCTACATTAACGAGTTGGATGACAATGTAATTAGCATTGTTAGTTCATTTTCAGACGACACCAATATAGCGGACAGTGAGGACGGATATCCAAGTTTACAAAGGATTTTGATTAGTTGGGAAGACAAACCAAGGATTGACAAATGTAATTTAACTTGGACAAGAGTGTGGAGTTGCACTTTGGTGTGTCAAACCAGGGCAGGATTCACACAGTAAATGGTAGAGTGGTGCAGAACAGAGAGAACTGGGAGTACAAGTGTGTGGTTCTCTGCAAGTGGCGGACAGGGTGGCAAAGGAGGCACAAGCAATGTTAGCATTCATTTCAAGCCAACTTAAATGTAAAAGCCAGGATGTAATGCTGAAGCTTTATATGGCACTGGTCAGAACACATTTGGAATATTATGAGCAGTTTTGGGACTTGTATCTAAGGGAGGACATGCTGACATTGGAGAAGGCCCAGAGGAGGATTACCTGAATGATCCCGGGCACAATTGGGTTAACGAAAGAGGAGTGTTTGACGTTATTGGGTTAACGAAGAGGAGTGTCTGGTCCTGTATCCCTGCAGATGGACAAAAAGTGCCAGTGTAACTCAATGGGTCTGGCAGCATCACTGGAGTAAAAGGATAGGTGATATTTTAGGTCGGGGCCCCTCTTCAGCCTGAAAGTAAGGGGAGGGTTGGAGCCCTTCTACAGACCATGAACAAGATCTTACACACTAGCGACAATTTACAGAAGCCAATTTACCTACAAACCTGCACTTCTTTGGAAATTACAAACTCTGAACAGATGGCGCCCCTGGTCAGGATGATGCCTGGATCAGATGGTTTCAGCCACAGGGAGAGGTTGGATAGACTTGGATTGTTTTCTCTGGATTGTCAGAGGTTTAGAGAAGACTTGATAGAGATATGTAAAATTATGAGAGGAATAGATTGGGTAGACAGTCAGAACTTTTTTCCGAGGGTGGTAATGTCCAACTCTAGAAGGCATAGCAAGAAGGTTAGAGGGGAAAAGTTTAATGGAGATGTGCAGGGCAAGTCATTTTCCACAAAGGGCAGTGGGGGGCTGGAAGCCACTGCCAGGGGTGGTAGTGGATACAGATACAATAGTGGTGTTTAAGTTACTTTTGGATAGGCACATGTGATTGCAGGGAATACAAGGATATGGATCATGAACAGGCAGATGAGATCAGTTTGGCTTGGCATCGTGTTCAGCGCAGACATTGTGGACCAAAGGACCCGTTCCTGTGCTGTATCTGTCTAGGTAATACAAATGGACAGGCAATGTTCCGGGTCCACCTGAAACATCACCCATCAATGTCTTCCACAGATGCTGCCTGACCTGCTGAGTTACTCCAGCCCTTTGTATATTTTTGCCCTTCGCTGAGAGATCCTTCAATCATGAGTCTATTTTGAGCTGCAGGCAGGAATCATCGACTGACAAAGGGTTCCAGCCCATAACATCACCTGATCTTTTTCTCCCAGATATGCTGCCTGACCCGCTGGGTTGCTCCAGCTCTTTGTGTCGATCTTCAGTGATCATCGACTGCTTGATCACTGTCACAGGGGCCAGTTGATCCCGTAGAGGCTGCCCAGACAGACCGGGGGATGTGCCGTGACTTCCCTCACTTCCCTGGCAGCCAGTCCGTCGACAGCTGAACCTCTGGCTGCCAAGAAGGGAATTATTGAAATGTTGGCTCGCTTCCCAGCAGTGGGTGGGTGAAGATGCAAGCTCCGCGTGGAGCTCCAGACAAAAGCTCAAACGGATCAGCACAGGAATCCACACGCCAACGGACATGTTGCTATTTTTAATGGGTTTTTCTCGTCCAATTTTGTGAACTATTTTCAGGAGATTGAAGTCGGCACCGTTCCACATTCAGCAGAATAAAAGAATATCAACTCTGATAAATAGGCTAGTATTTTCAATCCTGAGACAACTTCACAGCAAGTAAATGAGAGAGGAGTATACCATTAATAACAGTGAGGCTCAAAATAAGCAGTGCTATTACTTCTGAAACATGAAGAGCGCATTTGATCTCCAATTCCTGGTACATTTGGATATGGAATGGGCTCTATGGTAGGAAGCAGAGGGTTGGGGTGGAAGGTTGATATTTGTACTGGAGGCCTGTGACTAGGTGGTGTGCCTCAGGAATCAGTGCTGACCCCACTGCTGTATATCACCAATATTGAGGATTTGGATGAGAATGCACAAGATATGATGAGTACATTTGCAGTTGAGACTAAAATGGATGATATGATAGGCGGTGAAGAAGGTTATCCAGAATTACAGTGGGATCTTGATCAGCTGGGCAAGTGGGACAAGGAATGGCGAATGGAGTTTGACTCAGATAAATGTGAGGTGATACATTTTGGAAAGTTAAACCAGGCAGGACCTTCATGGGCACTGAAGTGAATGGCAGGGCCCTGGGGAGTGTTCTAGAGGATCTCAGAGCAAAAGTACAAAGTTCCCTGAAAGCAGCATCACAGGGAAACAGGGTGGTGAAGAGGCTATATGGTACATTAGCCTTCGTTAGTCAGGAAATTGAGTATAGAGGTTGGGACATAGCGTTGCAGTTTTACAAGACATTAGTGAGGCCACACATGCCGTATTTTGCTCATGTGTGGGCAATTGCTAAAGGAAACCTGCCTTTAAGCTGGAAAGAGTGCAGAGAGGATAAATGAGGATGATGCCAAGATTTGACGGCCTGAGCTATAGGGAGTTGGGCAGGATTGGACTCTATTCCATCAACCGCAGGAGGCTGAGAGGTGATCCTAATGAGGCATACAAAATCATGAGGGGAATAGATAGGAAGGATAAACAGAGTCTTTTTTTCCCCACAGTCATAAAATCAAGAACAAGAGGGTATAGGTTTAAAGTGAGAGGAGAAAGATTTAATAGGAACCCGGAGTCCAACTTTTTCATGGAGGGTGGTGAATGTATTGAATGAGCTGCAAGAAGAAATAGTTGAGGCAGCTGCAAAAACAAGATTTAAAAGACATTTTGATAGAGGAAAGGCTTTGAGGGATATGGGCCAAACACTGATATATGGGACTAACGTGGATGGGGCATCTTGGCCGGCATGGATGAGGGGCAGAGGGGCAGAGGGGCAGAGGGGCAGAGGGGCAGAGGGGCATGTTTCTGTGCTGTTTGACACTATGACTCCATGATAGCACATGATAGGACTGGACATTTTGTAGCATTAGGTCTTCAATGGGTCTTTGTGAGAAAGAAATAATCGACATTGCTTTGGAAAGTTGCTTTTTCTTTTTAACATGACGTTTCGCTCCAGAGATGACCCCATTTTCCACCCTTGTGATTGTATCTTCATTTTGGCCAATTCAAATTCTGTGTACTTGCTGCTTTTACATTCTAACATACGGCATGTACTTCCTGCTGTGACGCACTTACTTCCTGTAACAATTTTCCTATCATTGATTATTGTCTTGATGGAACAGAACTTGGTTTATTTCGACTACGTAAATGACAATGTTACAATGCTGTATTACGTGCAAAATACCGTCCACTGTTACACTGTATTTTGTTCCGAGTTATCCTCGATAATATTTCAGGAAATCTGCTGACATGTGGAAAATTGAATTCTGGGGTGATAAGGGAATTAATCCATGCTAAAATAATCCAACCATTCTAAAATATGTTCATAAAATGGGAATCGTGAATGATAATAAATTGATGTCCTACATTTTAAAATTGTAAATCTTATCAATAAAGTATATTTCCGGTAGGAAGGAACTGCAGATGCTGGTTTAAACTGAAGATAGACACAAAAGGCTGGAGTAAGTCAGTGGGTCAGACAGCATCTTTGGAGAAAAAGGAATAGGAGAACCTATTGCAGACTTTTTTTGACATTGGCTAAATAATTTTCAACACCTAAACTAATGCAGTCTACTACTAGTGTAGGCTTCATCTAGTGTTACTGCCCTTGTGTTATCTCAATTAATGAAAAGCAACTGTTGCCCACATCAAAGCAACTGTTAAGAATAAAAATAAACAACTTTGGGTTTGAAAAGCACCACCTCCTCCTCAGCAGAGGCAACAAATTACTTCTCAGAAGCATCGAGTCACACAGCACAGAGAAATGCCCTTTGGCTCAACTCACTATGCCGAACAAGGTGCCCCATATAAACTAATCCCATTTTCCCGTTGTTGGTCCATATCCCTTGAAACCTTTCTATTCATGTACCTGTCCAAGTGTTTTTTAAAGTAGAAACAAGGAACTTCGGATGCTGGTCTGAAGAAAAGTCCTGGATAGAAGCGTCACCCATCCTTTCCCCCCCAGGGATGCTGCCTGACCTGCTGAGTTACTCCAGCACTCGGTGCATGGGCAGCACAGTGGTAGAGATGCTGCCTTACAGCGCCAGAGACCCAGGTTCAATCCCAACTACAGGCGCTGTCTGTATGGAGTTTGCATGTTCTGTCCGTGACCGCGTGGGTTTTCTTTGAGATCTTTGGTTTCCTCCCACACTCCAAAGACAAACAGGTGTGTAGGTTAATTGGCTTGATATAAATGTAAATTGTTCCTAGTGCGTGTAGGATAGTGCTAATGTGCGGGGATCACTGGTCGGTGCAGACTCGGTGGGCTGAAGGAGCTGTTTCTGCGCTGTATCTCTCAACTAAACTAAAATACTTTGTCCATCCCAAGTGTTTTTAAAATGCTGTTAAACCTACCTCAACGACTTCCTCTGGCATCTTCTTCCATATACCCATCATCCTCTGAGTGAAAAAAATGTCTCTGTGGTTCCTGTTAAATTTTGTTCCATCATAAATGTATGCACTTTGGTTCTTGATTTCTCAACCCTGAGTAAAAGACACTGTGCATTCAAATCTATTCCCATTTTATACACCTCCAAAAGATCACCCCTCAACCTCTGGTGCAAAGGAATAGTCTTAGCCTGCCCAACCTCCCTCTGTACCTCAGGCCCTCAAGTCCTGGCAGCATCCTCGCAAATCTTCTCAGCACTCTTTCCAGCTGATTGGCATCCTTTCTATAACAAGGTAACCAAAACTGAACACAATTCTCCAAGTACTGGAGTATACTTGGAGGTTAGGGGAATTGTGGGACCACGGGGATGTGGTGTTGAGGTATAATACGGCCTCAGTGAATGGCGATGCAGGCTCAAAGGGTGAATGGCTTGCCCTGCTGTTGCTTCCGAGTGGTTTCTAATGCAGTCCAACAAATCCTCTCACCCGACACTGATAAAGAGACAGTTTTAATGCTGAGACAATACTGAACCTCGCAAATGTCAGATGAAGCAAAGACTGGTGGAAACAAGGAGTCATAAATATCTGGCATGCCCAAATTAAGGAAAGGAGGTGGAATTATTAAGTGACATCTATTTCAAGTAACTCACTGGGAAATGACTATTGCCTTATAATACAATATAAACAGCATCCGAACACCCACAAACAGGAAAATGTGTCAGCGTTTGAAAGATTGAAAGCCACCGCATGGAAATAGGCCTTTCGGCCCCACTGGGTCCACGCAGGCCATCGTTCACACCAGTTCTATATTCTCCCACTTTTGCTTCCACTCGCTATACATTAGGAGCGATTTTACAAGAGGCCAACTAACCAACAAACCCGCATGTGTTTGGGATGTGGGAGCTAACCAGAGCACCCTGGAGGAAAACAATATGGTCACAGAGAGTGACACAAAAAGCTGGAGTAACTCAACGGGACAGGCAGCATCTCTGGAGAGCAGGAATGGGAAACGTTGCAGGTCGAGACCCTTCTGCAGTCACAGAGAGAATGTGCAAATCCCACACAGGTAACACACCAGGTCAGGATTGAACCCGGATTTCATGCTGTGTGAGGCAGCAGCTCTACCAGTTGCACCACAGTGTAGCCAATGAGCACAGGACTATGAGGCTGACTTTCACCAAGATTCATCAGGATTTGTGTCTTTTTTGTGCACCATCTGTAATTCCACATGTCTACGGTCCACTGGGACATTGCCTGGAAAGGAGCGCTGTAGTTATAAAGAAATAGAGCACCAGATTTACTCTCCACTGACATAGAAAGCTGCGCAAAGCTTGTACAATTATGAGGGGCATAAGTTGGATAGATGGAGTCTGTTTTGCGGGTCAGGAGAGTCCAGAATGAGAGAGCACCGTTTCAAGTAGAGAAGGAAGAAATTTAAAGGAGAGGGGCAAGTTTTTTTTCCACACAGGTGGTGAATATTTGCAATGAACTGTTAGAGGAGGAAGCAGAAGCAGACGCAATTACAATGTTTAGTTTAGTGATACAGTGCGGAAACAGGCCCTTCACCCCACCGATTCTGCATCGAACACACACTAGGGACAATTTACAATTTTACCAAAGCCAATTAACCAACAAACCTGCACATCTTTGGAGTGTGGGAGGAAACTGGAGCACCCGGAGAAAATCCACGCAGTCACAGGGAGAACGTACAAACTCCACACAGACAGTGGTCCGCAGTGAGGATCGAACTCTGGTCACTGGTGCTGTGAGGCAGCAACTCCACTGCTGCATCTCCAAGCCGCCCATGGTTAAAGGCATTTTGGACAGGTACTGAGATAGGAAAGGATTGGAGGCATACGGGCTTAATGTAGGCAAATGGGATGAATGAGAATGGGCATCACGGACATCATGGATGTGTGGCCTTAGAGGAAGCGTCGGTGAGCTGTCAGTGACATGGTTCCAAATGTAATCAATAGGGGAAAGGGGGCTCAGTAGTGCCTTGAAATTCACAATTTTTGTGAACGTACATAATTTTAAAAATCTGATACATTGGGGAAATTCTATTCAGCAATTAACAATTGTAGTTTCCATTTCCATATTGTTTTTCATATATCTGGTTTTGATGTAGTTGCAATCAATGCAATACTATGTTCGGAATATGCATTTAGAATGCAAAAGACATCTTTCCAGACAAAAGGCATTCATGGATGTTCTCCAGAAATGCTGCCTGACCCGCTGAGTTACTCCAGCACTTTGTGTCCTTTCTCATGTAAAGAGCGTTGCCACTGGTATAAACCACAGTTAGTATAAAGTGAATTAATCAGGAAATGATGGGCTGGCCGTTTCCTGGTCCCACCAGTTGATGGCAGTACAACCTACAATCAAAACTGACAGAAGTCCTACTGACCAGCAGGACTAAAGGGCTTGTCCCACCAGCATGCGTTTGCATGCATCTAGCGCAACCAAATGTGGTCGCTTGAGGCGTATGGCCTCGCGGGGCTGGTCCCAATTCGAACAGCGGAGGCGTATGGAGTTGTGCGGTGTTGGTCCCGACATCATACGCACCAATCAGCTGGGCAGGAGGCGGGCCAACTGAATTTGGATGTCGCACCGCGTCGGGCGGTGACGTCCTCACGCAACGGCACGCCAGGCGGTGACGTCATCGCGCAACGCCACGCACTAGGCGTACGGCGTCAGAACGCTGCGTACGCCGTCAAGACGCTGTGTTCGACGTCGAGACGCGCACGACCTCAATGCGGCTGCTGGCCGACAGGCCGTTGGTGCGCGGAATTTTTGGCCGGTCCCACTTCCATACGCCTCCAGCGATCGAAGTGGGACCGGCCCCGCAAGGTCGTACGGCTCGAGCGACCACGTTAGGTCGCGCTAGCTGCATGCAATCGCATGCTGGTGGGACAGGCCCTTAAAGATCTCACAAACTAGGGCTGGTGTGTTCAGCTCCCTCAGTGATCTGGCGAAGAGCAGAGGTCAAAAGAGATGTGCAGGACAAGTTTGTGTTGGTAGAGGGTAGTGAGTGCCTGAAACGTGCTGCCAGGTATGGTGGTGGAGGCAGATACGACAGTGGCATTTAGGAGACTTTTTGATGATATGCAGGGAATGAAGGGATATGGATCATGAGCGGGCACAGGAGGTTAATTTAACTTGGCATCATGTTCGGCATGGACATTGTGGCTCAAAGGACCCCTTCATGTACCATATGTTAAAAAAAAAATGTCTTAATGTTACATGGCTGAAGAAGTAATTTTGTTGCATAAATAATGATTTATAAGTAATGAAGACATTAAATTACAAAAAACTCAGTTGGTTAACTAATCAGGCAAGAAAACCAATGTATCCATTCCGCAAGAATGTCATTCAAGCTTCACAGTCACGGCAATAATACAAAATTTTATTATAACTTTCAGTACAAAACTAGCAAAATATAGAAACTAATTTGAGGCGACAAATTCAATTGCAGAAAGAACTATCTTTATAGATTCACAAAAGTTACATTTAAATCATAAGGTCATAAACTACAGTTTGAACAGGTTATAGTTAATCACTGGAGAATGATGGCCAGTAATCCTCAGATACAGAGACTTGGCCCACTGATTAATGCAGCAGCTAATTTCCAGCAGGTAGATCGGATAAAATAACAAATGAGTCAAACTTTGTGGTTCATCCATCCCCAACAGTATCCAAAGGAGCAGCATACCTGTTGTTGAGGGGAACCGCTACAGGGGATTCCTGCACTCTGTCTATTCCCTTTCCTGGTGGCCAACCATCAACTTTCTGCCTGCACCCGAGACATGAGCATCTCACTGGAACTCCTGTCTATAACCAGCTTGTGTTCCCAGATGATCGGAGGTCATCCAACTGCTGCTCAAGTTCCCTAACATGGTCTGTAAGGAGCTGCAACTGAACTCACCTACCACAGGTGTAGTGAGTGCCCAGTGATGCTGGAAGGTTCCCCGACTTCCCACATTGCTGCAGGGGGGAGCATATCGTTGGAGTTTCAAAGGATGAGGAAGGGGCCTCATTGAAACTTACCAAGTTGTGAAAGGCCTGGATAGAATGGACGTGGAGAGGATGTTTCCACTGATGGGAGAGTCTAGGAACAGAGGCCATAGCCTCAGAATAAAAGGACATACCTTGAGAAAGAAGACGAGGAGGAATTTCTTTAGTCAGAGGGTGGCGGATCTATGGAATTCATTGCCACGGAAGGCCATCAATGGATAATGTTAAGGAAGAGATAGATTCGTGGTCAGTACGGGTGTCAGGGGTTTTGGGGAGAAGGCAGGAGAATGGGGTTGAAAGGGAAAGAAAATCAGCCAAGATTGAATGACAGAATAGACTTGATGGGCCAAATGGCCTAATTCTGCTCCTATAACTTATGACCTTATACCATTGCCCCAGCTGCCATCGCTGCTGCATTAGACAAGGGAATATTTACAAACGAAAGAAAGAACACAGACCATGCTTTATCCCACTGTCAATGTATTTGCTGAAGCTTCTGGAGTTAAAGCCTCAACTCTTACCCTCGGCAAAACACTTCACCTCCTCACAGCCACAACCAACAAGCCACTCCGCTAGTGCACGTCTTTCTTTATACACCCACTGGTGAACAATGACTCCGAGGTGCCCACTGATCCCTGTATGAATCTCATACAGTCAGCCTGTGTGCGGGACTCCAGCACAAACTACTGTGGACTGTGTTTCTCTTCGATGTATGAACCAGTTCTGAAACTAAGATGCTCAGAGCAGTGGACCCACTCCCTCCAGCAAGGGCAGTTATCCCAAAGAGAATAGAGACTGAAGCTGGGCCTTCCTTTAGATGTGGACCTAACAATTCACTGTATTACGTAGTGACCGGTCAGGAGAAATCACTATCAAATGCCGGTGAAGTGAAAACTACAACATGGCTGGAAATACTGAACCTCGTCCTATTTAGTTTAGTTTAGAGTTACAGCATGGAAACAGGCCCTTCGGCCTACCAAGTCCACACTGACCAGCGATCCCCACACATTAGCACTATCCTACACAAACTAGGGACAGTCTACATTTATACCAGGCCAATTAACCTACAAACCTGGATGTCTTTGGAGTGTGGGAGGAAACCAAAGATCTTGGAGAAAACCCACGTGGTCATGGGATGAACAGACAGCACCCGTGGTCGTGATCGAGCCCACGTCTGTGGCGTTGTAAACGCTATAAGGCAGCAACCCTACCACAGCGCCACCCTGGTGCATCAAGACCTGGCTGATGCCTGCATATATTTCTAAGTATATGAAAACAATAGCCATGCTGTGATGTAATCGTAAAACTTTTACATACACACTTCAAATACATATCCTACTTTAGGTCAAATCCCAACTGTTGGCTCTCCACAATACTTTTTGCGTGGTTTTTCGTCCAATATTTTCTTCCAGTTTAATTACAAAACACAGCCTGGAGATGAGCCAAGTTAACAAATGCTTGCCTTATTCCCAATACAGTCCCCCAGCTTTTACCTCAACAAAGTTATTTGATCATTACATATTTTAACTGGGTTACTGACTCAGTCAAAATAATAGTGAGGGCAATACTAACAGCAGTTTAACATTTACAGCATGTCGAACATACATTTTCGATTAAAAGCCACAAATTTTGACTAGGAAAACAGATTGAATGACAACATCCACTGTTACTTCATTCTTTTCACATTCAAGTCCTGGTATAAGTTGGGAACGTTGTCATATATGGTATCCCATTGCATATCACAATACAGCTCTGAGCTCGAGCTTATCGACATCACCTGAGGTGCTGGGCTAGAACTAAATTGTAAAGATGGATTAATTAATTTTTTTGAAAAAAATAAGTGGACAGAAATATCCAGGTTAGGTCTTTAATCTTAACCAATGCAAACATTTCTAATATTTTTAAGCATCTTCATAAATTATTGATCATCCGATAGGAAAAAGGTCACTTGGGACAAAGTGCTTAAGTTCTAGGAGCAGAATTAGTCTATTTGGCCCATCAAGTCTACTCTGCCATTCAATCATGGCTGATTTATCTTTCCCATTCAACCTCATTCCCCTGCCTTCTCTCCATAACTCCTGACACGCTTACTAATCAAGAATTTTTTTTCTGCACTTTGGGCAGCACAGCGGCAGACTTGCTGCCTTACAGCACTTTAAACGGCAGAGACCCGAGTTCGATCCTGACTACAGGTGCTGTCTGTATGGAGTTTGTACGTTCTCCCCGTTACCGCGTGGGTTTTCTCAGAGATCTTCGGTTTCCTCCCACACTCCAAAGACGTACAGGTTTGTAGGTTGATTGGCTTTGTATATATGCAAATTATCCCTAGTGTGTGTAGGATAGTGTTAATATGCGGGGGTTGCTAGTCTGTGTGGACTCAGTGGGCAAAAGGGCCTGTTTCCGCGCTGCATCTCTAAAACAAAAAACGAAAGCAATGCACATAGCTCTTCATACCCTTCACTCTTGCCCTGTACTCCCTTTTTGATCTCCGCATCCTCCCCTCCCAATCTCACTTGGAGAGGAGCTGGAGGATGTTAACGTTTACAGGATCAACACTTCTCTCTCCTATCGTTGCACCCACTATCACATCCCAACTTCCATTCCAGCCCTGACCAGTCCACACAGAAACATTCTTCCCATTTTATTTTTGCTCGACATTTCCTGACCCAATTGGCCTTTCAAATGTGATCAGAGTTATAGTATTAACTATTTAGCTACTCTTCTTCCGCCCAATCTAAATGCTATCATAACTGGATCCTTCCAAATAGAGATCACTTTAAAGCTGCTATCATTGTTTATCATCAAGAGAACATAGGATATCGAACAGCACAGGATCAGGTCACTTACTCAAACTAACCCCTTCTGCATACCTCCGCTCAGTTCGCATTAACCAACCTGATCGCCCGGTGTCTCAGCACTTCAACTCCCGCTCCCATTCCGAATCTGACCCTTCTGTCCTGGGCCTCCCCCAAGGCCAGAGTGACTCCCACTGCAAATTGGAGGAGCAGCACCTCATATTTCGCTTGGGTAGTTTACACCCCAGCGATATGAACATAGACTTCTTCAATTTCAGGTAGTCCTTGCTTTCTCCCGCCTCCCCAGCTCTCCCACAGCCTACTGTCTCCGCCTCTCCCTTTCTTCTTCCCACCCCACCCACTACATTAATCTGAAGACGGGTCTCGACCCGAAATGTCACCTATTCCTTCGCACCATAGATGCTGCCTCACCCGGTGAGTTTCTCCAGCATTTTTGTCTACCTTCTGGATACATGTGCTCAATATTCCTCCATGCCCTGAATATCCATGTGCCTATCTAAACACCACTATCCTATTTGGTCGTACGATGGCAGCCTCGCTAACAGTCTGTCTTGTCCTTTTCTTCTTTTGTTGTTTTAGTGCGCTGTGGTGGATGTTTAAGTTAATTTTTATGTAGATGTGTGTCCTGCTACTTTTTTTGGTAAGACTGTATTGCAAATCAAATTCCTTGTATGTTCCTACATACTTGGCTAATAAATTATTTGTATCTTGTATCTGCTTCCACCTGTACCCCTAGTAGCCTGTTTCAGGCACCCACCAGGCTCTGTGCAGAAAAACATTCCCTTAAAATCTGCCCCTTTCACCTTAAATCTATCCCCTCAAGAAATTGATATTTGCACTGAAAGGTTCTGATTGTCAACACTATCTATTCTGCTTATAATTTTACATGCTTCTACTAGGTCTCCCCTCGGTTCCTAACTCCAGAGAAATCGCAGCATCACCGGTGGTACAAGTCTGATACAAGTCAACACTTTCAGAGTACCTGATTTCTTCCAAAGTCAGCAAAAAAAGGAATTTGTTCAGATTGTTTTCAAATATCAGTCACACAATCATTTTATGTCAGACTAAAATTGTTTTATGCTGCTATAAGTGACAATTCTTGAACTGCAAGCAATCCTGGAGTAACTAAGACCACTGGTATTCTAATACTCACGGGTCATTGGTGCTGTTGGCTTGTTCTAAAGCAAATGAGAAAACAAAATAAATAAATTAACAAAGTAAAAACTCCAAACCTACTGTGCTTAAATGATTGAGTTTTGTTAAAATTTGTCATTGCCCCTCTCTTCGTCAACTCTGTATTTATTTCAGTGGCTCCAGAAAAATATCAACACCCTGGTTAACTTCCGATATACACTCCTTCCCTTTTCCCTGTCATGGAGTTGCAGACTGATAAGTCTCCTTATCCCGATGGGCTGTATCCAAGGGTTTAAAAAGTGAGGCTGTCATACAACAAGGAAACAGGTCCTTTGGGCCAGCTTATCCGTACTGACCACAAAGCCCCAATTAACTAGTCCCATTTGACCACATTTGGCCCATATATTCCTCTAAATCTTTCCTATCTATATACCTATCAAAATATCTTTTCAATGTTGTTACTGTACCTGCCTCAACTACTTCCATTGGCAGCTCGCTGCATATACTCACTACCCTCTGCGTGACAAAGTTGCCCCTCAGCTTTCTATTAATTCTTCCCCCTCTCACCTGAAAGCAAGTACTTGATCCCCCCCATCCAGGGAAATAGACTGTACATTTGCCCTGTCTATTCCTCCCAGCTTCACCGCACTTGAAGGAATAAAGTCCTACCCTGTCTAACCTCTCCCTATAGCTCAGGCCCTCAAGGCCTGGCAACATCCTTTCCACTTTAATTGATGCATATTTTTTAATTTTCCAATATTCGCCAAGTCTGGGAAGATTCAATTACATTGGAAAATAGCAAAAAAAAGCAAGATAGAAATCAGAAACTGCAGGTCAGTGAGATTAACTTTGTCATGGGTAAAATATTATTACTATCATCCATTTATAGCAGGCCACACAAAATAACTGAGGTATTCAGCTTCACTGGCCTATGATCTGTTGTATTATCTCTACTTCCCTTCTTAAATAAAGGGATAGCATTGGCAACTCTCCAGTCCCCTGGGATCTTGCCTGTAGCTAAAGACACAAAGATCTGGCAAAGGTGTCTGTCTACAAATCATATATTTGAGGCAGTAACACAGCATTTTTTTTTTCTTGCAGAGAGTTGTGACCTTCAGAAACACTTTCTCAAAGGGCTGCAGAGTCTGGTTATTTTTAAGGCTGAGGTAGATTCTTGACAAGCAAGAGCGCGGAAGTTCGACAAGAAATACAAAGCTGAGGTGACAATCAGGTCAGCCATAACAATGGAATGAGTTTTAAAAAAGTGGTCTACTCCTGCACCTAACTTCTATTGACAGTTGCCGAGTCCCACTCTCAACATTTCCCTCCCCACATAATTCCACCTTCCCAACTTCTTCTTCTTGGATGTTCCAGAAGCACTGGTGCTATTAACTTTGTCCATCTGTCCGAAAACTAAAAATGGTGGTATAACACTGCTGAGTCGTAGCACCAGAGACCCGGGTGCAGTCTCTCTGGAGTTTGTACATTCTCCGTGTGGCCGCGTGGGTTTTCCCCGGGTGCTCCAGTGTCCTCCCACATCCCAAAGATGTGCAGGTTTGTAGGTTAATTGGCCCTCTATAAATTGTAGGATGGAACTAGTGTGAATGGATGATCGTTGGTCGGCACGGACTCAGTGGGAGGAAGGGCCAGTTTCCACATTGTTTCTCTAAACTAAACTAAACTGCAGAACATTGTTAGCCATTGTAAGCAGAAGCTGGCTCTTGGCAACTGAAGCATTTTAAGCAGCTTAATGCTGATTACGGTCTCAACACAAGTTACCTTGACAGCTTCTCCAACGCCTCCAAATGATCACTGATATTATTGAAAGAATTACTGCTCCTGCCCCCACGGTAATAAGGATGGTGATCAGTTTGTGGTGATTAACAGCACCTTTGACTCCACAACCAAAGAAAAACATGAGTATTAGGTCAATTAATTTTTCCAACCAATGCATTAGCACAGCTTTTGAGAACGAACTGATACACAAGAGATTGCAGATGGCGGAATCTTCAGCAAAAGACAAAATGCTGGAGGAACTCAGCTGAAGGCAGCATCTGCGGAAGGAAATGATGAGGGCATTGCCTTGACTGCTGAGCTCCTCCACCACTTTGTTTTTTTTTAGTGAAAGGTTTAACTTAGTTTCAATTTAGTTTAGAGATACAGCATGGAAACAGGCCCTTTGGCCCACTCCGACCAAGAAAGAAAGTCAGATTCCAGAGGATTTCCTGCCCTTGGATTTTGGAAATGGGAAGTTTCCATGAATGGAAAGGGTGGCACTGGGCACAGCTGGTAGAGCTGCAGCATCAGAGACTTGTGTTCCATCCTCCCACAGGCGCTGTCTGAGTGGAGTTTGCATGTTCTCCTGTGATTGAGTACTGTGTTTATTTTTTCTCACATCCCAAAGACGTGTGGGTTTGTAGGTCAATTGCATCTATAAAATTATCCCTAATGTGTTTGGGTGTGGATGAGAAAGTAGGATAAACTGGAACCTGTGTGAGCGGTTGATCAATGGTCGGCGTGGACAGCCTAAAGGCCTATTTCCATGCTGTATCTCTAAACAAAATTTAAATTAAGTTAAACCAAGAATATTGGATTTGCAACAATGCATTCCATGTGGCGAGATCCATGTAAAATCAATGCAAGGCTAACATCTGGAATTTGGAGATCACCTTTCATTGGTTGCGATCTTTAGTGCCCCGTTGGGAAATTCTCTTCAATAAATCATAACATTGGTGAAATTAAGCAGTGAAAAAAAATTCAGATGGACTTCACCCTGTCTGCTGCTAAAAATGCAACCCACAGTTTTCCAATGGCAACAGCTTGTAGAAATCACCTCTATCTTCTCTTCCCACCAGGAATCATGGAAAGCAGGGCTCAGTTTAGTTTAGAGATACAGCACGGAAACAGGCCCTTGGGCCCACCGACTCCGCGCCGACCAGCAAACTGCGCAAACTAATACTATCCTACACATATTAGGGATAATTTACAATTATACCACGCCAATGAGCCTTTAAACATGTACGTCTTTAGAGTGTGGGAGGAAACCGAAGATCCCATAGAAAACCCACGGGGGTCATGGCGAGAACGCACAAACTCGGTGCAGACACGCACCCGTAGACAGGATTGAACCCAGGTCTCTGCCGCGGTAAGGCAGCAATTCTACCACCGTGCCGTCCAGCTTTAAAGAGTTCTCTCAGATTACAGCAGCAGACTATGGCCACCATGGAGAGAACATAGCAATGGAGTTCTAAGGGTGGGGCTCAGGATGATGCATGTCTTCATAGTGTATGTCAGGCCACACAGCTCCAGTGATAGTCAATGCTGAGCAAACACATGCCATAAGTGGTTCCAAACCACTGCAAGGCTCAGGTAGCCTCATTCTAACTACCTCTACTCAACATCTACCCCCATGGAGAACTTCGGACTATCTTTGATTGGACTTTACTGACTTTATCTTGCGGCAATGATTATTCACGTTATTCCCTTTATCATGTATCTGTACACAGTGAATGGCTCGATTGCAATCATGTATTGTCTTTCCGCCAACTGGTTAGCATGCAACAAAAGCTTTTTACTGTGTCTCGGTACATGTGACAATAAACTAAACTCAAACTCAGCCTGCAGCGTTACTGTGGTTTTTGTATGAGTATTAGGAACCAGACTGATATCAGGAACCAGACTGATTCCTGGGATGTCCTGGGATGTCAGGACTTTCATATGAGGAAAAATTGGATAGACTCGGTTTGTACTCGATGGAATTTAGAAGATTGAGGGGGGATCTTATAGAAACCTACAAAATTCTTAAGGGGTTGGACAAGCTAGATGCTGGAAGATTGTTCCCGATGTTGGGGGAGTCCAGAACAAGGGGTCACAGTCTAAGGATAAGGGGGAATTCCTTTAGGACCGAAATGAGGAAAACATTCTTTACACAGAGTGGTGAGTCTCTGGAATTCTCTGCCACAGAAGGTAGTTGAGGCCAGTTCATTGGCTATATTTAAGAGAGCGTTAGATGTGGCACTTGTGGCTAAAGGGATCAGGGGGTATGGAGAGAAGGCAGGTACGGGATACTGAGTTGGATGATCAGCCATGATCACATTGAATGGCGGTGCAGGCTCGAAGGGCCGAATGGCCTACTCCTGCACCTATTTTCTATGTTTCTATGTTTCTATTGCAAGACCCGTTTACAAGGATTTGGAGATAAACAGCTCAAGCAGCCGAGAGTAGACCACTCCCTACATTGTAGGCGTCAGTTTAGCTCATTAAGTTGCACACATTGATTTAGTTCTTGAATCCTCACTGGTTAAGAGTATTACCAGTACATGAACCTACAGCATTGCAATGCAGCAATGTTCTGCAATTGTCATTTCTTCATGGGGAGAGGCGTCTCCTTTCAAAGAATGTGTGTTAATCAATCTTTTCACTTCATCTTTCAGTTCGCAATAGAACATAGAAAAGGACACAACAGGAACTGGCCCTTCGGCCCATGATGTCTGTGTAAAACCATGTTGCCATGATAAACTAATCTCATCTGCCTGGACGTGATCCATATCCATCCATTCCCTGCACATCCATGTGTCTATCTAAAAGCCTCTTAAATGCCATGATTGTGGATGCCTCCAGCACCATCGCTGGCAGCACATTCCAGGCACTCGCCACCTTCTGTGTAAAAAAAATAAAAACTTGCCCTGCGCACCTCCTTTAAACATTGCCCATCGCACCTTAAACAATGCCTTCTAGTCTTTGACATATCCATTCTGGGGGGAAATGTTCTGATTGTCCCCTCTATCTGTGCCTCTAGTAATTGTATCTTCTTCTGTCGGGTCTCCCCTCAGCCACGGATGTTCCAGAGAAAAATGGTTAGGTTTTTAGCACAACTTGGATAATTAGGCCAAAAAAACCACTTCTCTAGTTCGGTGAGGGCTTTGCCTTTTCAGTCTGCTCAAGCTGATATTGCCGACATTACTTGCGTGACATTATTGTGCTCCAGTTTCTTCCCAAAGATGTCAAGTTCAGTCGGCTTGACAGTCACATGCGCAAATACGGTGGGTACAGATACAGTGAAAACCTTGCTTGCGGCAACATCACAGCCACTTCGACTCAGACAAACGAAAAACATATTGTACCTAAATTACACAAATTCTACAAGACAGCATAAAGAAAAATACTTTATTGCACAAGTAGCAAAAAAGTCCATGGTAGTCCATGATGTCCTGTTACCAAGGTAGGATTAGGGTTGTGCAGGTCAATGATTCAATTCAATGATTCATTGACATTTTCATCCTGGGAAAAGGATTGATTGTCTACCCTATTTATGCCTCTCATAATTTGATATTCTTCTGTCGGTCTCCCATCAGCCTCCGATGTTCCAGAGGAATCCAGAGATTCATTAAATCATTGAAGAGGTGGTCCATTGTCTTCTGTTACCAATGTAGGATTAAGGTTGTGCAGTTCAATTCAAGAACTAATGGTTCTTGGAAAATAACAGATATATGTTTCAGAGCAACTGAAATATACCTAATGATTTGTCCACTGCCAACCTCGGGGGCGGAGAATTCCATAGATTCAGTCTTCTCTGAGAAAATAAATTTCCACAAACCTGTGTTTTAAATGACCGGCTCATTATTTTGTATCTACATCCTCTTGTTCATGATACTCCCACTTGTGAAAACATTGAAACATCTCCCCTGTCAAGGATCTTATATATCTGAATAAAGTCGCCCTTCTTTCTTCCAAACTCCAGGGAATACAGAACTCAAAGCTGAGTCTCTCCTAATTGCAAAAACCTTTCATCCCCCAGGAATTAGCTTGCTGCACTTCCTTTGGATTGCCTCCTATGCTCTATGCTTTTCTAGATGAGAGGACCAACAGAGCATAGTATTCAAAGGGAAACCTCACCAGCAGATAGAACAGTCTCTTAGAAGGGTCGGGTTCACAGTTGCATTGTAGACCAGGAGATTTATGCCGGATCGAAAGTCTCAGTCTGCAGACACCTCCAAGTGCTGGCAATTACACTTCTTTTGAGCAGGTATATCGTTGACAGTGTTTGTACAAATGTTTGTGTTGGGGAAACTGCTACATTATTCAAAGCACAAAGTGCTGGAGATACTCAATGGGTCAGGAATATCCACAAAAATACTCCAAGTTTTCTAGAAAGATAAACAAACCAAAGTCAGAGCTCCTTGTCCAGCAATGAAGGGTCAATTATGCTCAGTTGGGTTGTGTTAAGCAGGCTACATTATTTGATACATCATAGGGTATCATTCCATTCACCCATGCTGCTAGACCCACTGAGTTACTCCTGCATGTTGTGCTTTTCTCAAAATTCCAGTGCCTACAGATCCTTATGAGTCCACGGGAAATTATTCAATTTAATTGAACTCTTGCTCTCTGTCAAATGCCACAGTTTGTGTGAAACAGACCAGCGCACTAACCTCTACAGACTGTGTTGTAAGTTGTCCATAGACCAAATGCTTGGCATGTGCTTGAATTGTTCCCTTTCAAGATAAATCCTTGATTGCAAGTGAACGTGCACACAGACTGGAAATAGTTCTCTCCGTGCAAGCCGTCACATTTAACTGCGCTATTGTTTGGTTTTACTAAATGCGGACATATTTTAACTGCAAAACAAAGCGATAAAAAAAATAGTTGAACTTACAAGATGCATTTTTTTTTAACAGACAAAGCATTTTGTAGCTAATTAAGCCATTTTAAAGTGTAAACACCATTGTGCTATGTAAAAGATAGCAACCAATAACTCATTTTTTTGGAACATAGAACAGTATGACACAGGAATGGCCCCTTCCGCCAACTGTTCGTGCTGAACATGATTGCAAGTTAAATTGATCTCATCTGCCTGTATCCGATCCATATCCCTCTATTTCCTGTACTTCCATATGCCTATCTAAAAGCCTTTTAAAGTGCCACTATCATACCTGCCTCTACCACCACCCCGGCAGTTTTCAACCTTCCCCCTCTCACCGTACGGCTATACCCTCTAGTGTTTGACATTTCCACCTTGGGGGAAAAAGGTTCTGACTGTCTACCCTCTCTATGCCTCTCAAAAGTTTATATATTTCTATCAAGTACCCCCTAAACCTCTGACATGTAGTTTTGTAGTATTGTTGAGAATGGAATTAATGTTGGCCAGAAGACAAAGGAGATCTCGTGTCCTTTTCTATGAAAGAGTGCCTTGGAATTTTTCACACCTACTTGAGAGAGCAGACAGAATCTTAGTTTGGTGTTACATATGAAGAACGGGTGCAACAATGAGCCACATCCTGTGTCGGAACGTGATCAACCTCAGGTTCTATGTTTATCGCTTGGTCAGATTTCTATCAGAGACCTAATGACTCACGGAGTTATGGAGTCAATCATAGATTCATACAAGACAGAAGCAAGCCCTTTAGCCCAATATGTCCATTGCAACAACCTACACTGATCCTATTTACCCATGTCAGGTCCCGAGACCCAAAGACTAATATAGCATCAATCCTGAGGCATAGCTGATCGATGAAGTGAAATGCAAGGCAATTCTTGTTTTCAACATAAAGAGCAAAAATATTAAGTTGTAATACCAGCCACTGCAAACTGGTGTTGTAAACAGGTAGGTTTCAATGCTTTTTGAACGACGAAGCCTTCAACATTATTTTGACGTACCAGGGAATTGTGTGCTACTTTCTCAAAGCAAAATGCTTACTGTAGAAAAGATTGCTTATTAGCATACTCAAATAATCATAAGCTTCAAGAGAGGCAATAATTGCAAGTGCCTGATGATTCACTTGGAAGCAGAATAAATACATAAAAGCTAAAGCCATTGATATAAATTAATGAAATCCCCGCTAGTTACAAAGGGGAAGTGTTTTTTAATTTGTGTCCTACATTGAGTTGGTGGACTGAAAATGACAGCCTTACACATGCAACGACTCTGCCTATTGTGGGAATGGGCTCCATGGTTGTTTAGCTTAGAGATGCAGCATGAAAGCAGGCCCTTCGGCCCACCGGGCCTGGATCGACCAGCGATCCCCACACACTTACACGACCCTACACACACGAGGGACAATTCACAATTATACCAGGAAAATTAGCCAACAAACCTGTACATCTTTGGAGTGTGGGAGGAAACCGGAGATCCCATCCAGACGTGATGTCATATCCCATCTATGGAACTTTAACCCATTGTCACTCTTCCCAAAACAATAAATTTGCCTTATCCAAAACAGAGTTGTAAAAATGATTCTGCAAAAAAATCTCTCTAATCTCCTAATGTAATTGCCATACCCCTAAAGATCGGAGATCTCCAGTTATTGGAAGCATTTGGTGCGTTAACTTTTACTATCTCAATATGCCTTCCATTCACGGTAATTCATCCAGATCTCCACTAAAGGTAAGGACTAAATCCATCACCACAACACTGATGTATTCCTGATAGCAGTGACCTCCATGAAAAGAAAACGCATTAATGGTGTATCTAACATTTACATATTGATGATGTCCAGCATTCCTCTCCCATTTAGTATAAACAGCTACCTCACCTGAACAGAGTCTAGTCCTTTCATTTATATAAAAATCTCAGTCACTTCCATCTAGAATACAAATCTTCTCAAAAATGATTCCACACTATCAGCCTGATTTACTAAATTTCTGAACCTTAAAAAATCACGGTAAGCTTTCTGACCTTGCACCAAGGGAATAGACATAAGGAACTGCAGATGCAGGTTTAAGAGGAAAAAGCAAAACGCAGGAGTAACTGAGCAGGTCAAGGTACCAGAGTAGCACCAATGTGCATTGAATCTTCCACTGAAGAATTATTACATCACAAGATGCCTGGATTATTGTTTTGAATACATTTTTATTCTCACTTTTTCTTACCATTTTCACATTTGTCTCCATAATAACCTCTGTCACAGATGCATTTAAAGCCATTAACCAGATCAGAACATGTGCCTCGTCTGTTGCAGGTTGTTGCAGTACACCGCACTGTAACAACATTAGCAAAAGCATTACCATTAACACTCAGAATATATATATATATTCGTTAAAAAGTCCTTTGCAAGGCGATATTTTACACTGTGCCATCTGAACGACCGCTGGGATTCTTTTAATTAAATAATGTGGATTGGCAATGATCATAAAGAGAACCAACAAAAACTTAGAAACAAGGAACTATAGATGCTGGTTTAAGAGAAAAAAAGCAAAGGGCAAGAGTAACTCAGCAGGTTAAACTGCATATCTGGAGAACATAGATAGGTGGTGGTTTGGTTCAGAATCCTTCTTCAGACTGAATGCAGGACGGGGAGAAAGCTGGAAGAGAGGTGGTTCTTGGTCCTCCAAAATATTCAAAATGGAATTTAAACTGGAGGTGGTGGAGGGAGGACTTAAGCCAGAAAGAGTTTTTGGGAAGAATGAGCTACCTTAAATTTAGTTGCATCTGGTAGGGTAAATATGGTAGGGTGAAGACTATTCCATGCTTTAATTGTGCGGGGAAAGAATTAATTACTGTACACATCTGTAGCTGGTATCTCAAATTGGATCGAATGCCCTTGTCTGCTCCTAATTGGTTTGGGTTTGTAATCTATGTCGAGCTGGCCATTTAACATTTTGCAGGTGGAAGTGGGACAAAGCCTGGCAAGTGGTTTTCACACAAAGGGTGGTGGGTATACAGAATGAGTTGTCAGAGGAGGTAGGGAAGGTAGGTGCTCTAACAACATTTAAAAGACATTTGGATAGGTACATGGATTGGAAAGGTTCAGAGGGATATGGGCCAAACACAGGCGGGTGGAACAAGTGTAATGGGGCATCTTGTTCGGCATGGGCAAGTTCATTATCATTTTATTCTTACCATTTTCACATTTGTCTCCATAATAATCTCTTTCACAGTTGCATTTAAAGCCATTAACCAATTCAGAACATGTGCCTCTTCTGTTGCAGGTTGTTGCAGTACACCGCACTGTAACAACAATAGCAAAAGCATTACCATTAACACTCAGATTTTATATATTCACTAAAAAGTCCTTTGCTGGACCCAGCACACGGATGCAATTATAAAGAAAACACATCAACGCCTATACTTCCTGAGAAGATTACGGAGATTCGGTATGTCAGAGAGGGTTCTCTTGAACTTCTACAGGTATACAATAGAGAGCATATTGACTGGTAGCATCACGGCCTGGTTTGACAACTTGAACTCCCAGTAGCGAAAAAGACTGCAAAAAGTTGTGAACGTTGCCCAGTCCATCATCGGCTCTGACCTCCCCACAATCGAAGGGATTTACTGGAGTCACTGCCTTAAAAAGGCAGCCAGCATCATCAGAGACCCACGTCACCCTGGCCACACACTCATTACATTCCTGCCATCGAGAAGAAGGTTCAGAAGCCTGAAAACTGTAACGTCCAGGTTCAGGGGCAGTTTCTTCCCTACAGCCATCAGGCAACTAAATACTACAACCTCAAATAAGCTCTGAACTACAACAGACTTATTGTTACATTACATTACTATTGTTTGTTTTTTGTGTGTGCGTGTATAGAGTGTGTGGGTGTGTGTGTGTATGTATATAGTGTGTGAGTACACGCACACATATACACGCACACATATACAGGTATATACACAAATATATATACACATACACACTGAAGGGTCTCGACTAAAGGGTGTCACCCATTCCTTCTCTCCATTTTTTTCCTCTCTCGTATATTATATTGTTTACAGTGTACCTTCAGCGTTGTTACAAGACTTACCTTCAGCGGCGCTGCAGTTCTGTAACTGGCCGTGTGCGTGACTTTGTCGCCTTTGGGGGGGGGGGGGGGGCGGGATTAAAATGCCGTTTTCTCCTGCCTGCCCGAGATACATTTTCTTGGGCTACTACCTGATGCTGAATAATCGTTCCGACTGCCGTTCTCGGAATCCAAAAAAAAACAAAAACCGCGGGACAATTTAAACGTTGGAGTAAAATATAAATCTACTTCTCACGCCGTCAACGCCGACAACGGGACGGATCTCGCGCACGGGTCAAAACATAAGGCAAGTCGTTAATATTACATATAAACTTGCTTCTTTGGATTACTTTAATCAAAATTCCATCAGCGAAAATGTGATTATGCAAATATACGAACCGGCAGTGTTTTTCCTGCCGATGTGGGGTTTAAATTCACCGCAAACCACAATGTTCCAATCGATCGCGTTCCACAAAATCTCCCTCACAAGATGATTGAAATGGCCATTAATTTACTGGAATTAAACACTAAATTCCTTCCATTTGGCCTATAAATTCATGACAATGAGATTTAAAAATCATGTTATATTGTGAATTATTGTGTGAATGTTATTTGGACACTTATGCTATTTAAAAATGTTAACCTTTTCTTAAGAAATGGATAGTTGTTTAGATCTAGTAATTGAATTTTGTAATTAGCTACAATTACGTAACTAACTAATTATGTGCTTTAATTTCAGGTCATCCAAGTAAGATTGTTTCATATTTCTTTCAGAATGCTTCAAACTATAATAACTGAAAATTTCATTCAGTTCTCTTAATTTTTAAGAACGTTAGGGGCTTTTGACTGTCCTCGATCACAACTTTTGAGTTAAGTCAATGGAAAAGCAATAGGGAACAAGATGCTAATTTCAGGGTATGAAAATTGGCATAACTTTTTTAATACTGAAGATATGAAAGTGAATTAGGTGTCAAATTAAACTTCTTTTTATGCTTTATCTGATGGGATAAATTGCAGACTTGATTTTTTTAAACTCAAAATTTTATAACATTGCTATACAGTGTACTATGTTCATATATTCTGTTGCGCTGCAGCAAGTAAGAATTTCATTGTTCTATCTGGGACAATAAAAAGACTCTCGACTCCTGATATTTTACACTACACCCTGTTAATGACTGCTGGGAATTATACAACAATGTAGATGGAAGAGAGCCGGAAGAGAGGTGGTTCTTGGTTCTTGGTCCTCCAAAATATTCCAAATGGAATTTAAACTGGAGGTGGTCGAGGCAGGACTTAAACCAGAAAGAGTTTTTGGGAAGAATGAGCTACCTTCAATTTAGTTGCATCTGGTTGGGTAACTATAGTAGGGTGAAGACTATTCTATGCTTTAATTGTGTGGGGAAATAATTAATTGCTGTACACATCTGTCTTGGTAGCTGGTATTTCAAATCGGATCGAATGCCCTCGTCTGCTCCCAATTGGTTTGGTTTTGTAATCTATGTCGAGCTGGCCATTTAACATTTTGCAGGTGGAAGTGGGACAAAGCCTGGCAAGTGGTTTTCACACAAAGGGTGGTGGACATACAGAGTGAGTTGCCAAAGGAGGTAGGGAAGGTAGGTGCTCTAACAACATTTAAAAGACATTTGGACAGGTATATGGATTGGATAGGTTCAGAGGGATATGGGCCAAACACAGGCAGGTGGGATGAGTGTAATGGGGACATCTTGTTCGGCATGGGCAAGTTCATTATCATTTTATTCTTACCATTTTCACATTTGTCTCCATAATAATCTCTTTCACAGTTGCATTTAAAGCCATTAACCAATTCAGAACATGTGCCTCTTCTGTTGCAGGTTGTTGCAGTACACCGCACTGTAACAACAATAGCAAAAGCATTACCATTAACACTCAGATTTTATATATTCACTAAAAAGTTCTTTGCTGGACCCAGCACACGGATGCAATTATAAAGAAAACACATCAACGCCACTACTTCCTGAGAAGATTACGGAGATTCGGTATGTCAGAGAGGGTTCTCTTGAACTTCTACAGGTATACAGTAGAGAGCATATTGACTGGTAGCGTCACGGCCTGGTTTGGCAACTTGAACTCCCAGTGGCGAAAAAGACTGCAAAAAGTTGTGAACGTTGCCCAGTCCATCACCGGCTCTGACCTCCCACAATCAAAGGGATTTACTGGAGTCACTGCCTTAAAAAGGCAGCCAGCATCATCAGAGACCCACATCACCCTGGCCACACACTCATTACATTCCTGCCATCGGGAAGAAGGTACAGAAGCCTGAAAACTGTAACGTCCAGGTTCAGGGACAGCTTCTTCCCTACAGCCATCAGGCGACTAAATACTACAACCTCAAATAAGTTCTGAACTACAACAGACTGTTATTGTTACATTATATTACTATTGTTTGTTTTTTGTCTGTACGCGTGTGTGCGTGTATAGAGTGTGTGTGTGTGCACACACACACACACACATATATATACACATACATTATATACACACATACATACACACACATATATATACATACACACACAAACATATATATACACACACATACACACACACACATATATACACATACACACTGAAGGGTCTCGACTAAAGGGTGTCACCCATTCCTTCTCTCCATTTTTTTCCTCTCTCGTTTATTATATTGTTTACAGTGTAGGTATGTTACAAGATTTACCTTCAGCGTCGCCTTTGACTTTGCCGCCTTTGTGGGGGGGGGGGGGGTGGGGGCGGGATTAAAATGCCGTTTTCTCCTGCCTGTCCGAGATATATTTTATTGGGCTACTACCCGATGCTGAATAATCGTTCCGACTGCCATTCTCGGAATTTAAAAAAAAAACCGCGGGACAATTTAAGCGCTGGATAAAATAAAAATCTACTTCTCACGCCGTCAATGCCGACAACGGGACGGATCTCACGCACGGGACAAAACATAAGGTAAGTCGTTTATTTTACATATAAACTTGCTTCTTTGGATTACTTTAATCAAAATTTCATCAGCGAAAATGTGATTATGCAAATATACGAACCGGCAGTGTTTTTCCTGCCGATGTGGGGTTTAAATTCACCGCAAACCACAATGTTCCAATCGATCGCGTTCCACAAAATCTCACTCACAAGATGATTGAAATGGCCATTAATTTACTGGAATTAAACACTAAATTCCTTCCATTTGGCCTATAAATTTATGACAATGAGATTTAAAAATCATGTTATATTGTGAATTCTTGTGTGAATGTTATTTGGACACTTAGGCTATTTAAAAATGTTAACCTTTTCTTAAGAAATGGATAGTTGTTTAGATCTAGTAATTGAATTTTGTAATTAGCTACAATTACGTAACTAACTAATTATATGCTTTAATTTCAGGTCATCCAAGTAAGTGTTTCATATTTCTTTCAGAATGCTTCAAACTATAATAACTGAAAAATTAATTCAGTTCTCTTAAATTTTTAAGAACATTAGGGGCTTTTGACTGTCCTCAATCACAACTTTTGAGTTAAGTCAATGGAAAAGCAATAGGGAACAAGATGCTAATTTCAGGGTATGAAAATTGGCATAACTTTTTTAATACTGAAGATATGAAAGTGAATTAGGTGTCAAATTAAACTTCTTTTTATGCTTTATCTGATGGGATAAATTGCAGACTTGATTTTTTAAATCTCAAAATTTTATAACATTGCTATACAGTGTACTATGTTCACATATTCTGTTGCGCTGCAGCAAGTAAGAATTTCATTGTTCTATCTGGGACAATAAAAAGACTCTCGACTCCTGATATTTTACACTACACCCTGTTAATGACTGCTGGGAATTATACAACAATGTAGATGGAAGAGAGCCGGAAGAGAGGTGGTTCTTGGTTCTTGGTCCTCCAAAATATTCCAAATGGAATTTAAACTGGAGGTGGTCGAGGCAGGACTTAAACCAGAAAGAGTTTTTGGGAAAAATGAGCTACCTTCAATTTAGTTGCATCTGGTTGGGTAACTATAGTAGGGTGAAGACTATTCTATGCTTTAATTGTGTGGGGAAATAATTAATTGCTGTACACATCTGTCTTGGTAGCTGGTATTTCAAATCGGATCGAATGCTCTCGTCTGCTCCCAATTGGTTTGGTTTTGTAATCTATGTCGAGCTGGCCATTTAACATTTTGCAGGTGGAAGTGGGACAAAGCCTGGCAAGTGGTTTTCACACAAAGGGTGGTGGACATACAGAGTGAGTTGCCAAAGGAGGTAGGGAAGGTAGGTGCTCTAACAACATTTAAAAGACATTTGGACAGGTATATGGATTGGATAGGTTCAGAGGGATATGGGCCAAACACAGGCAGGTGGGATGAGTGTAATGGGGACATCTTGTTCGGCATGGGCAAGTTCATTATCATTTTATTCTTACCATTTTCACATTTGTCTCCATAATAATCTCTTTCACAGTTGCATTTAAAGCCATTAACCAATTCAGAACATGTGCCTCTTCTGTTGCAGGTTGTTGCAGTACACCGCACTGTAACAACAATAGCAAAAGCATTACCATTAACACTCAGATTTTATATATTCACTAAAAAGTTCTTTGCTGGACCCAGCACACGGATGCAATTATAAAGAAAACACATCAACGCCACTACTTCCTGAGAAGATTACGGAGATTCGGTATGTCAGAGAGGGTTCTCTTGAACTTCTACAGGTATACAGTAGAGAGCATATTGACTGGTAGCGTCACGGCCTGGTTTGGCAACTTGAACTCCCAGTGGCGAAAAAGACTGCAAAAAGTTGTGAACGTTGCCCAGTCCATCACCGGCTCTGACCTCCCACAATCAAAGGGATTTACTGGAGTCACTGCCTTAAAAAGGCAGCCAGCATCATCAGAGACCCACATCACCCTGGCCACACACTCATTACATTCCTGCCATCGGGAAGAAGGTACAGAAGCCTGAAAACTGTAACGTCCAGGTTCAGGGACAGCTTCTTCCCTACAGCCATCAGGCGACTAAATACTACAACCTCAAATAAGTTCTGAACTACAACAGACTGTTATTGTTACATTATATTACTATTGTTTGTTTTTTGTCTGTACGCGTGTGTGCGTGTATAGAGTGTGTGTGTGTGCACACACACACACACACACACATATATATACACATACATTATATACACACATACATACACATATATATACATACACACACAAACATATATATACACACACATACACACACACACATATATACACATACACACTGAAGGGTCTCGACTAAAGGGTGTCACCCATTCCTTCTCTCCATTTTTTTCCTCTCTCGTTTATTATATTGTTTACAGTGTAGGTATGTTACAAGATTTACCTTCAGCGTCGCCTTTGACTTTGCCGCCTTTGTGGGGGGGGGGGGGGTGGGGGCGGGATTAAAATGCCGTTTTCTCCTGCCTGTCCGAGATATATTTTATTGGGCTACTACCCGATGCTGAATAATCGTTCCGACTGCCATTCTCGGAATTTAAAAAAAAAACCGCGGGACAATTTAAGCGCTGGATAAAATAAAAATCTACTTCTCACGCCGTCAATGCCGACAACGGGACGGATCTCACGCACGGGACAAAACATAAGGTAAGTCGTTTATTTTACATATAAACTTGCTTCTTTGGATTACTTTAATCAAAATTTCATCAGCGAAAATGTGATTATGCAAATATACGAACCGGCAGTGTTTTTCCTGCCGATGTGGGGTTTAAATTCACCGCAAACCACAATGTTCCAATCGATCGCGTTCCACAAAATCTCACTCACAAGATGATTGAAATGGCCATTAATTTACTGGAATTAAACACTAAATTCCTTCCATTTGGCCTATAAATTTATGACAATGAGATTTAAAAATCATGTTATATTGTGAATTCTTGTGTGAATGTTATTTGGACACTTAGGCTATTTAAAAATGTTAACCTTTTCTTAAGAAATGGATAGTTGTTTAGATCTAGTAATTGAATTTTGTAATTAGCTACAATTACGTAACTAACTAATTATATGCTTTAATTTCAGGTCATCCAAGTAAGTGTTTCATATTTCTTTCAGAATGCTTCAAACTATAATAACTGAAAAATTAATTCAGTTCTCTTAAATTTTTAAGAACATTAGGGGCTTTTGACTGTCCTCGATCACAACTTTTGAGTTAAGTCAATGGAAAAGCAATAGGGAACAAGATGCTAATTTCAGGGTATGAAAATTGGCATAACTTTTTTAATACTGAAGATATGAAAGTGAATTAGGTGTCAAATTAAACTTCTTTTTATGCTTTATCTGATGGGATAAATTGCAGACTTGATTTTTTAAATCTCAAAATTTTATAACATTGCTATACAGTGTACTATGTTCACATATTCTGTTGCGCTGCAGCAAGTAAGAATTTCATTGTTCTATCTGGGACAATAAAAAGACTCTCGTCTCCTGATATTTTACACTACACCCTGTTAACGACTGCTGGGAATCTATTAATTATACAATAATGTAGATTGGCAATGATCATAAAGGGAACCAACAAAAACGTAGAAACAAGGAACTGCAAATGCTGGTTTTGGATTGGGACCTTCTTCAGACATCACTTATCCACGTTCTCTGGGAGGAGGGAGGAGGTATCGGGACAAGTATTGCATCTCCTGCAGTTGCAGGAGAATGTACCGGGGGAGGGGGCAGTTTGGGATGATAATGTCGTGTTTGCTGCAGAGTGAGCGGAGGGCTGTACGTTCAGAGGGAATGACGTTAGAGTAGGTAACGGGAGTGGACAGGTTGAGATGGTTGACGTCACGCTGGCAATTAAAAATAAAATGGTCAGGGGAGGGTAGAAGCCCTTCGGGGGAGTCCTCTGACATTCTCTGACTCTCCTGGTATATAGTCAGATAATCTCATATAAAACAAAGAAAACATTATATCTAAAATATCACAGAATCACAGAGATGTATAACACAGAAGAAAGCCACCCAGCCCCTTCAGACTATGACCACTAAAAATAGATATGACATCATTCCCTCTGTTGGAGTGATAGTGTGTGGCAGGGAGACAGAGTGCAAGGAGCAACATGAAAATGGATAGGAGAGATATAACCTCGCTCAATTGCTGCTCCGTATGCCCTTTAAGAGAGTGGATTTCTCCTTTTCAGGCACTGAATTTCTCAAGCTTCTTCTGATCCTCTGGCCAAACGACGAATGTATACCTCAGATTAATAACCTCTTTTAAGGGACATAGATTGTCCTGTTCACCCTAAGCAGGCCCCTCATAATTTTATACACCACATTTAAACAGGGCTGCCAACATTGGGTGAGAGTCGGGAGTGAGAAATTGTGAGAGACCATGCCCGAGGGAGCGGAGCGACAGGGGGGGGGGGAGGGGGGGGGGGAAATGTGGGAAGAGGGTGTGGGAAGAGGGTGCGGGAAGAGGGTGCCCCCACCCCTCCCATTGGTACGGAACTTCTGCATTTATCAGCTTGAAATTGTGCAATATGGTGCATACTGTATTCATATGGTGCATATTAGTGTATTCATGTATGGATATCAGGTTATAATCAAACACTTGGCACATGCTGACCAACCTGGGTCTCACTGCACACCTGGTACTACTCCTGACCATGACTCCAGTTGCATACCGTCTCGCATTCCTGTCCCCGAGTCCAGCCCTACACCTGGCCCCCTATTCTACCCTGATCGTAGCTGCTTACTTGCTCAGGTTCCCAGTGCTGAACACACCCCTGGTCCCAGCTTTGACTGCACACCTGGTACTATTCCAGATCTTAACTCTGGATGCACACTTGGCCTTGCTCCTAGCCCCTTTGCACTGACAATATATCTGGCCCACACATAAAGCCCCATATCTGACCCCCTGAACTTAACCTATTACATTCAAGGCCACAGGTGCTTATCTAATGCAGTAAACATTTATGGGGCACTTCACAGACAAAATTATGGATCACAAAATTTGCTACATTCATTGGCATTCATATTATCTAACATGCTAGTTACTTTGTCAAAGTCATCATCAATTGGTGAACACAATTTCTCATCCATAAAATTATACTCACTCAGTATTCTGTTACCATTTGTTAAGGGCTTGGACAGCTAGATGCAGGAAACAGGTTCCCGATGGTGGGGGAGTCCAAACCAGGGGCTCTCCCCCCCTCTCCCTCTGTCCACACACTTGCTCCCCACTCTCTCCCTCCCTCTCTCTCCCCCTTGCTCTCTCCCTTCCCTTGCTCTCTCCCTTCCCCTTGCTCTCTCCCTTCCCCTTGCTCTCTCCCTCCCCCTTGCTCTCTCCCTCCCCCTTGCTCTCTCCCCTCTCTCACATCACTCTCCCCCTTGCTCTCTCCCCTCTCTCACATCACTCTCCCCCTTGCTCTCTCCCCTCTCTCACATCACTCTCCCCCTTGCTCTCTCCCCTCTCTTTCTCCTGTCTCTATCTCCTCTTTCTCTTTGCCTCCCCCTCTTTCCCCCGTTTCCCTCTTTCCCTTCTTACTTACCTCTCTCCCCTCCCCCGCCCACTTCTCTCTCCCCCTCTCCTTCTCGTCTCTCTCTCCACCTCCCTTGGAGAGTCTCTGTCCTTTCGGCACAGAGACTCTCATGGCAGCGGCGCAACGCTTCCGACACCTCCCACGGCCCAGGACTCTTGAACTGGGGCTGCTCCATGGCCGGACCTGCAGCGAATGACTCGCCAGCTCTGCAAACACTCGCCAGCCCCGTTCCCGGCATATGTCCCCGGCAAACACTCGTCCGCCCCGCAAACACTCACCAGCGCCGGCAACCCGCATCTGTCTCCGCTGCTGCTTGTGCTTCCATCCCTCCCTCAGCCCCGGCTCTCCAACAGACCTCTCCAACAGACCGCGGACCATGCAGTTTATCTGAGTTTTGAAATTTTCGTTGATCACAGAATATCTCACCACAGAGCGTGAGAAATTTGTGATCAGCGTGAAGGTTTCTCGAAATGAGTGAGTCTCACGCTCAAAGCGTGAGAGTTGGCAGCCCTGTTTAAATCTCCCTGTTGGGGGTTTAAAAAATTAGATGGTAGTGGCATCCATTAATTCAAAACGAGAACCAGTCTTCAAATTATCTGATCTAATGCACATTGAAAGCAGTGCAGTTTGAAATTAAAAGGACCGCCTCAAAGACAGCCTGTCCTACTAAGACAATGGAGTCTGTTAATTGGCCTTCACAACACTCCCCTCAGTGTTCATTGTTCCAAAGAAAACAACCCTAACCTCAACTTTCCACAATGACAAAATTCTTGCAAGAGTCCTTTCTGATTCTATGACATTGGTGTTGTAATGCAGTGAGCACAACTGCAGACAGCTTTTCAGCAAAGTCCTCAATTATGTTTTCTGCAGTTTTAGCAGGGCCTCGTGCTCTAGTTCTGGGGTCACAATAGCCCACGGATGCTTGAATCTGGAGCAAAAAAAAAACAACTGCTGGAAGAACTCAGGAGGTCAGGCAGCATCCATGGAGGGAAATGGACAACCACTTTTTGGGTTGGGACACTATTTTAAACTCAAGAGGGTTCTAGTTTGGGGTTGTTGGGTGGTGGGTTGTGCAGAGATGCAAATAAGTCAGGAAAATTAAAACAAAAGTTTAAGAAACTTCAGAGAAACATGAGGATTTTAGTTTAGTTTTTTGTTCAGTTTAGAGATTTAAACGCAGGAACAGGACCATTAACCCACCGAGTCCACATACGTCCCCGTACACTATCTTACACATTACGGATAATTTACAATTTTTACCGAAGCCACTTAAACTACAAACCTGCACGTCTTTGGAGTGTGGGAGGAAACCGGAGCATGCAAAGAAAACCCACGCAGTCACGGGGAGAACGTACGAACTGCGTACAAACAGTACCCATAGTCAGGGTCAAACCCGGGTGTCTGGCGCTGCAAGGCAGCAACTCTAACGCTGCGCCACCGATTTCGGGTACTCTATGAAATTCTTTCTTGGCTGAATTGGAATGCAAAATACTGTATCTGCTATAATCAGGCAAGTGTAGGTAAATAAATAAATTTAAATGATTTATTTCAGAAGTAATGTTTGGACTGGTAATGTGCACTTAAAATGCAAGTGCTGCCATGTACTTAGCTACGGGCCAAAATATTCCATTTCAGACATGGTATAATGAAGATACAAGGAACTGCAGATGCTTGGTTACAAAAGGTAAAACAAAGTGCCTTTTTCAGACTGAAGCCAGATCCAGACCCAAAACGTAATCTATCCATGTTCTCCAGAAATGCTGCTCTGAGTTATTTCAGCACTCGTGTCTTTTTATGGCTTGCATGAAGTTATCCTGAGCAACCATTATCCCTTCAAAGCCAGTCCAAATACATTGCATCTCAATGAATGTATATATTTAAATTACTGAAGAAAAAACAAACACATTAGCAAACTTACTGCGCATAAGAAGATAAGTGATATAGAAATCTGGAATGTTATCAAACATCTTACAAGTCATGTATCTATTGATACCATAGGGCAGGTTTCAGACTCCCACTAAATCGGAATCTCCCCAAAGTTTGTTGACATCGTCTCAAACATTCCATTGTATAATTAGCGAGCATAAGCACGGCAACCGATATAACTTCATCTAAATCATTAATAACGACTATAGTGAAGAACAATCGCCGTTACACAAAATCCTGTGGTAATAGAATATCAGACTCGATACTAGTTAATGAACATGCTGATCTCATGCAATTAATTCTCAACTTTAATAGTTGGACAATTTATGATGCAGTTTCTGACACCTGACCCTTTAATGGAACTTTGAACTGAAAACGTAGTTGATTAAAAATACTAAATCAACTCTCAATTTTCCCAATCATTTACAATGCTGAATTTGTTAAATCTGCAGCTACGTAAATATGGGGGAAATCATATTGCTTCCATGCATTTATGTGGAGTATTAAAATCAGAAAGATGTAAAACTGTTTTCGGGCAATCTGCCCAATCTACATTGGGATGCCATCTTTCATAAGTCTGTCACTAACAGAACGATATCGGATTTGCTGCACAGGGTTCTGTCCACCCATTAACACTGCTTCCCTAACTAGTCTGCAATCTCTAACCACCGTTTTATGTATGTCATACACTTCATTCAAAATCCGTGTCATTTTGTTCCTCCTAATCTGAGTTGTTGTTTCCATTGGTCCCATTTCACTCCGTTCGGCTACAATTCTTATTTATTGCATGTCCTATCATACTACCTATTAAGCCTTGCTCTACTCCAATCTACTCTTTGGAACTATTCCAACAAGCTATATTTCATCGCTATCTTTCAAAAGCCTTTTAAAATACTTCTACTTCCAATTATCTTGTGGGCTCTCCACAGTTAAGTTCCACCTCTTGCTCAGAATCATCTCTTCCCTTCTTGGTATGCAGCACATACATTGTGAATGAGTGAAAAATCTTCCGCTAAAATAATCCTAACAGTGTTACGAAATAATAAAATCCAATGACACGTGAACTTGTAGACCTCTGGAACACTTGATAATACCTCAACATGTCTTTGTGATTATGAAAAGTACTACTTACATTCCTGGCAGACAAAATAGTTTTTATCAGAACAATTTTCATCATTCCATTTATGGCTACTGAGCATCTCGACACAATACTCCTCTCCATTTGTGAAGAAGCCGTGGTTGTTTGGCTCTCCTGCAGCCCAGTTTGTGTAGGACACCCTCCTATTTGAGCCAGTATAGCACCAATTTCCACCACATTTTGACACTCCGATCCAAGCAGTACCATCTACAACCCGTGATAAAGCCTGTTGCTGCTCTGCGTTGTAGATGTGAGCTAGTCCATCAAACTTCGTGGTACAATAAACTTTAGATTCTTCAAATGATTTAGCAGTTTTCTGAAACTTGTAGGTTACACTTTCAGAAATATAGGGATAACCTACATGAGAAAAGAAACACAAGTGAAGCTTATAATTATCCCAGTAAGAATCCTGATAACCAAGTATAAATTCCATGAAATCTATTGTAATTCTAGAGAATACACAAGCTAACAAACTATTATAGTTATTACATGCATATTATTACATGCATATGCACATGCATATTAGAAAGCAAAAATTGATCTCTGAATATATTAGTAATATCTATCTCTACATCTCTATTATCACTTAATGCAATGTATTGAGTACCTTACCTGATATGAAAAGGATAGTGGTGATATGTTTCCACATGGCGACACAACTCTATCCAACGTGAAAATGGAAAATTAACTTTGTTCAAGGAAATAGCCCATTCAGGAGAAATTGTAATAGAAATGTTATAAACAAATTTTAGATAAATGAAAAAAAACACCTCATGTTTAAAGGTTGCAATTTAAAAATTAACTTGCAAAGCAGACCAACCTGAGGTCAGGATAATGTGTGTCCCTTATTTTTGGACTTCTTGACGCAGTCCAAGTACGGCACCGTTTTTGCAATGAGGAAAGATCAGCCTGAGCGCTGGTCAAAGAACACCAGACAATCACATAAATTGCAGGAACTGAAAAAGTGTTCAACACACAGTAAGGGCTCAACATGCAATGGGTCATTTCTTCATAAAAAATGGAAGTGAAACAGGATCTAACGGTTATTTTTAAAGCTTGAAGTGTTATGATAACAATGAAGTAGCAAAAGTACACAAAATGCTGGAGAAACTCAGCGGGTGCAGCAGCATCTGTGGAGCAAAGGAGATAGGCAACGTTTCGGGCCGAAACCCTTCTTCAGACGGATGGGAGATGGGGGGAAGAAAGGTAAAAGGAGGAGCCCGAGGGCTGAGGGAGAGGTAGGAAACAGCAAGGGTTAACAGAATTGAATGTTCATGCCAAGAGGATGCTGTTCCTCCAAATTGCGGTGTTGCTCACTCTGGCTGTGCATCTGCAGTTCCTTCTTTAACACATGAAGTAGCAAAGTTGTTTCAGCCTGTGAAATAACAAATAATAGGCCCAAATAAATCCAATGCAAATTTGAGAGCTTTAGTCAGTGTGGAGAGATGGATTTGTTGATGAGATTAAAATGTCAGGTGGAGGCTTGAAGAGTTAAAAGACCAGCATTGTCAGCATACAGCAATTTAGCAAGATCCCCCCCCCCCCCCCACCCTTTCAGCTAGCACATTTCGATATCTCTTCGGTCACCACCTAGTCACAGATATCCTCACTGTTCTCTCCATCCCTTTGCAAATTAAAACACATTTATTTTCACGCTTTTTCTGTTCTGCTGAAACATCTTCTCCCTGAAACATAGGTTTGCATAGATATTACTTTCCACAATGTAGTCCGAAATACTGAGTGTTTTCAACAATATTTATCTTTATTTCAGGTTTCCCGCAACTGCCATGTTATTTCTTGATTATTGTCTGGATTGTGCTGTTCCTTTTGCTAGCAGACCAAAAGACTTATTTCACCGATTGTCTTTTCCTTGCAATTTTGTATTTCCTTAGCCATCTCACCTATTCACAGCTACCTGCCTATCCTTTCCAGAACCCCAGTATAGTTCCCAATCGTGCTCACATAGTAACCACTTTCTATTGTCTATCAGATCACGTCCATTTCTATCTGTGCCACAAACTCTATGCAATAGGATAATTGCTGTGTACTTTTTTTTTGATATATATATTTTTATTAGAGTAGGTAAGCAGTACATTAGCAAACACATATTATGATAGTAATATTTTGTGTGCACCAATCGTACATTAATATTATCAAATGAATCATGTCTAATAATTTTTTTTTTTTAAAGAGAGAAACAGAGAGAAAACTAAAAGTCAAAAAAGAAATCATAAAGAATGGAATAATTTACCATTAATACGTCATTGGAGATAAGATCAAGGAATAAAATATAACTTTTCATCTAATCCCGAGTCCAAGTTTCAGTTAGGGTTCCTTGCCGAACCGATCTATCCTTTTAAGTAATCAATGAAAGAAGACCATATTCTAACGAAGACTTCTTGTTTGTCCATTAGGGCAAATCTGATTCTTCCCAAGTCTAGGGTCTCCAACATTTCCGTAATCCACATTTTAATTGTGGGGGATATAGGGCCTTTCCAAAATTTCCCAAATTGCTGTGTACTTTTAATCTTATTGATTTCACTGGAAAATTTGTTGTAATACTATGGAACATTGTTTTTAAAATGCACTTGGGGTATTTGTAGGAATAACAAACAACAATCTGGAAAATCTGCCTGTATGGCACCAGGGTCCATAGCATGTCTTTGGAGTTTTACTGTAATAATTCCGTGATGTTTGCGGAACCATATTTGCAAACTGGAAGCTACTTTCATTTACATGGAAGCATTCCTTGATGTATTCCAAGAAAGGGGAAATAAAGCAAATGCAACAAAGATGTCATTCGTCTGATAATGCATAAAGTATTAAAGAAGTATAAACTATAACAAAATAACAAAAACATACTGTAGTAATTAGGTCGTCAATCTACAAGATGCACAGGGAATAAAGTGAAGTACACAAAAACATATTTTAAAAAGTTTTATTTTAACAAAGTAGATTTGTGAAACAATGTTTGGACTCCATCCATTATACATTAGGAACTATTTTTGCCAATTACTTTTTCTAATTGGTTATTCTTTAATTGTAACATGCACACACTAACATCACTTAAGGATTTGAAGTAATTGTGATTTCAGGGATTAATACACATTTATGAATAATGTATTTTTTTTTTATCACAAAATTGGCAGGAGTGCAGCGCAGAGTCTGGGGCTGATAATGTGTACACGTTCTTCAAGCCTCATTCAGATCCTCTTAATGATTTAATTGCCTGGATAACTCTCTCCTGCTAATTATTTAAGTCTATACGATACCTCAGACCAACCATTATCAAACATGGTCTCAAATAAGTCATTTTAATGCACGTGGATGCCATTAATAAATTATATGTGTTCAAAATGGCTGAATGCTCAGTTATATACAGGGTTGAATTTCCAGTGCCAACAAAGATGATCCAATAAAAATGACTTACCCAAAATATCCTAAATTTGTTTCCTTTCCCAATCCAACATTCACTGATCTTTTTTTTTTGTTACCCCACCATCTCCATCAAGGGGCTATAAGATTTCTGTGCATCCCATGAACATTGTTACTTCTGTATTCCAGAGTGTAGTTAGACACACACAAATGAGATTACATACATTTTAAAAAACTGTGGTTCAAAGTCATCAAGGAGCACAAGGACAGCATTGCAGTGCCAGTAATGGCCCATCAATGGCGCTAATGGAAACGTCAATCTTTAAATTTGTATTCTGTAAATTTGTAAAGTGCATATCAATATATCATATTACAGTTCAAAAATTCTAAGTGTTCATGAAAACTAATGGAATTACTACACTTACTGATTTGTTATTTTTCCAAATTACTCTAACAAATTCTGAACCTACAGTACATCTCTGGACTGAATTCCAATCTTTTAAACCCTATTCAAGTGTTTCAGAGAACTGCAAGTAAATCAAAATAACAACACATTTGCAACAAATGGAATCATACTATCATAGTGTCTTTCCTAGATATGTGACGAGAGGTAAAAATATTTGCCCAGTAGATGATAATTAAGCTAGTATTTTAATTTTAACATGGATAAATTAGTTTCTGTTTAAATTTACATGCTTGTTGTATGGCCTGAACCATCCTGCCCTTTTGGAGTGTGTAGATAGATGTATTTCAGTTTGCAACAAAATCTTGTTCCACTATTTGTAAACTCCCTCAGCTTTAAAAAATTCTCCTTTTGTGAACCTTCACTGACAGTTGTGCTCAATTGCCATTCTACATATTTACTGCAAATATACTGAATTGCTGTAGACATGTTGACAAGATAGCTCTGAAAGCTTAAGTGAGACTACATAAGGTTTTACTGATCAGTTTATACATTCATCCCACTGTTTCTAATATTCTAAGTACTTTAAGATTTACATGATATTTACTTGCAAATTCTGACAGTCTCTACAATAAAATTTGCAATACATTCATCGTCTAAATAAGCAAGAATTATCTTTAAATAATGCCACGACTTGTGTATTGGTTGTTGAAAGGGCCATAACAATGTTGCTCAGCAAGCCTTCAAGTATCAGTGCAGCACCAGGGGAGATACCTGTGTTCTTATTCCAGTTTCCCAAATACAAAGTTAACTGCACTCAATAGCTGATTCCAAATGCTTAAAGTGCATGCAGTTCGTCTATAATTCTCAGATAAATGACACTCGAGAAATCACAGCCAAGGTGATCCTTGGCTTTGAATCAGGCAGAATTCTGCAATTTCTGACAGCAGACTGCTAGTCGTACATGGTTGTTTAGGCTGTATCACACAATTGTAAACTAGCTAACCTTAGATCTTCAGTGCTTCACTTGTCCTGGATTCAGTAAACATTTTAGAGGGGCATTTCCTAACAAAAATGTTAAATTGCATAGGGCTGAAAAATTTAGTAAGCAATAGCAAACTGGGTAACTATAAATTTATCTTAAATTCTCAAGGTATCATTGAAAAAAAAATCATTAAATGCTGTCCTTATTTGGATTCACTATTTTGAATTGCGATTTTTCTGTGATGGCCTTTTTAAGTGGGTCAATTTTTAAAGATTGGCTCATAGTTAAGTGGTTATTAAGGCACAAGGACAAAAGGCTTTTGTCATATCTTGCCAATTTAAATATCATTAACTTATTTAACCAACCTAGGTATTTACCCATTATTCATTTTTGTTTTTACACATATTACCTAATTAGATTAATTATCTTCTTGGGGAAATTTGGTGCTATGATTTACATTTTTTTGCTCAAAAGGATTTGTCAAAATTGTCTGAACCTGAGAAAATGTTAAATAATTCTTAAAACAAAAATGAAGCCATGAGTAAAAAGATCATACATTTTTTCTGTATGGGAGGCCAGTTACTACCACAAAAAGCTGCAGTTCAATACATTTTAAGCAAAACAAAATCTAAAGCTGTTTTAAGTACAAGGATTCAATTGCATTTTTGCACCAAATGGTGTGTGCAATTAACTATTTTGGCAAGTCACCACTGCAGATAAAAAATGACAAATGTTTCAGATGAAGATTTATCCAGCCACGCTGGACAGTGTGCAAGAAATAAAACTGTCCTTCAGATTAAATTTGGCCATCCTGTGTTTGATAGAATAGTCAAAATGTATTCAATAAAGCAGATTGCAAGATAAAAAATACTGTGAAATATTACTTACAAGGCAAGTTTTTAAATTTCAAAATGGCGACAATCACCAGTCTCATATAGTGATTCACCAATTAGCACCGTTATTTCCCAGCCTTGTCCAAAAAACTACATTAATAATAATGGATTACAATGTTGGTAAAAAAGATTGACTGATTTCATTACAGTTAAATGGTGCAAGTGAAAGCAGTGTCCTTGAAAAACAAACAAAAGTATAAAAGGAAGAAAATCAATAGCAAATTATTTTAACATCCAAGGCTAAACTTTAAGATTTTTTTTTAAACTTTAATGCATTACTTTTCAATTTTAATCTTATGATGGAGGGAAACATTATACATAGACCACACTCCCTTGATGTTTCACTGGATATAAATGTCATCAAGTCTTCACCACTCTTTCTCAGCCAGCATAACTGCCCTTGCATGTCATTCAGTCCCTCCTAGTCTCAGCCTTACCACAGATGTTCCATTTGTTTCCTCTACCCTTTCTCTGTAAACAGGTTGGATTTCTAACTCTTCCTGGGTTCTAAAGAAAGGTCATTGGTATGAATCATTAACGCAGCTCCTTGCTCCATAGATGCAGCCGAGCTTGCTGAGTATTTCTGTATTCCAGCCTTTTCTGTTATTACAAATGTTTAGGTTTGTTACAGCCAGACACATACAAGTTGATTGATTTTATAATTAAAGGCACAATACAAGTGAAGTTGGATTGAGCAGAAAGGTCCATGTGGAATTAGAACTTATTATTTCAAGATTGAAATTTATACAATTCATTGTGAATATCCATGCATTGTTTAAATTAATACTGTTTTGTGATAACTTTAAACATATCTAGCAAAATCAAAGTGTTAAAGAAGGAACTGCAGATGCTGGAGAATCGAGGGTTACACAAAAAGCTGGAGAAACTCAGCGGGTGCAGCAGCATCTAAGGAGTGAAGGAGATAGGCGACGTTTCGGGTCGAGACCCTTCTTCAGTCTGAAGAAGGGTCTCGACCCGAAACATCGCCTATCTCCTTCACTCCTTAGATGCTGCTGCACCCGCTGAGTTTCTCCAGCTTTTTGTGTAACTCTAGCAAAATCAAACCTTTCTCTGTAGTTGCGCAATAACAATGTTTTTTCTATTAAACCAGTTTTTCCAAAATTGTATCTCAAGGCAAAAATGTTCTGATGCTTTCTAGTGTTTAATATAGCTGAAATAAATTATTACAAAATGTGTGCACAAAATCAAAGTGGTGGCTGGAAGAAAGTAGTGCAAAATTTCTGAAGAAGAAAAAACACCACAGAACACACACGCGAGCTGGTTAGATGTGGTCTTAATGACTGGAGGAATATAATATTTTCTTCAAACTGTTCGAAATAATTTCATGAAGAAAATAAAGTAATGTCTTTACAAATATATTACATGAGGGTGGCTGGAATGCAACACATCACTCAAAAAGATCCTTACGATTTTCTAAAATCTCTAACTTTAATGCTGCTATATTTTAGAGGACATCTTATATTTAAACTGTCCTGTTTCATTAAGTCATAATAACTCTTATTCAGTTTGAAGTCTTCCCAAATTACATCATCTGAACTAAAGACAATTTTAGGTCTGGTAACTCAGCATTGAAACTCAGGGTGAGCTGTTCTGCACTTGTCAATATAATCAGCCGAAAGGTTAATTGATATATAAATGGAAATATAAATTTCAGATATTGAGTGGAAGTCCCTGAAACCAAATGCACGAAAATCACCTTTCAGTCGGAAAGGCATGCTGTGTATATTTGATTGACTTGTATTTTACACCAGTATTGGAAACCATCACTCTTTAGTATATTGAAGCAATTAACTTCCCCAGAAATTGGACCCTTACATAACTGGCCACATACGCTATCACAGTAATAGTTTAAAAGAGATTTTCCAATCTGTTACGATTACACTATTTACAAATGTTAATTGAGAGAAAGAGCTGAAAATGGATTGGACATTCAGCTTTCTGGTTATATTTTGGTGCTGATAAAGATTTATTTACTAATACACTTCATTAAACATTACAAGTTAATACATTCCCTGTTAAAAGATCTGGATTTAGTTTCTTGTATCATAAGCCGCTGGTACAATCCAAGGTTTTCAAGGCTGTTACAGAGTAATGTATTATACACTTATTTGAAGCTTTCCATGTATGCAGTGTAACATCTTTGGCCTTAACCATAACCAAGACCCTTCTTCATTGTAATAATGCCCTGGGTCTTTAAACTGAAACTTCAAGGCTTAAAAACTCAACTTTGCTACAGCCCTGGTTACATAAGTGCATTTCACACATCATTAAGCAAATAATTTGCTTAAAATTGGCACCACAATATCAATACTCCCACATTCTGTGACAATACAGAGCTGAGGAGAAGGAAAGGAAAAAAAGGGAAAAAGCATTTTTACATTGTCAGCCAATAAAAATTTAAAAGCACAATATTCAAAACTTGTGCCTAGTAGTAGGCACATTACTCTTCATTTCAAATATACAGTAGCATACAATCAGTTTGTATTTGAGAGACCATCCAAGATCGAGGCCCCACAGAGCTTGATTACGTATAAAAGATGATCTCTGGGACTTGCCCGTCCTCGACTGATGTTCCATTGTTATTTCCAGCAGCGTAACAGAAAGTGAAGACAGTTTTAGTGCCCGTTGTGGGAGATTCGTGGATAACTTTACGAAGTCCTTTTGTTCCATAATGCGAATCAGGCCCCTATAGAAAAAAAAATTAAGTTTAATGGATCATGGAAAACAAGTAATGTTTTTATATAACAAATGATGGCACTAATGAATGCTGACAACCTTATTTAGAGGATTATGAAAAGGAATTATGGAAAAGTGATATTTAAAAGTGGCTATGAGGAACAGCGGGATTGCTTTATGGAATGGTGATTTGTAATGAATTTATTAAATTAATACAGAGCTTTTTCAATGGGGTAACTAAAGAAGATTTGGTTAAATACAACCAAGGCCACATATGGGTACTATGAAAATAGATTAATCACAGAGATTGTATTTAACCACATTGTTCATGATATACAAAGTGATGTCACCATAACTAAATTAGAACCAGATAATTTATATTATAAACAAACAATTGTATGTGGTGCAAATTTTATCCGCTTTCTGAATGATGGTTGCTATTGATAATCATGGTGGGATTATTGGACTATTATTTAACGCAATGGGTATATTGATTTCCAATCATTAATCAATAATTTTGTAACTGAAAATCCATAGTTGTTCTGTACGAATCAAATCTAAACAGGAAACTATTGTTACATAAATCTCTAGTCATACCTTCAATGTAGCACTTGCAGTATAATTAACATTGGGCAAAATCTCCACTGGTTCCTTGAACATAACCCTGAAAGTGTTGGATGATCCATCGCAGCTAAAACCAGTGTCATTCTGTCCCAAAATTGTGTTACTGTCAGTGTGGATAATCTAAAAATATAACATATTACAATAAGCATAACTTTACAATGGCTAGAAAACACATTTATAATTTTACATTATTTCTTTTTAATGATTTGTATGACCAATGGTTCAATTTACATCTTTTTCAGTCAGATGCAAATTGACTGAAGAGCAGAACAAGCCTCGATTGTTAATTGCACCAAGTAACAGAGAGCACTGTGCTTTCAATGATTCATATAAGAAACACCAATAAACAAGTTACTTCAAAAGAAGAAAAATACTGATTATGAGAGATTGATTCTTCTGTTTCATTGGCTTTCCTTTGCTCTATGCAATTTTACAACCATGGTTCATTTCAATAATTGTTCTTATATAAAATGTTTGCAGCTGGTCACTAGTACAAGTAGCAAACAACTCCTAACTCCCCTCGATGGTGGAGAGAGTCAAGAGCTTCAAATTCCTGAGCGTGCATATCCCTGAAGATCTCTCCTGGTCCGAGAACACGGATGCAATTACAAAGAAAGCACATCAGCGCCTCTACTTCCTGAGAAGATTACAGAGAGTCGGTATGTCAAGGAGGACTCTCTCGAACTTCTACAGGTACACAGTAGAGAGCATGCTGACCGGTTGCATCGTAGCTTGGTTCAGCAACGAGCACCCAGGAGTGTAAAAGACTGCAAAAAGTTGTAAACACTGCCCAGTCCATCATCGGCTCCGACCTCCCCACCATCGAGGGGATCTATCGCAGTCGTTGCCTCAAAAAGGCTGCCAGCATCATCAAAGACCCATACCATCCTGGCCACTCACTCATCTCCCTGCTGCCTTCAGGTAGAAGGTACAGGAGCCTGAAGACTGCAACATCCAGGTTCAGGAATAGCACCTTCCCCACAGCCATCAGGCTATTAAACTCAACTCAAACAAAACTCTGATCGTTAAATATCCCATTGCACTTTGTCTGTGTGTGCGTCTGTGTGCGTCTGTCTGTGCGTGTGCGTCTGTCTGCGCGTGCGTGCGTGCGTCTGTCTGCGCGTGCGTGCGTCTGTCTGCGCGTCCGTCCGCGCGTCCGCCCGTCCGTCTGTCTGTGTGTGTCTATATCTCTCCACATAACAATAAACTCTCTTGAATCTAACCAATTTTCCAGATAATGAAGACACAAGGAACTGTAGATGCTGGAATCTTGAGCAACATACAAAATGCTGGAGGAGCTCAGCGAGTCAGGTAGCACCATGGAGAGAACGAACAGACGATTCTTTGGATCAGGACTCTTCTTCAGATTGTAGTGAGAAAAATAAATGGTGAGTACCACTCCAGTATTCAGGTGTATAATGTAAGTTAGTATCACAGCCATGTTAGAACAAAGACTAGTCATTTCTTCAGATGGATGCAAGACTCAGAAGCAGTATTTTGACAAATGTCTGTTTGGTAAGCCATCAATATTTATTCTTCAACTAACGTGATAAATATATTATCTGATTTAAAGTCACAATGCAGTTAGTGTGAATTGTTATTCTCAAATTGCCTTCTGGCTTTACAACAATATACCAATGACTATAGTATACAGAGTTTAACGCATTTTTGAGTACTCCAATGTAACAAAATCCATATTTTTACCTGTATATTTACTTGATAGTCTGTTGGCCCATGTATAGATCCATACAAGCCAAACCCAACTACAAATATCCTCCTATTCACTGTAAACCTGCGGTATTAAAATACATAGGATATATTAATACTTTTTACATATTCTTCAAAATAATATCGAAGGCAAGTATCCCAAAGAATTATAAACAAAATATCCAAGAGACTTCCCAAATGGCACTGAGCTCATGATCTAAGGTATACTACTTATTCCAAATAACTCAAGGGTTTGAGCTATAGGGGGAGGTTGAGCAGGCTGGGACTATTCCAACGGATCACAGGAGGATGAGGGGTTGGTCTCACAGAGGTGTATAAAATCAAGAGAGAAATAGATCGGGTAGATTCACAGTCTCGTGCCCAGAGTAGGAGAATCGAGCACCAGACGGCATAGGTTTAAGGTGAAGGGGAAAATAGTTTCAAGGAATCTGAGAGGTATAATTTTCACGCACAGTGCGGTCGGTGTATGGAACAAGTTGCTGGAGGAGGTTATTGAGGCAAGGACTATCGCAACATTTAAGAAACAATTAGACAGGTGCATGGATAGGACAGTTTTAGAGGGATATGGGCCAAATGTAGGCAGGTGGGACTAGTGTAGATGGGATATGTTGGTTGGTCTGGGCAAGTTGGGCCGAAGGGCCTGTTTCCACACTGTATGACTGACTCTAGTTATTCACTACTTTCTGTGTAATGCTGCAATACTACTTTCCAAGTACTTATTCAATTTCCTTTTTATAAATATACATCTAACCTATTTTAAGGGAACTGATTCCAGATCATGGAGACACAAGAGACTGCAGATGCAGAATCTTGGAGCAAACAACTGCCGTAGGAACTCAGTGGGCCAGGCAGCATCTGTGCAGGGGAGGGAATTACTGGCATTGTTGCATCAGGATTGACAGTGAAGAGGAAAGATCGCTGGTGAGAGGGGAAGGATGAGACAGGAACTAGTAGGTGATAGGTGGACTGAGTGGTGAGAGATAGGCAGACGGATCCAGGTGGTGAGGGGTGGAACTGGCAGTTAGTGGCAGGTGGGTGATAGGGGGAAGCAGTCAATAAAACAAAGGATGGGCGTGGCTGAAGATAGCTCCTGGAGGACGATAAGCAGGGACACAAAAGGATCTGGAACTTGATAAGTGTGGAAAATGATACTGGGAACCATTAAGCTAGAAATGGGGAACATTTTTCCTGCATCTAGCCTGTCCAATCCCTTAAAAATGTATATGTCTCTATAAGATGCCCTCTCATCCTTCTAAATTCCAGTAAATATAAGACCAGTCGATCCATTCTTTCATCATATGTCAGTTTCACCATTCAAAGAATTAACTCGGTGAACTTACCCTGCACTCCCTCAATAGCAAGAATGTCCTTCCACAAATTAGGAGACCAAAACTGCACACAACACTCCAGTTGTGGTCTCACCAATACAACTGCAGTAGGACCTTCTTGCTCATATACTCAATTCATCTCGCTATAAAGGCCAACACGCCATTTACTTTCTTCACTGCCTGCTGTACCTGCATGCTTACTTTCAGTGACTGATGTACAAGGACACCCAGGTCCCGTTGCTTCTCCCCTTTTCCTAATCTGACACCATTCAGATAATAATCTGCTTTCATGTTCTTGCCACCAAAGTGTATAACCTCACATTTATCCACATTATACTGTATCTGGCATGCATCTCCCCACTCACCCAACCTATCCAAGTCACCCTGCAGCCTCATAGCATCCTCATCGCAGCTCACACTACCAACCAGCATTGTGTCATCCGTACTTGAAGATGTTACATTTAATTCCTTCGTCAAAATATATATATTTTTTGAAAGTCCAGATACACCACATCCACTGGCTCTTCCTTACCCATTCTACTTGTCACATCCTCAAAAAATTCCAGAAGATTAGTCAAACATGATTTCCCCTTTATAAATCCATGCTGACTTTGACCGATCCTGTCATTGCTTTCCAAATCCACTGCTATTACATCTTTAATATTCGACTCAAGCATCTTCCCCACTACCGATGTCAGGCTAACTGGTCTATAATTCCCTACTTTTCTCTCTCCCTCCGTTCTTAAAAAGTGGCATTACATTATGTACCCTCCAGTCCAGAGGAACTGATCCAGAGTCTATAGAACATTAACTAACCAGAAAACGATTAAATCCTTCGACATTATGGTCCATAGTGCTCAGCATCACAACTTGCAGATACTCACATATTCCTGAGGGAATCCTGTTATCTGGCAACTGAATGGCCCTACCACAACTAGAGACAGACCTGAACTACTTTCTACCTCATTGGTGACCCTCAAACTATGTTTGATCAGACTTTACCTTGCACTAAACATTATTCCCTTATCATGTATCCATACATTGTAAATGGCTCTATTATCATGTATTATCTTTCCGCTGGCTAGTTAGCACATAACAAAAGTTTTTCACTGTACATGTGACAATAACTAAACTGAATTGGAAACAAACCTGTACAGAAACAATACCTTATTCGGTCACTTGTACCGCTGTAGCCCCAACGGCTTTCCACCTGTTGGAAACGATTGATGCTGCACTCTTTGCCTCTCAGGCAACAGCGAGGTCTGTCAATAAACTCTACCCGAGGCTTTGGATTGACTGTAAAATGTAGGAAAAGACTAACAACTTCTCGGTCTGTTAGAATTCCTGACTGTGCAGGTCCTGTGGGGGGAATACATGTTATTTGATACCGTAATATTGAATTTCAAAATTAGACAAACAAGTTTCCTGTTTAGTATCTACTCAGATGAAACTAATTTGACACCACTGTCTTCACGGCACCTGGACTGAAGGGAAGTTAACAAAACAAAATGGTTTTCTCATGGTAAAATGTGTGCGTGAATATCAATGAGGATTGGATGGGCTTGTCTGTAATATTTCTCAGTCAAATAACTTGTTTGTAGTTCCTGTCTACATTTTCAAAGAATGGATATTTAATGTAGCATAACATCAAAGAATGTTGAAACATGCAAATTTAAGTTGGACAGAACTGAAAGGCTCATGAAAAAAAAATGGCATTGCTTGATACAGGCATCATTGAAAACTGACAACTGTGACTGATCAGAAGATTGCTCTAAATAATGCCAGGGGAAAAAAATGCCAGAGTGAGACTAATAGTCACAGTAAGTAACCATTTAGATTATTTATGAATACAATAAATGCTTTATTTAGTTCATTTTCCCATCTTGTTCATTAGAAGAGTTTGACTTCCTGGAGAAGTCTACAGGTCCCTGTGTGACCCATCTGAATTTATTTCAAGACATCTTGAATGTAAACCACAAAACACAGCAGAAATAACCTTGCTGATGGATAATGAATGCACAGCAGATGTAAGCAACTTGCTGAGGAATAATGAACCTGTGCCATCCAAAATCTAATTTCCTTTAGATCCACGTACTATAGCGACGTTTAATTGGAGTAGAACACTGCCAGTTTCTAATTTTATAGAATTTATAATTGTTTTGTAATTTGTTGAAAAGATTTTGTACATGTCAATGCATTTAACCCAATTAAGAGTTTGAGCAGTGGCCAACCTGTGCAGTTTAAAGGCAGACAAATCTGAACCAATAAAAAAAGGCCTTGTTGAGGGAATATCTGTTTAGTTTTTAAAAAAACAGTCATCACTATAAAAACAAAAGATTGAGGTAATGAATATACATAAATCAATACTTTTATTCAAGCCAATATATTTATAATGGAAAATAACTAGTTAACATATTGTTCCAATACCTCAAGCTGATGGTTTGATATAAAATTTTGGCTTTTAGCCCGTCATATGTCAAAACCAAGCATGTCAAAATGTACCACTGAAGAAAACAGTTAAAATAAAAAAATTAAAGTTTTTTCCACTGGTTCTAAAATCCCATTGAGTTATAATAATGTAAATTTAAATATTAAGTAGTAAATTAAATTGTATCTTTAAATTTGCAGAATTACCTGCGGCAAACTCCTCAATAGTCATTAATGGAAACCGGATGAGCGACAATGCTTTTCCTAATACTTTACGTTTATTTTCAGGAGTGAGTTGAAGCTGCTGTCGTTGGCACTCTGCTTCAGCCCAACGAACCACAGCATTAAATAACCGAATTTCTCGGATTCCTAGAGTATCACGTTCCAGCACCGCCATTAGTGTGTCTGCAACAGAAACCAACATTAAGGCCAATAATTACAGTTACAAAATGAAATACATCTATTTTAACAAATGCACTTCTTCAGGGAGTGTCCAAAATATGTCATCCGTTTGTGCCACTGAACGTTCACAATAATGTCAGAACTGATGTCAGGGTGGCACAGCTAGTGAAGCTGCTGCCTCACAATGTCAGGGATCTAGGTTCAATCCTGACTTATCTCGCTGTCTATGTGGAGTTTGTGTGGGTTTTCTCCCAAATCCTAAAGATGTGCAAGTTTGTACGTTTACTGGCCTGTTTAAAAAAAAAGCTTCCCCCAATGTGTAAGGCATGGATGAGAAAGTGGGATAAAACAGACGTATTGCGAATGGATGGTCGATGGTCAGCATGGACTCGGTGGGCTGAAGAGCCTATTTTCATGCCGTATCTCAAAACTAAATTAGTATGCTTAAAGCAAGTGTTGTGAAGGTCACAATTGGTTCAAACACCAGAAACAGATTGAAAAAAATGCCAAGTATGCAGCCAACTGAGTGTCAACTAGCTACTTGGACCTCTGTAATATTCCTCTGAGAGCAGACGACTGCTATCCTACTTGGCAAAGATGATTAAGCAAATAGAAGATTGCCAAAACGTACAAGAAAAGCAAAACCCACATGTATGCAGATAAAAAAGGGCCTATATACTGAATTTTGCATATAACAGCCATCAGCAGTTCTTCTCAGCAATGGAAAAGTATCCAATTTGCATGCAGATGAACAAAATTGCTCATGTACAATTGATCACAAATATGCGGTAGCTGCAAGAATAATTCAAGCACTGGGCAAAGGATTTTTAAAATACCTTTATATATTTTTCCCCATGATCTCCAATTCTGTCCTCTCAAAATACCAGTAACCTTCTGTAATTCTAATAAATTGGAATGCTACCACAAGCTTTAAACTCTCCACTTCTCGTAACTTAAAACCTACCCCCATGTTTTGTCTGCCCCAATATTCCCTTACATGGCTTATTGTCAAATTTGGTTTGTGAAAAGCCATGGGACTTTATAGATACCAACATAAACCATAACGTGCTAGAAATATTCAGTGGATCCGGCACCATCCATAGGGAGGAAACCTGGTGTCAACTGGCATTGCTTCCTGCCAATTTCCAGCAGTTTGTTTTATTTATTATATTTCCAGCATCAGCAGTATTTTGATTTGGGATTATAAGAATACAAATTATTATTACTTCTTTGGTGGCCCAGTCATTAATCTAATCTCATTTAGAGCTGATCATTATAAAGATCAACTGTTGTTAAAATTCTATCACATCGATCCATTAGTCAAAAAAGTAGTTTTGAATTGTATACACCCAAATACGAAAAAGTTGAAGTTGCTGGAAATGTAAAACAGAATGGAAAATGCCAATAATTCAACAAGCAACATCTGCATCGAATGAAACGTAACATTTCAGCTTATAACCTTCCATTAAGATGCAAGTCTTATGGATATTTCAGCCATATCATTGGAGTTGAAAGATACACTAGTTTTTTGGAGACTCAATAACAGTCAAAGGTGCAAGGTCATCAGCATGAAATATTAACTATGAAACTATTAAGAGGTAATATTTCTAATGGGAGACACCCTCAATTTGACTATATGCATGCCTTGCTTAAAGGGACCTGACTATTAATGTTTTAATGCCCCCCCTTAATTTTTATTTCCCCCTCCCTCTTAATTTCTCGGGTGCCCCAAGACTCGGTGCTGGGACCCGTTATTTACAATATATATTAATGATTTAGACGAAGGAATTAAATGTGACATCACCAAGTTTGCAGATGACACAAAGCTGGGTGGCAGTGTGAGCTGCAAGGAGGATGCTATAAGGCTGCAGGATGACTTGGATAGGTTGGGTGAGTGGGCAGATGCAGTCTAATGTGGATAAATGTGAGGTTATCCACTTTGGTTGCAAGAACAGGAAGGCAGATTATTATCTGAACAGAGTCAGATTAGGAAAAGCAGAGGTGCAACAAGATCTTGGTGTGATTGTACATGAGTCACTGAAAGTAAGCATGCAGGTACAGCAGGCAGTGAAGAAAGCTAATGGCATGTTGGCCTTCATAGCGAGAGGATTTGAGTATATGAGCAAGGAGGTCCTACTGCAGATGTACAGGGCCCTGGTGAGACCGCACCTGGAGTATTGTGTGCATTTTTGGTCTCCTAATTTGAGGAAGGACATTCATGCTATTGAGGGAGTGCAGCATAGGGTCATCAGGTTAATTCCCAGGATGACGGGACTGACATATGATGAAAGAATGGGTCAACTCGGCTTGTATTCACTGGAATTTAGGATCGGAGGGGATCTTATAGAAACATATACAATTCTTAAACGATTGGACAGGCCAGATACAGGAAAAATGGTCCCAATGTTGCGGGAGTCCAGAACCAGTGGGTCACAGCTTAAGAATAGGATTTAGCCATTTAGCCATTTAGATCTGAGATGAGGAAAAATGTCTTCATCTAGAGAGTTGTGAATCTGTGGCATTCTCTGCCTCAGAAGGCAGTGGAGGCCAATTCACTGGATGTTTTCAAGAGAGAGTATGATTTAGCTCTTAGGGCTAAAGGAATCAAGGGATATGGGGAAAAAGAAGGAACGGGGCACTGATTTTAGATGATCAGCCATGATCATGTTGAATGGCGGTACTCGTTCGAAGGGCCAAATGGCCTGCTCCGGCACCTATTTTTCTATGTCTCTATGAAACTCATAATGCAAGGTGTTCAGAAAGCTTTAAAAGATGACAGATTCACCAAATGCTCACCTAAATCTATATCTGTAAAACCTTCTGCATTGATTGCGTCTGAAGTATTTTTATCAATATTTTCCAGGCATAAACTGGCAAGCTGTGGTTCATCAAAGAGTCTAGCCTGAGGAGCAAATAAAACAAGTGGATTAGTTTTATAGCCTTTACAGTCAAGAACACGCAAGGCTTCCGCAAATAACCAGTTTTGGTGACAAAAATAATTTTAGTTAAAAATATATATGCCATGCCAACGATCTCTTATTAGCCTCGGACGTTACATTTTCAACAATCTAGGTAAAACACAATCATCTCATCTGAACCTACTGTTTGTGGCGTCAACTTTAAAATTACATTTTTCACAATTTCATACAAAATGGCATAATTTATATTCTGATCAAACTTTTACAGATGTAATGACAAAAACAAAGCAAATTAACGGGAGAGGAGTGAGAGAAAGAAAAGCAATGCAGGTTAAACAAAACATCACCACCCACCCTGCGACCACCCTCCTCAAAAAACGTTCACATTCCTTTTAAGAAAATGGCAAATAACACAACAATTTCATTGGCAAAGCAATCTCTCTAGTACTTGAAGGTAGACAAAAATTATGGAGAAACTCAGTGGCAGCATCTATGATCGAAATGATAGGTGACGTTTCGGGTCGAGACCCTTCTTCAGACTCGGTACTTGGTTAGAGTACTCAGTTTTCTAGTACTTGGTTAACATTTGCCATTTTATGTCAGTTCGGTGCTCCATAATGCAACATGCTGACAAGGAGTGAGATTCCAAACTGACACTTTTTAGATTTTCTGAACTTCTGGACTGCAACACTGGACACTGGACTATCAGTCTTATTTTTATTAAGTTAACACCTTTAATTTTAATCATCAAAGTCAGTGCGAAAGCTTTACAGAAATACTTCGGGTCTTTAGACTGAAGGTAGTTATTGCATTGTATAATGTTGTAATCTGACGATGGCTTTCGATTAAGTGAGGCAAAATTGATCAGATTTGGCTAAAGAGTAAAATAGATTGCTACACATCCCCTATATGATTTGCAAAATGTAACTAAATTACACATTTCAAGACGCACCCTATTGATCTGTACTTCAATTTTCCACACTTATGAGCTAATGGAAAAGTGTAAACCAGATCAGATAAACAGAAAATACAGATTTTACAACAGTTTGCTGCAATGACAATATCATAAATCTAACCAATCTAAAAGAATAATGGAACCAGCATTTTACCACAAAATATTTGGAACGGAGATCAAGTTACATCATTAAGAAATAATAACACATCTTTTCTGCAACAGTTACTTTAAAATGAGGTGGAAAATCTGATTAGTCTTGAGACACGAAAGCCAAATACATGAAAGCATTATTAAAACTAGATGCATTTATTCTTTAGACTTTCAGAGTACAGTATTAAGGTTCTTGTGCATTTTGTACCCTTCATACGAGTTACTGCTACGCCAGACTCCCTAACATCGACCTAACCTTTTCCTTAGGTTTAAAAATCTGCTACAGAATAAAGAGCGCCAGGTTAAGCAATGTAAAAGCTGGAGTTGGCTTATGGATATAGAATGCCAGCTGACAAGTTACTCTGCAACTAAATATTTTAGCTTTGTTTTAGTTTTAGTCTAGTTTATTATCATATGTACCGAGGTACAGTGAAAAGCTTTTGCATGCTAACCAGTCAGGGGAAAAATACATGATTACAATCAGGACATCCACAGTATACAGATACATGACAAAGGGTATAACATGAGTAACGTTTAGTGCTAGTTAAAGTCTAGTAAAATCCGATCAAAGGTAGTCTGACTATCTCCAATGACATAGATAGTAGCTCAGGACTGCTCTCTAGTGTTGGTAGGATGGTTCAGTTTCCCGAGAACAACTTGGAAGAAACAGTCCCTGAATATGGTTCTCCATTTGACAATAAAGACTAAAAGAAAATCAGATTCCGCTGCACAAATAATTAGCACGACAAATTTGAACTGTACGTTTAAAAAGCTTATTTCTATTCAAAGAATAAGCGAGTTCGGTATTCCGACTGCACATGCCCAGGTCATAGGTCACTCGCGATAAACATTCTCGGCAGCTGTGCTGCTGCATGTATACAGACCTACGTTTCATCCGTAGTCAGGATCGAACCCGGGGGAGCGTTGACGAGTATGGCTGCCCTGCCAGCAGCTGGTAGTCTTTTCACTCTTTTTTTTATTTTTAGTTAGTTAAAAGTGTTTGTTTTTGGTGGTCTTTTAGTCTTTTTATGTGGGGGGTGGGAGGAAGGGGGAAAACTATTTTTCTCAGTACCTACCTGGTCGGAGATGTGGCTTTCCTCCGGGCCGTATCTTCGCCTCCTCCTCGCGGGCTACCGGCAGTCTGGAGCGGCGTTTCCTGCCGGGACCTCAGCTTCGGCGGCGGGTTCCGGAGGGCTGGGGCCGCCAACTCTCAACATCCCGGAGCTGCGGTCTGTGGAGCTTCCAGCCGCGGGCAGGCGGCACTGAGCTTTAAACACTGCGGAGCCTGGGATCTCACGACGAGATCGCCAGAGTCGGAGCTCCGACCGGCTCGGCCCATGGACTTCGGGACCTGCGAACTCCGGGGAGGAAGTGGCCGCTCCAGACACTCCGGGCCGCTGAGAGTGTTCACCTGACGCCAGAACTCCATCATCCGGCGAGAGGGCCTGAAGCATCAGGCTGCCGTAGCGGCGACTGCAGAGGCCTCAATAGGCCCGACTATGGGCGAACTGGGGATGGGACTGGACTTTGTTGCCTTCCCCCACAGTGGGAACCATTGTGGGGGGATGTTTTCTATGTTTACTGTTAAATTCTTTAATGTTGTGTTTTATCTTTATTTGTGTGCTGCAATGGCAAGTCAAATTTCACTACACCAATTGGTGTATGTGATAATAAATGTCCTTTGTCTCCAGCGCTGTAAGCGCTGTTGAATTGCTACTGGACCGTCCCCTCCTGAGTGTCCCATCCATGTCCGGGGCAGCCGGGACACCGGCCAATGTTTACAGCCAGCGTGGAGAAGAAGCGCTAACTCCAGCTCAACTCTCAAGACTAAGCTTTCATAATTGAGCACAAACTCAAGTCTAAAGCTAGAGGCCCAATACTTAGGAACGTTGCCTAGTTTGACACAAGCGATAACTCAAGGGAGAAATACTTTACTCCTATATGTGCTGATTTATGTTCAATATGGTGATAGTATAATCATTCTCAAAACATGCTGACCTTTGGGGAATTCTCCCAATCATTTCTGGATGCTACCATATGCCACAATGTAACAACCCCCAACAACATCCCACATCTATCTCACATATTAGACATGCTGTCTCATGAAAGAATGGCAATCAGCTAGGTACCATCACATACTGGACCTCACTTCACATGGAGTCATTCTTTCAAATGCTACTCTCCATCTGAAATTTTGAAATTATACTATTTTACTGATTAGAAAAGGGTGCTAAATAACTGCAGTCCTAGTTATCCACTGATGTAATCCAGAGGATAGAAATATCTTTTCCAAAATATCGACTGGAACATGGCCATTCATTAAGATGGCAGATGAGGGATTGGGTTTGAATCTGTGCAGAATGCCAGCAAATAAATCAACATTTCTGCTTAAATCACTGAAAACAAATTGTAAAAAATATTCTGAATTAATTAAAAAGCCAAATTTTATGAAATAATTTTTAAATGCATTGACCTCAAGCCGGGAGTTAAAAAATAACCATTAACAGCCTGTGTGAAACTACTTTTTGAAAGTCTTTCCCTTAAGTGCCTTCCCTTTAAAATCTGTATCACATTTGGAAAGGATTCTCAAAATCTTGTACAATTGAAATCCACCCCCCTCCTCCCCATGCATTATTATATATAAATATAAAAACAAAACTTGTTTTTTTATTATGGCATTTACAGAGCACTATGTTTACAGATCCATTGTGCTGTTGCAAGTAGAAATTCAATTGTTCAGTTTCAGGACATACAAGAAAACACTCTTGATTCTTGAATATTATTTATCCTTCGGTCCAGTCTTTCCGTACCTACAATTGTGACATTTCTAATCCCTTCCACCACTTTCCTATATCTTTCCCCAACCAGTTCATCTTTACCATTCATGCACTTTCCCTCTACACCAGGAAAGGCCCTCTACACCAGGAAAGGCCCTCTACTTCATCCTTGAAAGAGGCCCTACCAGTTTCCCTCCACAACGCTCTCATTCACCTGGAAGAACACACCTGGAGTATTGTGTGCAGTTTTGGTCCCCTAATTTGAGGAAGTGCATTCTTGCTATTGAGGGAGTGCAGCATAAGTTTACAAGGTTAATTCCCGGAATGGTGGGACTGTCATATGCTGAGAGAATGGAGTGGCTGGGCTTGTATACTCTGGAATTTAGAAGGATGAGAGGAGATCTTATTGAAACAAATAAGATTATTAAGGGTTTTCAAGAGAGAGCTAGATAGGGTTCTTAAACATAGCGGAGTCAGTGGATATGGGGTGAAGGCAGGAATGGGGTACTGATTGGGGATGATCAGCCATGATCTCATTGAATGGCAGTGCTGGCTCGAAGGGCCGAATGGCCTACTTCTGCACCTATTGTCTACAACTCATTTTCACAATGAGTAGCTTTTGCCGACTTTGCTCACTTCAAAAAAAAATCAAAAGGTGCAGGCAAGTATTGAGCCTCTCATGGACCCAAACTATGCTCGTCTTTTTGTGAGGTAAATGGATCAATCTTCGTTTCAGTCATACTTGTCTGGTAGATTGACAAGTTAATTGATGTCGTTTTCTCCATTTTTTTTTAAAAACTTGCCAATTTCTACCTTGATCTTGCCTTCATATGGCTCAACACTCCCTCCTCCCTTCCAGAACACTCCACCCCCAACTTGGGCACTGGCTACACAAACATACATTGTAATCCTACAGACTCCATTAGCTATCTCAGCTATACGCCTTCCCATCCTGCCTACTTTAAAGCCTCCACTCCATCCTCCCAGTTTGTATTTTCATCCTTTTGTATTTGCTTCAATGAAACACTCCAGAGGTGACTTTGAGATGTCTCCTTCGTCGGAAGGACTGATTGATTCTCCTCTACTACAGTTGGCAGAACCATTGACCTCCTCATTTATAGACTGCACCTCTTTTCTCATGCTTTTAATAGTTTCTCTTTTCACCTGCTGAGTGTGTCCAGCATTTTCCACTTCAAAAATCTGTATTTCACATTCCCCCCACCCACTCCCTGGGGTTTACATAATTCTCTCTAACTCATTCCCTCCAAATAACCTGAAAACTTACTACTTTAAATATGTAATCTATCAGGCAAAAGTGAAATATATATGATAATTAAATCTAAGAAACGAAAGGCTAAAAATACAAGCGCACATAAAATGCAATTGAATTATAATTATTGTCATTATATTTTAAACAGCTTGATCATTAAAATTAATATTTGAATTAAAAGTCCACCTATCCACATTCCAAAATACTTCCGAGCAGGTTAAACAATTCTCCTTAAGCGGATGAGCCACCAAGAAAACTTCTGTCTGTCTGATACTGCTTCATTAAAAAAATTCCATCACTGAAGCAAAAAACACACACTAAATTGCCAACCAATTTTTAAACAACTATTTTCCAGATATCCAATAATCTAAAATATAATCAGGATGAAATGATTTTGACTGATTTGTGATCTCATGCAGCATAACACAGCTTAGCACATCACTATTGAATACATTTATGCAAGAGATTATATTGTGATCTTCAATGAGCTGGGGGGTTTTCCATTAATTTCCACAAATGAATATAAATGCAGTTATAATTACAGGTGATAAATAGAAAGCACAGGAAATTTAGTAGCTTGTTTACCCATCCAAAAAAAAAATCCACCAACAATTTTCTACTAGATTGCTTTTCAGGTCTCTCCTGCCCTACCTCTCCCTCTCCAACTTGGTCTCCTTCCTTAATTTCCTCGTCCCCGTTTAGTTCTCTCTCTCGATCCTCCCTGTTCCGTGGCCATACAGAAACTGAACCCTGGAATCCAGATGGCTGTCCCACGAATGCTTCACCTGACCTTATGCAGGTATTACCACATATAGCTCTGTGCCTCTGGAATATTATTAAAAACAGTTTTAAAAGCTGAAATTTTAAAATTTAAATACCACAGCTATGTATGGTACAAAAAGGACACATGATAGGGAACAATAATTTCAGCATAGAAAAATCAAGCTGCAAGACATCAATTGTGCTTGATTATATCTCAAGGTTCCCTCTGTCATTGCCGTATTCCATGTATCTGATACAATAACTCCTAACATATCCTGCATCGTCTTTTCCAAAAATAAAGTAGCTTCCCAGCCCACCTATTAAACCAAAATAGTTAGTTACGTACTTTGCCAGGAATCCACAATTGAACAATTGGCTTTTAGCCATCCCTATCCTTCAACTGTATGGCAATTTCCTAAGCCTACCCCACTGGATTTCAGATTTGACTGATCACCTTGCTACCCATTTATCCATATTTCTCAGTTTCACCTATTATTCATCACTTTCCCCATAATTTTAACATGTTCAGCTGACCCAATTTCTCAAATACATTAAAGTATTTGTGTTTTTTATACTGCGGGTCAGATATTTTGAAAGCAAGTTATAATATCTATTCTGGTGATCTTGTAGTGCAGTTTTGCAGTTTCAAAATATTAGGATATGCAGAGGAGAGCATTTTGAATATTGGCAACTCTCCAAAAAGTTAAAAATTCAACTTGTGTTTGGTCATAAGCTGATTCAGGTTTTCACCAATATTAAAAATCTCTAATACTAGGTTATGCTGCATCGGATCTTACACAATGAAATTCAAATTCTCAGGCCCAACACAGCAGGATAGTCTAAAGGTGCTCAGATTATGAAATTGATTCAAGCTACTACAGTTCCCAAGAATCTAGATAAGCTAAATTGAATCTTGATAACTATCAGTTTACATACTCACTCCTTCAGAATTCCAGTATTGGTTACTTTAATCAACATATCTGACAAATGTGACGATTCAGACACAGAAATATACCGTATTTCCCGGCAATGAAGACCTATTTTGAGTTGCTAAATTTTGAAAAAAGGGCTCGCGGGACAGGATCAAGGGTTTAGTTTGGTCCGTAGAAAGGAAGATGTGAAACTTCTTCAAGGAGGCAATGAGGACCGGGGAAACTTCATCTTCGCCTGTCCCACAATGCGCTGTGGGGTTCACGTCTGAGGGACGGGGACTTCCTGGCTCAAGACGACGACATAACGGGGAAAAAGAGTGAGAGAGAGAGAGAGAGAGAGCCTGGGACGGAGCAGCCAGCCTTCCACCAAGTAGCAACCCGCCAACCACCACCTCCACTGGTTGCGCCTGTGCCGAAAGACACCGTGGCTGGCTGGCGGGCCGGCAGAAGGTACTGAGGTGGCGGTAGGTTCTGTTGTCCGGTCCCGACGGCCGCTCACAGCCACCCGAGCTACTGAGTTGCTGGCATGATCCCCACCCACTCCTTCACAATGCTCCTGCCCTCCCGACAACTTTACCCGACAGCCCAACCACGTTTACTACTTTGTGCAGCCCAGGCCGTGCCAGACTCCCCACACGCTGTGAAAGGAACTCTTCCCCCCCCACAGCGAAGCTGTCCTTTTACAACCGCTTCCTACTTTACAGCCGCTTCCCATCTACTGGTAGCAATGAGGGATAGACTTGCCTATCCCTCAGTACAGCAACATCGTTCTTGATGTTGTTGTACTGAGGGATAGCCAAGTCTATCTTTCTTGGTTAACAATCTAACCTTCGGCCCCCAAGACGCAGGTACATTTTCATGCCTTATTTTTGGGTAAAAAATAGCGTCTTTATTGCCGGGAAATACGGCACCTACAGAATCCCTCGCATTTCTGCCTAGTTTATTTAAATGATGTCTTAACCACAACCAAACCTAATCCTAATCAGCAGCTCAATGATATGCAAGAGCAATTTAGTGTGATTTTTCCCTAGATTCTGTTTTCTCCCATGGAAAAATTAACAACTTAAAATAACTACCTTCTCCCTGCCCCACACTTTAAAGATTTTGAATTCAACAGAAATGGCAAACTGACCCACTGTCTCAGTCGTGTTTAAAACAGGGTATGGGACACCAATGATATATAAAGGTACATTTGACAAATAAAACCTCCCATTCAATATGTATTAAAGTATAATTATTTAAAATGATAAGGAACTTGTTTTTACTTTTCCTTACAAGTTTATGATAAAATTCAAGTTAAGTGTATCCTGCTGTGACCATTTAAAAACCTGTATTTTCAATTTATAAATTACCAGCTGCTCTTCATTTATCCAAAATTTGCTAATCTCTTTACTTAAAAAGGTTCAGACAAGCTTTACTTGTGGTTTGTGAATAAATATAGCCAACAGATACGGAGCCATATATATTTGGTCCCCAGTCCGAGCTCCATCACGTAATTAGAGTCACTATTAGAAGGACATTTAGTTACGGTTGAGAATATTTTCAGGTTCTGACGAAAGGTCACTGGTTTGAAAGTCTCCCTCCACAAACCACAACTCAAGTATTTCTAGCATTCACAACATTTTACAGTTGCACATCAAGGAAAGGTGACTTTTGAAATAAAGACAAAGTATTAGACCGTAATAACCTTCTGGAATGGAGAACAAAAAAAAATGATTACAGAGACCAAGTGGCTGATGGGGGAAATGTTTTTTTTTTTTTGGCTGGGCTCAAGTAGAGATGTCAAGTTTGAGGAAACTGAATGCCAATCGTGATACCCTGTGAATCCTAATGCAAGTCATTACGTGGAGACTGGACAAGGAAGTATCACGTTACATTGTGACATTCAAGATTTAAGAGAATTAATGCAACACATCAGTTTAGTTAGTAAATTCTGAAACGCTCAATATTGGCAGCTTCACTGCCAATGGTTAAGTAGGTCAATCTTGAGCAGGTCAGTCATCATCTGGCAGTTAAACAATGAACTGGGTTAAGTAAATTGATGGTGAAATTTCTTTCATGAATTTCTTTCCAGCACATTCTTTCTTAAAGCTAGCCCATCCAAGATGAATTAGCCCAGTGACGAAAATTTCCTTTACGTAATGGAACAGCAAGGTAGACCAAAGGCAGTTCTTCAGCATTGTAACACGTCATGTTTATTCTGGAGGCTGTTTGTAATATCTTGCTTTTTAAGCACAGGGGTCACATCTCAAAATCAAAATTGTAGGCTTATAAACTTTGAGTAATAGGATCAACACTTACCATTTTTCTGAGTTTCTTCTGCAGACAGTTATCATGCACGACATGAATGTTCCAACGTACCTGTGTAAGAAGCATAAATGCATTGTCTGCTCGGAGATTCTTCTTCAAGAACTCTACACAGTGTGCTTCAAGGGCAGGTACTGCATACTTTTTAGCAGTGTACAATGTAGTCATAACAGTCTCTGGCCCAATCTGGACTTCGTCGGAATACAGGAATCTGGAGTGAAAAATAAAGCACATCAATGGTCAGTTATTTGAGCAAAACCGAAATATAACACACATGCAGCCTGGTGCAAACATGAATTTGACTGAGCTCTGACAAAGTGGGCTATGATTTTATAATGCAAATGCACTGCAAGAGGCTAATTTAAATAATTTCCAAGAATATTTTTCATCGAGTTCAAATGAGTAATAGTTTGCATTGCTTTGCAAGGAACAAGCAGAGAAACAATACACTATTTAGTATTTTCTGCCAATAGAATCATATAAAATATTGATTTAGAAATGCTGAAATAACTTGAATTCCTTTTGTAGACCAAAGTCTTTAGTTTGGCTGGTCTGGGCATCACAATTGTGCACTTTTCTGTTAATAGGGTGCGCCATGTTGAAATTCTGCACTCTGGAAAAAATATATGGGAACATGCTTGGTTAAGTTCTGTCACTGGACATGATTTGTGCTATATTTGGAACCACTGGTCAATTATTTGACATGATTACCTGCAGTAGTGAAAAATATTCCTGATAATCCTAAAGTTGTCAAATATTATTTCCTTACAAATAATTTGTTTAATTTATCTTTAAACCATTGAAATAATGCTTATTCTTTGCATACACAATTAATAGTGTAAATCTGTATCCTCTGCAGATGTAATCCCAGATGTTGTGCATTTCCCCCCCCCCCCAGATTTTAGGTAAGCTGCATGTTTTTTTGAGCAGCCCCTTGGAATGAAGGATGAGCAGTTACTTGGCTATAATGTGGGACCTGCAAACAATCACAGATGAGGTAGGAGCGCGTACAAGGTGGGTGCTTACCGCCATTTATGCTGGCCATCTGTGCGCTCTTGAGAGTCAAGTGTTTGTCAACAAAACCTTGATTAAATTTTTACTTGCAGCAGTATAACAGGCCCATAAATACAATAGACACTAATTATATATTTTTTTAATTCAATAAATTAACAATAATACCAAAATACTTAGTACAATAGAAGTTACATATAAGTTCATTGTTGCTGAGGTTAGTGTTGTGTAATGTTCATGAGCCTGATGGATGCAAGAAGAACCTATTCTTGAACCTGGTGGTCAGTTTTCAGGCTCCAGTACCCCTTTCCTGACAGTAGGAGCGAAATGAGAGCGTGGCTAGGATGGGGTGGGTCTTTAATGACATTTGCCTTATTGAGGCAGTACCTCTATTTAGTCTCTTTGGTGGTTAGGAGGTCAGAACCTGTGGTGGACAAGGTGGCATCTACCTCTATTTGTAATATAATTCGTTCTTGGGAGTTTGAGTTACCAAACCAGATAGACGATGATGCAAACAGTCATTATGCACTCTACCATTTACCTGTAGAAGTACAATGGAGTATTCCTTGACATACTCAATCTCCTTACATTTCTCAGGAAGTAGAGTAATTGATGGCCTTTGTTTGGCATTACACCAATGTGCTGGGTGCAGGACAGATTTGCAGATATATCCACACCCAGGAACTTCTTGTTGACTCTACTCTGCTGTCCCGTCAATGAAGACAGGTTTGTGGATCCTCAGCCTTCCTCCTCTAAAATCAATAATCAGTTCCTTGGTTTTAATGACGTTGAGAGGAAGGTTGTTGTCTCTGGCACCATTCCATTAAATTTTCAATCTCCCTCCTGTACATCGACACATTATTGTCAGTTATTCAACCAACAATGCTGGTATCGTCAGCAAATTTAAAGATGCCATTGAAACTGTGTCTGAATGCGTAGTCATTGATACAGGGAGATTAGAGCAGGGGACCAAGCACACAGCCTTGAAGTGCACTTGTGCTAATGGTTATTGAGGAGGAAATGCTGCTGCCAATTCACTGCTTGTGATCCATCAGTGAGGAAATCAAAAGAACCAGTTAAACAGGGATAAGCCACGCAGATCTCAGAGTTTGATAAATTATGAGGCATTGATGGTGTTGCAGTCATTGCTGCAGTCATTGAACAGCCTGACGTACATGTGGAGGAAAGATGTCTGAAGAAGGGTCTCAACCCGAAACGTCACCCATTCCTTCTCTCCAGAGAGGCTGCATGTCCCGCTGAGTTACTCCAGCATTTTGTATCTAGCCTGACGTACATGTTCTTATTGTCCGAATAGTCCAGAGCCAGCAAGATCGCATTCCCTGTTAGAAACATAGATCTAGAAAGAGACCACATCTGGAGTATCGCTTACAGTTTAGGTCTTGTGATTGAGGCAGTGCAGCGTAGGTTCACGAGATTGATCCCTGGGATGGCGGGCATTTGAGGAAAAATTGAAAAGACTAGGCTTTATTCACTCGAGTTTAGAAGGATGAGGGGGATCTTATAGAAACATATAAAATTATAAAAGGACTGGACAAGCTAGATGCAGGAAAGGTGTTCCCAATGTTGGGCGAGTCCAGAACCAGGGGCCACAGTCTTGGAATAAAGGGGAGGTCATTTAGACTGCGGTGAGAAAAAACCTTTTCACCCAGAGAGTTGTGAATTTGTGGAATTCCCTGCCACAGAGGGCAGTAGAGGCCAAATCACTGGATGGATTTAAGAGAGAGTTAGATAGAGCTCTAGGGGCTGGTGGAGTCAAGGGATATGGGGAGAAGGCAGGCACGGGTTATTGATTGGGGACGATCAGTCATGATTGCAATGAATGATGGTGCTGGCTCGAAGGGACGAATGGCCTCCTCCTGCACCTATTTTCTATGTTTCTATTGAGAACATGTATTATTGATACCCTTTTAAAGCAGGTGAGAACCTTGGACCTTAACAATGAGAGGCTGATGATGTTCAAATACTCCCAAGTTTTAAGAACTGAACCAGATACATCCGTGAGCTCAGCCTCATGAAGGATTTTCTGACGTCGGCTTCAATATTTGAGAATACAATGTCATTGGACGCAGTGTTGACCTGACAAGGTATATCATTGCTCTCCTTTACAAAACCAGCATAGAAAACATTAAGCTCGTCCAAGAATATTGCTTCACTATAGTTTGAGCTACCATTTGGTTTCACCTGGTAGGAAACCCTGGCACAGTTATCAAACGTCAGTCTCATCCTCCAGTTTAGAGAAAGTGTCTCTTTGCCTGTCTGATGGCCATATCGAGGTCATACCTGGGCTTCCTATAGAAACCGGCATCGTCAGACTTGAATACCCAAGATCTGATCCTCAGTAGATTACTGACTTCATGGTTCAAGCAAGGATTCTGGTGAGGGAACACTTGTGTGTCTTAGTGGGAACACACTCCTCCACACATTTCCTAACTAAGTCAGGAACAATTGTGTTCCATTGCCGAGTCCTCGAACATCACCCAGTCTACTGACGCCAAGCAGTTGTGGAGTTGTCTAGCTCCCCTGACCAATCTGTGCAGTCCTCTACGCTGGGCCTTGCTCTTCAGTCGCTGCCTATATGCAGGTAGGAGTACGTCCAGGTGTCTGATTTCCCAAAGTGAAGGTGAGGGAAGGAGCAAAATGCATCCTTGTAGCAATGGTCGAGAGTGTTTGATCATCTGGTGCTGCAGGATGCGTGCTGGTAGTTTGTGAGTTCTGCTAATTAGCCTTGTTGAAGTCCACAGCTATGATGGCAAAAGTTTCAGGGTAAGTCACCCAGTGCTTGTTGACCACTGCATGCAGCTCCTCCAGTGCTAGTCAAACCCTGAGGCAAGATGGTGGCGAATGGTAGAAGGGGTGGCACTTCACTACTAATTGTTTTAGGTGCAGAGAATAAGGGACTCAATATTCCAATGCTGGACCAAATACAACTATTCCATTTTGAGGCTCTAATAACATCCTCATATCATTTCCTTGTGGCCAGATTGCAGTGCCAAAACGCACTGTCAATTGGGGATCTGTTGTCGGATTTGCAAATTGTGTAATTGCGGCCTCCATGCTGGGAATTTGGCATGTGAAAGGACACTAATGTGGTTCACTTATCCTGTGTGTTGATTTGGAGAAGTTTACAGAACGGGCATTGTTGGTACTTCTCCTGTGCTTTGGCGGTGCTCGCTGTGGACTGTCTCAGATCATTTGACCATGTGTTCAGAGAGAAGTTTACGGTCTTGATTTTCTTGCACAGCTAAAACGTGGCACACTAAAAGTGATGGGAATTTCATGCAAAAAGTGGTCCAGATTTTCCAGGGTCTCTGAGGACCTTTACTGTAAAGGAGTGGTGTTGTACAAGGTGAGTGGAGTACATCTGTTTAACAAGGGTGACATGCAGGCCGCATTCTTTCATACGTTTCACAGATCAAAAGATATCCAAGGGCTTGGAGGAAGATTGGAAATGTGGTACAGAAGTAAATAATCACCGATGATTGCACTGAACGATGATGAAGGCTTAAAGGGACAAATGGCCTGCGTCTTCTTTCTAGATTTCAAATCCATGTTTATTTATATCACCCTGACCTCGAAACTATGATATAAACAGAAGATCTAAGAACAATCAATTTTGAAGGTCTCATGGACCCAGTATAGAAACACCTTCTCAGACAACACCTCACACAACCAGATTGCCCATAACCAGATGGATTTGCAAAATGTACACAATTGTTGGACTGCCCTAGATTACGCCACAAGCATCGTTTAAGTAGAAATACAAGGCTGATGATTAGCTGGTGACAATAATTGGATTCCTTAAGCAAGACCTATCAATAGTGGCCAGAACACATTTAGCAGGTTTGCCATCTTTCAAGTTAGACAACACATTTTTTAAATTACATGCATGGGGGAATATCCTTTGAAAATATAAAGCAAAATTTAACTTTAGGAATTTAACTTACAGTAAAAGTTTAAAAGTAAAAAATTAACTTACGGTAAAAGACTACTAATCCATTATACAATTTTTCAGAATTGACAATGGTTTGGCATTTGACTTAATAGATGCCAATTCCCATGCTCCCTCTAAACTCACCTAGTTCTGTATCTCCTGCTTCCTTGAAACATACGAGAGCACCAGAAAATATATTATACTACAATGCTATGCAACATCTGAAAAAAATGTTTTAAATGTGCTAGATATTAACTGGAATAGCACCCCACTCCAGAAAGTCTGCCAGCCTGGCACCACCAAAACCCCAAGCCTGCTGGAGAAACAGTTTTACAGCAATCGGAAAACCTCAAAATGAATCGCAAAACAACAGCATGCTAGCTCGGCTCAAGGAGGAATATTATCAGGAATAAAATCACAACTCAAATCAACGCTACCTCGAGTACATTACATTTCAAAAACAGTGTTTATTAAAATGTTAACAAATAAAGCCCTCCACAAATAATATGGCTAAATCTACCTTTTCCTGAATGTTCACATGAATTTACAGCAAAGAGAAATGCTTGTGGGAGCTTCGCACAACTTGGTTGCCTTGCATGTGCAACAAGATTTTGGCATGTTGTGACGAATTAGTGACACTAAACATACAAAATAGGACAATCTATATGATTAAATCAAGGTGGTTGCAGCTAGATGGCTTTACTGAGTACCATGAGAATTGAGACACTGCCCTTACTTAGACAAAGTCTAACTACAGCTATGCTAACAAAAGCCAATCATTTTATTTCATCTAATCTTGGTTGCGAGACATCTGTACAAAGATAGCCAGCAGTAAACTAAACATAAAATAATACAATGCTCAAAGATTTAAAAAAATATTTGGGCCAGTGAAATGCACTTATAGTGAAGATTTACACTTTGCTACCAATTAGCAAGCTACTTTTAAAACTACTAGTTTCCGTTCTAATCATGATTTTGCACCATGGTCACATTTTGTGGAGCAACCATGGTCACATTCCTATTCTATTCAATGAACCAACAGAAACACACACATATGAATCTAACCTATTCAACAATTTGCTAAAAAGCTTTCTAAATCCTAAAACAGACTTGCGATTTGTATGTTTATTGCAGGAAATCTAATATCCATTTGGAAAGAAAAAGATTCATCAACTCCACTCTTGGCCAAGTGCACACCTCCATCCAAGACCAATATACACTCAAATTGCTGTTATCACATGTTTAACATACTTAAACATCCAAAAACTGATTCAGAAAAGTGTGATCAAGCTAAAGTTACCAAATCTTCAGCACTGTTTCTTTAAATTCCTCAGATGTGGAAAGAAACATTTTACAATTAAATAACAATAGTTAAAAGGGAGCCTGCTTTAAATTCACTCAGAACAGTAAAGCAGTGTGTTTGTTCTTGTATTGCATATTAGTATTGGAGAAACAGCACCTCATATATCATTTGGGTAGTTTGGAACCCAGTGGTATAAACGTTGAACTCTCTAAATGTAGGTAGCTTTTACATACATTCTCCCCCCTCTTGGTATCACACCTTCCCTAGCCAACAATTGCGCACCCCCCCCCCCCCCATCAGTCTGAAGAAGGGTCCCAACACAAAATGTCACCTATCCATTTGCTCCAGGGATACTGCCTGACCCACTGAGTTACTCCAGCATTTTGATGTGTTGATCCCCAATGACCTAGCAGGTAAAGGCAGGGCATAGTGGACGTGGGATTAGTGCCTATGGACAAAAAGGTCAGCAAGGACATCGTAGGCTAAAGCGTTTCACAACGATGGCCCTTTGTATAAATGAGACAAGAAGTCACAGCTTTAATTCCCATAATGCAACTATCTTTGGAAGAAAATATTATTCAGGGTTGTATCTATACCTCTGTACCAAATACTTCCAGAGAGCGTGCACATATCATCAAATAACAAGACCAATTGTGTTAATTCTCACAGTTGAATAACCCACTGTCACTATCCAGGTTCAAATAAAATGCCGCTAATATACATATACAAATCAAACTGTCACTCTATTGTATGCTGCATCCACACTTTTAAGCACGTTTTTGAAAGATACCAATGTAAATAAATCATAATAATTATAAATAAGGAGAAATTTTGAGAGACATTGCTAACAATATCTCCACTGTGCAAGATGCATATAGAACATGTAAGGTCAAACTCCAACTCAGCTTAGCACAGTAAAGCTGTGCATTTTCCGATAGCGCTGCATTTGAAGCTTACAGAAGGGGAATAAAACAATGTTCAAAACAGAGGGAGGGAGGGGAGTGGAACGGAGGTTCAATTCCACATCAGAGCGCAAATGCAAAGGAGGCGTGGCATTAAACAGAAAAATCTGAAAAAGAAAAAAGGGAAACAAAATATAGATAGCTTATATTGAAAGGAATCAAAATAGGAGATGTTTTGTAAAATAACAAATGCTATTTAAAAACAAATGTTGGATTGACGAATTGTGACCACTTTTAAGTTGCTCCGCTGCGAGTTAATAAATAAAACGAAAATATAATGTAATTAATCAAATGAGACGTCTCCGTTTCCACAGAAGAGTGTTAAACCTTGCATACATTATCCAACAAAAAGCATACCTCGTCAACGACAAAAAACATGGGTTTGGGCAATCTAATTGGAATACCTTTTTAAAAAAAAAGATGGGGGTTGGTAAATCTGCCAGGAGGCTCTGGTCTAGAGAGCCCCGACATCAGACAGTGCTGCAATCTCTAGCGGACCACTTGAATGAATGGCTGGAGATGCAAGACACCGCCCGCCCTCCACAGGGCGTGATCCAGAGAGAAAACCACCTCTTCTCTGCGGTTTTCTCGAAGAAAAAAAGCTGCAGACTAAATAACGGCGTGCCGAGAAAAGTCCTTGCACGAAAGACTATTGATTAATCTTTTTAAGAATAATGAAATTGGAAAAATGCCTATAATTACCAGATTCATGCGAAACAAGCAATTGCATTGTATTCTACTGCACACGAACAAATTAATCTGAAACTGAATAATAAAATGGAGAAAACATAACAATGGGAATCAAGAAAAACTGACCGTCAAAAAATTGATTTTTTTTTAAATGGGAAAATGTACCCGTTAAAAGTAATAAAATTAGAATAGTCGTGTCGGCGAATGGAACAAGATGGCAAAGCTGACCGATACAATGGTGGGGGAGGAAGGATTAAAAAGGATGCTTGCCATTCTCGAGGAATGGCTGCCGCTGAGCGGAGCCGCCGCTCGCTGCCGGTGTCCGGCCGACAGACCGAGTGACCGGGCGGGCGCCGTGGCCAGGCCTCGGGCCGGCCGTTTAAATGTTTAAACCGACAACCGCCACAACGGCCGCCCGGTCCCGAGGCCGCACTCACTTGAGCAGCGCGAGGAAGGCGGCGGGCTCCACGTCGGGCAGCTCGATCTCGGTGGAGGTGGTGGCCATGCCGCCGTTGAACATGGCGTCGAAGACGGCGCTGCCGACGGCCAGCACGAAGCGGTGAGCGGGGATGCGCTGCGTCCCCATCCCCTTGCCCACCAGGAAGTGCACGTCGCTCAGGATCTCGTTGTTGAACAGGAAGGCGAAGCGCTCCTTTACTGTCGTCTTCGTGGCCTGCCAGTTGTACATGGGCTCCCGGTAAATCACCACGGCGGCGGCTGCAGCGGCGGCCGCCGCCGCACCCCCTCCCGGGCCGGCCGCCAGTATCGAGGGAGGAGACGACGTGCCGGTGGCGAGGGTCGGGCTGCCCGAACCGCCGCCATTAGGAACGTTGACTCTGTTGCAGGCGCTGAGGTTGCTCCCTCCCGCCGCCATCTTGAAGTGGCATCTGTTTACAAACAGCGAGCTGGGCAGCGTGGCCTCCTTAAAGGCAGCGGGGAGGCTGAGGTAACTCACTCTCCCCACTCACGCCCGCTGCACGGTCACACAGGAAGTCCTGGAGGTTGCAAAGAAAGACAGGAAGCAATCCTTCCCATCCCACAAACTAGATGGTGAAAACCCTAATAAAGGTTGTTCACAGCCCTGCTCTCCTCTCGGTTCATGATTTTCCAAGCTGGAGCAATCCACACACGCCCACACACTCAGAAATGTGCCTCTGCTGCTGCCCTGGGGACATTTAGTAAGAACGTCCTGAACCATCAGGGCAGTGAAGAAGAAGATCCTCAGCCAGTGGTGGGTCAAAGAATTACGTGGCAGCCTCATGACCACTGGTTTTGACTTTCTCATCAATACGTGGCTTGTGATGGAGGGTTGTGTGTTGACCACAACAGTCCTCAATGCTCTGGGAATGGCAGAAGAGAGACGGCTCGAACTGCCTCAATAAAATTCTCAAAACTCTGGCTCTATTACACGTCTACTTCCATCACTTACCTATCATCCAGAGTGTGTGTAGCCTGCTGTCACGGATGGCTGACCCAGCCTGAACTTGAAGATAGAATATAGAACGGTACAACATAGGAACAGGTCTTTTGGCCCATAATGTCTGCGTCAAACATAATGCAAAGAACAACTCTTATCTGCCTGCACATAATCAATATCTCTCCATTCTCTGCCTACGTATCTGCCTATCCAAAAGTTTCTGAAATTCACAATCGTATTTCCCTCCATCATGGTAGTGGACTCACGGATTGTGTGTGAAAAAAAAACTTATCCTGCATATTTTGTTTAAACTTCGCCCCTCTCACCTTAAAGTTTTTGACATTTCCACCCTGGGAAAAGGGTTCTGTTTGTCTACCCCCTCTATGCCTCTCATACTTTTATGTACTTCTATCAGGTCTCACCTCAACCATCAGTGTTCAAGAGAAATTATCTGTTGAAGATGGATACTCCTCTTTCATACTTCCACGCTCGGCTTTGTCAGGATGGTCAAGTTGCTACCGAGAACCGCACTCAGATCCTGAACTGCTTCTGTGGTTCAACATGATGCCAACTCACTCGAGCAATTTCATCAGCCTCACTGATCCACAGGCACCTGATCTGGGCTGCGCCCTCACAGCTGAAGAGCAGCAAGGCTCAGATTGTGGCTGGTCTCAAACCAGCGCCTCTGGACAGCAACTACACCATCAAGAAGATGCTGGTGGAAATAATTCATGCCATGGCCAAGGGAGGCTGCCTGGATCAATGAATAATAATCATGTCCTTTATCCTGGACCACTATATCCTTTCCAGGAACTTGGGCAACCCATTCCCACTGTATAAAGATATGTCACCAAGATTGAACTGCAATTTTTGAAGTTATGATGTTCTTCCTGACAGATCTGGAGAGCAAGGAGGGTATACACTGCTCCACTTCATCATTATGCCCCAGTATACCAGCTTCCTGACAATACAGTGTTACTCTGCAAGATGCGTTGCCTGGAAAAAACTGGAGATGGGAATTATTCCCTCATTTTCAGAGGAAAAACGTTCTCTGAGTGCTCAGACACTCATAGCTTGGCTTCTCTTGGCAATTTGTTGCCAACAGGGGAAAGGCTGTACTGCTGCTGCACTGGGCTGTCTGCAGATCATGAGCCTAAACAGTTGTGCAGCAGTCGTGGAAATGTGGGATAAGCAGATTTTGAGGCTGGCCAGTAATTGGACAGAGTGGTCAGAACAAACCCTGCCCCGTCAGGACTGGAAAGAGAAATTGCTCCAGCCATTGTCCTACACCCTGACCACCATCGCAAAGGAGCAATGACATTTCTTCCACAATCTGTCAATCAGTGCCTGAGAGTGAACAGGGCTGATCTGAGTGCGAGAGGTTCCCTATCTGTCCATTTGTGACTGGTCTCGGAGCCCGAGTCCAAGTTATCTGTGAAGAAACACTGTGACAGTCATCTCATCACTGATCTTCTGCAGTCCAAACACCTACATGAAGATGGTTTCATGACAGATGAGATGGATTCCCTCAAGAAGCAATGGTCAATGATGAGTGTTGGCCTCGCCATCCAATTTTGCCCTCAAATTGTAATAGGAATTTGATCTTTCTATGGGGCTATGCTCACCCGACTTCGTGCTGCAGTGCTAAAAGTTTTCGGTGTCTTGACCAATGCTGTACATATGTATTAATATGTTCAAATTGATTATATAATGAGATGAATCCTGTAAATTTCCCTGAGGAGAGAGTCCCTACTTGAAGTCTATCCAGTCAGGACCTTTGGGATTGGCACTGTCTGTCCTGTTAACATGTCACACTCTGTCTGCAATTGGGAGCTCAACATGACAAGTTTCTATTTATGTATCTTTGTATTTTTGGTTTACTTGGCATGTTTTTTTTAATGATCTTTAGTTTTTCAAAAATTATCTTACATTTATTGAAACCTTCATTATTTTGTTCTGGGGACACAGCTGTTTGTTACCACTGTATCAAACATGTGATGTGGAGCCCCATGGGTATTCCTCAAACGTCCATTTGCATGCACATGTGCGTTCACCATGAAAGTCAACTGATTGACCTGCTGGAAGAAGTCAGAGGGTCCAACTGCATCTGTGGCAGGAACAGAATTGTCAATGTTGGAGGTTGAAACGCTGCAATGGAACTAAGCGTAGAGAGAGATATTTAGTATACACTAGACCAAGTGCAAACCCGTTGGGTCTGTTACCCCAACGCACACGTTCCCTACCCGTAGCCCCCACGGGAGGTGTGGTCCTCCAATTCAAGCCGTTCCCGAACGTAAGATTCCAGCATTCCCTGCCTCCCTGAGCAGTGGGCTTTAAAAAAAATTATAATTGCACTTCCCCTGCATATTACAATAGCGATTCGCCCTCCCCCTCCTGTGAGGTGAAAAGTTCAGAGTGTTCTGTGTCGTCACTGCTAGCCGAGCTACTGTGACGTCATCAGTTGAAGCTGGTCATTTTTAATTCAAAGTCTTTTGATTTTTTTAAACTTTAATCAGTCGAGAAATAAAGCATAAAATGTTCAGTGACTCTGCCTAGAGGACGAAAATGTGAATCAGAATATATAAAAATCTTGATAAAGTTGGCATTTTTAAAACCTTAATCGCAAATAATGTGAAAGATAGGATGAAATCTTCAGGTGATCACTGCTGGCCGAGCCATTATGATGTCATCAATGAAAGCTGGTCGTTTTAAATTCAGTCTTTTGATGTTTTTAAACTTCTTACTTCCTTTTAATCAGTAATATGTCGAGAAATAAAGCATAAAATGTTCAGATAAGGTGTTCGGCCTAGAGGGGAAATATATGAATCAGAATATGTAAAAATTGTTATCGTTACCATGTAGTGTTTTTGTAAAGACAACCACATATACACACACACATATACACACTTACAAGATCAAACTTTTAATATGTACTAGACCAAGTGCAGACCTGCCCCCCCACTGCACCCGTTCCCTACCCGTAGCCCCCACGGGAGGCGTGGTCCTCCAAATCAAGCCATTACCGAACGTTAGATTCCAGCACTCCCCTGCCACCCTGAGCAGTGGGCTTATTAAAATATTTGATTTTTTAAAAAAGTATATGATATTATGATAGGTGAGAGCGAGAGGTGGGGCAGTAGCTTTAATTTAATGTATTAATTAACAAAGTTTATTGGCCAAGAATGTACACATACAAGGATTTTGCCTTGGTGCTCTGCTCGCAAGTAACATCACGACATACAGTAAACAATTAAGAATAAAACATAAAACATTATAGTTAAAACATGTGAATGAAATAAAATACCAGAGCAAACGGAGGCTACAGACTTTTGGTTATTGAGTAGAGCTACTGCTCGTGGAAAAAAAGCTGTTTTTATGTCTGGCTGTGGCAGCTTTGACAGTCCGAGTCGCCTTCCAAAGGGAAGTGCTTCAAAGAGTTAGTGGCCAGGGTAAGAGGGGTCAGAGATGATCTTACCTGCTTGATTCCTGGCCCTTGCAGCGTACAGTTCATCGATGGGGGGGATGGATGCAGCCAACAACCTTCTCAGCTGATCTCGTGCTGCTTGGTGGCTGAGCCAAACCAGACCATGATGGAGAAGGTGAGGACAGACTGTACGATGGCAGTATAGAATTGCTTGTGGCAGATTGTGTTTCCTCAGCCACCGCAGGAAGTACATCCTCTGTTGGGCCTTTTTGACTGTGGAGTCAATGGTGCCCCCCCGCCCCCCCCCCCCCCCCCATTTTAAGGTCCTTGGAGATGATGCTTCCAAAGAACTTAAAAAACTCCACAGATGCGACTGTGGTGTTGTGGATGGTGAGTGGGGGGGGGGGAGGGGGAGCTCTCCTAAAATCTACTATCAATTCCGCTGTCTTAAGAGAATTTAGCTCCAGGTTGTTACAAAGTAGGTATGTTGCAAAACTTATCTTGAGCAGCGCTGCAGTTCTGCCGCTCCCCTTGTGAGCGACTTTGGCGCCTTTCAGAGGGGGGCGGGCTTAAAGTGCCGTTTTTCCACAGGCAGGGATAATCGATGAATGTCGGGCGATTTCGTTGCGGAAGAAAAATCGCTCCGACATTTCATGAATGAAGGTATTTTTAAATTACTCTAAATTATTTATTAACTAGAGTAATTTAAAAATCACCTTCAAAAGCCGTGAGAACAGACAACCGGAAGGATTTTGCGTAGGGGAGAAAAAAAGGTAAATAGTTTATTTTTATATTAAAAGTTGGTTTTTTGGGAGGCTTTAATAATATTATGTTGCGAAATGGGGTCCAAAAAAATGTATGAACCAACAGTATTTTTCCTCCCGACTTCACAGCAAACCGCAACGTTCCAATCCACCGCATTCCACTAAAACCCACTCGCTAGTTGATTTAAATGGCCATTAATTTACAGGAATCAAACAGGCAATTTAAAAAAAAGTTTATCTTTTCTTAAGAAATGGATAGATGTTTAGATCTACTCATTGAATTTTGTAATTAGCTACAATTAGATAACTAACTAATTATATGCTTTAATTTCAGGTCATCCAAGTAAGATTGTTTCATATTTGTTTCAGAATGCTTCAATCTATAATAACTGAAAATGTAATTGAGCTCTTAATTTTTAAGAAAGTTATGGGCTTTTAACTTTTCCAGATCACAGCTTTTGAGCTAAGTCAATTGAAAGGCAATGGGGAGCAAGATGCTAATTTCCGAGTATGAAAATGGCCATAACTTTCTTAATACTGAAGATATGAAAGTAAATTAGGTGTCAAATTAAACTTCTTTTTATGCTTTATCTGATGGGATAAATTGCAGACTTGATTTTTTAAATCTCAAAATTTTGTAACATTGCTATACAAAGGCACCAGGTCGCCAGCTGTGTCCTGTGTTTAGAGTTTCAATATGGAAACAGGCCCTTTGGCCCATCGAGTCCATGCTGCCCATTGCTCACCCGCACACTAGTTCAAATGTTATACCAGGGGCAATTTACAGACACCAATTTACCTACAATTCTGAATATGGGAGGAAACCGGAGCACCCAGAGACAAGGGGAGAACATACAGACAGCACCCGTAGTCAGGATCAAAACTGGGTCCCTGTGAGGCAACAGCTCTATCGCTGTGTCACTGTACTGCCTGGCAAGCAATATGTAGATAGACACAAAATGCCGGAGCAACTCAGCGGGACAGGCAACCATCTCTGGAGAGAAGGAATGGGTGATGTTTTGGATCAAGACCGTTCTTCAGATAAAAGCAGAGTAGAACAAAATAAAGGAGGGATGGTGGATGGGAACAGAGGAGGGAGGTGATGCAGGACACAGTGGGAGGAGCTGTGGATGCGAGTCAAGTGGGGGAGGATAACAAAACTGGGTGTTAGAAAGAAAAACACCAAATTGGACTGTTTGCAGCCAGTAGAACAATTTTTTGATAAATCTTTAACTAATGTTTCATTATAAAGTTTTATAACCAAATAAACATTTCCAATTGATTCAGCAGTATGAATTACATAAAATAAAGTGGTTTACAACAAGTTATCTAACAAGTTCTTAATTGTAGATAAATGAAACATAACTCCTCTGCATTGGAACAGGAAATTAGACTATTTGCAGCAGGTGGGATGCACTTTGCATGACATTTTTAGGACAATGAATCAAAATTAAATAAATGTTTCTGATGGATTCAGGAGCACTTATTATGTAAAATAAAGCGGCTTACAACAAGTTAATGGCAGATGACTGAAATATGGTGTTCCTATACAGAATAGTCCTATACAGAATACAGAACAGTCCTATACATGGTGTTCCTATACAAAATTTGACTTTACAAGTATGATAAATAAGCTTTACTGGAGAAGTTTTTATGATCAAATAAATGTTTCTAATGGATTCAGGAGCAGTAAATAAATAAAAAATAAAGTGGTTTACAACAAGCTATTTTAAACCTTTTATTTAAAATTGGTGAATGCAATAACTACCATGGAAATGGCAACTAAGGCGTTTTGCACGAAATATGATTATTTTATGTCCACTTTCCCATACAATTTCACAATAAGGTTTTACAACTAAATAAATGTTTCCAATGGATTCAGGAGCACGAAGTACACAAAATACGGAGTTTACAACAAGTTATTTCAAAGTACTCAGAACATGGAACAGTACAGCACTGGAATAGGCCCTTCAGCACAAAATATTTGTGCTAACATGATGCCATGTTAAATTAATTTCCTCCGTCTGATCCATTTCACTCCATTCCCTGCATATGCACGTGTCTATTTAAAAGCCTGTTAAATGTTCAAACACATCTGTCTCCACCACTATCCCTGGCAGCACGTTCCAGGCACTCACCATTCTCTGTAAAAAACCTGCCCCACACATCCTCCTTTAAACTTTGCCCCTCTCACCTTAAAGCAAATGCCCTCTAGTGTTGACACTTCCACCCCATGAAAAGGTATCTGACTGACTATCTAGACAAACCTTTATAATAGATTCTGTGGCATGAATAACATTAAAATAAATTTACAACAAGTTTCTTTAAAGTTCTTTGTTGGAGTAATCTACCCGTTCCTTACATATATTTAACAACTTGGCCTCTGTTATTGTGCTAGAGATCTCCACATCTGACCATCAACTTATCCTGAGCTCAATCCTAAAAATCTTACCCCTTTGACCTGTTGTTCCAGATTATCCAGCTGGGGAAAGCGCCTTCCCTGTGTCTAGCCCGTTGAGGATTTTGAAACCTTTGTATGCTTCAATGGGATATATTCACTGAACACCAGTGAAATCAGGCCTCGTCACCCCAATCTCTCCTGGTGCAACAGACTCACTATCCGAGCAATCCGTCTGTGAAACCTTCACTAAAATCACCCACAGTAATCCAGGGTAATCTCACCAAGTCCCTATATAATATATTTGTTTAAAATTTTTTTTTAGTATGGCTGGATGGTAATTCAAATATCACTGTACCTTACTTAGTACACGCGACAATAAAAGACCATTGAAACCTTCAATCCTTCGATAATCGCAGACACCAGAGACAGCAGATACTGGGATCTTGATTAAAAGACAAATTGGTGGAAGAACGCAGCAGGTTAGACTGAAGAAGGGTGCCAACTCAAAACATTGTTAATTTCCCTGTACGAATACTGCCAGGCCTGCTGAGGTCCTCCAATAGTTTATTACTCACCCTGTATTTTTGCATCCTCAGCTTTTTCAGACCATCGACAAACCTGGAAATAGCACATTTAATCCTTTCATCCAAGTTGCTGTGGAGAACATTTCTCTATCTCTACTCTCTAGTTCCTGTCTGCCAAAAGATTTATTGATTCATTCCAGTGGACTTATAATGGGGTATAAAGAAGTAATTGAAGGCTTAAGAAAATATTCTATCTGCCTTTTCACTTCAAAAGGCTCAGTACCTGCTGGAGAAATTAAGCATCAGATGACAGTTGAGTATAAAGTCTCTTATATCTCTCAGTAGAGAGTGCTGAAGCAATTAAGGACACCCAAACCAACAAAACTCCTTAGTGGCTACAATGATAGTGTGTAATGTAAACAATTTTCAAAATGTTCTGTTTGGATGTTGCTTTGATGGTGGAACTGACATTAGGCTTCCTTCCCTGAAGGACAGCATTGAACCAGATGGGTTTTCACCACAATGAATGGAAGTTGAAATATTCCAGAGAATTAAAGACTGGTGAGCCTTACCTCAATGGTTGCAAAACTTTTGGAGAGGATTCTTTGGGATAGGATTTACTCTCATTTGGAAGAGTGTGGGCTAATTAGGGACAGGCACCATAGCTTTGTCCATGGCAGTTCATGTCTTAACATTTGGATTGAGTTTTTGAGATTGAAGAGGTGACAAATGTAATTGATGAGGGTAGGGCAGTAGATGTTGTCTACATGGATAAGAAATTGATGAAGTCCCTCATGGTATGCTGATCCAGAAGATTAAGACCTGGTGCACCACACAGCCAGACGTAGAAGACCCGGCAGGCCATGGGCTGTGGGGGGGGGGGGGGGAAAGCTGCCGAGCCGGCCACTGCTCATACCTTGAAGACCAGAGGAGGAGGGAGCCGGCAACGACAGATACGAGGAGCAACGCCGGTAGGAGAGTGAAACAGTGTCTGGCCTTCCATGCCATCAAGGTCGGCAGCAGGAGGCACTCCCATGGCACAAAGGTGGATAGACGAGGAGAGGAACGTCAGTTCACTGGACGATCCAGATGTTCAAGGAAGGCAACGGCTGGAGGCCCTGCCGCAGCTTGGGGATTGTCTGGATCGGGCTCCGCTCATTAGAGCTCGAGTGCAGACAGAACATTGAAATAGGAACCAAAATCCGGCACTCCTGCATGTGGTCTCAGTAGACTATATCTGTACACTTAGCAAAGCGGGGATTGTGCGTACATCTGGTAATACTTTACTGATCTGTATGCAAAAAAAATGTCATTGTGCGTTAGCACGTGACACTAAAGCACCATTGAAGATACATGAGGCCCGCAGTGACTTGGTCGATTGGATTCTGAACTGTCTTTCTCATAGAAGACAGAGGGCAGTTGTGGAAGGATGTTATTCTCACTGAAGGGCTGTGACCAATGGTGTTCCACATGGATCTGTGCAGTGGTCTCTGCTGTTTGTTACATATATAAATAACTTGGATGTAAATGCAGGTAGGTTTGTTAGTAAGCTTGCAGACAATACCAATAGACAGTAGGTGCAGGAGTAGGCCATTCGGCACAGCACCGCCATTCAATTGATTATGGCTGATCATCCCCAATCAGTACCCCGTTCCTGCCTTCTCCCCATGTCCCCTGACTCCGCTATTTTTAAGAGCCCTATCTAACACTCTCTTTGAAGCAACCAGAGAACCTGCCTCCACCGCCCTCTGAGGCAGAGAATTCCACAGACTCACCACTCTCTGTGAGAAAAAGTGTTTCCTCATCTCCGTTCTAAATGGCTTACTCCTTATTCTTAAACTGTGGCCCCTGGTTCTGGACTCCCCCAACATTGGGAACATGTTTCCTGCCTCTAGTGTGTCCAATCCCTTAACAATCTTATGTTTCAATGAGATCCCCTCTCATCCTTCTAAACTCCAGAGTGTACAAGCCCAGCTGCTCCATTCTCTCAGCATATGACAGTTCCGCCATCCCGGGAATTAACCTTGTAAACCTACGCTGCACTCCCTCAATAGCAAGAATGTCCTTCCTCAAATTAAAGGACCAATACTGCACACAGTACTCCAGATGTGGTCTCACTAGGGCTCTGTACAATTGCAGAAGGACCTCTTTGCTCCTATATGCGATTCCTATTGTTATAAAGGCCAACATGCCATTCGCTTTCTTCACTGCCTGCTGTACCTGCATGCTTACTTTCATAGACTGATGAACAAGGACCCCCAGATCCCGTTGTACTTCCCCTTTTCCCAACTTGACGCCATTTAGATAGTAATCTGCCTTCCTGTTTTTGCTACCAAAACGGATAACCTCACATTTATCCGCATTAAACTTCATCTGCCATGCATCTGCCCACTCCCCCAACCTGTCCAAATCACCCTGCATTCTCAAGCATCTATCTCAGTTCACACTGCCACCCAGCTTTGTGTCATCCGCAAATTTTCTAATGCTACTTTGAATCCCTTCATCCAAATCATTGATGTATATTGTAAATAGCTGCGGTCCAAAATTGGCAATGTTGCAGACAGCAAGGAGGTCCATTACAACGTAGTCAGTTTGTTGCTGCAATTGGATGAGAGGAACATGAAGATCTGCAGGACCTGGCTGTTCGCACTGCACTACATCGCACAATATATGGCCTCCTGGAAGGCATGCAGAATAATTGGCCAGCAAACAGAGGGAGGAAGCTTGAGATTTCCCCAGGTGGATCTGCTGGTAATTCAAGTGATGGGAGCACTCACAAGACATGGCACCTTCTCTGAATGGAGAAACTCAGCAGTTTCCAGATCTTCTGTTGCCAATCGCACTCAGCACAGACTCACTGACCTCACAACCTGACTCTTTGCATGAGTTTCCTGTAAATATGATAATTCATTTTACTAAAAGGATGGGAAATAGTCTGTAAATGTAAATGTACCAATTTGTTTAGATTGATTTAAGAATGAGATTGATCTTGTAAATAGTATTTTTATTTAAGTGAGCATATGCGTTAAATACGTATTTACAGACTTGTTACTACATTTTCAATTCCATTAAACATGGAATATTTATTAACTTTGTTGAATTCCCAGTGGAGGGATTCCCACGATGTCTGTCTGTTCAAGACCTTTAGGATTATGCGCCGTCCTGTCCTGTTTACTTGTCACACTCTGGCTACAATTCAGAGCTCAACTAAAGGAGAGTTTGTAGTCCTTGCTGTATTTTTGGTGTGGTTTGGAGCGTTTTCTTTTATTTCCTGTTTTTTGAAAAAATATTGAAACTCAATAATCACATTTATTGAAACTTTCAGTTGTTTGAAACAGGCCTGTTTGTTACCATTATGTCAAACATGTATATTTCTCAAAAAGCAGGCTGAGCAAATGACACACCACAAGACAGTTACTTCCACCTGTATGCACATGGGGATGGATCCATATTAAATATTAACAAACAACCTGGAGGAACTTAGTGGGTCGAGCAGCTTCTGTGGGAGGGACTAGAATTGAAGAGTTTTCTGGGTCGGAACTCTGCCACAGGACTGAGTAGAGGGAGGACAGCCAGTATAAAGTGTGAGGTGGAGTAGTGGGCAAGAGATGACAAAGGTGGATGCAGTTGAGGAGAGGTTGGTTGGTAGACACAGTCAGGTGGGAAGGGAAGGGTGGAGAAAGCAACAGAGTGTGAGAGGGGATGTGAAAACAACAAAGGCTGCAGATGATGGAATCTATTAAAGAAGAGGAAGTATGGAACAAAATAAGGGAGGGACGCCAGACTGGTCAGAACAGGGTGGTGGTGGAAAGAGATAGTGGAACTTGGGGGAGGAGTGAATGGTTGTTCAGTAGATGGAGTAGGATAAAGGAACTGGGTGCTATGTGACCCAGCAGCAGGAGGAGAGAGCAATTGACACAGGTTGTTTGGTTAACAGTATAGATACTGGTGAATTGTAGACTATTCAGGCATTCCTTTAATCTCTGTATAGCCTCACACTGGCAGTGCAGGGGGCAAAGTTCAGGTCAGTGGAGGAATCTTCCCCATCTCACCTCGTTCTGTAGGGGCCCACCCACTCCATGGCTGCTTGGTTTGCTCATCTCTCCCCTTCCCCCATAGATTTAACATCTGCCCATGCCACCCCCCCCCCCCCCCCAGCATCCAGAACCTTCCTGTTGAGACAGATATTGACCTGCACATCCAGCAACCTCGTTACTCTCGAAGTGGACTCTTCTCCTTCTGTGAGACCAAGTGCAGACCCGTTGACCGCTTTGTGAAGCACCTGCACTCTGCCCACCTGGAACTCCCCTTTCATTTCATACATCGACTCGTCTACCCTCTACCTCCCCCGTTGCTTGGGTGAGGCCAAAAGCAACCAAGCAGTTCTACAGCTGAGATGTGCCCTGGTCACACGGTTTTGCCAGTGTTCATAAAGTCATGGATCCAGAAATTCATACAGAAAAGGAGCAGGCCCTTTAGAACCCATCTGCACTAATTCTTTTTAACAGCACTTGATCTGTAGCCTTCTCCAATTGGATGATTCGAGGGCTGCTCAAGATATTTAAGGCTGTGAGAGTACCTGCTTCAATCATCCTTTTCAGATTTCAGACAGAATCTTTGGGGTTAAAAGGTCTTCCTCAGATCCCTTTGAATCAGTTTCCTACACCTAAGCCTTCTTGTTTCAGACATCCACTGAGGGGGGAAGTGCCCTGCCATGGAGCCTGTTCTTCCCATGGGGTCTGTGTCACTACTGGTGATTAGATATTGCAAGATAGCAGGGTGTTGATCTGATCCTTGGTTCATTTCACGACCTGCAGCTTCTTCCGCTGGGCATACAGTTGTGTTGCGATTTCACTACGTTGGCACATCATCTTTAGCAAGGCCTGGTGCTGTTTCTGGTGTCTCCTACATTCATTGCTCCTCTGGCCTGATCTTAATGGTATCGCGAGGGAGCTGCTGGTTCATGGTCTGATAGACTGTGAAGGTGGACATTTCTGCTTCTTCAGAGGGTTCACAGGGTCTCACGGATGTTTTGAGCTGCCAGATCTGCTATACAGTCGAAGAGACAAAGAGTGCCGAGACAGACCCTTTGGCCCAACCCTTCCATACTGCCCAGGAAACCCATCTACTCTAATCCCATTTTGACCCATATCCCTCTATGAGTATTTCATTTAGCATCATTGTGATGCCACTTAGACAATGAATGGCATCCTGCAAAGGCAGGGCTGTCTGCAGGTAGACAGTAGTAAAGAAGACATATGGTGTGCTTGCCTTCAATTGGTCAAGACATTTAAAAGACATTTCGACAGTTACATGGATAGGAAAGGTTTAGACAGATACAGACCAGATGCAGACAGATGGGACTAACTGAGGGGAGCACTGACAAATTGCATTGAAGGGCCTGTTTCTGCACTGTATTACTCAGACTATCTAGATAATAGCTATCCCACCCTTCACCAAATCAGCTATCAACCTAACATCTAAATGGCTAAACAATTGCTAAGAATTGGCTGCAGCCACACATCTCCAGGTCAGCTGTCAGCAACTCGTGATTCCTATCAGTCAAGTATCTGCCAATTATCCTGGTTGCAGCTCATAGCTGTCAACTTTCCACAAGCCGACCAGCCGAGCTAGTGATAGGGGGCTATAATGCAAGGGAGCGGACAGGCGTTTCTGTGGCTAACAAGATTTGTTGCCTCCACAGTGCCAAGGTCAGAGATGTCTCAGAACAGCTGCAGGGCATTCCGAAAGGGGATGGTCAAACATGTCGCAACTAACAAAACAGGTAGAGGAGGAAGGTCCTGCAAAGTGTATTTCAGAAATTCTTCAATCTTTTACCTAATAGGACCTCCAAGGTTGTAATCCCTGGAATACCACCTGTGCCATGTGCTAGTGAATATAAAAATAGGATACGTCAAATGAATTTCATGAAAGCTACAGGGATAAGTGCAGGAGGGCGGCTTTGGACATTTGGATCACTGGGACTGCCTTTGGGAAAGGTTGGATCTGTACAAGCAGGACAGGTTGTATCTGAATGGGTAAGGACAAATTAAATAAACCCACGGTGGCACAGTAGTAGAGTTGCTGCCTTACAGTGCCAGAGACCCTGGTTCGGTCCTGACTACGGGTGCTGTCTGTATGGAGTTTGTACATTCTCCCCATGACCGCATGGGTTTTCCCCTGGTGCTCCAGATTCCTCCCACACTCCCAAGGCATACAGGTTTATAGGTTAATTGGCTTTGGTAAAGTTGAAAATTGTCTCTACTGTGCGTAGGATAGTGATAATATGCGGGGATCACTGGTCGACACAGACTCGGTGGGCTGAAGGGCCTGTTTCGCACTGTATCCCTAAAGTAATCTGGTGCCCGTCAGCCTTCACAGATTCAATGACATCAGACCTTGGCTCAATATTAGGTTATTAATAACGGGGTGGAGGGAGTGGTTGATAACTTGCAATTAGGTGATGTACGGGAAATCAATCATACTCCAGTGCCAGGGTGAGCGTGAGCAAAAGCAGAGAAACTCAACTCCAAGATTACCCAGCGTCCCAGGACATTCATGTCAGAGATGAGTAGACAGTGGCCAATCACAGGCAAACCAGTACCTCTGGGATCGATGTTAGGGTGATCACTTAATTAGGGAGAGAACCAGTAGTCAACCAGTTATTCCAAGGACTCCTAGGGCTAACATTCAGGAATCCAGTGAACCTTCAATGTCAGGAGTTGTAGCCACATCGAATAACACAAGCACAAGGGCGCCCGCAGTCCCCACCACTATTTGCCTTCTCCGTCTGTAAATTCACTGTGGACTCCAGACACAGAGCTAGGAATAGGGACGGTGGCACAGTGGTAGAGTTGCTGCCTTACAGCGCCAGAGACCCAGGTTCAATCCTGACTAGGGATGCAGTCTGTACGGAGTTTGCATATTCTCCCTGTGACCACGTGGGTTTCCCCCCCCGGCGTGCTTCAGTTTCCACCCACACTCCAAAGACGTACATGTTTGCAGGCTTAAAGTCGGTAAATTGTTCCTAGTGTGTAGGACTAGTGTTAGCATGGGAGGTGGGGGGGAGAGGAAAAAAAAATTGCTGGTTGGCATGGACTCAGAGGGCCAAAAAGCCAGTTTCCATGCTGTATCTCTAAAGTAAACTAGTGCGTGCTTGCTCCACCAGATACGCCAGAGCACAGTCAAAATCATGAGTATCAGAGGGTAATTTAATTATTTGCAAACAGCTGGAATATTATGTCTAAGGAGACATTTGAACCTCCAGTTAGTGTACAGTAACACTGTCAGGCAAGTCCTAGTGAACCAAAAAGGAAATGAGGAGGAAGTTGAAACAGGAAGTACATTGGATCCTTTGGCATTTCCACAGTTCGTAAGGCTGATCTGGGAACGATGTCTAGTGGTTGCAGCCAGCTTCAGTCTGGTGTGATTCAATGGTCCCTCTTGCAGTGGCAGAGGGGCTGGCTTCTGTGCAATACGCTATGTACACGGGGCCCAGGCGTTAGACAATCTCTTGCATGTCAGTCAAAGCCAGCTGCAAACTCTTGCAGATTCCAGATGCAAGCCCAGAGTGGTCAAAGAACTCAATACCATCACCTACAAAAAAAGAATTTTCGGTTAAAATAGGTTAATGATAAGTATACCTCACTTTCGCCTCTTTTTTTGACTAGTCTTTCACGAAATAAAATGACACAGCCAGAAGGAAACAGCTAGTTTGGCCCAACTCAAGACTGGTTTAGATGCACAATGATCTGCCTCATAACTCGGGTCAATAGTGATCTTCATGGTCTACCTGCTTCCTCTTCTTGTCAGGAATCACAGGGATCGATGGAAGAGGAATCAGTGAATTGTAAGTGATTCATACCAAGGAATTTTGTGAATCCTGAGTTTGGTTAATGGTGCTGTAAGTCTGAAGGCAGATTACAAAGGCATTACTCCTAGGCTCTCTGCTCTGTGGAGATACCATCTCTGGTTCATCCTTCGCCCATCTCTTGTTCATCACCAGCCGAGCTTTGAACATCAGAGACTATCAGCCAGGTTTTCCTCATCTCTACTTTCCTCATCTCAGTGCAACTCCTTCACTTCAGCAATCTCTTAAAGCAACTTTGCATTTGCCACCATATAATCTTGCTGGAACTGTTGCAGCATGAGGGGGGATTTTAGAGCCCCATCACTAGTGCATCCACCATCTCTGCTGTCACCTCTATTGGAACCGTAAGATGCAGGCTATCCAGTGTGATTTATCTGGTTGCGTTTATCTGGTTGTGTTTCTCTACAATTTCTTCAACAATGGTCAAGTTTCTTGCTGTAATTCAGCACTTCATTCGCTTCCTACTAATTTTATCAAATGTTTGAAGATGGATACAAAGTCAAATTTTCATGCCTCATTAATTTCTGGGTTAACTGGGCTGAGAGAGCATTAGCTTGAAGGGAGAGAGAAATCTGCTCTCTTTTTATTTCTTGATGAAATGCACCCTCATTGAGAATTCCGATTCTGAAATATTTCTGTACATGCTTTCCATTAAGCTTAGGGCCGAGTCATAAAAACTCTGCAAATCTTTTATTCTGATTTCCCAATCTACCGCTGAAAGCGCAGGTGCTGAAAATCTGAAATTAAATCAAAACACTGAAATCCTCAGCATCTGGGAGAGAAAAACAAAGTTCAGGCTGATGAACTTTATGATCATCTGAAACACTGACTCTGTTTCTCTCTCTCCACAGTTGCTGCCTGACCTGCTGTGTGTTTCCACCATTTTCTGTTTTACTCACAACCTAACATCTGAAGCCAGCCTCATTGCTCCATGGGTTTTACTGAAGTTGCAGATTCTAACTAAGAATAATCTGTGGAAATATCTACAACATTCTATCACAATCACATTGCAATTGAAACAAATATTTTAAATTAATGATTTAAAAAAATAAAGATTATTTTCTCGAGAGGTTGGATCAAAATCTTTGCAAGGAGCTTTGCCTCAGACATCAGAGATTTTAAGCTCACCAATCATAGAAACATAGAAAATAGGTGCAGGAGTAGGCCATTCGGCCCTTCGAGCCTGCACCGCCATTCAATATGATCACGGCTGATCATCCAACTCAGTATCCCGTACCTGCCTTCTCTCCATACCCCCTGATCCCATTAGCTACAAGGGCCACATCCCTCTTAAATATAGCCAATGAACTGGCCTCAACTACCTTCTGTGGCAGAGAATTCCAGAGACTCACCACTGTCTGTGTGAAAAATGTTTTCCTCATCTCGGTCCTAAAGGAATTCCCCCTTATCCTTAGACGGTGACCCCTTGTTCTGGACCTCCCCAACATCGGGAACAATCTTCCTGCATCTAGCCTGTCCAGCCCCTTAAGAGATGGGATCATGAGATGGGAACCTGGGAGCAGTTTTGAAAATGTGAGGGGTAAAAGGGCACATGGCATGTAGACATGCATTAGGGTTAGGGTTTTGGCAGGGAGAAGAAACAATGTTTGGAATAAAGGAAGCACACGTTTGGCAGTGCGTAAGTGCAAGGAGTGCAGGAAATAAAATAAATTAGTGCAAGTAGTCCAAGAAATAAGATAAAATGGAGGTTGATGACAGACATGTGACAGTCTATCATGCAAATTGTCATAAATAAGAATAGCAAGTCAAAATTTATGGCTAAAGGGTTTTCAGACAAAAATGTGTAAGAAGGAATTGCAGATGCTGGTTTAAACCGAAGATAGACACACAAAAAATGGGAAGCTAGTGCGACTTGGATAGGGGAGGGATGGAGAGAGAGTTTGCATGATCCTAAAATGAACCAGGATAGAAGAGAAGCATGCAGAGAGAATTTGTTTAAGCAGGTAACTATCAGTTAACCATCTATGACTATTAACAATAGCGCACACAAGACAACATCCAAAACCTATAAGAAGTAGGTATACAAGGTATATAATCCACTAGTTTCATCTAAATATGCCGACAAGTATTTTCAATCCCTTATTAACCAATAACAAAATCAGAAAGGTCCCATTACACATCTTCTTGTTATTGTGGTTGTCAGGTGGAAATTCCATATGAAACGTAATTACTTTACCTCTTTTTCCTAATGATTAGTTAGGTTTCAACTGGCAGCTGTGCTTCAATGTCGACTCGACAAATTGGACACTTCTTACTGGTGGCTAACCACTGATCCACACAAATCTGGTGGAAGAGATGCATACAAGGGAGACGCCTGGAATAAACAATAAACAGTGTTTTGATTGACCAGGTACTTCAATATCCATTGCTATTTGTGTCATCTTATTGGTTAAACATTATCAAAGATAGGTCATCAGATCATGGGTGGAGGTGCTTTATCTCAAAGAGATTTGTATATGATAATGCATCACATTGTGCTGTGATAAGACATGGAAGCACAAGTAATAGTGTGACCCTAGCACCTATTCCACTGCACAATACCTTCCTGCAACTAATACCCCCAAAATCCAATGACTCAGCCTCTGCTCTCCAGGTTGTCCAGAATGACACATCCTTCATATGGAAACTCAATTCCTGGTTTTAAATACCCAACCGGAGGATACATTTCTGTCTGAAGAAAGGTCTCAACCTGAAACGTTAACATCTTTTTTCTCCAGAGATGTTGCCTGACCTGCTGAGTTGCTCCAGCACTTTGTGTCTATCATCAGTATGAACCAGTTGCTTTCTACACATACATTTCTTTGACCAGCTCCGATTGTCTTCCCAACCTGCTATCCCCAACACGTGTTCTTATTTTAGATTTCCAGCATCAACAGTTTTTCCCCTCTTTTATTCCCAGCCAGGGAAGTATCATTCCTGCACTTATGCCTAAAAAAAGTTTCAATGAGATCACCTTTCGTTCATCCAAATTTGAGCATTTCAAAACAAAACTTCAGATGCTGGAATCTAGAACAAAAAATGGATGGTGCTTTCATTCTGTACTTCATTCTTTCATTCTGAATATAGACTCAAGAACAGTTTCTTTCCAAAATCCATTATCTCCCTGAACTCACACATGCATTGACTTCACAGCCTAACCCCCGGACTTTCATCTATCCACCTACTGTAATTTGTACTGTAACTGCAATTTCCAATATGTGCAATAACCCATACTGGATATAGGAATCCTATTATCCATTCTATTTATCCATTGTCTTTTTATCGATATGTATATAGCGCTGCAGAAACTGTGCACCTTATTCCCCCCCCCCTTTTTGTTTTGTTTTTGCACTGAGTAGGAGCAGCTTTTAATCTCATTGTACATGTGTATAGTGACAATAAAAGGCATTCTGATTCTGATACTTTCTCCCCTTGCACATTAAACCCTGCCATCCCAGCATCAATTGGTGAACTGAACAGCACTCCTACCACAGGTACATACTCCTTTAGATTATTCAATTCAATTCAATTCAATTATGAAATTATACATTATGAAACCAGACCCGTGCACAATATCACAGGTGCGGTCTCACCATGATCATATATAACTGCAGCAGGATGTTAATACTCTTGAACTCAAATCTTCTTGCAATTACTATTGTCTGCCTTCCTAATTCACAGTTAATCAGTCATCAATCAGAAAAATGAATATAGATTTTTTTGACATCATGTTACAGTTTACAAGACATAGGGCAACACTTGGGAGTATTATGTTCAGTTTTCGTCACTCTGCTATAGGAAAGATGCCATGGCCCTCTCATGGTAGATCAGCCAGAAGATAAAAGTATCCCTTCTGACTTTGTAGATTGGATTCAAAACTGGCTTGCCCACTGAAGATAGATGGTAATGGTGGAAGAGTATTATTCTGACTGGTTGAAAATATGGGCAGAAAAACAGAAGATGGAGTTTAATCCTGACAAGTGAAGTGTTGCAATGTAGGAGGTCACATGTCAGGGGCAAGTATATAGTCAATGGCAAGACTATTAAAAACATTGATGTTGAGAGAGATTTGGGGATTTAAGTCTGGAGTTCCCTCAAAATAGCAACACAAGTACTGGTAAAGAAAGTATACTTCATCGATCGAGGTGTAGTATAGAAATCGTCAAGTCATGTTGCAGCTGCATAAAACCGTGAGATTTTGCACCTTTACCACAATCCTGGTATATTCGATACCAATTCAAACAACATACGTATTGGCAATCTGAACAAACTACAATTCTTCTGTGCTTCCTCACCGAACATCTTCTCCTTCCTCCAATGGTGACAGACAGATTGTACATTTTTCCTCAACCTCCAGTGCTTCTTTCCCATCTTCATTTGTCTCCAGTGTCCTCTGAAATGCAATTAAATATAGTTACGAGAAATATAGACAAACCTGGATGTATCCCTTTCCGTGCCTCCCACATAAGTGCTTTGAGACTCTGCATTGGGTAGGTGATCAGGCCAGAGACAAAATAGTTAAGGGCCTGTCCCACAAGCATGTGATTGCATGCGTCTAGCACGACCAAACGTGGTCGCTTGAGGCGTACGGCCTCGCGGGGCCAGTCCCACTTCAATCTGAGGAGGCGTATGGAGTTGTGCAGGGCTGGTCCCTACATCGGTCAGGGCTCCAAAAATTTTGCACTGTCCGTTGCGTGATGACGTCAGCGCCCGACGCAGTGCGACGTCCAAATTCAGTCGGCCCGCCTCCTGCCCAGCTGATTGGTGAGTATGATGTCGGGACCAGCCCCGCACAACTCCATACGCCTCCACGGTTCGTATTGGGACCGGCCCCATGAGGCTGTACGCCTCAAGCGACCACGTTTGGTCGTGCTAGACGCATGCAATCGCATGCTGGTGGGACAGGCCCTTTACTCTGCTCACTACCTATTTTCTAATTCAGTAATATAAACAACTATTCAATTGGCAGCAGTGAATCACTTATGGTGGTAATACGGAGACTGTTGTGACAGATAAACTCACCTTTTCATACTTGTGCAGGAAAGTGTACCTCTCAATTGTGTTTTGCGTCGCTCCATGGTTTAAATCGCTAAATTGATCTTCCAAGTGCAGTAGGTCCTGCAGATTGAAACAAAAGGCAACCATGAGCTGCAGTCTTTGTGCAATCAACACATCATGCATTCATCAAACCTGGTGCGTTAAGACAACAATAAAACAGTGCTGGTGAAAAAGATGCACACGAGACTGCAGATGCAGGAATCTGCGGCAAAGAAAAAGGGAGAGCAGCTGGAGGAACCCAGGTCAGGCAGCATCAGTGGAAGGAAAAGAACGGTCGGCGTTTAGGGTCAAGTCCCTTCATTTGGACTGAAAGAGTACAGAGGAAGTGGCCAGTATAATGGGGTGGTGTGGGGAGGAGCTAACAAGTGATAGGTGGATACACATGAGGGGAGGTGGATACACATGTGGGGGGTATTTATTAGCAGGTAAAAGTTGGGTGGGGATTGAGTTGGTAACAGAGGCTGGGAGGTGGTAAATGGAGAATAAAGGGCTACAGGTTGTGGAACCCGAGCGAAAAGTGGAGAATGGATTTGAATGAGAGATGGTGTCAGGTGGGAACACATGGGGGGGGGGAGGGAAGAGGGAATCCAGTACAAGGAGTGTATGAGAGAGAGAGAGGGGGAAAACAAACAGGATTATGAGGGCTGGGGGGAGATGACAAGAAGATTGAAAGAGTACTAGGATAGGTGGAGAGAGAAAAGGACAAAGTTATGGTTTGCCTGAAATTAGAGAATTCAATGTTCATACAGTAGACTACTCTGGTGGAATACAAGATGTGGCTCATCTGGGTTGTGCTTAGCCTCGCGGTAGTGGAGTTGGACAGACGCATCGTTGTGAGAATGGGAAGGGGAATTAAAATGGTTGGCATTCAGGAGATTCAGATGGCCACTGTAAACAGAGCTCGTGTACTTGACAAAGCCGTTGCTTAGACTGCAGAAGCAAAGAGTCAAGTCAAGAGAGTTTATTGTCATGTGTCCCAGATAGGACAATGAAATTCTTGTATTTTAGGGTTAAAATTAAAGAACTGCAAATGCCGATTTTTAAAAGATACATACAATGCTGGAGTAACTCAGTGGGTCAGGCAGCATCCTTTGAGCAACTGGTAGGTGATCTTTTGACAGATCCCAACCCGAAACATCATCTAACCATGTTTTCCAGGGATGCTGCCTGACCCACTGAGTTACTCCAGCACTTTGACTTTTGGTTTTGCTTAGATTGTGACTGATCTCATCGACGTGGAGACGGCCACAGTGAGAGCACTGAATGCAATAGGTGAGGTTGGAGAAGGTCAGGTGAATCTCTCCCTCACCTGGAAGGTTTGATTTGTAGGGACAGGTGGTCCACCTCCTACAGTTGCAGGGAGGCGAGGCAAGTGAAGAAGTACGTGATTTAATGATACGGATGAGGGCAACGAATTTTATTGTCCTAACTGGGACACATGACAATAAACTCTCTTGACTTGACTTGGTCAATCACAGTTTGGGGGCGGGGGGGGGGGGGGGGGGGGGAAGAAAGCTACTTTTCCTGAAAAATTACATTTCGGATGTTCAGGAGTAGAAAGTCTCATCTCGAGAAACAGATGCAGCAGAGACGGGGTAATTGAAAGAGAGGAATGGCATCTATAAGAATCAGGGTGGGAGGAGGCACATTGCTGCAGGTCGGTGCGCTTGTTGGAAATATCAGTGGATAGTTGATCTCCTGAGATGGAGATGGTGAAAGGAAAAGAGGAGAGAGTTGTCGGAAATGATCCAATGGCCTATGGGTTCGAGCGGGCAGATAATCAGCTCTGGTGGGGAGTTAAACCTCTAGGCCAAGAGCTTGACGATATGATCTGCATGTTGTGTAGATGTCTTTACCTGATATCCCCTGTGCACCATGACGTGACTTTGCATCCCTCGCAGTCCATGCTGGGGAAAGACTTGCAGGTGCGGGTGAATGAAAATGTCCGGTATTACCTGGTGTGGCAGAAGCAAAGAGTCACTGCACAGTTCTCTATGATTTCACAGTATTATATCCAAACACATCAAACATTTATCCACAATTTTAAAAAGACCTTGGATGGTACAGAGTGCAGTTTTCATCACCAGCCTTTGGATAAAAATGGAGACAATTCATTATGATGCAACCAGCTATGAGAAAATACACCTTTCTTGAATTAAATCAACTATGCAGGAAGAGTATCTAGATGTTGCTTCTAACCTACTTGATCGTGCACATTCAGGAGCTGCAGATGGACTCCTTATGGAGAGATCACTATGCTAAAGAATTGTGGTTAGCATGGTTTGTGAGCTGGTCACCCCAAGACTATTGACTGTGATGGGTGACCACCAGGTGTATCTATATGCATAGGCTGACTATTGAGACTAATTAATAGCATTAACAGTAGGGCTATTATGGATCAAGGAGGCAAATTAAATTTAGTCAGAGGACAAAGGCTTCCCATTTATATTCATTGAGAAGGACATCGTGCTTGCAGAATTCAAGGAGGGGAACAACGAAAAATAGAATCTGCTGATTAAAGATGAGATGTCTAATGGGTTTAAAGATGCATAAATCTCTAGGGCTTGCTGAGATCTATCAGAGACTGACAGGGCCCTGATTGAGTTTTAAATCTTTGTTGGCTACAGGGGAGGTGCCAGCTGCAAATATGGTACCTTTATTCAGGTAGAGCAGCAAGAATAAGCTTGGTAACATCAATAATAAGACAGTTATTGGAAAAAGTACATTGCATGGATTAATCAAAGTGAATCATCATAACTTTATTGGGGGAGAGAGACCCTATCCGTGCAATTTGACTAAATATTCCGAAATGCTACCACAATAGGTGAACCAGGACAGTCAGGTTCATGAGGTTCAATGGAATTCAGTACGGTCCTTGACAAGGTCCCTCGAGAAAGACAGGTCCAAATGATTAAGTCATGGAAACCAAGACGAGTGAGTAAACTGGATCAAAAATTGGTTGTTGTGAGGAAGAAAGGTGGAAGATTGTTTTTGCGATTGGAAGCTTGATCAGAGCTAGGAACTTTACTGTTTGTTATATACGCTAAAGATTTGAATATGAATGCAGAAGATATGATTAGTAAGTTTGAAGTTACTAATTGCACTGTTCTTAGTGAGGATAGTCTTAGATTACAGGAGGATATTAATCAAGGGATATTGATCAATGTGCTGAACAAGGGCCAATGAATGAACAATACATGTTGGACAATATCATGAATGGTACTACATTGCGAGAAACAGAGGGAGAGTGCTTGCCATCCGATGAACCCCGAGGGTGGCAGCAGATGTAGATAGATAGGGTAGTGTAGGCATACAGGAGAAATACAGCTTTATAAAACATTTGTTGGGACATGGGTGGAGTGCTGCGTACAATTATGGATTGAATTGCACTGGAAAGGGTGGGAAGAAGATTCACCAGGATATTGTATAGGATGAAGTGCTTCACTTATCAGGAGACAGTGATAAATTGGTTTGTTTTCCTTGAAGTAATGGCAATGGATAGAAAAGAAGTCACAAATTGCTGGCGTAATTCAACAGGTCAGGCAGCATCTCTGGAGGACACAGATGGGGACGTTTCGGGTCGGGACCCCTTTTCAGATCTGAAACATCCTGAACCAACCTGAAATGTCACCTACCCACGTTCTCCAGAGATGCTGACTGACCCGCTGAGTTACTCCAGACTAGCAGCTGCGGTTGCTTGTTTCTACCCCATGCTATGGACACGCCTGATGGGGTACACATAAAAACATAGAAGCATAGCTAACGGGGATAGTAGGGAACTCTCCTTACTATTAGAAAAGTTTAAATCTAGAGAACATCGATTCATGGCAAGGGCGACTTAGTTCAGAGCGTTTCCAGGAAGACGTTTATCACCAAGAGGATGGTTGGAATCATAAAGCATGCCGAAGAGGGTGGTGGAAGAGGTAATCTCCCAAGTGCCACCTGGAGAAGCATTTGAACCAACAAGGTATACCAGGCTTTGGCTCAAGTGCTGGTAATTGGAACTAGAGTAGATGGGTAACTGATAATTTCTTCAGACACTTCAGGTGTGGACAACAAAGCCTGAAGTGCCGGGTTCTGCACAGTGTTGAAGAAAATGTCTCCAACAACGCACTTCCTGGGAACTCTGAACTTGCAAGACTGCATCAACGAAAGGGACTGCAGACTTGCTTTCCATTCCCAGATCAAATCAATTTTAGCCGTTTGAGTGTAAAATCGCCAAGAAGCATGGAATGATTTTAATTCTACTTTCTGTGAACCACCTGAACAAATGAAATAACTCTGATGAACAGGTAGATATACAAGATCTGTTGGGTATTTCGAATGATGCAGGAAATTTTATTATTTAATATTATTTAAGACTATTATTTGAATGGTGACCGATTAGGAAAAGGGGAGATGCAACGAGACCTGGGTGTCATGGTACACCAGTCATTGAAAGTAGGCATGCAGGTGCAGCAGGCTGTGAAGAAAGTGAATGGTATGTTGGCATTCATAGCAAAAGGATTTGAGTACAAGAGCAGGGAGGTTGTACTGCAGTTGTACAGGGTCTTGGTGAGGCCACACCTGGAGTATTGCGTACAGTTTTGGTCTCCTAATCTGAGGAAAGACATTCTTGCCATAGCGGGAGTACAGAGAAGATTCACCAGACTGATTCCTGGGATGGCAGGACTTCCATATGAAGAAAGACTGGATAGACTCGGCTTGTACTCGCTGGAATTTAGAAGATTGAGGGGGGATCTCATAGAGTCTTACAAAATTCTTAAGGGGTTGGATAGGCTATATGCAGAAAGATTGTTCCCGATGCTGGGGAAGTCCAGGACAAGGGGTCACTGTTTAAGGATAAGGGGAAAGTCTTTTAGGACCGAGATGAGAAAATCATTTCTCACACAGAGAGTGGTGAATCTGTGGAATTCTCTGCCACAGAAGGTAGTTGAGGCCAGTTCGTTGGCTATATTTAAGAGGGGGTTAGATGTGGCCCTTGTGGCTAATGGGATCAGGGGGTATGGAGAGAAGGCAGGTACAGGATACCGAGTTGGATGATCAGCCATGATCATATTGAATGGCGGTGCAGGCTCAAAGGGCCGAATGGCCTACTCCTGCACCTATTTTCTATATTTCTATGTTTCTAAGTTTATGAATGAGGTGATCAGGCAGCTCCCTCCATCAGTCACTAACCAAAAACAGGGACTTCAGTTGCTTACAGCTGGGCCCTCTCTAGTTTATGGCTGAGGTACATCTTAAAGGCAGGAAGGATTTTGATCACCACCACTCTTTCAAGCAGAAAGATCCAGACTACGACTGTTCTTTGGGTGACAAGATTATATTCACCAACTCCCCTCTAATCCTTCAACAAACGCACCAAGTTGGTTTCTGACAGAGGGAAACAGGTTCCTCTTGTTTACCCAGCTAATACCATCATCATTTTCCATTACAATAAAAAATCTCCCATTAGATTCCTTATACTGAAGAAAACTCCCCCAGTTGAGTCATTTCTCTCCAGAACTCAGAAGTTTACATTCTGAGTTGGATTCAGTTAGATTTAGCTCTTAGGACTAAAGTAATGAAGAGTCAAGAGTGTTTTATTGTCCTGTGTCCCAGATAGGACAATGAAATTCTTGCTTGCTGCAGCACAACAGAATATGTAAGTAACATAGTACATAACGGGAGAAAAAAAGTTCAGTGTGTGTATATACACATGCACACATACTCAATAAATAAACAAATATAGTCCAATCAAGGGATATGGGGAAAAGCAGGAACAGGGTACTGATGATCAGCCATGATCATATTGAATGGTGGCGCTGGCTCGATGGGCCGAATGGCCAGCACCTGCACCTATTTTTCCTATGTTTTTGTTTCCAGCCCTGGTAATATCTCATTTGCAGGCCCTAAAATGGCATCACATCTTTGACAGTGCACTGACCAGGACTGTGTCACCAATCACCATCCAAGATAAATGACTTTATAACTGTAAACTTGTGCATCAGCCTTTTCTGACATTCAACGCTTTCTATACCAATGTCACTGGTACCAATGTGTACAATGACCACTGGCTGCTCACTCTTCCTCTCGACCTCCGGAAAATGATACTAATGTAGGGTTGGTGTAACTGGGTTTCATAAGAGTCATGCGGCAGGTAAACAGCCCTTTTTAGGCTATCACATCCATATTGACCCGTGGGCACCCATCCATATTAATCAATTCTTCCAACACCTGCTACATAGATTTCTATGACTCGGCAGTTCAAGGGCTTGTCTTGGCACTTCTTAAATGGTGTCTGTGACTCTGCTTACACCACTCTCTGCAGCAGTGTATTCCAGATACACCCCACTCTCTGGATGACAAAGCTCCCTCTCAGACGATTGATGGTCAGTGTGGACTTTGTGGACAGATGAGCCCACTTTCTTTTTGAACTTTAGTTCCTCATGAGTTTAGCTTTAAAAGTATCTTTTTGGTCAAAAAACTCTGCTGCTTGAAGGTCAAGGACAACAAGAGACTGGGAATATTACCAGTGAAATCGTGAGAATTCAGGGCTCAGAGGTGGGAAAGGCAAGGTCAATAATACCGTAGGAGTCTGGATGTCAAGCAAAGAGAGGAGTTGGAAAAAAGTGTATGGCAGGTGCAGAGAAGTGAGAATAGAAGAGGCAGTGGTATAGGAAGTGTAGGGGTTTTTAAAAAGATAACTGGAAGGGTGAATATAACCTGCAGAAATTTTTTTTCTCTTTAAATCTCAAAGTAGTTTATTAATATATTAAAAGCAAGAGGGTAACTAGGAAAAGAATAAGGACCAATCTGTACATGGAGTTCATAGAGTCATAGTGTGGAATCAGATCCTTCTGCCCAACGCCGACCAACATGCCCCATCTGCACTGGTCCCACCTGCCTGCATTTGGCTCATATTCCTCCAAACCTATCCTATCCATGTACCTGTCCAAATGTTTCTTAAACTTTGTGATAGTACCCAATAGCAGCTGAAGGACATAGATGATATAATAGATATTAATCATTTGTTTAAGAAGGAACTGCAGATGCTGGAAAATCGAAGGTAGACAAAGGTGCTGGAGACACTCAGCGGGTGCAGCAGCATCTATGGAGCGAAGGAAATAGGCACTGGTACCAATGTGTACAATGACCACTGGCTGCTCACTCTTCCTCTCGACCTCCCGAAAATGATACTAAATGATAGAATTTGGAGCTGGAGAAATTTAGGGTGGAATTTAAGAATAGATCATATTAAAAATGAGGTGCACATGAAGGTGGGTAAATCCCCAATGCCTGCGGCTCTGATCTCTGGTCACAGGCGAGGCACCAAATGATTGGAAGGCAGCAAATTACCTTAATAAGAGGGACACAGGAATAAACCAGGCACTTACTGACCGGCGAGTTGGAAAAGAAATGAGCACGAGATTAATCTGCTCTAGGGGGAAAAAGCAAGAATTAATCTAGGATTGTCATCGGAGGAAAATCCAATCTGGCTAACACAAGTGTTTTCTCCAAATAAATCTGGTTTGGTCGATCAGGTTGCAAGACAAGCTGAGCAAATGGCAGATTATATTTTTTCACCCCGAGGGATATTGGTGAAATGCAGGCAAATAGAACTAGAATACATGGACATCTTGATCAGCACAGACATGATGGGGTGAAAGGCCCGTTTCTGAAGTGACCTACGGAATCTTCTAGACAAAAGCATTGTGTGGTGTTGTGCCGAAGGGCCTATTTCTGTGCTGTTTGACACTATGACCCAGAGAGTGGTTGAAATGTGAAATGTAATACATGTGGTAGGTAGAGGCAGGTAAACCTATGGCATTTGAAGTATTTTGGTCAGCACTTGAAACAAGAAGACATTGAAGGCTAGGGACCAAGTGCTGGAAAGGTATGAACAGTTACTTGGTGGTCAAAATGGATATAGTGGATTGAAGAGCTATTTTGTATGGTTCACAAAGTTTTATTGAAAGGGGATACTACCGATAATAATGTTTAAGACCAATGATTGGGTGACGGCTGTTAGCCCGTCCCCAGCCTGGCTAAATATTGTTGGAGGATTCTTACTCTAAAACCCTGTTTTAAGAAAGGAGGGAGAGAAAAGAGAGGAAACTACTGACCTGTTAGCTCTGACATCGGCAAATGGGAAAATGCTAGAACCTATAATAAAGGATATTGTATCAAGATTCTTGGAAAATAGTCAACATGAATTTACGGAAGGGAAATCACATTTGACTAATGTACTGCCATAATTCTGAGGACGCATCTCATGGGGAACAATTAAATGTGGTGTGTTGGGGCTTTTTGGGAGGATTTTGATGGTGATCGTTGTTGGGATCGCTGTCCAGGGGTATCCAAAAGCTGTCAGGTTGAGGTAGGGTCCGCAGATCACCCTCGTCTGCAGGTTTGATTATGGCAGTTTGGGTAATATCGATTTCAACGGAAGCTGGATGTCCTTTAATGCAAGTCACTCAAAGACTCACCAAGATGTTGCCTGGAATGGGGGGCTAAAGTTACAAGGAGTGATTGGAAATACTTATTCTCACTGGAACGTAGGAGGCTCGTAGGGTGACCTCACAAGTTTATAAAATTACAAGGGGCATCGATGACCCCAATCTTTCATCCCAGAACAGGGGAGTCTGGAACTAGCAGGCAGGCTTAAAGTGAAAAGGGAGAAATTTAAAGTAGATCTGAGGAGCAGGTTTTTCATAAACTTATCCAAAGTGGTTATCTGGAATAAGCTGCCAGAGGAGATGGGTGGAGCAGATACAATTAGGTGTTTAGACTTGTTTATGAAGAGGAAAGGTTTAGAGGCCTAATCTGTCTCTGTGCTCTATGATTCAGTGATTCTATATGTGGGGCCCAGGTAATATCAGAAATACTTGATAAGATTTTGGTCTCCTTCTCTAAATAATGGACTATTGCCACAGAGAGATTGAAGAACCGGTAAAAAAAATATTTGAGGCTTGACGTTTGCAGGAAGGAGGTGGCCCCTAATTAAAGAGTAAAGGACCCAAGGCACAGTTTGAAAGAAGAAACTTCTACATTCAGAGGGTGATGAATCTTTGTAATTTCCTAACGAAATGGAAGCTTGAGCATTCACCACTCAAAGCAGAGTCAGAGTTACAATAATTAAGGGATATGGAGATAGGGCATGAAAATTATGCTAAGGAGCAAGATCCAATGATCTATTTCAATGTGGAGGAGGCTCTACGAGTTGTACAGCTCACACCTGATTCAATATCCTTAAAACTAAAATTCTCCATTGATGAAGCTATTATAAATATTAGGATCACACAACCTCACATCCCTCAGTGCAGGTCCAAATCCATCAACCTCAAAACTGAAATATGACTTCAATATCCAATCCACCACCTCACATATTAGGTCCAAACCAAGAGATCCACTTCTCCCCATCCCCCCCCCCTCCCCCAGTCAATATTCCAAATTGAAAAGCAAGTTACTGCTCTTTACGAATTCACACATTCCCCAGTGCAGAGTTTCTGCAATTCTGACCAACTCCTAGCAAATAATATCATTAGAATTAGACCAACTCCAGGGGTATGAGATTGTGTGATTTACTGCTGGGTAAGAGACATGGATTTGACCAACTGCAAGATGCATGAAATTCTCCTTCTCTTAGGCATCCAAGAATGTGTTTTTCGGACTTATCCAACAGGCTCGTTACATACATCTCCAGTTATCCATCGCTGTTACACAAAATTTCAAAAGCAATGCAAACCATTTTTTCAAAAAGTAGTCAGATGCCAAATCATGAGACACTGAATTGAGAGAAGATAATGTGTATTAGCATTAAAACAAACCTATTTTAAAAGGTTTGACGAAGTTGTCATGTGCAAAATTCAAATTAAACACACAGTAAAGATAAATACCACCTTCAGGGTTTTTATATCTTACCATCGGAACAGAAGGTGGTGCCATAGAGACCAGGTGTAGCCTGGGTGGTACCAACTGGTATCGGTGCAGGTGAACGTGACCCGAATGGTACTGTGGGAAATTTGATGTCACCCTTTCTTCCCTGTGAACACGCACAAAAAAAGAGATGAGTAACTCTACCGACAGAAGCAACTTTCATCACAGATTCTCCTGGGGAATCTGTGGACTAATATTCCAGAAGCCTGGACTAGCAACAGACTTCAAATCCTACCTTTGTGGAATTTTAATTTGATTAACAACCTAACGATAAGAACGATTGGTATGACCAACAATGACCACTACACTCTTGTTCTGGTGGTGGTCTGGAGCCACACAGGCCAGCAGATGTTCTCCCCCAAGACATTTAAAAAAAAAAGAAAAAAGTTCTGTGATGTGCTTCAAGGTTGAGGGAACCAGTGATCAATTTGTCATAGCGAATGACTGAAACGTTTACACATCTTGTGACTATCCTGTAGTTTAGAAATACAGTGCAGAAACCAGCCCTTCGGCCCATCACGCCGAACGTCGATCACCCTGTACACTAACCTACACGCATTGGAGACAATTTTACTGCTTACAAAAGCCAATTAACCTACAAACCCGTACGTCTTTGGAGTGTGGGACAAAACCGGAGCACCCGGAGAAAACCCACGTGGTCACAGCGAGAACGTGCTGGACAACACCCGTGGTCATGATCGAACCCGGGTCCCTGGTGCTGTCAGGCAGCAGTTCTACCGCTGCACCAATGTCTCTCCCAAGGGAGGATAGATTGAATTCTCTCAGCAACCCAAAGGGCCAGTTTCTGTGCTGTATCGCTCGATGACTAGGTGAGCCAAACATCTTACCTGACAGTCTCCATCCAATGATTTCTTTGGATCTCGGGGCCTCTTTGCTGGTACACTGAGCACTGTTGTTGCTGCTGGTACTGGTACACGGAGCACTGTTGTTGCTGCTGGTACACAGAGCACTGTTGTTGCGGCTGTGGTGGGGTGGTGGGAGGTACCAACGGTGTGTTCATCAGCACAGGAGTGGCCGTCAAGGGCGGCTGTTGAAATGGTACCAAATGTAGAGGTGGCACTGGCTGGTGAGAAGTTGGCAGAGTGGGGAGCTGTTGGGAAGCATTGGGCCTGTACGTGGTCAAGAGCCCATGTTGCATGCGACCGTGATATGATGGCACAGGTCGGGCAATGGGGTAACTGGTTGATCTGGCAGGCTGGCAGGACTGGCTTGCTGCCTGAGTAGAGGGTGTGGGACGAGATAAAGCACTTGAAAATGCAGAGTCTGTAAAGAAGCAAAGAATAAGAATCCGGTTTAGAGTGATACCGGAGAATGAGTCCAGTTGTTACATGATAGATGAAAGACTGCCTAATCTAGTTGGTAACACTCTCAGCCATAAGCTACAGAAAGTTCAAACGACACGTGATTTGGCTGCCTGAGGTTTTGCCGGCTACAGTACAATAGTCTTCGAGACCAAAATTATGCTGATTCTCCTCAATTACACCACTCCCAATGAGGCACAGCAGAAGACGATACCAGAGATAACCATACATTTATGCCACATTACTCATCACAAGACCATTGGCATGAATAAAATATTAGACAGATTTACACCGAATTACACTGCAAAATCAGGGTAATTGGGAAATTAAATTTGTGCTTCCATTTATAACCCACACATCTTTAGCCAACAACCATCGCCTGGCTTTACAGGTGTAACCTTCCCCTCTCTCATCTAGCATTTCCCTTTAAATGCAGCTGACTATGACCTGCACCTTCCCAATGGGCTACACCTTCTCACTACTTTCTCAGTAAAGAAACGTCTCTAACTGGCCTCATCATTGACCAACGTACTTTATGACCCTTAGTTTAAACTGTCCCACAAGCACATACATGACCTGTATGTTCACTCCATATAATCCCTGCTTAATTTTAAGGATATTGGTGAGATTCCTATTTTCTCTAAAATGCTTGTTCTATCTTTCCTGCTGGTTATTACATCTCAGTCCTGGTATCATCGTCACTCAGGATACGGTGTCCACATAATCAAGCGTGACTCTCTGTTATTCTTCTATCAAACCTGGCCCTGTCAACTAGAATGCAGCTGATTGACACCTGAACTTCATTAGCCGGCTTACTTCACGTACCTTGTAGAGTAAAAAATAAATTGAATAATTGCCCAGCATTTATTATGCCCCAGTCTTTATTTGCAACTTTTGTCAACCTGCCATTACTAAGATCTTCACTTCTCAGACTTCATTCAGTTGTGGTTTGTATCTACCACTTATCTCCATGGATTTTAACATTTAATTTTTCTTTATTCCGTTTCCATGCCAGTAATAAAAGTTGTTCTATCATTTTTGTGTATCTCTGACAGTCTTTATCTGTCTAAGCCCCATTCATTTCACTCCAGCTTTTTAGCGTTTTAAATAATAATAATTGCCGGCCTTCAATTATCCTGTAAATCTCATTATTTTTCCCCAATGATATTTGCGTCCCCATGTTGACCTCTCTCTACTTTTTTTCCATCAAAATCTGATTTTCTTGTTCGTCAAGATGTATCTGTATCCTCCTTGAATTTTGTGTCTGTAAAGTTGGTTAGGAGATGAATGGAAGATGGTGGAGGTGAAGAAAGTGACCAGCTCACTTTCACTTTAGGAAAATAAGACGGGTGAGGTAAAGTAGCAAAATCAACCCACAAGTTAAGAAACCAATTCCCCTGCCCAATCTCTCCATCTCGCTTGAGCAAAAAACACAAAACGCTGGGTAACCGAGAGGGTCAGCCAGCACCTCTGTAGAACATGAACAGGAGATGTTTCGGGTTGGGACCCTCCTTCAGCAGGGGGGTGAGTGGGGGCGGGGGAGGTGGGAGGGAAGAAAGCTGGTTCTTCAGAGATGCTGCGTGACCTGTTGAGTTACTCCAGCCCTTTTCTTTTGCTCAGGATTGCAGCATCTGCAGTGCTTGTTTACTCTGTAGACTATTCCTCACAGCTCACATTCTATATTCTAATTCTTTAAGTAAAACCCTGACAGAATACACCTGTAAGAAACAGAGATAAATAATAAAGATACACACAATGGAATCAGACACGTAATTGGGGAACTGGTGACGTTTGCCATGCCCTTCGTGACTGTGGGATTCAAGCGCACCTGACTGAATTCTTCGAACCTCGCTTGGCTGGATGCTAGACTCTTGCCAAGCTGAAATGATACAGGTGGGCGATTGAACTGTGCCGTGCTTGTCTGCACCGGGCTGGCTGCCATTACCCTCATTTAGAGGAGAACCGTGAGAGTGCCAAAGGATTGGTGACAAAACTGTCGGTGGCTGGTTTCCATTCACTTCCATCTCCTGGGAACTGTGGGCATGCCATGATGATACCTGGGCACTGCTCTTCTGGGCAGCTTCAACCCCCTCAACATCTTCTGCCGTGTTAGTGAGGTCACATAAAGGAGCCTAAAGTTACCGGTAAGGAAAACAAATCAGCAGAGGTTCTACGAAATATAATTCAGTCTTGCATCAACACTTAAAAATCACAAAATGAACGTGCATCATAAGAATTGAAGGCCCACATTACCCCCTTGCCTCCCCTGTTTGGGTTACACAACTCCATTCCCATAGTCATCATCTTCCCGTAAACAAATGGCCCGCTAATGAGATTCAACAGAGTAACGTTCTAGTGGATCCCTGAACAGTACCCAGAAGTGGCAGATTCAGTGATGTCCCAAACTGTAACCATCCTCAGCTAACAAGATCCAATAAGCTAGGGTATAGTTGATTCTCCTCTACCTCATTGCAGACGTCGGATTGCGTCTCTGGAACTTTTGCACTCCAATGCTGAGAACTATATTCACTGTATCTTTACCTTTGCTCTACCTCGAGTACTTGAGTTGGGCTTGATTGTATTTATGTGCATTATTACCCGATTTGATTGGATAGCATGCAAAACAAAGCCGTTTGCCATACCTCGCTACACATGGCAATAATAAACCCAACCGTTTAAACAGTGCACTTTCTGGCATTTCTGAAACCTAAAATACAATTGCAAGGTCCACTTTAAATACATTTCCACAATATATGGTGGAAATAAGGTGGTTTGGATACAACTCAGAATTCAAAACTCACCACTCCATCACTGTAGGAAACCACACAAGACTGACCCTCACTTTCACTAGCGCATGTTTACCTGGTTCTCCTGGTTGGCCGAGGTATCCCCTGCTTGTGGGCTAACACTGCTGAGCATCGACTGCGAATTTGCCTGTTGAACGTGCTGGAACCCGAGTGGTGGAAACTGTGGGTAAGGCTGGTGTGCCCAGGTCTGGTGGCTTTGATGGTTAAGGAATTGGGAGTGGGAATGGAGATGCTGAGGCTGTGAACATTGGGCTTGGTACACCTGGCCCTGGACATGTCCGATATGATACTGCTGGAAGTACGACTGGGCAGGGCGGGTTTGGTGAGACACCAGCCTGGTTGATCTGCAGAGGCAGCGTTGGGTACAGCAGGCAGTATATTTTGATGTCCTCTGGTGTTGACAGGATGTTGACATTAAGCTGGTAGTGCTTGCAGTGATAGGCATCTCTCCTGTAAAACAACCAACAATTAATGCAACTCGTGAAGACAGCTGCTTTCCTCGTTTAGTCAATCAGCCACAGATTTCACAAGTCTTCAAAAAAACTTCTTCCCTAAACCACAAGAGTATTTCAGGAAATACCACAAGAGTATTTCAACAACCTCTCTTCCCCCAACAAAAACAGCTAGTCTCAGTACTTTTCTTGGATGGCTTTGATAATGTGGATGTGAAGAGGATGTTTCTACTAGTGGGAGAATCTAGAACCAGATGACACAGCCTCAGAATAAAAGGACTCATCTTTAGATTGGAGATAATAGACAATAGGTGTAGGAGTAGGCCATTTGGCCCTTCTAGCCAGCACCGCCATTCAATGTGATCATGGCTGAGGAGGAATTTCTTTAGCCAGAGAGTGGCAAATCTGTGGAACTCATTGCCACAGACAGCTGTGGAGGACAAGTCATTTAGGTGTTTTTAAAGCGGGGTTTGATAGGCTCTTGATTAATAAGGGTGTTAAAAGTCACGGAGAGAAGGCAGGAGAAAGGGAAAAATTGTAAGAGTCGTTTGAAATCAAACGACAAAGCAGACTAGATAGGTGTAATGGCCTAATTCTGCTCGTATATCTGAAGAGTGAATCCATAACCTGTCCCTCATTTCCTGATCAATACTTTTTATTAAATCAAAACACAACGTACTGGAGGAACAGTCAGTCAGGTAGGATCACAGCAGGGTGATGCTTCAGTTTGTGCTCCTTCTACAGATGGATTGATTGGTTTATGTTTAGCTGCAGTGAAATGTTTGTTCCGTTTCTCTTTCTATAAATATCCCTGATCCACACGGTGTATCAAGCAGAAAGTGCTGAAGTAACTCAGCAGGTCAGGCAGCATCTCTGGAGATATGGCACAAAGTGCTAGAGCAGTGGTTCTGTGAAGGGTCTTTGCCGGGGGGTCATGAAGGGGACACAAATAACATATCAATTTGTTGACCCATGTTTAGGAACATAACAAAGATACATACCACATACAGTATTTTGTTTGTGTATGCGCGTACTGGTGCCAAAAAGGTTAAGAACCACTGTGCAGGAGGGTGGCAGGAGGGCGCAGTGGTAGAGTTGCTACCTTACAGCGCTTGCAGTGCCGGAGACCCGGCTTCCATCCAGACTGTCTGTACGGAGGGTGCTGTCCATCCAGGGTGCTGTCTGTACGGAGTTTGTACGTTCACCCTGTGACCGTGTGGGTTTTCTCAGAGATCTTCGGTTTCCTCCCACACTCAAAAGACGTACAGGTTTGCAGGTAAATTGGCTTGGTAAATGAAACAATTATCGCTAGTGTGTGTAGGACAGTGTTAATTTGCGGGGTTGGCTGGTCGGCGCGGATCCGGTGGGCCAAAGGACCCGTTTCCGTGCTGTGTCTCTAAACTAACCAAAGACACAAGGTGCTGGGGTTTCCCCCCACCCCCAAGTATTTAGTTTTTTTTTATTTTTCACTTAATGTTGAGGAATTTTCCTCTCGAGGGGCTGCACAACCAGAAGGAATGCTCTCAGAATAAGTCTGCACCCAATCTAACACTGAAGAACGCAATCATTTAAGTCTTCAGAACACCTTGCAACATAGCAGAATTCTTGCGTATGTTTAAGGCTGAGATTGACAAATGTCTAATCACGAGGAAAATCAACAGGAGAAGCCAAGTGAATGGGGCGGAAAGTGGAAAATAGATCAGCACAAATGAATGGCGGAGCAGACTCCATGGGCCGAATGGCCTAATTCTGCTCCTGTGTCTTATGGTCCATGGTTGTGCAACTAAGTCAGTAAACTTTAGGGTAGAGGAGTGCATGAAAAACGAGGCAAAAAGTTTGTGCTGACATATGGGAAAGCCGAGGCGAGCTTACAATCTGATCAGCCAATGCCTGATAAAATTGTGACGAGGACCCCAATCCTGCTAATTCACGCAATCTTACAACATCTTGCAGACTTAATGATGCTGGGTGCTGGAGAACCTGGGAAGGATGCCATGCGCGGTAGCCGGGCATCAGTGCGGGAGGTAAGGAGGAAACAGACTCACTGGTTTCAAAAAGGAATTGGTTAGACACCAGAGAGAACAACATGCAGGCCAAGTGGTCGGGGCATAATGGGAGAGGAGGAGAACCTTACTGCCTGACATGCTCTAACAGCACTACCGCAGGCAGCACAGATTTGATCGCCACTTCTGTGCAGTGACAATTCTACACGGCATATTACTAGAACTAGACGAGTGTTACATATGGTGACAGCGCGGGATATGAAATAAAGGTGCACGGGTGAGATGTACAGGTAGAGAGTCAATACACTACCCAAAGTCGTATGTGAAGCCTCCGAGCTGACCGTAGACGTACGAGAAGCTGTGCTGCTGAAGGATGTCGAAAGTATGTTTGTTGCACTGACGTCGACTGGTAAGGAAATTCCCGATGATGCATCTATCGACAAACCTGGTTGCACAATTTCAGGGCTACTGAGGGAGTCGTCAAGAGGGTGCTCACCCTGTACAGTCAGCGGATCTGCCACAAAATCAGAGACAAAAAAAAGGGTGAAGCAGCACGTGGGAATATTTGAACACCAATCCCACATCATACTTTAGACTTAGAGATACATCACGGAAACAGGACCTTTGGCCCGCCGAATCCACACCAACCAGTGATCACCCTGTACATTAGCACTCTCCTACAAATCGGGGACAAGTTATAATTTTATCTAAGCCAATTAACCTACAAACTTGCATGCCTTTGTAGTGTGGGAGGAAACCAGCACACGCAGAACTCCATACAGACAGCACCCATCGTCAGGATCAAACCCAAGTCTCTGGCGCTGCAAGGCAGTAACTCAACTTCTGCACCACTATGTCACCTTTAAAAATGAATTGTCAACCCCACCCGACCAACAAGGAAACAAAATATACTGCCCAGCTAAGAATAACTATGAGTTCACCCAGAACATTCTTAAAGATTTCCATGAGGTTTGTCATCAAGAAAAACATCACACAACCAATATTAAAATATGGAAAATGGCGGCAGCAATGCAGATAAATGACTGAATCAGGAAACCCACAAATTCAGCTAGTGGTCTGGAACCTAAATAGATCGAGGAATTGAGATTACAAAAACAATCATAAAAATGTACATTCTTTGGGCTTGTTATCATCACTTATCATCACCCGCTGTTGTTCAACATGGATGTTCACTAACGTCTAAAGAGAGAAAATGTGTCACAGTCACTGGTCTGGACAAGATGTTGACTACAGATCAGCAGAAATGACTCTCGTGGGAATTGGTCCAGCAAGCTGCTTAAAAATGTACTAATATGGAAGTAAAGCCATTCCCTGTCCAATCGATCCTTACATAGTTCTTCTCACAAGCATCTGGGGACTGATGGCTAAATTGAGAAATCGATCAATATCCTGATGTAGTTTGTCCACAGCATCTCACCCTCCAGACAACATGCGATCCTATTCCCTGCGTACAATATTCCACAGAAGGGCAGAACTAACCCAATGGTGCCGTACATTGATACGAGGTCTAAAGGCTGACGTGAGACCACTACGCAGTCTTGGTTAGTTAGTTAATTAGTTAGAGATACAACGGTGGAAACAGGCCCTTCGGCCCATGTCCACGCCGACCAGCAATCACCCGTACACTAGCACTATCCTATACAATAGGGACAATATTCAATTTTTACCAAAGTCTACATACCAGAGATCATGTACAGAAGCCAATTAACCTAAAAACCTGCACATTTTTGGGATGTGGTAGGAATTTGGAACACCCTGAGAAAACATGGGGTCGCAGGGAAAACGTACAAAATCCATACAGACAGCACCCGAGGTCAGGATTGAACCTGGATCTCTGGTGTTGTAAGGCAGCAACTCTGCCAAATAAAATCAAATTTACTGATAAAGCACATTTAAAAACAACCCACGTTGACCAAGGTGCTGTACAGACCAGAGCAGGTAGCTAAAATCACAAAAAGAAATAGACATACACAGGAATGCACACAGCACATAGGTACAATGTTAGACCATTGGATTTTGCAGGAGTGGACTATCTTGCTCCGCTCCAAGATCTTTGGGTTTTATTTTGGAAATGGTACGAAGCTGGAAGAAACTGGTTTTCACTACTGAATTGATTTGCTTGTCAAACTTAAAGGCAGAATCAAATATCACACCAAGGTTTTTGACATGGGGTTTGACAAGGGTGGATATGTTGCCAAGGCGGCTGGTAATCACTTTGATGGAGTCAGGGGGACCAAATAGGATGACTTCTGACTTGTTCTCATTCAGCTGTAGGAAATTCTGTGCCATGCAACATTTTATGTCCTCAAGGCAGTTCATGAGATTGATTAAATTTGACTGGTTGTGTGGTTTTGGGTGGAGATAAAGCTGTGTGTCATCAGCATAACAGTGGAATGAGATGTTGTGTTTTTGAATGATTTGACCGAGGGGAAGCATGTACATAGAGAAGAGAATCGGGCCTAGGATGGAACCATGTGGGACCCCGCAGAAGAACCAGGATGGCAGAGTTACCGGAGTCGACGATGTTCGTTGTAATGTCCTCAACTTAGCTAATACAAAATTGTGGAAAATCTTCACACTTAGCAGGGGACATATCCGTGCTGGTAATGGGGGTAGGACAGATGACAGAATTTATGGTACTGAATAACACTTTGGGATTATGAGAGTTGTTGGAAATATCAGAAAAGTATTCTGCTTCCTGATATTTGTGAAGACTGTTTCTCAACAGATCAAAGGAAATTTGGAGCTTATCACGCTTCCACTTTAGTTCTGATTTACTGTACCCCCTCCTCAGGGCTCTGGTGGTGTCATTAAGCCAAGGCCGACCTTTAGGCCTGGGCTTTTTCACGTTAAGGGGAGCGACAAAATTCAGAATGGAAGAGCAAGCGGTATTAAATAAGTTCCTCAGTGCTGTGATGGGGAGGAGAAGCCTCAATAGTGCAGGTATTGGGAGCAGCTATGAGAGCCTCAGAGAACTTATTGGCAGTCAAAGAGTTAATGTAGTGACAGCAGCGGACAGGGAGATGAGATTCCGTGGGAAAGAAAGGCAGAGATGCATCAAATAAAACAGCACTATGATCCGACAGCCAGGCATCAAATGCTTCCATATTGGAGATTGAGATTGGAAAACCGGAAGATAAGACTGGGTCGAGTGTATGGCCTAGCTTGTGAGTAGTTCCAGCGATAAGCAGAGTCAGACTGAAAGACTCAACCCGATGCATAAATTCACTTATGAGAAACTTAGCGGGACAGCAAACATGAATGTTAAAATCACCAAGAATCAGGACACGATCAAAGTTGAGCATAGTGTTTGCGAGGAAATCCACAAATTGAGTGATAAAGTCTTTGTGTATTTTTGGTGAACGATACACAAGAGCAATTTACTCTATACTGCGCTATCTTGAGTCATCAGGTCAAACATGACTAAGGAAACTGCCTCCTGATTACAGCCAACTATCCGCTCTCATCTGATGAATCCTGGACGTTGAACAACACTTGGAAATACTGAAATAGTAGCAAGCACAGCATATTCTCTGAGTGAGGGACTGCAGTGTTCTTAGCCAAGAACAGCTTGATAAGACTGGCCCTGAAAGAGTGGAGCTGCCAAATCCTGAACGGCTCAGTTTGGACCAGTGGCAGGCATTGTGTAAACATGAGAGTAAACCAGCGTGACCTTGTCCTCAAAATGAGTGCCCATGGCAGAGCTCACTGCAATAAGGAGCCAAAACCCTTGCTTTCACGCTGAGGACACCCTTCACTGTGTATTGTGGCACTGCCATCAAATGAAATGGGATTAGCTCTGCGCAAATTTAGCACCTTACCAGAAATAATGTGCTTCCACTACAATGTGTAACCTCACGGCAGAGGATCCTCGCACTACCATTACTATCAAGGCAGAGAATCATCCATTTCAAAGAGTGCAGAAAGCATTCAGTAGTAGCACCAGGCATATATTTCTATAGATCTGGTACCATCCTTCCTTACAGGACCACTGGTGCAAAACAGCAAAAGGCGACATTGCTGAGGGATACTGCATCAGATGGGTCAGATCAAAAATAATGCAGTACTGCCATATCAGGCTGTGAAGAATAAACTGAATAGCTAGCAGGAGTAGGTGGCTCAAAGAATATCCCCATCTTCAACAATGAAAACGCCCAGAATGTGAGCATTTCAGTCAGCTGCCAGCAGGTGAACCAGAAAACAGAATGAAATTCTGCACGTCTGTGGAGCCTAAGCTGAACCATTCAAACAGACCAAGCTGGAAAATGAAGCCTTAAGTATTGATTTTACAAACCATTGTAAAAATGTCAGTGGACAAGCATTTTGGAGGACGTGACCATAACACAGTGGCAGTAGAGTTGCTGCCTTACAGCGCCAGACGCTCGGGTCCGATCCTGACCACGGGTGTTGCCTGTACGGAGTTTGTACGTTGTCCCCGTGACCTGCGTGCGTTTTCCTCGGGAACTATTGTTCCCTCCCACACTCCAATGACATACAGGTTTGTAGGCTAATGGGCTTAATAAAAATTGCCATTTCTCCCTAGTATGTGTAGGATAGTGTTAGCATGATCGTTGGTCGGCGTGGACTCGGTGGGCCGAAGGGCCTGTATCACTAAACTAAGCTTAACATTTTAAGGTGATTATGGAAATTAAGGATGTTGATTTTCTGTACTGCGAGGAGGGCAATCTCAACATCACGAGGCAAGATTTGGTAAATGTAGAGGGAGAACAACTACGAGTGGTTAAATCCACGTCCCACAAGTGGGAGTCTTCAAGGGTGAGAGAATCGTGTTCACAGCAAGTACAGCAAGTCTAGGGTGAGCTGGATGTCAAGGGAAATGAGTGTTTGTTTAAAAGGGAGCATTCGCAAAGCACTGAGAAAGGGGAAGGGCCTTCAAAGATGAAGGGGGGGTGGTGGTTGGGGTGGGGGTGCTGAAGAAATAAATGAGAAAAAATGGGACATTAAAAAAATACATGCAAATAAAATCAAGATTAAATCATTTTAAAGCACAATGAGGTGGCTAAGTTCTCAAGTCCGTACCATTATCATCGAGCGTCAGGTCTACAACCTCAGCCGATGTTGTTCGGTGCCCAGGCGGAGCCTGGACGTTGGAGGGCGTCAGTTTCTTCACAGTGCGGCCAGTCCACGCTCCCGACACCGATGGCCTGTATGGGCGAGAGCAATGAGAGTCCTCTAATACTTCCCATGGCACATCATACAAATCTGTTTCAACACCACAAGCAAACTAACATAAACTGAGAAACTGTCCCCAACATACGACTAGTCTTTAGTATTACTGTGGAGTACACAGAATTAGTAATCATACTTTACCCCCAACCAGAGGTGAACAAGCTTTGCTAATTGCAACATCACCATCAGGAGGCTGAACAGAGCGTGTACATCGGCTTACCTTTCATCATCTACAATATTGATGATCTCCACCTCACTGTCACTGGAAGTGATGTTGACTTCTTCACTAACTGGCAAAGACGACCCGGGTAGTGGCTCAACAACCAATATGTCATCTTCATCCATAGGATCTGTGGTGGGAACAATTTTTAAAGATTAAGACACATACAGCATGAAAATAGGGCTGTTGGCCCAACTTGCTCATGCTGACCATGATGTGTATTTCAGCTGGTCCTATTCGTCTGCATTTGTCCCCTATCCCTCTCTATCTATCTGTCCAAATGTCTTTTAATTGTAATTGTACCTGCCTCTGCATTTTGCTCTGGCAGCTCATTCCACACACCCAGCAATTTCTGTATGAAAAAGTTGCCACCCAGGTCCCTTTTAAATCTTTCACCTCTCACCTTAAACCTACACCCCCCCCCCCCCCAATTCTCGATCCCCTTATTGTGTGGAAAAAAATAGCCATTCATCTCATCTGAGCAACCAGAACTTCACTCAATACATCGTGTGGTCTCAATTACTACTTGTACAATTATAACAGGATGACCCAACACTCATTGCACTGATCAATGAAGGCAAGCATACTAAACAACTTCCTCACCATCCGGCACCACCATTCTCTGAGCACCATGTACCCCTCAGCCTCTCTGTTCTACAAAACTCTCCAGGGCACTACCTTTTCTAGTTTTATTATGCACAGACATTAGGTGTAGCTTTCTGGTCAGTTGCAACCTCTAAATAAGTTCTCTAGTCGCAAAGCTGGCTATTACTTAATGTGCAATGACCTCCAAGACATTATAGTTATCTAATGTTCATAACAAGACTAATGTGCCTACAAATGCTTCATGGACACATTTGGTCATATGTCACCAAAGATATTATCTCGATATCATCCATCCCACTCCCACTTAATCTACATCTGAAATTAATTTATATTCTTTCATTCCCATTCTGACATAGTTAACGTTTCTGGTCTGACTCCCAATGGCCCTCACTCCATTAACGCTAAGTATTCCCATCAATTTTATTTCAGATTTCTAACATCTGCAGGTTTTGATTTTCACTCTACTTCATCTCATGTTAATCCACATTCATCACCCTGATGTGCTTCTACCACCCTCTACTTTGGGTCTGCGAGGTATCTTTGGCATCAGCCAGTCTTTCCTCTGAATTAGAAGGTTATCATCCTCATGTTCCACCCAGCATTGAAATCTAGAACATGGAACATAGAACAGGACAGCACAGGAACAGGCCCTTCAGCCCACAATGTCTGTGTGGAACATTTAAACTAATCTCCTCTATCTGCACATGATCTATATCCCTTCATTCCCTGTATATCTATATGCCTGACACAATAAAGATATTGAAGAGGCATTTTATCTACATTCGACAATGTAGATGAGGCTATCCCTTTTAACCATTTCTACCCTGTGAAAGAGGTTCTGACTACATTATCTATGCCTCAATTATTGTATCAGGTCTCCCAAAGTAATCCAGACAAAACAATCCAATTTTGTCAAAACTCTCCTGATAGCCAATACTCTCAAACACAGGCAGCAATCCAGTAAACCTCTTCTGCACTCCCTACAAAGGCTCTACATCCGTCCCATAGTGGGGCGACCAGAACTGCAGGCAATACCCAAAATGCAGCCAAACCAACGTCACATAAAGCTGCAGCATGACTTTCCAGCTCTTCTACACAATGCACTGACCGGTGAAGGCAAGCACACCATATGCCTTCATTACCTCCCTATCTACTTGTGTTGCCACTTTCAGCATCCTCTCCCCCACCCCTCCCCCGAGATCCCTCTGTACACCAATGCTCTTATGGTTCTTGACATTAACTCTACTCTCTCCCCTTACATTAGACCTCCCAAAGTGCAACACCTCAACAACTGCAGCACTGAGGGTGCAGAGTTTCTCGGGCGTCGGGTGGGCATAAAAAGCCGTGGCACTATTTTGAAGAAGAGAAGGGTTAATCAACTTTGGTGTCATGAATGCAGTCCATCTGAGAATACTTGTTTGTACAAGCTGGCTGTTGTTTCCCACATAACAATAAGTAATTATTTAATAGGTGACCAAAGTACATAAGATTGTACAGCATTTTGTACAAAGGTGTCAAAGGTCCTGTGTAAATTTGAATGTCTTTACTGTATCTGGAAGGGCATCATATTTAGCTCCATTCCCTTATAAATCACACTTGTAGTGTCAGGGGCCATCTCATCAGCACCAGTTATGAAGCAAAAACAGCATATCTAGAAAAGTATTTTCTTTCAAAGGCTTAAAATAACATCAGAAGATTGTTGGGTTTGCGACAGATCTGAACAGTTGATAAAGCTTCTTAACAACATACAATCATCTCTCTGATCTGATGGGCAGTCAGTATTTGCTTGCTGGATTCTAACAGGTGGTCGAATTTTTTTGTTTGACTATCTGCATAATTAATGAATGAGACTCGCATTTTGTAACATCGCTAATTATATCCGTTACCAAGGTAGCAGCATTTCAAGCCCGAGAACTTGCTGATGTTTGGAAATTCGATAAGAATGTTGAATGGCCCTGGTGCAATGATTACAGGTGACACTTAATGTTGCCCGGAGGTTAATCCAGGAAGTGCAGGTGAATGAAAGGTACTCCCGTGTTCTGAGAAGTGGGGCAAAGCAAATGCTTCTAGTGTTTTTTGTTCTTTTGGGTGGCAAGTGGAGGAGTCACATCCGTGACAGGGGACGGAGAATAGTTTAGGGAGTTCTACACATGTCAGTTAGAGCACGGGGTAGACGGGTGAATCTGTTTCCACTGGAATCATCAGTCACATCAAATGTGATGCTGTTAGCCCCTTGGATTACAATCTTTCCTATGATGTCTCTAAAGAGGATCTGCGCTTGCCCTTCCTCACATTGAGATGAGCTCATTCAGTGACTGACGTTGTTGCAAATAGTGCAGCTGTTTCTCAATGGCTCATTATAACAGTGCTTGGATTCAGAAGAAACTGGGGAGAGTGATATTTTAGAGATTGGAATGCATTTCCCAAGTTTATCTATATCTTTATCTTTGAAAACAAAAGTGGATATGGCTTGGGAAAACACTTGATCAGGTACAGTGGATTTGTTAAAGGAAAGTGATGTTTGTTACACAAGGATATATTTGAAGTGATAATTTGGTATATTTAGCCTTTCTGGATTTCCAAATGTAATAGAACATGGACAGAATACATAGCCAGATGAAAATGGGATTGTGTAGATTAGGGAAATTTTGACACTATTAACAGCAATTTGGACTTTGGCATCGAGAACTCAGACATGAAAATTGTTAACAATGAAAGATTGGCACACACAAAGAGGATAGAGTTTTTATTAAATTTCTAAGTTACATCTATTGTGATGAGGAATGTGAGGTGAAGCATTTTGGAAGGATATCAGGAAAGGCAAGCAGATTTAATGAAAAAAACCCTATGATTGTGAATTAGATTGGGGTTTAAGCTTATCTGGAAGAGGATAAAAAGCACAAAAAAGAAAGCTTCTGACAGATACCAAGATCTCAACATTGAAACAAAATTCTGGAAAAGTGCAGAAGCAAAAGGAGAACACGTTAAAAGAAATGGGGTCAACCTCAACACATTTTACAAATTCCAAAAAGTAAAGTTAATAACATTTGAAAACAGTGGCCAAGTTCGTGGTCAAACACAAGTAAAGTTCAGAATGAATATTTAGCATTTCTCTTCACATAACAGTGGAAAATGCAGGCAAGAATGTGAAGAATTGGAAATAATGAAGGGGACAAATTAATAACTGACTTATTTAAAAGCTTATCTCCAGGTAAAATCCATCCCAAAGGAAACAAGGCTCGAACTCTGTTCTTGTTTAAACGGGGAGCAGGGGATAACACAATTATAGTCCTCTCTGGTTACAATAATACCATAAGAGATGTGTTGCCATTTACAGACCACATTGCTGAAAGCTTGAGGATGACCTCAAATACTTTTCCTGGGACACTTCAATAATTAAATAATAAATGGAAGTTCTGAATGCCTTAAAAGGATTCCAAAGGGAGAGGTAGCACTTGGTCAACAGCACAATATGTCATAAAAAGCTGGACTAACTCAGCGGGACAGGCAGCATCTCTGGAGAGAAGGAATGGGTGACATTTCGGGTCAAGACTTTCAGACCGCAGAGTTCCTCCAGCTTTTTTGTGCCTATCTTTGGTTTAAACTAGCATTTGCAGTTCCTTCTTACACAGAACAATGTTATTCTTGTTCCAATTGCTGTGGAGAAGATGCTGCTGACCCACCACCAACTCATCCTGCTGCAAACCTCACCAAGAGGCATTTGCAATGTGTTCTTAAATAGGGAATTCTAACATTGTGATCCAGAGACCAGCAAGGGGCTATCATAGCAAGGATGGCAAGTATTGTGGAGTGGTTACATCCCCATTTGCCAGCTGTTCTTATGAATCACGGAATTAAACAGCAGGAAAACAGGTAGTTCAGCACATCTCATTCATGCTGACCAGTGTGCACCCTTCCAACGCACAGCCCTTGGCCTGTATCCTTCCATTAATCGGTGACTGAAGTGTTTAACTAAACAAATGCTGTCATCAATCCAGCTTCATGAACCACCTGTACAGGACCTCAGAGAATGCATGCTCTTACTTAGAGCCAACAGCATGGATGATTCTGAACATCATCTCTGCCCTTTCTCCTGAGATGCTGCCTGACCCGCACAGTGTAAACCAGCACCTGCTGTTCCTTCCTACACCCTGAAACATGCTGTGTGCCTGAAAGACCTTCATCTGTATGTAAATCTCATGTGCTTCATCAGAATATATAGCTTATAATCAGCATTCAAGTGTTTTCATCTATTTAACTTGTCCAAACAAGTTCTTATTATAGTAACTGCCATCCGTACAAAACAATTGTATTTTACATAAAAAGTGGAGGGTCAGGACAAGAGAAGGCAGAGGAAGGAACAGTGCTCTCTGAACCTCCCAGCATCACTAGACTCTAGTACAGTAATTCCCTGGGAAGAGCCTGTTCTGTTTGATTACCGTACTGTACCTAGAGGTTCCTGATGGTTGGCCTGGTTGTTGTCACAGGTAATAACCTCATCGAGTTCGGAATTGCTGCTGGAGCCTCCATCGCTGGAGCTGCCGATCCACTGAGGGGTGCATTTCCTGCGGATCACAACCTCCCTCGACCTACGGATTCGCTGCATCTGGTCCTTCTGTTTCTGGGTCCTCTGACATTTCTTCAGGCGAGGCAGCTTTCGAGAGGAAGAGCTCACCGCCTTAACGTTGGACCGGCTGCTCTTGGCATCCTGGGCCCCGGATGATGAGGCAGCACCAGCCACGCTTTCCTGATGTTCCCCTCCAATCCTTTCGGGTGGGCTGGCATCAGGGTCCCTGGGAAAGAAAGTCAAATTATTTCATATCGTCATCTACACAATGCAAAACCCCATACATAGGTCCAATGGCAAATTAACCAAAGAGCAGGGAGGGGATGATAAACCAAGGCAAGTTGAGGGGAGGCTGGATAGTAGTATATAAAATTATGATTGGGCCTCGATTGGGTAGACAGTCAGAACCTTTTGTCCAGGTGGAAATGTCAAAGGCGAAAAGGTAGCGATTGATGACAAGAGGGGAAAATTTAAAGGAGATGTTCAGGTTTTTGTTTTTACACAGAGAGTGATGGTGCTTGGAACGTGCTACCAGGGGTGTAGGTTGAGGCAGATATGATCAGGGTCCCTGGGAAAGAAAGGCATTTAAGAGGCTTTTGGATATGCATATGGATATACAGCGAATGGAGGGACATAGATAACAGACAAGCAGAGATTAGTCTAACTTGGCATCATGGAAAGTCTGGACGAAGGGTCTGTTCCTGTGCTGTAGTGTTCTATGCTCCATATTTAAGGCGCACAATTTCTTTTGGGTTCACTAGTTCAAGGAACCAATAATGGAACAAGTTTTTTAGATCTGTCAGTGAAAATGATTAAAGAATAACCTGGCAGTTAACAGGCCATAGGGGAAAAGTGATAGGATAAAAATTGCTGCAAATATCTTATATTCTTCAAACTGAAACCAATGTCTTAAATCGAAGTACAACAACCTGCAATGAGAGTTGCCCCTGAAATATTGGGCTAACGTAAAATTTATGAAATGTAAATGCAAGTTGACTATGCCAGAACTGGAGGGCTTATGTTGTAAGGATGGACTTGTTAGACTAGACCTTTTCTCACACCCAGCACAGAAACTGACTGTTCAGCCCAACTTGTCCATGCTAACCAAGAAGCCCATCTAACCTGGTCCCATTTGTCCGTGTCTGACCCAAATCCCTACAAACCATTCCAATCCATGTACCTGTCCAAATGCATTTTTAAATATTGTTATTGTACCCACTTTCTCTGGCAGCTTTATCCATTTGCGCGCCACCCACTGTGTGAAAAGTTGCCCTACGGGTCTCTTTTCAAACTTCCCCATTTCACCTAAAACCCATGTCCTCTTGTTTTTGATTCCCCAACCCTGGGAAAAGGGCTGTGGCCACTCATCCGTTTGTAGTGCAAAAGGCTGAGAGTGGTGTTACAGAGGTATATAAAATCAAGAGGGGCATAGATAAGGTGGTCAGTCTTCACCCCAGGCCAGGGGAACCTAAAACCAGAGGGGATAGGTTAAAGGTTAGAGGGTAATATTTAACAGGGATCCAAGGAGCAATATTTTTCTACACTGAGGGCAGTTGGTATATGCAACAAACTGTCATTTGAAATGGTAGTGGTTGATATAATTACATAAAAACATAGAAAATAGGTGCAGGAGTAGGCCATTCGAGCCAGCACCACCATTCAATATGATCATGGCCAACCATCCAAAATTAGTACCCTGTTCCTGCTTTCCCCCCCCCCCCCCCCCCCCATATCCCTTGATTATAGCATTTGGAGAAGTACGTGCATAGGGGAGATTTGGGGGGACATGGACAAAGTGCAGGCCAGCGGGATTAGTTTGGTTAGACAATTTGATCAGCATGGATGAATTGGGTGAAGGACCTATTTCTGGACTCAAAAGTAAAAAGAAGCAAAGGCTAATATTTTTAAAACAAAGATGCAAAGATCCCCCAAAAAAAGGTGTAGCCATAGCGAACAGATTCATAATGTTGGCAAGAACAGCAAGTCTGACAGGAGGGAATATGCTGTAACCTAGCAGTGATAACAAAAACAAAAAGAAGAATGGCAGCAATTTGCAAGAAATAAAGTGCTTGTAAGAGCTAGACAGGGCTCTTAAAGATAGCGGAGTCAGGGGATATGGGGAGAAGGGAGGAACGGGGTACTGATTGGGGATGATCAGCCATGATCATATTGAATGGCAGTGCTGGCTCGAAAGGCTGAATGGTCTACTCCGGCACCTATTGTCTATAAGAACTACCGTAGATATTGAGTCAGAGTTGTACAGAATGGCTAGCACGGAGACAGGCCCTTTGGCCCACCTTGTCCATGCTGACCAAGTTGGTTGATTGGACTAGTCCCTTTTGCGTTTGTTTGGGCCATAGCCCTCCAAACCCTTCTTATCCATATCTCTGCCCAAATGCCTTTTAAAAGTCATAATTCTATCCTCTACCTAAACTTCCTCTGGCAGTTCATTCTGGATACACTAGCATCTGAGTGAAAATGTTGCCTGAAGTCTCTCTTAAATCTCTCCTCTCTCACCTTAGGCCTTTGTCCCTCTAATTTTAGAATTCTTTATCCTGGCAAAAAGACCGAGCATCCATTTTACTCATGCGCTCGTGATCTTTAACACCACAATAAGGTTACTCCACATCCTCCTACAAAGTCACACCCAATCTAATCTCTCCCTCCAACACAAGCCTTTTCCAACTTAATGACATCCTTTCTCTAGCTGAGCGACCAGAACTGCACATAGTACTTCATCAAATGTGGTCTAACTGGCCTTGTATAGTTGCATCCCAAGTTTAACCTCCACCTACCCTATTTTTCATCATCCTTTTATGTTTTCTAATGCACTATTTCCTATTTTTTGGCCTGCTACCAATCCTCAACATTGCAAATAGTTTTCATCTTGATACCATAATTAGGAAGCAGTCCAGGTCCACTACTTCTGGCAACAAGGCACAGCCAGCACACGTCACAGTTAATTTGATCAAATTCAAGTCTAGAGGAAAGAACACTATAGAAACACTTTGCCCCACTGGAACTTTCACACTCACAAAAATGTATATAGGTAGTTCTGCTAACATTGGCTTTCATAACAAATTGCATATAATGCGATTGATGAATTAGCAAACGTTGTTTTATGCGGGCCTATTTGTTTATAACATTATATTTATTGGAAACGAGAGAACCACTTACAATTGATTTTGGAATTTGTCAAGCAGAAAAAAATGCTGTCTTAATTATAAGACAGTCAAAAGGGAAAGAATATTTTTAAGTAACCTCCCAACAATAATCAGACGCTGTTGCCTCTAAAGAATGCCAATGCCCAACAGAGTTCCCTTTTCAGCATTATAATGTTAAAAACTAGTCTGCATTTCTTTTAACAGGGATTAACTCGGCTTAAATCTGCCCATTTTTGTTGGTTTAGCTTGTAACCTCCCTGCAGTAGCAGACACTATTGTCTCATAAGAACAACCTGTCAGTTTCACAAATGTCCATTGAAATTGACAAGCAATCGCTTCTATTGACACTTGTGTATTGATACTGTTACATTGAGTCATTAGTATTTTCACCAGTAACAAATGTAAAGAAATTGTTCAAAAAGATCTCTACTTCAAAAATCCACAGAAATAACTTATTGCACACCTGAAGCTTTCTAGCCTTTTCCCATTGACAGATACAATTGTCTTTATGACACGATTTTCTATTACACGTTTCTTAGGAACCCAACAATGTTATAGTAGAACTACCTGCACAACCCCAGTACAAGTATCAGTATCTAATTCCTCCATTCAGAACCCACAGCACATATGGTGACGCATATTAATTGCATGTAGTACATAGCGGTGTTCCTCTTACTATAGACACAACAGACAATAGGTGCAGGAGCATGCCATTCGGCCCTTCGAGCCAGCACCACCATTCAATGTGATCATGGCTGATCATCCCAATCAGTACCCAGTTCCTGCCTTCTCCCCATATCCCCTGACTCCACTATCTTTAAGAGCCCTACCCAGCTCTCTCTTGAAAGTATGCAGGGAACTGGCCTCCACCGCCCTCTGAGGCAGAGAATGTGTGAACTCAGAACTGTGTGAAAAAGTGTTTCGGGCATTTTGATTGGCTCATTTCAGTTTTCAGGACCAAGGAAAACCGACCGGTAGGTTAAATGCTCGCTAAACTTTATTATGTTGTCTAGCTTCTTAAAAGTGTCTCCACTCCTTCTCCTTCCCCCCCCCCCCGCGCTCTCTAAAGGACTTACCGTACATTCATCTTCCCCTTCAACGCGGGTGTGAATTTCAGACAGCGCTCCCCCGCTTTCCCTGGCCCCCGCCTGCACGATGTGCATGCGCGTTCGGTCGATCCAGCTCGCGGTTTCAACGGTGACGGTCGATCCAGCTTGAGGTTTTCCAGACGAGTGCCCTCGAGCTTGAAGGTCGAAGACACTCGTCTTAACTCGCGGATTAGGTTGCCGCAGTGGGACAACCCATTTACCCCTTATCCTTAAACAGTGGTCCATGGTTCTGGACTCCCCCAACATCGGGAACATGTTTCCTGCCTCTAGTGTGTCCAAACCTTTAATAACCATATATGTTTCAAGATCTTCTCATCCTTCTAAATTCCAGAGTATACAAACCCAGCCGCTCCATTCTCTCAGCATATGACAGTCCCGCCATCCCGGAAATTAACCTTGTAAATCTACGCTGCACTCCCTCAATAGCAAGAATGTCCTTCCTCAAATTAGGGGACCAAAACTACACACAATACTCCAGGTGTGGTCTCACTAGGGCCCTGTACAACTGCAGAAGGACCTCTTTGCTCCTATACTCAACTCCTCTTGTTATGAAGGCCAACATGCCATTTGCTTTCTTCTTGGAAGTGCCCAGGCTATTTTTTAAATCTGCTCATTTTTGTTGGCTTAGATTGTAACCTCCCTGCAGTAACAGACACAAGCCAAGAAGCAATGGTCAAAGACTGCAAGGATCCATATTTATGCACTCTCCCTTCACTAAAAAGATCACTACACACCTGATGTGTTGGTACTAATATCACCAAGTGTTCAGGGGGTACTCCAGAGATGTTGCCTGACCCGCTGAGTTACTCCAGCATTTTATGTCCATTCTAATGTCCTAACGGGTGTCTGGGGTTATGGGGAGAAGGCAAGAGAATGGGGTTAGGAGGGAGAGATAGACCAGCCATGGTTGAATGTTGGAGTAGACTTGATGGGCCAAATAGCCTAATTATGTTCCTATCACTTATGACCTTATGATCCATTACGTGGTTGAATAAAAATTGTTCACCTGACCTAACAACTGATTTAGGCAAATCCAAATGGGGCTCAGAACCGGAAGTTGTACCAGCATATGTATTTCTTTGCAAGCAGATCATTTGAATAAATAGTGCTGCGTAGTGTTTTGAATGGCCATGAGCAAGTGGAGGAAAACATTATCAGGTGATACCTGTGTGATTAAAAATATTATACCTGCTTATTCTTCCAACCAACCAATTGGTGTTTAACCAATATTATTCTCCAGTTCTCTCCTTTCAATCAGATTGTTTGTTAAGCTTGTTGCTCCTACCTGTCAGTTCCCGTCCACATCATCATTCTCCCCTCATTCTTCTCTGATAGAAGTTCATCAGATTCGGCTAGGTTGATGCTGGAAGATGGCGATGTCTCACCCGCACTGGAAGAGTCGTCGCTTGTGTAAGTATAACTTCGTACAAGGTGCCTGTCAGTTTGCAAAGCAAGTTTGAGTTCCTTTGAGAAGCTGGAGTGTTCAGGGTTCAGACACTCCATCCATTGGACAGGCTGCTGTTCTTTCACCTCTGGACTCAAAGGCACCTGGTTGCTGTCTTGAATAATACCATTAAATGGCAAAGGGCAAGAACCATCCAAGCCAGCTGGTGGTGTTGTTCCCTTGAGTTCTTGCTCTGTGCTGGAAGCAAGGGGAATCTCTGGCAATTCTGCTGTTGGTTCCATTGTCAACGCGACACCAATGTTAAAGAAACCTATAGGGCAAAATATGCATAAAAAACATTCTATAGCACAAAAGTATCTGTAATTCAAATGCAATTGACTGCATCCTTTCCCGTGCAATTTCTCCAGTTTTAGATTTACATCCAATCTTGCCGTTAGAGCTATGCAACATTGAAACAGACACTTTTTCCCAACATGACCAAGTTGCCTACCCGGACAAGTACAATTTGTCTGTGTTTGGCCCATATACCTTTAAAACCTTCCCATCTTGTCATTGTGACACTTCTACCAATTCGACCAGAACTGCACACAATACTCCAAAAGAGGCCTAACCAAAGTAATTTTTCACAGTAACAACATATTTGCCAAGTTTGTACTCAATACCCCGACCACTGAACCCAACCTTCTTTACCACCTTATCCACTTGTGTTGCCACTTCCAGGGAGCTGGGTATTTGCACCTGGGAATAGGCGGAGGGGGAAAGGGGTGGAATAGGCGGAGGGGGAAAGGGGTGGAATAGGCGGAGGGGGAAAGGGGTGGAATAGGCGGAGGGGGAAAGGGGTGGAATAGGCGGAGGGGGAAAGGGGTGGAATAGGCGGAGGGGGAAAGGGGTGGAATAGGCGGAGGGGGAAAGGGGGGGAGATAGACGAGGAGGAAATAGGCGGGAAGTCATAGGGAAGATGAGATAGGGAGCAACATGAGATGGGGTCGGGGAGGAATCGGCAGGAGGGGCAAAAGGAAGGGGCAGTCATCGAGAAGATGAGACGGGGTTGGGGAGGGAAATGGGCGAAGGAAGGGGCGGGGCACGGGTTGGGGGAGCGGGAGTATGGAGTGCGGGGGTCGTGCACGGCTGCTGCCGCCTGCCCCCCACCCGGTCCCAGACCCGTTCCCAGTCCCAGTCCCGGCGGCGACACTCACCGCTCCCGCTCCCACCCCCGCGCTCCGCCACGGCCCGGGCTCCTCTCACTGTGACCTCACTTCCGGGCTGGCTGTCGGACACAAGGAGGAGCCGGCGGGAGGCAAGAGGTGTCGCGTCCGCATTCTGGGAGGACCAAGGCAGTCCTCCAGACCCCCCTCACGTCCCATTCACACCCCCTCCCCCCCCCGGGCGCGGAGCGTGCGTCTGGTCAAGGCTGTGGCCGGGAGCGGGGAGAAGCCCGCAACATGCCTGCCGACCGTGGGCAGACCAGGGGGCTCGGGGGGGTCCGTCGGCCGACGCCACACCGCTCCGGCCGGAAACAGTTGTCAACCCGAAGGGGAATGCGGCAGCTGGCCAGCCCGCTGATTGACACCCGAAGCTGCCAATGGGCTGCGAGCAGGAAGGGCCCTTCCGGCCGGCGGGGGGCGGGCCCTATGACCGGAGGGCCAATGAGAGCGCGGCGACCGCGGCTTCCGGCGGAGCTGGGCGCGGGAGGCGGGTGGAGGCGGCCATGGCGAAGACCTACGACTATCTCTTCAAACTGCTGCTGATCGGGGACAGCGGCGTCGGAAAAACCTGCGTCCTCTTCCGCTTCTCCGAGGACGCTTTCAACACCACCTTCATCTCCACCATCGGTAGGGGAAGCGGTCGGGTGGATGGGGCGCGGGGCCTGCGGCTGTTTCCGGGGTGCTGGGGCCCAGGGTGCAGCGATGGCTGGGGTGCGAAGGTCAGCGCCCGGGGCTCCCTTGAGAGCCGAGCCGAGCCCGCGGGCAGCTGCTGCTGCTCGGGTGGTTCGCGCTGACCCGCGGAGCCTTCGGTAATACTCGGGGGAGTTTGTCCCCGGTCCCCGAGCTGCGAGCTCCCAGGCCGGGGATCAGCAAGGCAGGCGAAGGTGTTTCATGTTCTAAGCTTAGTCGTCACCAGGCGTTCATTTCCTGACGACATCACTTCACCTTATCATAAATCCTCCCGCGGGGCGACTCACAGAAGCCAATTAACCTCCAAACCTGCACATCTTTGGGATGTGAAGTACCCTGGAGGAAACCCACGCGTCACAGGGAGACCGTGTAAACTCCACGTTGGCTGCATCCGAGGTCAGATTGAACCGGGGTCGCTGGAGCTGTGAGGTAGCTGCTTCACTGTCTGGGGGAGGAGGTGGCATTTAGTTAGGCTGCCCGGTTTACTGGGGTTGTCTAGTGTGGCCTCCCTCCCGCATAATACAGGGATGATGGAGCGTGTCTTAGGTTCTCTGTAATGTCAGCATCAACAGGTTTGTGAACATCTGCTCTGTATTACCTCTGACAGTGATTAACTTGGCTTAAACCTGTCTACATTATCTGCTTCATAAGATCGGGGAGCTGGTTGACGAGTTTTACCTTACTAGTTTACAGGTATTTGAGCTCGGAAACGAGATCCAATCTGTCTTCAGATTGATTTTATTATAACTGGTTATCATTTGATAGTTTTAATACATAGATTAACTAGAATTTACAATCACCATTCCTGCTACATACATTGTGATTATTAAGGAAGCACTGTGTTAAATCAGGAAAATTAACTTTTGGAGAGACTTTAGTGATGACATGTTGAAGACCACCTTTGAGAATCATTGGGGTATTGTGATACTTGTAAGACTTGCAGTTAAGGCAGGGGGCTTTGGCTTCAAGCTAAAAAAAAAACTATGTATTTATTTTTGTCACTTTTTTTTAATATTTGGGGAACAGGGTAACTGAGATAGGCAAATTGGCAGGCATGGACAAGTTGGGATGAAGGGCCATATTCTGTGCTGACCACCTCTATGACAAATTGCTTTGTAAGAACGTTCTGGTTTTACAGTACACTGTCTGCGGCACCTGAATTTAGGTGAAAAATTGAGGTTTTGGGGGTTTATTTGAGTTTCCAGATGCAGACGTTTTTTTTAAAATGGTGTGTAGCATGAAGCTGTAGATGAGAAAGATGTTGTAACAGGTATTGTTTAATTTGGAGCTAATTGATAAATTTAACATTTTATTTTAAATTACTGTACTTGATTTCTTTCTTTTCAGGTATTGACTTTAAGATCAGAACGATTGAGTTGGACGGAAAGAAAATCAAACTGCAGATATGGTGAGGATGTGGTCTATTTTCACCAGGGCCTGCTACATTTTTGCTTTGCAATCATTGCACATAGAAAATTTTAAAACATTGTAGTGTTCATCAGCTGTTTGATCAAACTCAGTGTGGTTTTATTCAGTGAATGTTTTGCCTTTGGATAAATTTTGATGCTCTAGATGTTAGTGAAACAATGTATTTGCAGTTTGAGATGATTGAACTATCTTCCCACGTAAACGCTTGAAAAAAAGGTTTGCATTTATATGTGCCACCTGTTATATGTATAAAATACCCCAACGTTGAGATGAAGGAAATGGCATTTGAATAGTGGTTTTGTCTGAAATATGGGTGAGAGCACAATTTTAACAGTTTAAGTTAGTGATGTACAGCTGATTGAAGTGGAGCTTATGAATTTTGACTACAGGATCCTTCAAGTGCCATGAAACTAACTCGGATCAGCAATCAATTGGAAGGGTCCCTTGCTCATTGCTTTGCCATTGTGCCAGCTCCTCTGGCGGGAGGTGGTGGGACAGGATGCATTCAAGGATTATTGTTGTCCAGTCTCTGAAGCTAATTCATAGTTGTACTTGGAATCAAATGAGCACGAGTCAGTAAGCTGCAGGGCAGAATGTAGGACACCTTGCCTGGTCTAGACACAAATCTCCTTGACAAGTACTCTGGTAAACTGAGCTTAGAAAGTGTGTCGCACAGTTTTGATGCAAATGTCTGTTGCTGTCATTTCCAAAACGACATTAGTGATAGGATATTGGAACAATCCAGTGGTTTTTAAGTTCATCAATACTGAATGGGGTTTTTATTTAATTCAATAGTATTCAGTTTAAATTTTCCAGCTACAATAATGGTGGGAGTAACTCTGAATCATTGGTTTTGGACTCTGAACTGCTGGTGCATGTTGGCCAAGGAGCAGCAAGAAGTTGGAGACACGTAATGGAGATAGACAAAGGCTGATTTTATTGAAAGCAATGTATTCATTGTACGCTCAATTTTCATAGTTTGTTGCAGAACTGCATCTCTCGACTCGCCACCTTGATGTTACTGTGAGAACGTAACACGCCTGTTAATGCAGCTTCACATTTAAACGTGCTTCACACTGACTTTGTGTTTATGGTGTTCTGTTTGTAGAGCCAGTTGATTGGATTGAAAAGGAGCAAATGGAGTACATTTGCCTCTAGCAGATAAGCCAAAGGAGAATGTTAACAGCTTCTACATATACTAAGGGGCAAAGGGGCAGCTAGAACGAGAATAAATATACTTAAATATCAAGGTGGTCCTCCATGTGGGGAGCTACGGGAGGTGGGCTAAGTCTTAAATTAATATTTCTCATCTATTTAATGTGGAGAAGGTCATGGAACCTTGGGATTAAGGGAAATGAATAGTGGTGACAAATCCACAAAGTAAAGTTGAGGTGCTGACGGTCTTGAAGCATGCTGGGGTCAATAAATACCCGGGGCCTAATCAAGTTTACTTTCGAGATACAGCGCGGAAACAGGCCCTTCAGCCCAACTGGTCTGCGCCGACCAGCGATTCCCGCACATTAACACTATCCTACAAACACTAGGGACGATTGTTACATTTACCAAGTCAATGTACCGACATACCTGTACGTCTTTGCATTTATGTTGTGTGTATGTTAGGTTACTGTGGGAAGTCAGGGAAGAAATTACAGAGGCCCAGCATCATTGTTAGCCAAATGTAAAGCATCAAACTGCAAGGGGACACAGAAAATAAAACATTCCCTTTGTTTAAGAGGGTCTGCAAGGACAAACCAGTGAACTACTTGCTGGAGAGCTTAACATCAGTAATGGGGAAAGTTACTGGAGGGGATTCTGAGGGACAAGGTCAATTTGTGTTTGGAGAGGCAAGGAATTAGGGAATTTTGGCATAGCTTTGTGCGTGGAAATCCTGTATCAAATTTGAGAGTTTTTGAAGAGTTGTCAAAGAGGATTGATATGAATGGACAATGTCCTCGACAGGGTCCCATAGGGCACATTAATCCGGAAGGTTAGATTGTATAGGATTCAGCGTAAGAAGCCAATTAGATATGAAATTAGATGAGTGGTAAGTGCCAGAGGGTGGCAGTGGAGGGTTGATATTCAGTTTGGCGGCTTGTTACTAGTGGTGTGCTGCAGGGATCGGTGTTGGGTCCACTGTTGTTTGTAAACTATATTTAATAAGTTGGCACAGTTAGTAAGTTTGTGTATCATAGGTTTATGTGATAGGAGCAGAATTAGGTCCTTCGCCCATCAAGTCTACCCCGCCATTCAACCATGGCTGATCTATATCTCCCTCCTAACCCCATTCTTTTGTCTTTTCCCCATAACCATGTAGCATAGTGAAGATTTTCTGCGGTAACATGATCTAGGTGAACTGATGAAGTGGGTCAAGTACTGGCAGATAGAATTTAACTCTGGCAAGTGCGAGGTGTTGTGTGTTGGTAAGGTAAGCCAGGGCAGTACTTGCACAGTACATGGTAGGATCCTGGAGAGTGTTTTTGAAAAGAGAGACCTCGTGGTACAGGTGCATAGTTCCCTGAAAGTGGAGATGCAAGTAGACAGGGTGGTGAAGCTTGCATTCATCAGTCAGCGCATTGAGTACAGGAGTTGGAACATCATGTTACAATATTACAAATCATGAAGTATTATGTGTCGTTTTCCTTGCCCATCTTGGGATGTCATTAAGCTGGAAAGGGTGCTGAAAAGATTCACAAGGATGCTGCTGGGACTGAACAACTTGAGTTATCAGGAGAGGTTGGGAACTTTCTTCCCTGGAGCATAGGAGGTGGTATTAAACATATTAAATGTTATAGATATGGTTAGGGGAGTCAAAAACTAGAGGGCATATTTTAAGGTGAGAGGGAAAACATATAGGTGTATTAAATGATGACAGGCATAGATAGGGTAGAGTAGACAGTCAGAATTTCTTTCTCCCCCCCCCCCCCCAGGGTGGAATTGTGACACTAGAGGACATAGTTATAAGGTTGGAGAGAGAATGTTTATTGAAGATGTGCAGGGCAAGTTATTTCCAAAGTGGTGGGTGCCTGGAACGCATTGGATCATGTGAAGGTAGATGAGATCAGTTTAACTTGGCATCATGTTCATCTCAGACATTGTGGGTCGAAGGCACCATTCCTGTGTTTTACTGTTCTATGTAAAAAGGAGCTGAGAACAACTTTTAAAGAGAGGGCGGTGGGTATATGGAACGAGCTGCCAGAGGCAGCAGCTTCTTCTTTCGTGTCCTTATGCTATATAATGGCTCGCCACTGCTGTACACATCGTTGCGCTATTGGAGTGTTTTAAGTGCAAGGTCTGCAGTAGTACGTGGATTATCCAGCAATGTGCATTACAGTAGGTGTTACATTGTCTGGGTCCGTGTGCCACAGTCACAGGTTGTTGTACCCTCGATGTCGCCCCATTTGTGCATTGTCACCCTTGACTGTCCGACCCCGGTTCGCAGTCGGTCGAGACATCTCCAGTTCAGCCAGTGTTCATCAGCACCTGGTGGTAAGCGCTCTGCTGCTGGTACGCCTGCCTTGGTGGAAATAGGGGCAGCTGTAAAGATGGGTAATATTAGTGTTTAAAATACATTTATACATAGATGGATAGTAACGGCCTAGGTGGATACGAGTCGTAGCTCAGGATAGGACTAGCTTAGGTAAATGTCAAGATCTGCATGGATGAGTTGGGCTGAAGGGCCTGCTTCCGTGCTGTATAACTCTTTCTGCTGTTAGCTCTGGGGCTGAAGTTCTGCTTTGATGAGCAAAGGTCTGAAATTATACGATTGATCGAACTGATATGGCTGCCACAAAGATTTCAGCTGAGCCTTGGCTGTTAAGTTTCTGCTGAATTCTTTGTTGGATCACCTCACTGTCTGTATCAATGTGCAATGTACAAATTCTCTTTGTGACTGCATGTGTTTCTCTGCTCCAGTTTCTTCCCACAACATGCGGTGGTAGGTAGGTTAATTGGCCACTATAAACGGCCTCTAACCTGTAGTTAGTGCTGAAATCTGGGTATAGTTGATGAGAAAATGAGAGTGTAAATGGTTGCTTGGTGATTTGTGTGGGCTAAAGGCCTTGTTGCCCTACCATATGAGAGCACAACCTTACACTTGGGGATTGCTTTGATCCCACTTTGGGTTTAAGCTTTCAACCCACTGTCATAAGATTAAACTACAATCTTCAGCCTTGCTTTTGTAGAGAAGAGAATCTCGGCCTTCTCAGTCTTCACTATCCAAGCTGCTTCATTTCTGCTCAGTTAACAACTGAACAATAAAGCTATCTTGGGTTTGTGGGTCTTTCATTAAGAATGGTCATTTGCATCATGTGACTTTGGTGCTACTTGTCAATTAATTTGTTTGTTCTAAATAATATTAACACAATTTATGCTCAAGGATTTTCTTGCATGTTGCTTTACGTTCCTTGGAGCAACCAAAAAAGCATCCATCCCAGAAATCATGGTTTAGAAATACAGCAAAGGAGCAGACTCTTCGGCCCACCAAGTCCATGTCACCATCCATCACCTGTTGACACTAGTTCTGTTATCCCACTTGGGGCATTTCTTTTACTGTGGCCAATTAACCTACAAACCAGCACGTCTTTTGTATGTGGGAGGAAACTGGAGCACCTGGAGAAAACCCACACGGGCACAGGCAGAACGTTCAACCTCCACACAGGCCGCACCTGTGGTCAGGATTGAACTCGGGTCACTGACGCTGTGAGGCGGCAGCTCTACCGGCTGCACTACTGTGCCTAATTGATGTGTGGGAAAGCAGCAGTGTTGCATGACACACCCTGCATGGTAGTGTTGTGGTAATGTAAACTAATGTGGCTTATTCAACAAAGTGCTTGATACTTGGAGAGCAATGGTTTTCTAGTTAACTCAAGAGAACGGGTTATGATCTAAATGTGGTGCAGCCTTACCTAAGAAGAACAGCTGGGAACGACTGTGAACGGCTCCGGTGCGGTTAAAAGGTCTGTGACGTCATCAGGCGCGCGACTTTACTAAGAAACTATGACCCATCGCTCCCCTCCCCCACCTACTCTGAAAAAACCTACAAGAAGGGATCCAGGCCCAGCCAGTGCTTTGAGTTCAAGCCTGGCTGCTTCCCAGGAGGAAATCTCACAAAGGAGATCCGAAATGGAAGAATTTAAAAAAGGCCGCACCTGTGGTCAGGATTGAACTCGGGTCACTGACGCTGTGAGGCGGCAGCTCTACCGGCTGCACTACTGTGCCTAATTGATGTGTGGGAAAGCAGCAGTGTTGCATGACACACCCTGCATGGTAGTGTTGTGGTAATGTAAACTAATGTGGCTTATTCAACAAAGTGCTTGATACTCGGAGAGCAATGGTTTTCTAGTTAACTCAAGAGAACGGGTTATGATCTAAATGTGGTGCAGCATGACAGGAAAAGAAGAGCGTCAGATTCTAATTAAATCTCTTCAAATGTCCTAGGGACACGGCTGGGCAAGAACGGTTTCGGACGATCACCACCGCGTACTACCGAGGTGCCATGGTAAGTCAATATTACATCAGCTTCATAGCGTCATAGTATATTAACGGTCTTGAGTAAATGCAGCAGTAAAAAGTCGGCATTGCTTGCGATGGGAAGCTACTGTTTGCCATTTGTCCAGCTGGAATGCAGAGCGGGATTCCAACATTTTCGCCACCTCCAACGGGATACCAGTACTGGCCACATCTTCCTGTCTCCACCCCTTTCTGCTTTCCACAGAGACCGTTCCCTCCGAACTACCTGGTCAACTCGTCCTTTCCCACCCCCTCCCCAGCTACTTTCCCCTGCAACCGCAGGAGATGCAACGCCTGTCCCTTTACCTCCCCCCTTGACTACATCTAAGGGCCCAAACAGTCTATCCTGGTGAGGCAGAGGTTCACTTGCACCACCTCCAAACTCATCTACTGTATCCGCCATTCCATGTGTCAACTTCTTTACATCGGCGAGACCAAGCGCAGACTCTGCAATCGTTTCGCTGAACGCCTCCCCTCAATCTGTCCTAACCTACCTGATCTCCCGGTGGCTCAGCACTTCAACTCCACATTCCCAATCTGATATTTCTGTCCTGGGCCTCCTCCATTGTCAGAGTGAGTCCCAGCACAAATTGGAGGAACAGCACCCCTTATTTCGCTTGGATAGGTTAACCCAGTGGTATGAACATTGACTTCTCTAACTTCAGATAGCCCTTGCTTTCTTTTTTCATCCCCTCCCCTTCCCCGTTCTCCCACCAGTCTTACAGTCTCTGACTACATTCTATCTTTGTCCTGCCCCCTCCCCTGACATCAGTCTGTAGAAGGATCTCAACCGGAAAAGTCACCCATTCCATCTCTCCAGAGATGCTGCCTGACCTGCTGAGTTACTCCAGCATTTTGTGTCTACCCCGGAATTCCCTTCACGATGCAGAAATGATAGGTTTTATGTTCATTGGGCTGTGCGTGAAGGAGTGCAAGCAATCGCATGGGTGGATACCAGGAGCTGGTTTTTGGCCTTCAGATACAAAGTAGAGACAGGAGGGAGTAAGCCATCCTATTCTTTTCTCTGTTCTGCCATTCGCCAGGGTGGTCACGGCTGATCTCTACCCTTAAAACCATTTCCCAGCACTGACTGTATTTCACTCAACTGCTTTAATAATCTAAACTCTATGGAACTCCCTTTTGAATTTACTCAGCATCTGAGCCTTTATATCGCTCTTGGTTCTCAATGTCGTCGTCCAAGTTTTTCTAATTTTTATAAAACAAACAAATAAATTAGGATTAGGCATAGGCCATCCTGCTCTGTCACATCATAAGCCCATGGTTGATCTGCTGACCGCCTTCAACCCCACGATCCCATTGAATCATAGTAATCTTTCATCCATATCAAGCACCCCTCGACTCCTGCCATGAAATTATTTTTGGTCTTTGAGGAAGCGATTTCCAAAGACTGACGAATACACATTTGCTACGAAGTGTGATACAATGTGTACAAATACACATTTCCAGAACGTAGCCACATATGTTCAAGGTGATAAAGAAGGCATTTGGCATCATCCGTTGAGTACATGAGTTGGCCTGTTAAATTACAGTTGTACAAAAAACATTGCTTCAGCTGTGCTTGGAGTATTACGTGCCGTTCCAGTCACTACATTCCAGGAAAGGTGAGATTAAGCTGGAGGGTCAACTAAAGAAAGGCCTATTTTAGCCTACACTCTGTTTTAGCCAGACAATCGTATCTACAGCAGTCTGTCACCTGCCTGCCACAGCACAGGCTGTCATTTTCTGCAACAATCTTTGATGTGGCATGTTATCAAATGGCTTCTGGAAATGTAAGTTTAGCACGCCCACCTGTATCCACAGCACATGTTACTTGTCTGTCACATTGTTTTTTTATTAATGTGAGACCATAATGTGTATTAAAGTTTCTGATTCTTCATCCAGTGAGGAGTTTCACACATTGTTTTTATTACAGGGTATCATGTTAGTGTACGACATCACCAACGAGAAGTCCTTTGACAACATCAAGAATTGGATCCGGAATATCGAGGAGGTATGTGTTGCCGGTCTATTAGGCTTCCAATTGGACAGATGACACCATTGTCAATACTGGCAATTGCGAGAAGACATGGTTTTAATTCCTGTTATTTTTGAAGAGTGTAATCCGGGCAAGGAGTTTGGTGCTTTAAGAGCACAGTGTACTTCCTCTCAGATGCAATATAAAGTTGCCGCCTCAGTCAATGTAATACAATAGCCGATGTCTTCAACTGGGTACAACATTGGTTTGGTGGAAGGAATCGGAAGGTGATTGTGGAGGGTTGTTTTTCAGTCTGTGGCGACCTGTGAGCAGTGGTGTGTGCAAGATCAGTGCTGAGTTCCCTTTTGTTTGTCATGTATATCAATTTGGTTGAGAATGCAAGTGCCATGATTAGTCAGTTTGCAGATGACACCAAAATTGGTGGCATGGTGGATAGCGAAGAAGATTGTACACGATTATAACAGGATTTCTCAACTAGAAAGCTAGGCAAAGGAATGGCAGATGAGATTTAGTTCAGACAGGTGTGAAGTATTTTGGGAAGTTCAACCAGGGCAGGGCTTGTACAGCAAATGCCAGGATCCTGGAGAATGGTGTAGAACAGAGCCATCTGAGGGAGCAAGTACATTATTGTCGAGAAAGTGGCATCACAGGTCGGCAAATTGGCGACAAGGGTCTCTAGCATAATTGCCATCATCAATCAGGGTATAGTCGGTATGTCAAGTTACAGCTGTGCAAGCCTTTGGTGAGAACATACCTGAAGTATAGTGTACAATTCTGGTTGTCACACAGTAGAAATTATGGGATTATGCCAAAGTGGGTGCAGGAAAGATTCACAAGATGTTGCCCGGACTGGGAGGGCTCAAGTTACAAGGTGAGATTGGACAGGCTGAGACTTTTCCTTGAGGCAAAGGTAGTTGAGGGCTGATCTTAGAGGTATAAAATGATGACAGGCGTAGATAATGTGGAATCTCACAATCCTTTTCTCAGGGTAGGGGTGTCTCACACGGAAGGGAATACATTTAAGGTGAGAAGGGAAAGATGTAATAGGAATCCGAGCAGCATTTTTTGCACACAGAGTGGTTGGCATGTGGACTGGGCTGCCGGAGCTGCCTTAAAGTTGTCCAATTTACTAAGGTGGCAGTTTCAGCCAATATGTTATTTTGACAAGGTGGGGCTGGATCTCTGATTAATTGTGAGTTGCATGCGCACACCATTCGACGCACGTTGTTTCTAACTTTTTCCTCTGTTCAGTTGTGTTCCGAGGTGGTTCTCGGCCGACAGTGACATTTTTTACCCAAAGTGGCAGTATCTTGGATACTTAGAAAATTAAGAAAACTGTATTATAAGTAAAGCTGTACTGGGGATTGGCACTCCTTAATGGTTCAATGAGGTGAAAGGATTGCCCCAGCAGACCTTATAGCCAAACATCGGAGGCTTGAAATGAGTTTACAATCTCCGGTAATAGAAGCCAACATGCGAAGCCTCTGCTGCTAACTAATGCAAAAAACTCTGCTGTTGCACAAGGCTGGTGCCACAAAGTTTACTCTTTGGCATTTGAAATAGCTCCTGTTGTTAACACACCTGACAGAATACAACAGTCAAGGTCCAAATATGTGCAAAACAATCCCTATCTGGAGTAAATATCATTCTGGCAGATTGCTTTGTATAAATCTGTCTGTAAATGTAATGTAATTTATCCAGTAAATAATTCAGATGTGATGTCCATAAATGTTTCTTTGTTCCAGTTATTCTATTGACTAGATATCTCTATTCAAATGCTCAGACATCCTGTGCAGATGGGTGCAGGGCAACGTATTCAAAGCAACAATTGTAAACAATTTCCGTTGCAACCACATTTTCAATGGGTAGAAACTAAATTACCCGCAGATTAAGGGGAAGCACAGCGTAGAGCTGCTCCCTTACAGTTCCAGTCACCTGGGTTCAACCCTGACTTCCAGTGCTGCCTGAGTGGAGTTTGCATGTTCTTCCCGTGAGTAACGGTTTGCTCCAATTTCCTCACAAAAATCTAAAAAATGCACAGTGGGTAAATTAATTGTCCACTCTAAATTGCCCCAAGTGAGTGGTAGAACTGGGAGCGGTTTGGTTTGAATAATAAATTGTGTTCAGGTAGGATTGGTGTAAGTGGATGCTCGTGGTTTTGGGCTGAAAGGCTTACTTCCTTGCTGAAGGACTCAATGACTGATAGATCAAGCAGGTTGCAGCGTAGATGCGTGCCTGCAGATCACACTTTGTCCGTGCAACTACAAAAACCTGGTGACTGGCAGTTAACCTGGTGCTCTTGTGTTAAACTCATCTGATTGGGAATCTGCAGCCTATGTTAACTTAAACACTTTGCATGATAACTGGGTACCGTATTTGATACGTTCAGTGTTAATCTGTAAATCCCTCCATTCTTGTGGGAAAGATGAAACCCCACCGGGAAGCTTGAGTAATATTTAGGAGTTATGTTAGATGGTACTCCAGTGGAAAAAGCTTAGAAATATTAGGAAAGGTTGGGATGACTTGATCAGATTTTCTTTTAGAGGCGAGTGGTTTGTCGAGATCCCCTTTTCAAAAACAAAATAATTTGACCATTTGAAACTGCCATTGTAACATCTATTCAACAAAAATTCTTTGGAGTCAAATACTTTGGACCACTCACACCCCAGACATTTCCTCTTCTCAACACTCCCGGCAGGCAGAAGATATAAAAGCTTGGAAGCATATACCATCAGAACAGTTCCTTCACCACTCTCATCAGACTCTTGAATGGATCTCTCATGCACTAAAGATGTCATCCTGATTTCTCAATCTTATTGAGGCCCTTGGGGGGTTTTGTTTTTCCTTTGCTTTCGATGTCATTGTAGCACTATTCTGCACTCTGTTTCCTTTCTCTCTTTGCACTACCCGTTGTACTCTTATGGTTTGGTTGTACTGTTGTGTATGGTGAGATTTGTCTGGATAGTATGCAAAACAAAGGGGTTTATTGCTGCAGGAAAAGTACACAGTCAGCGAGTTAGGCAGCCCCCCTGGAGAACATGGAGCAGTGATGTTTCGGGTCCCGGCCCTTTTTCAGATTCATTACTAGCAACTAATTTCAGATTTTTTGCTGAATCTCCCTACATGTGGCAAAAATAAACAAATAACAAAATATTAACTTTTGCCATAAAATAGATACTCTGGGGGGTAATGGAGTCATTGGATAACTTGGAGGTTTTGGGTGTTGAATTGTGCTGGTAGTCAGAGAGTACAGTTAATTTAGCCATGACCGTTTCATTTTAAGTTCTCATCTTTGTTTTGTATCGTAGCATGCCTCTGCAGATGTGGAGAAAATGATCCTTGGGAACAAGTGTGATGTCAATGAAAAACGACAAGTCAGCAAAGAACGTGGAGAGAAGGTGCGGATTTTGAAACTTGAGCCAATGCTGCCTTGCTATGGGAAGCGATAATGTCAGTTATAATGTGTTTAGTGCTGCTGTCAATAAGCCAGAATATCTTGTTTAATGTGTTGCCTATGCTGAAAGATATTTGACTACGTGATTATCCTAGGGTAGTCAAAATGTTCTCCCGTTAAACAAATTGTTTAGTTGAGAGATACAGCGTGGAAACAGGCCCTTTGGCCCACCGTGTCCCCATCGACCAGCGATCCCCGCACATTAACACTATCCTACACACACTAGGAACAATTTACACATACACCAAGCCAATTAACCTACATATGTGTACGTCTTTGGAGTGTGGGAGGAAACCGAAGATCTCGGAGAAATCCCTTGCGGTCACTGGGAGAACGTACAAACTCCGTACAGACAGCACCCGTAGTCAGGATCGAACCCAGGTCTCCGGTGCTGCAGACGCTGTAAGGCAACAACACTACGGCTGCGCCACGTGGCTGCCCACATCTTAACATTCCCCTAATATCTCCGTAGCCTCCAGAGATGGACTGAGGAAAATCTAGACCACAAATAAATTATTCATTTGTTTTATTCCGTGTCTGATTACCAAATCAAATGGCAATAACGATCAGATTAATTTTATTTTAACAAGTACTATTTGTCATCTGCACTCAACATCAGAATAAAGGGCATTAGCAGATGTGGTCACGTTGCAGGAGTTGGCTTTTGTTTTGTTTTTCCCCCACGTGCACTTTTCCAAACTGTCAATGGTGACTCCTGGCAGTTCTTAATGGTAAATGTGGAACTCCCTCAGTGTCCGACTTTGCTGTTTGCAAGGAACTGAAGGGTAACCACACCGTTCCATTCAAACCTCTGCACAGGAGGCAACCAAGCAGCCTGTTGTGGGTTCTCGCTCTCACCCACACACCTTCCCCTTTCTCAGGCAATCGTAAGAAAGTTTTGGTTCTCTCTTTAGTTCTTCATTGTGTCTTTGTTCACAGGATGTCAGCATTGTTGACATACCCAGCATATCTACCCTATTTCTACTTGCCCACATTTCCTTCAAAACTAATTATAATTCATTAGTCATTGTGGCAGCACAATTAAGTCCTAAGGGTTTTTTTTTTTTAACGAACCACGCCTGAACGGTTAGGGTTTATTTGGTTTAGTTCCCGTCCACCCTGACGTTAAACTCCGGATAATATACTGAGCACAAACAGTTCAGCAGGATTTTGTGTTGGGGAACTGGGTCATAAAAGCTGGACTTTGCTTTAGTTATAAAACTGGGAGATAATAACTAATTGGATATGTTCCAGATGTCGTTTAACAGTATTAGCAACATTAACGAGTGGGGAGAGAAGAGAGTTGTAGAATTTTCGAGTGTACCACCCTGCAGGAGCGTAGTACGCTCCACTATGCAGCCCTGATCTGGAGCCAAAGACTACTCGTATTCCCTGACTTTTGCAGATTGAAAATTATCTGTGTACAGATTACTAGCTCCATTTTACATTGGGCTGAAATTTATTATCTTTCCTGCCAGGAATTTTTATAACTCCATGTCTACCTTCAGTCAAAAATAAAAACAACAATTTTATTCATTTCTTCTTACAACTTACTATCCAGCCTTGGCGGCTTCCTTATAAATGCCATAATCTTTCTCTGATGATAATAAAGGCTATTCATTCATTCATTCTATCATGGGCTTCCATATTGTACTGATCAGAGTGCCGCTACTGTAGCTCTGGCTTAAGTGTTTTACACAGATCTAGCTTGATTTGTCGCCAGTCTCCAGAGTGAGCAATGCTTTCCAGATTCCAACAACTCTCTGTGGGCGAATCAATTCCATATCGTATCCCCTCTAAACCTCCTACCCTCTCACTTTAAACATTTGTCCATTTTCACAGACTCTTCTACCCCACCCTCTCTCTATTTCTCATTTCATTGTTCCATTCTGTAGGTCATTTTGTTTTCTCTTTTTTTTTCCAGTTAGCCAGTGACTATGGAATTAAATTCATGGAAACCAGCGCAAAAGCAAATATAAATGTGGAGAATGTAAGTATTAATCATTGTCTGGTCATTTCCTATCCCTTGTGGTAGCGTGCTTCTAATGGAAAACACTTGCCACCATAGATGAGTAAACTCTGGTCTAATAATCATTATATTTCCAAAGTTCAGTAATCTCATGCCTGCTTTGTTGCCTGTCCAAATAATGTTGAGTTTAGATTACTTTTAAGTATAGACTTCTTATAAGGAAGATACCGGAGGTGGAATAGCATTGTATCCACTGGAATTCAATGCTATTGTTACTTTGAAACGTTACTTTAAGTTTCAAAGTAACAATTCCATCTCCTGCAGCCATAGAACATGTAGACAAACAGGCACGAATGTGGATTGGTTTGGCTGTTGCTCACCCTCGCTACCATTCTTCTCCTGTCCCCTTTGCCTTCTGCACCCTTGCAAGTCTAGGGTGAGCTTAAAGAAGGGTCTTGACTCGAAATGTCGCCTATTCCTTCGCTCCATAGATGCTGCCTCATCCGCTGAGTTTTTCCAGCATTTTTGTCTACCTATGAAGTTTGTCTTAGTCAGGCATATCCCAGGATGGTTGATTGCTCAGATTTCTGTCTGCAATTACCTCCTTTTGGCTCAAAACAGAGTTCTGAGATTGTAAAATGCGGGAAAGATTTCAAGCTCTTCGGTGTGAAGCCAGAGGTGATTTGCAGTGTGTTGAGTGGAGGGAAGGGGGCAGTAGAGGATGAGGCATGTGACCTGCTGGTGACGAGCATGGGCTGACTGTGTGCCAGAAGCTGTAATGTAGATGATCAAATGTGATTTGCAAAGACCGAGACAAATGCTGTGGTCAACATTAGCTTGTTAAAACCAAACGAAACTGGGTGTCTGCAGTATTTGGAGCTGAAATCTAGAGAAACATGGACCTGGCCACACAGAAGGGAGACATCCTGAATGAGGACAAGCAGTGAGCTGGTAGGCCATTGTCATGGAGATGGGAAAGTCACGGACATGCACTCTACGTGCAAAGGGACGTTTTGTATTAAATCTACAGCACCACTACTGCCGGCACGCTGCTGTGTTGTACTCTTCTTGATTTGCTCTCTTTCTCAATGGAGAATTGACCATTCTGATTGTTTCCTGTTTCAGGCATTTTTTACACTCGCCAGGGACATAAAAACAAAAATGGACAAGAAGCTGGTGAGTGTCTTTTGCTTCCAGTGTATTCCCCTTCTGTGCACGTTTCCATCTTTCCATCCTGGGGATGTTTGTTGAGGATTACACAATGCTCATTTTTGTTTGCTGTTCCTCGTCAAATGAAGCAACCCACACTTGGGATAACATCGAACTAGTGTGAACGAGTGATCAATGGTCGCCATGGAATCAGTGGGCCGAAGGGCCTGTTTCCAAATTGTATCTAAAAAAACTACACTAAACATGACCAGGTAACCTTCCTACTGAAGCTGCAACAGGAGACAATGTGCATGTTAAGCAACCAGATAATGTGCAATAGACAGAGCTCCACAACCAGAGGGTCAGGTCATAGCACTGTAGATATGTCCAGATCAATTGAGTGGGTGGCAAATAATCAGATGATTGCCATCTCCAAAAGGAGAACAAAATCACCCACCCTAGATATTCTCCGACATTACCACTGTTGCATCCCGAACTGAAAACATTTGGTGATCATTACTAACCAGTAATTAAATTGGTCAAACCCGATAACTAGTACAGCTGTCAGAAGGGGCCAGATACTACATTTCTTTCATTAAACGGAGCACTTCCTCTCACCCCAAAATCTTTCAGGAAAAGTGAACTGCGTGTTGAATCCACTCTGCCTGTCTAAATGAGTGCATCTCTAACAATATCACAAAGTTTCACACCTTTCAGGACAGTGCAGCCTGTTTGCCTGGCACCTCATTGACCATAATAAACTTCGATGGCTTCATTCACAGGGGCTGCAGAGTGCACCATCTGAAAAATGCGCTGCAATTCATGACTACCGCCAAGGAAGCACAGCAAACACCTTAAGCCACACACTGCTCTGACTTGGAAAGATATCAATATTTTTCCTTGGTCAGTGTGTCCAAATCCTGTAGCTCCGTTCCTAATAGCATTGTGGGAGAACAGTCTTCAATGAGACTGTTGCTGTCAAGGGAAGGGCCTAGCACCTTTCCAAAGCCGAAAGCACATGTATAATGAATTCTGGTTTTAGTGGTGATCTCATAGAAATGAATGGAAAGATACCACAGCCCCAAGTCAGCGTTGGGGCATTTGACCAGAGGTTTACTGAGGTCAAGTGAGGAGCCTTAATGAATGAAAGAGAACGGGTTTATTAACTCCACAGTGGAGAGGGAGGCTTGGAGCCCCTGGGAGGGTTGTTTGTAGGTCTAAGTAGACAATGTTGCTGCCTCTTTTGTACAGGTGACGTTAGTTGCTTGGAGTCTAATTCCTGCAGTCACATCAAACATTCAGTTGATATCACTTGCACAAACGTCTTTGTGTACAGGGCCTGTGTGAAAGCTGTAACAGCTCTAACACAGACGGTCACTGACTGCTTTGCTGTTAAAGGGCCCAATACTACAGGGCTATCCTTGAGTCGTGAGACAATCTTTAGTTTTCACGGTTACTGATTGTAGTGCAATCCTTGCTGGCTCCAAGCACAGTCCTGCACTTACCTACTCACACATGACCGGCGCCCCTCTGTCACAGCAGTTTGTTTTTTCTCGACAACCCCTCATCCCTTGCCCTTCTGTTACAACGATCCCTCTTCAGTTTGGATTCCCTGATCTAACCTATGTCGGAAAGAACTGCAGGTGCTGGTTTAAATCAAAGGTGGACACAACATGCTGGAGTAACTCAGCGGGACAGGCAGCATCTCTGGAGAGAAGGAATGGGTGACCTTTCGGGACGAGACCCTTCTTCAGACCGATGTCGGGGGAGTGGGCGGGGCAGAGATAGAATGTAGTCGGAGATAGTAAGACAGTCAATATTCATACCGCTGGGGTGCAAGCTACCCAAGCGAAATATGAGATGCAGTCCCTCCAATTTGCGCTGGGCCTCACTCTGACAATGGAGGAGGCCCTGGACAGAAAGGTCATATTGGGAATGGGAGGGTGGAGTTAAAGTGCTTAGTAACCAAGAGATCAGGTAGGTTAAGACGGACTGAGCGGAGGTGTTCAGCGAAACAATCGCCGAGCCTGCCCTTGGTCTTGCCAATGTACAGGAGTTGACACCTGGAACAGCAGATGCAGTAGATGAAGTTGGAGGAGGTGCAAGTGAACCTCTGCCTCACCTGAAAGGTAAAGGACAGGTGTTGCATCTCCTGTGGTTGCAGGGGAAAGTACCTGGGTGGGTGGGAAGGGACGAGTTGACCAGGGAGTTGCTGAGGGAACAGTCTCTGCAGAAAGCAGAAAGGGATGGAGATGGTAAGATGTGGCCAGTAGTGGGATCCCGTTGGAGGTGTCAAAAATGTTGGAGGATGATATGCTGTATACAACGGGTGGAAGGCGAGGACGAGGAACTCTGTCCTTGTTACGAATGGGGGGTGGGGATGCAAGAGTGGAGCTGTGGGATATCGAGGAGACCCTAGTGGGAGCCTCATCTATAATGGTAATGTACTATATGATGGTAATATACCTATGATCTAAACCTAAATGTTAGGTTTCGCCTCGCGCTTTAGTCTGTGTTGACTTTACTGGTCTAATGTTCGTTTTTACAAACCTTGTTCTCGGGGTATCTAAATCTAAACCTAAATTTTATTTGTCGATTAAGTTATGACATCGGATGGAAGTTGCAAACCAAATCTCGTTGCACTTATGTGCAATGACAATAAATTAAAATATATATATTATTATAAATATACCCTGATCTTCCCTCCTGGCACTGGAACAAAGACATACTCTATCGCAAGTTAAATATAAAGCCACTTCCTCTCATTTAGTGCCGAAGCTGCTGGCTGCCAATGGTCAGATATGGCTCCAGGTCCACATTTAGTATTTCTGGACAAGGGAGGGGGAAAGCCACATCTGTCATTGATGGGGCCAAGGCAGTGAAGGATGGGCAAGAGGCCAGAATGGGAGAAGTGAAGTGGGGAGAGGGTTTGCAGAGGCCCAGGAGGCTGCAGACGCCAAGTGACCGGGTTTTGGTGCAAAAGGAGGTTATCAAGGTTGGGCTGATGAGAAAGGGAGAGATGCTGTTTGAGTTTGATTGTGACTTACATGCAAGTAATTTTTTTAATGGAAAAAAAGCCACAGTACCGGAGTAACTCAGTGGGTCAGGCAGCATCTCTGGAGAACATGGATAGGTGACATTTTGGTTCGGGGCCTTTCTTCAGACCAGATGCTGCCTTAGTTCTTCTGGCACTTTGTTTTTACTCATAGTTTTATCAACATTTTACCAATGCTTTCTTCCTCTGAAGAAGGGTCCTTGTTTCTAAAGGTTTTTAAACAATTGCCTTAAAAGCTGAATATTTTGCTTTGATGGGATGCAACATGTCTGCTTTGGCTAAACTCCTTTTCCTTTTGTGTAGGAGGGTAACAGTCCGCAAGGCAGCACCCAAGGAGTGCGGATCACCTCTGAACAGAAAAAGAGCAGCTTCTTCCGTTGTCTCCTCCTGTGACGAACTCTGCCTTCGAAAAGTCCAAGCACTTGCTGACTTGAAGTGGAATGTGCTAGCACTGTGCTTTTCCTGTACAGATGGACACTTCCTTCGGACAAGCCCTGTTGTGCTGACAAAGACTTGCAGTGACCAAGCAGCTGAGGTTTTTGGCTTTTAGGACCTGTCCGACGATGATTACCTCAGTAATGGAAACGTGCACGTCAGAATCTTCTGATGGGAATCCCTCCATTTTACTGATTTCCAATCTGTTGGGGTGTAATTTGTTTGAAATTCCGGCACATCCTCCTTCCCCTGCTTTCCCTGTTTTGTTTCTCCCCGCAGATCTTGTGTTGTGGAGGTGCTTTCACCATTGGAGTCTTTCCCAGTTTCAGCAGCCCAGTGACCTCATTGTGCAATAAGGTGCTGCGGCTATTGTTGCTTTACGTGTCACTCTCCTTACACGTCGCTCGTCCTGAGAGGGCTTTGTCTGCTTTCTGCCGGTGTATCATGTCTGTATCTCGATGGATGTGGTGATTAAGAAGGATAGAGTAGCCCCAATGTTAGTTGTCAGACTTGCAGCCAGGTATATCTGTTCCCTTGATGGCCATGGTGTTGAATACCACCCTGTTGCTCAACTCTCCCTTTCACATCTATTGAATTCATAGCCCTGTTGCTTTTCCCGTGTTTAGTTTTTCAGCAAGATGCAGTATGTTGCAACAGCTGCAACAGTGTCGTTGTGGCTGCTGCATCTCTGACAGGTTCAATTTGAGTGTTACCAACAGACAATTTGTCTCGAAGCACTGGACAAAAACTGGATTTCAGATAGTTTTTTTTTAATTGTAGCGCAGTGTTTACTATGGCCATGCTATTCCAGGGGTTCAGAGGCAAAGAGCCAGAAATCTACCAAACCCAACCTTTCTGAGCCATGACTGCCTGTAACCATGGTGTTTTGATGTTATCCCTGCAAATGGCACCAGTTATTGTAGGTTCTATATTTCACGGACCATTGGGGGGAGGGGGGGGGGGTGCAGAGAATGTAGCAGTGGTTGATGCCAAAGAGTTTAAGGGGGGGGGGGGGGAAAGAGCAGAAGGCGGTGAAGGGAGGATCGGTAGGAGATGGTGGGTGGGCAGTATGGAATGAAACAAACCCCTCTCCCCACCACCATCCCAGCCCCTGACGACAGCTGAGGTGCATCATCCGTTCACTTATTTGTAGCCTTATTCATCAACCATTACTTTGTTTCACCACTGTTGGAGTCCTGCTGAATTATTTTGTGAAAACCATGTGAACGCTGATGCTTGGAGCCACAGATTGGCACGGGTGCTGTGCAGCGGTTGCAAGAAGTGTACGAGGGTTTAGTCACTCTTAGTTCACGGGCTGCAAGTGTCAGCAGTTTAGCAGATTCGGCGGTTAATGCACTGTGGGCAGGTCCTATTAATAAAGTTCATGCATAATTCTGGAACCTGAGTGTTGACATAGTAAAATTCTCTCAGGGAGATGAATTGCACTTTCAGTTGAAGAGCTGTCAACTTTGTAATGTTTGAATGTGGAACATGAAACTTGTGATAAGGGGTATACCAGGCGGTATGTGTCTTGTCTGCTGTGCTAGAAGTCCCCCGGCCAGGCTCTGTTGTATCTATCACTGTATAAATGAGTAAGTTGTACCAAAGTGTACTGATGAGACCATTGGTCTAGGTCTATTTTTTAGGTGTGGTAATGTTTTGGTTCAAAACCAGAGAGTAGCTGTGATGCTGATAATTTTGGGGGTATTTTAGTTTCTGGACTATTATATAGAAAGAGTGAAGGAAACAGTTACTCTTCTGACCAACATTCCAACATCATTCCCTCCTCATTTCCATTCTCACCCAATCCCCCATTGACAATGATCAAGATGAGTCTCCGACCAAAATGGAAAGCTGCAAAGTGAAGAAAAAGTGGATATTCGGGAAGCTGAACCAAGTAGCTGTTCTTACTGAGCGCTTTGTGCAGCTTCATAAATGAAGGAGTGAAAGCACGTGCCCTAAATCTAAAACAGAGAAGCTATGCCATTGTTTAAAAAGCTGGCCTTGTGCAAATCATGTCATCTGTTTAGATGTCTAAACTGATTACCTCGCCAGAGTTTTCCTGCCGGCACATCTCTAAATATCCCCTTCTGCCCAGTCACAAAAATACTTTTTGGTTTCCTTGTTCCAAATCGGGAGGATTGAAGCCGAATGTGACAGTCTATGGTTAATGTGAATTCAGACCACACCATCAATCCTTGGATCACTTGGGGGGGGGAGAGGGGACGATTACACTCTTCCAGAGTTGTCGGCTGCTGCTGCCCAGCGATTTGCAAGTGGAGCCCCTTCTCCCATGACTGCATTCTTTGTATTGGCCCCAATCATTCTCATCATTCCTCAATCCTGGTTGATGGCCACGGATTCCAGTAGTTTGGATCTCACTTAAACGGAGACGATTATTATCCACTTCTTGGATGTGACCTGCCATTTTCAGGCTGAAAGCAGCCACTTTCACTGGAGCCCATCTATCCTGTTCTGCTGAAATGATTTTTGTTTTGAGTTGTTAGAAAGAAGTGTAATTTCTTTGTCGTATGTCATGTTTTTTTTCCCCTCCCACAGAATCCCTTAAAATCCCAGTGTTGATTACTTCAGGGTTGATTGTTCCTTGTAATTTGCTTTTGATTGTCCAAGTTGACTGGCATTGTACTAGATTAGATTACCAGCCTGCTCCATCCCACTGTAATAATATAAATATGTTCCCGTTGGGATGCCCCTCTCACCTTGCAGCTACACCTGGAATGCAATATACCCATGGAGCCCAGCCTCCATGAGCAGGGTTCTAATAATGTTTTGCTCCATTTAAAGCCAACAACATATTTTGGTGTTTCAAAGGAACGGGTCACAAATAAAGGAACATATCTGTAACTTCTAGTTGAAAATGGTTCAAATAACTGAACAAATTTGTATTGGTTCCTTGTTGCCAGTGTTGGCCACTGAATAGCAACACTGTGGTCTTTGCTGACGGATCAGTGATCTTCGCTGTCATTGCCACTCATCCAAAAAGTAGGAAGGATTGTCACCTTGTTAGCAGCGACAACATTAGCGTTGCCACTGAACCCCTTGTCATTTTCTCCTGTATCTTGAAAGTCACAAAGTTAAATAGCTCGCTGGGTAGCACGTCCAATTAAATGAATCGGGCAGGTTTATTCCAATCGTTAAGAAGTGACCAGTGTTAAAAGGCCGTTCTGTTCCATTAAACTGAGTTCTGTAAACATTCCACGCTTTTGCTTGTACAGGGCACTGTTCTGGCCTAATGTTGGTGACGCTGCTGAATGTGGTGCATAAATACCTGATATATGAGGAGTGTGTCACTTTGAGCACAGTATGAGCTAACAGCACAGTACATAGCCTATTGCTTTTTAAACTGCCCCCATTGTCAGTTTGTACTATCCCTGCTATAACAGTATTGTACAAAGAATGCCAGTGATATGGGAGGAAAATATTTTGTCAACAGTTCAACCTCATTGACCTTGATGTAATCGTTCAAACATTATGTGCAAAAGTCTCCAGGATTCAATTGGTTCGAAGGGATGGGCATAGCATTGTTTCAGGTGACCATGTAAATAGCTTTACATAAAAAAAGGACCTACTTTATAATTGTTCTGTACTTGCCGATGTTAATGGATTTATGGACACAAGTGGAGTTTTAATGAGATTAAAAATGTGAGTCCTTTAAAAAGCGAATTCATTAATCACTCGCCCTGTTGCCGTTTTTAATGTCAACTTTTTCACATTTGTAGACCTGCTTGGATCTAAGTCATCAGAAGAGTCCTCAAGAAGTTAGAAGGTTCTTGGCTCCTTGTGAAGGATTGGTCTGAGATTTGCACTATGACTGGACTTTATCCCCTCAACCAGTTTCCAGGAAACCCCCATGTTTCCTTGTTGCCCATCCCAGGGTGTCAGGGGTTATGGGGAGAAGGCAGGAGATTGGGGTTGAGTGGGAAAGATAGATCAGCCATGATTAAATGGCGGAGTAGACTTGATAGGCCAAATGGCCTAATTCTGCTCTTGGAACTTATGAACACCAATCAAAATTTGAATTATTTATTTGCAAATGTTGTTTTATTCTTAGAGATGCTGTGAGTGGCACTGGAAGACCAACACCTATTATCTACCACTGACTTTGTTGCAAAGGTAGTCAGTTGCACAGTGCAGTGTGAAATGGAGCTCCAGGCCTCTGTCCTAGCTGCTAATGGCAATATGGTTCCAAATCAGAATATTGCATAGTTTGCAGCTTGACATGTTCCCATGCATTTGCTGCCGATTGCTTTGAAGGGTAACCATCACAAACCAGTTTAGGTTGTTTAACTTATTGCTGCATTATAATTTATAGAAGAGATGCATCAACTAAGTTATGACCAGGTTTTATTTTGGCATGTCCATGGCAACATGTTATTGCTGCAATTTATTTGGTCTTTTGTTGGAATAATCTTTTTCCATGGGCAACTTAAGTGAACATTCTGTCCATCTAGGTTGCAATCAGTAAACAGGTCTACTTAACCGCACTCTCAAGAAGCAAGGTAACAACTAGGTAAATTGCTCACCAGCTTTGGCCTAAATAATGCCGAGCTTCTGGAGACCTGTTGCAGCTGCACTTATCAACAGGAAAGCATTCCTGTCAGGCTGCGGACTTGGTGCTTTGTCGGTTGGAGCAATGCCTTGGAGAATCGTATCCTACAAAAAAATAATCAGATCTTGCTCATTTCACAGCATTGAAGTTCTGTTTAATAGTGAACCTAGGATTTTGTAATAGATGTAATAATGCTGTTGATATTGGAGCCATTGGAGCCGTACAACACGGAAACAGACCCTTCAGCCCACCATGTTTATGCTGACTGTCAATCATCAATATTAATACAATTTATCAGCAGTTGGTTTGTTTGTTTTATGCCATGATGATCTATGGTCTCATCCAGATGCTGCTTAAATGTTGAGAGTTCCTGCCTTCACCGCCATCCTTGGCAGTGCTTTGCAGATTTAAACCTTCGTCTGAATGAAAAACGCATCCGTGCATCCTCTAAATCTCTCAATCATCTCCTTAAGCTGACACCCTTTGGTCTTGGATGCTCCTGTCATGGGTAAGGGTTGTGACTACCTCCCCCCTATCCATGCTTCTCATAATTTTGTATGCCTCATTCAGGTACCCCCTCAGCCTCCTCTGCTCCAGGGAAATGTTTTAATCTACAATTTGAGAGGGAGAACGGAAAATCGGAAGTGTTAGTAATACAGTTGAATAAAGGGGACTATGGAGACATGAGGGAGGAGCTGGCCAAAGTTGACTGGAAAGATACCCTAGCAGGGATGTCAGTGGAACAACAATGGCAGGTATTCCTGGGAATAATACAGAAGGTGCAGGATCAGTTCATTCCAAAGAGGAAGAAAGATTCCAAGGGGTGACTGTGGCTGACAAAGAGAAGTATAACATTGCAAAGATAAGCGGGAAGCCAGAGGATTTGGGTAACTTTTACAGAGCAACAGAAGATAACTAAAAAGGCAATACGGGGGGAAAAAATTAGGTGCCGGATGAAGCTTTGGAAGAGGATGCAATTATGACTTTCAAAAGACAGATGGACAGATATATGGATATGAAGGGTTTGGAAAGGTCTGTGCCAAATGGGATTAGCCCAGAATGCTAACTTGCTCCAATAGGTTGGGCTAAAGGGCCTGTTTCCATGCTCTATAACTCTTGGACTATAAAGCTTCAAAACAGCACCAATCCATGTGCTACACCACTGGTCACAGGCTTCTAAACCCAAAAACAGCTCTTCATCATCACCCACTTGTATTACCGAGCCAATTTTAGATCCAATTTGCTAACTTGCTTTAGATACTATGGGCTCTAACATTTTGGACCAGCCTTCCAATGTGGGGCCTTATCAAAGGCATGTGATGTCTATGTGCACATCAACCATACTGCTGTCATGAATATACTTAGCTACATCTTCAAACAATGTTAAATTATTTGCACATGATCGCTCGCCTACATTTGTCTGCTTTTCCAAGTGTAGATGAAAACTGTCCCTCAGAACCTTCTCCATTTTTTTTTAAACCACTGGTGTGACACTAACTGGGCATGTGGCGATGCGGCTGGTATACACGAAGGAAGCAAAGGTGACCCTTGCTGCTGTCTGTGTGGAGTCACATGCACCCCACATGGGCTTTCCCTGGGCGCACCAGTTATCTCCTACATCCAAAGAACATGTTGATCCGTAGGTTAATTGGCCACTGTAACTTGTCTCCAGAGTGGATATGTCTGCTGAAGAGCCTATTTCCTATGACTGAGACACAAGGGACTGCTGTAGCTGGAATAATTCAGTGGGACAGGCATCATATGTGGAGTATATGGGTAGATGCCATTTGGGGTTGGGGCCCTCCTTCAGATTTGAGCTTGCAAGGACATCTAATGTTTACTTTGTAGTCAACGTGCAAAGAATGCAAAACAACTTTCTGCAAAAGAGAAACCAAGATAAATATAAGAGTCCAGGACGAGGTGATTCTGTTTCAAAATCTAAATTGAAGAAATGCAGTGATGCAGCTGATAAATGTTTATAACAGATGTCCAAATTCCAAACCTATCTGCAGGCAGCACTCTGATACCCCACAGTCTTCTCTCCACCTAGGAATGTGTGAACAGTCTCCTGCCACCCTGCTGTCCGCTTCACCTTGCTTGGACCACCTGCGGTCCTACCCAGGAACACTAAGTCAGTTGGTCTAGTTTTTCTGTTTACAGTGAAATACAGCGTGGAAACAGGCCCCTCAGCCCACCGAGTCGTGCCGACCGGCAACCCCCTGCACAGCAAAGATGCTGCACACTAACATTATCCTACACACCACGATAGAACTTTATTCATCCCCGGAGGAAAGTTGGTCTGCCGACAGTCACAGCACACAATAGGTACAGGAAAACTTGAAATATAAATTAAAAGTGAAAAAAAAAGACAAGTGACTGTTGGCTGGCTGCAGTGTGCACAGCGCCTCAACCAGAACGAATGAACAAACAAACAAACGCAGGCTTATCCCCTGGGCAGAGGATTGTAAAACTAGAGTGCCCCCCCCCCCATGCCGAGGCCCCCTTTGTTCTTCCACCGTCCCTCACGGCGGTTCCCCCACGCCAGGTCCCCATTGTTCTTCACAGCGGTCCCCCCACACTAGGTCCCCATTATCTTCCCCTCACGCTCACGCTCACTGATCACAGGTCGATCACGAGGCCCCACAGCTGCCGAGGGACAGTATACAATTTTTACCAAGCCAATTAGCCTAGCGCGTCGATCTCTACAAAGCAGAGGCCACGTGCCAACTCTCGGACACCTCCTCCTACTTACCCCTGGACCATGACCCCACTGACGAGCACCAGGCCACCATCTCGAGCACCATAACCGGCTTCATCAACTCCGGCTCCCTACCCCCCCGAGCCTCCAACCTCATCGTTCCCCAGCCCCGCACAGCCCGATTTTACCTTCTCCCCAAAATCCACAAACCCGACTGCCCCGGCAGACCCATTGTCTCTGCCTGTTCGTGCCCCACCGAACACATTTCCACATACCTTGACTCCATCCTATCCCCCTTTGTTAAATCCCTCCCCACCTATGTTCAAGACACCTCAGACACTCTCCGTCGGCTCCGCACATTCCGTTGTCCAGGCCCCCATCCTCTCATCTTCACCATGGACGTCCAGTCACTATACACCTGCATCCCCCACCAGGATGGTCTCAAAGCCCTCCGGTACTTCCTCAACCCATACCCATCCACTGACACCCTCCTCCGCCTAGCAGAGTTGGTCCTTACCCTCAACAACTTTTCTTTTGACTCCTCCCATTTCCTCCAAACACAAGGCGTAGCTATGGGCACACGCATGGGCCCTAGCTACGCCTGCCTCTTTGTCGGGCACGTCGAACAATCTTTGTTCTCGGCGTACCAGGGCCCCACCCCCGACCTTTACCTCCGTTACATTGACGACTGCTTTGGTGTCACCTCCTGCACCCACGCAGAACTGACTGACTTCATCCATTTCACCACCAACTTCCATCCGGCACTCAAATATACTTGGACCATTTCCGACATTTCCCTACCATTCCTTGACCTCACCATCTCTATTGCAGGTGATACACTCCTGACTGACATCCACTACAAACCAACTGACTCCCACAGCTACCTGGACTACTCTTCCTCCCACCCTGCTTCCTGTAAGGACTCCATCCCCTATTCCCAATTCCTCCGTCTACGCCGCATCTGCTCCCAGGATGACGTGTTCCACACCAGGTCATCGCAAATGTCCTCGTTCTTCAGAGAATGGGGTTTCCCCTCCCCCACTATAGATGAGGCTCGCACCAGGGTCTCCTCCATACCCCGCAACACTGCCCTCTCTCCACATTCCCCCACTCACAACAAGGGCCGAGTCCCCCTGGTCCTCACCTTTCACCCCACCAGCCAGCGCATACAACAGATAGTCCTCCGCCAGTTTCATCACCTCCAACGTGACCCCTCCACTCGCCACATCTTCCCATCTCCCCCCTGTCTGCCTTCCGCAAAGACCGCTCCCTCCGCAACTCCCTCGTCAATTCTTCCCTTCCCTCCCGCTCCACTCCTTCCCCGGGCACTTTCCCTTGCAACCGCAAGAGATGCTACACTTGTCCCTTCACCTCCCCCATCCACTCCTTTCAGGGACCCAAGCAGTCATTCCAAGTCCGACAGAGGTTCACCTGCACCTCCTCCAACCTCATCTACTGCATCCGTTGCTCCAGATGCCAGCTGATCTACATCGGTGAGACCAAGCGGAGGCTGGGCGATCGTTTCGCCGAACACCTCCGCTCGGTCCGCAATAACCAACCCGACCTCCCGGTGGCTCAGCACTTCAACTCCCCCTCCCACTGCGTATCCGACCTCTCGGTCCTGGGCCTCCTCCACGGCCAGAGTGATCAACACCGCAAGTTGCAGGAACAGCACCTCATATTCCGCTTGGGGAGTCTGCATCCTCTGGGCTTAAACATTGAATTTTCTCAATTCTGTTAACCCAGACTGCCTCCCCCCCACCTCTCCCTCAGCCCTCTGGCCCTGACATTCCTTCTCCATCTCCCCCCCCCCCCCCCTCCCCAGTCGCACTAGCTTCTCATTTTCACACCACAAACAGCTTACAATGGCCTGCTTCCTTTGTCACCAATACTTTTTTGCGTATCTTTCACTCATTGTTCCTTATCTCTCCACATCACTGTTTATATCTCTCGTTTCCCTGCTCCCTGACCAGTCTGAAGAAGGGTCTCGACCCGAAACGTCGCCTATCTCCTTCGCTCCTTAGATGCTGCTGCACCCGCTGAGTTTCTCCAGCTTTTTGTGTAACCCTAGCCTACAAACCTGTGTCTCTTTGGAGTCTGGGATTAAATCGTAGCTCCTGGAGAAAACCCATACAGATCACGGGGAGAATGGATAAACTCCACACAAACAGTCGGGATCGAACCCTGGTCTCCGGCTCTGTAACGCAGCAACTCTACCGCTACACTTCCCCCGTGGTGTTGTCCGACCCTGGAACACCTAGTCCACTGGTGGTGTCCTACATTGGGTCACCTAGTCTGCCGCTGTTCTCCCACCTTGGAACATTCTTTATTCCAGTGAAGCTTGAGCTGAGATGAGCAAAGGGAATATGAGAGTGGCAGCATCAATCTTCCTGCGAAGTGGGTTGGGTTTTTTTTTTGCAGTCTCAGAATTTTACATTATATTGTGTATAATTTATTCATGATTTGTCTTTTCTGTGTTTGTCTATGTACCTGGGATACAGCTGCAAACAATATTTTTCATTGTACCTGTACTCCACCGTATTCATGCAAATGACAACAAACTTGAACATGGCTCAACCACCTGATTACCGACCAGCAACAATATTTAGCAAAAACGTTTGGGTTTCTTGTTACAGGATGACCTTTGTATTGAGGCCGTTTGGGTTATGGAAATTTGGACTTGGAGAATTCACAAAGTGCTGCCCAGAAATTTGAGACATGGAATAAAATGTCCTTCTTACAGAATTTGTGACAAAAGAGTAAAGAAATAAACACAACATTTTATTATTTTTGCAACTTACATTTCAAGATTCAATTTAATTGTCACATGTACCAATTAAGGTACAGTGAAATTTCTGGACACTTGCCTAGATTACAGGGGGGAAGTTGTGATATGAATAATTTTCTTGGAATGCAACCTCCCCGTAGCTCAGGGGTCATCTGTAGTGAATCAACTGTGAACTGCTCCTAGATACAATCTATGAATGACTGCAGCAAACAAATATTTGTCAATTTAGGTTAGGTGCTAAGGTTCTCAGATGCAATCAGATGAGAGAGGTTTCTCACTGTGGCTGGTGAAATCAATATTCAGTGTGAATGGATAATTATTATAACTTGATAATGGTGTCACAGGTAAAATAGGATGCTGAAGGCTTTTGGCACACTGCCATTCCTCAGTCAGGGAATTGAGGATAGAAGTTGGGACGTTATGGTGCAGTTGTACAGGATGTTGGTGAGACTGCACTTCGGACTATTGTGTTGTTTTGGTCACCCTGCTAGAGGAAAAATGCCATTATGCTGGGAAGAGTGAATGTAAGGTTGTCAAGGATGTGGCCAGTACTTGAGTACCTGAGCTATAGGGAGACAGTGGGAAGGCTAGGATATTTTCCTAGAAGAGCAGGAGACTGAGGTGCATAAAATCATGAGACACAGATAGGACGAATTCACACCGTTTTTTATCCAGGGTAGATAAATCAAGAATTAGAGGGAATATGTATAAGATGAGGTGGGAAATATTTAAAAAATCATAGGAAATAGGAGCTGGAATGTGTTGTTAAATCTCTGCTGGCTGAGTAGCTGAGATCCATAATGACTTGGTACATTGGATTTTAAATGACTGCCATAGAAGAGAGAGGGTGAGGATGGAGGGATGTTACTCTGACTGCAGCTCTGTGATCAGTGGTATTCTGCAGAGATCAGTGCTGGGATCTCTGTTGTTTGTGATATAAATGATTTGAATAAAATTGTTGACAGTCTGCTTAGTAAGTTTGCAAATGACACAGAAATTGGCAGAACTATGGATATTGTAGAAGGTTGTGAAAGGTTACAGCAGGAATATGAACATTAGAAATATGGTGGAGAAATGGCAGATGGAGTTAATCTGGACACGTGTGAGTGTGGACCTTTGGAAAGTCAAATGTGAAAGGAAAGTATTTTGAAAAGGATAGACCCCTTAGGAGCATTTTGCACACAGGGATGTTGGGATTCAAGTCCACAGCTCCAAGAAAGCAGCAACACAAACACATATGATGGTAAAGAAGGCATTTGGTATGCTCGTCTTCATTGGTTGGGATGTTGAGTTTAGGACACAAGTTTCAAACTTGAACTTGGGAAGTAACATTGCAGCTGCATACAATTTTGGTGAGACCACATTCACATTATTGTGTGCAGTTGTCTTTGCCTCATTACAGGTTGGTTGTGGAGGCTTTGGAGAGGGGGTAGAAGAGGTTCATCAGAATGCTTTCTGGATCCAAGGGATTTAGCTATAAAGATAGGTTGAGCAAACTAGGATTGTTTTCTAGTCAGTCTTTTTCCCAGAGTGAAATTTACCAAAAGCATTGCATTAAGGTGAGAGGAGGAAAATTTTAACAAGATTTACCAGGCAAATGTTTTTACATTGGGTGTGGTAGATGCCTGAAATGCACTGTGAGGGAAGATAGTGGAAACACATGTGGTAGCAACCTTTAAGAAGCTTTTAGAAAGACACACGAACAGGCAGGAATTGGAAGGATACGGTTCATGTGCAGGCAGATGGCATTAGGTTAAATTGGCACCATGGTCGGCACAGACAAGAGCCTGTTCCTGTGATGTACTATTATATGTAATAAGGGAGCAGTCAGTATAACTCCATGTAACATGAACAATCAGTGTGTGGTGATTAAACACCCCAGTGAATGTATACACGCTATTGAATTTAACATGTGTTATGGGATAGTCTTAAATTATAGTACGATACTGATCAGCTGTTAAGAGTGGCAGAGGATTGGGCATTGGATATAATCCTGGTAAATGTGAGTGTTGCACTTGGGAAGCTCTAATAAGGAGCAATAGAGGGATCTTGGTGTAGTTGTCCAAGGAATGTGGAGAGAAAAGGGGTGATGAATGTCGGATTAATGGGTGGCTGATGGTCAACCCAGACCCACGGGGCTGTTTCTCTGCTGTATCTCTCTCTGTGACTCTGTAATCCCTGAAACACAGCACAGGTGGGCAGGGCTAGTGAAGAAGGCATAAAGAAAGCTTGCCTTCACTATCAGAGCAGGGTGTACTGTTTACAACTTTATAAAACATTGGTCAGGCTACAGCTGGGGTATTGCAGTGCAGGAAGAACGTGATTACACTGGAGAGGGTGCAGAGGAGACTCGCCAGGATATTTTGTTGGGGGTGAAGAAGGCTGACAGGAAAACAAATGCAAAATTATCTGCAGGAAACTTCTCCCCAAAGCAGAGTTATCTAACACTTTATGGTACAGCTTAAGATAAGAAGGGAAAGGCCTTTAGATCTCAGAGAGTGTTTAGGCCTCAGAGGGTGTTCAATTCTGACATGTACAGTCTATGAGGGAGGTGGAGACTCTCACAACATTTAACAAGTATCCAGATAAATAATTGAATTGGACTGATGGGACGGAGCCTGTTTCTTTGCTGTGTGACTCTATGACATATTTGAAAAATATAATTAGGGTGGTTAATAACACGTAAGGAATCGAACTGTATCGGGATTAGATACGAGAAATGCGACATTAAGGTGATAAGTGACATATGGAGAATCAAACTTGAGTGGTTTCTCTCCAATCAGATGAGAATATAAACACACAGGCTTGTATTCAGAGGAAGCGGCAGGTCAGTGCCCAGTAGGATGTTATTCTCTTGATGTTTGAGTTCCTGTGTGGATTGGTGTGACTGGCATTGCTCAGATTCGTATGTGGAAAGTGCTGAAAAAAAAACCATATTCTAATTGAACAATTCAGTGCAAAAATGCAGGCACAAAATTATCAACACACAGCGCTATGTGGAATTATTCCACTGCAAACATCCACTCAGTCGTCCACCTTGCTGATCAGAGCTCCTGCCAATTCTTAAACCCCATTCTTTAGAGGAGGGCAAAGTGGGACAGCTGGTAGAGCTGCTGCCCTACATCGCCAGAGTCCCAGGTTCGATCCTGACCGTGGATGCTGTCTGTATGGAGTTTGCACGTTGTGATTCCCTGTGACTGCATGGGTTTCCTCCGGGTGCTCCAGTATCCTCCCACATCCCAAAGACGTGTGGGTTTGTAGGTTAACTGGCCTTTGCAAAATTTATTCTAATGTGTAGGGAGTGAATGAGAAAGTGGCATAACATGGTACTGGTGTGAACGGGTCATCCATGGTCGCCGTGGACTCAGTGGGCCGAAGAGTCTGTTTCTATGCCTCATCTTTAGTTTAGTTTAGAGATAGAGTGGAAACAGGCCCTTCAGCCCACCAAATCCACGACAACCAGCGATCCCCGTACACTGGCACTATCCTACACACCAGGCACAATTTACTATCTTTATCAAAGCCTATTAACCTACAAACCAGTACATCTTTGGAATGTGGGAGGAAACTGGAGCACCTGGAGAAAACCCACGTGATCACAGGGAGAACATCCAAACTCTGTAGAGACAGCACCCATAGTCAGGATAGCACCCGGGTCTCTGGCATAGAAACATAGAAATTAGGTGCAGGAGTAGGCCATTCGGCCCTTCGAGCCTGCACCGCCATTCAATATGATCATGGCTGATCATCCAACTCAGTATCCCGTACCTGCCTTCTCTCCATACCCTCTGATCCCCTTAGCCACAAGGGCCACATCTAACTCCCTCTTAAATATAGCCAATGAACTGGCCTCAACTACCCTCTGTGGCAGAGAGTTCCAGAGACCCACCACTCTCTGTGTGAAAAAACTCCTTCTCATCTCGGTCCTAAAGGATTTCCCCCTTATCCTTAAGCTGTGACCCCTTGTCCTGGACCTCCCCAACATCGGGAACAATCTTCCTGCATCTAGCCTGTCCAACCCCTTAAGAATTTTGTAAATAATTTTCTCTGGCACTGCAAGGCAGCAACTCTACCGCTTAACCAGCGTGCCGCCCTCTGTAAACTAAACTAAAATAGATTGACATCTTCATGGCACCAGACTCACTTCTTGTCATTCCCAATGCATGTTCCATTCCCTCCTTCTGTATCCTGCAATTCCAGTCCACACTATCACCAATAAAGGCCTCATCCCCTACCAGTCCCAGTACAGCCCTCTCCAGCAGTGCCAGTACAGGCCTCACTACCTGCTGAGCCCCACCAGTCCCAGTACAGGCCCCACTCTCTGCCATTCCCACACCACAGACATTATAGCATGTCAGTTGCCAGACCAGAGGAGAAGGACAGTCTCCAAGGTGAAGCGATCAGGAAGCAGAGACCAAGCACAATCTTACACCAAACATCGGAGTCAACGGAAAGCATCAATATAGAACAGGCTACGTGAGAACCGTACCTGAGAAAGTCAGGGGATCGTACAATCATGTGCTGGAAATCCTCCAGTGATAACTTGCCATCGTTGTCCAGATCGGCTTCCCCCAGAACCTTGTCACACACCAGTCGCACCTCGTCGGGTGTCAGCTCATTGCGGGTCAGTTTGACCAACGTCTTCTCCAGATCCGATTTACAGATAAAATTGTCATCATTAAAATCTGTTTGAAAGAAACGGAACCCAGTTGCATCACTTAATCCATGAGAACAATGAGAACAAGGCCAAACGTGGACTCGTCCTAAAGATCGATTCCAGGGGAACAACAAGTGCAGCCATCTGAACCCTTGTCACAATCACTCTCCCCCCATTCCTCACGGAGCCTGACCTCCAACTGATTGTTCCGTGCAGAGAGAATATGTGTTGCATAAGGATATGTAGTATGTCGCCTATCATATTGTGGTCATCCAGTCAGGCAGTTGGTGATCCAGGACACCAATCGAGTGTCCACTCGCATCTTCGTCAGTTTGCTCCCTAGCAGTGCAGTGCCAAAAGCAGTGGAGAAGTCAAAAAACGTGACCCTCACAGTGCTTTCTGTCTTATCCAGGTGAGCATATGAACGATGGAGCAGGTAAACGAACTGCAGAGGGTCCAGGTGGGGTTTAATCAGGGGTTGCAGGTCAGTGAGCACCATTCTCTCAGGAACTTCATGTGTGAAGTCAGCGCCACCGGTCTGTGGTCATTGGAGGAGCTGGAATGCATCCTCTTTGGTACAGGAACCAAGCAGGATGTCTTCCACATCACAGGAACCCCCTCCAGGCTCAGGCTCAGATGTAAGGTATGCTGGAGTACTCCGCACAACTGGCTGGCACACACCTTGAGTACCCTGGGGCTGACACCATCTAGACCCACGGCTTCACCGGGGCAGAGTCGTCTCAGCTGTTTCCTCGCCTGGTCAGTCTTGATAGTCAGGCGTGACAAAGAAAGGGCAGAGAAAGTGGACCAGGGGGATTGAGGGGGTGAGTCTGTCGGGGAGAGGAGGGAGGGTGGGCAGAGGGTGGGCTGATTGCTTTCCCTCCCCAGGCCACTGGTCTTGTAGCCTTGAATGCTCTTCATACCGCTCCACATGTTGTTCTGCTGAAGTTTCAGCTCCAGCTTCCTCCTGTAGTCGTCCTTGCTCTATCTTAATTTCGCCTTCAGGTCTTTCTGCACCCGCCTCACCTCCTCCCTGTCACCATTCCTGAAGGCTCTTTTCTTCTGGTTGAGAAGGACCTTCATGTCACTGGTGACTCTGGGCTTGTTGTTGGGGAAACAGTGTACAGTCTCCTCAGGGACAACGTTATCCACACAGAACTTGATGTAGCTGGTGACACAGTCCGTAAGTCCATCAATGTCCTCTCTATGGGGACTACAGAGTGCGTCCCAGTCTGTGACCTCAAACAGCCGTGTAGAACGTCACAGGCCGCCTGTGACTACCTCCTCACTGAACTTGTGGTCACAGACAGGCAGCCTCTGGGCTATTGGCTTATACCTGGGTAGGAGGTGAACCAGGTTGTGGTCGGATCTTCCCAGTGGCGGAAGGGCTATGGAGCTGTACGCCTCTTTAACATTGGCATACAACAGGTCCAATGTTTTCATATCCCTGGTGAGTCAGTCAACAAACTGAGTGCAAGCGGTAGGGTAGAGTCCAAAGTCACATGGTTGAAATCCCCCGAGATTGCGATGAAAGCACCTGGGTGCTGTTTCTGGTGTCTCGTGGTGACTGCGTGGATGACGACACTTGCGCGCAGCAGGTTAGCGGACGGAGGAATGTAAACAGCCACAACAATGGCGTGTGAGATTTCCCTTGGCATATAGTTTGGATGGAGACTCTCATTCTTCTAAGCTCTAGAGAATACTCAATCTCTCCTCATACAATGTACTCCCAACCCTGGACCTTGAGGACCGGAGGGGGGTTGGAGAATTCAATGTTGATACCATTGAGTTGTAGACCACCCAGGCAGAAGTTCATGTTTATAAGTGACAGGAGCAGAATTAGGCCATTCAGCCCATCAAGTCTACTCCGCCATTCACTCATAGCTGATCTATTTCTCCCTCTCAACACTATTCTCCTGCCTTCTCCCCATAACCCCTGACCCCCATACTAATCAAGAATCTATCAATCTCTGTCTTTAAAATATTTATTGACTTAGCCTCCACTGCTTTCTTTGGCAAAGAATTCCACAGATTCACCACCCTCTGAAATTCCTCCTCATCGCCTTCCTAAAGGAACATCCTTTTATTCTGTGTTCTAGACAGGTTCTAGACTCCCCCACTAATGGAAACATCCTCTCCACATCCACTCTATCCAAGCCTTTCAATATTCGAGAATATGTTGTTCATCTCTAGTTTGAGTTTGGTCCTTCACTGGCAGTGGGGAAGGCTATGGATTGACAGGTCCGTATGGGAATGGGAAGGGGAATTGAAATTGCTTGCAACAGGGATTTCAGGATGGCCCTTGTGGATATCTGCAATTCTTTGCAAACCCAGTCAACGTTTACTTTCACTGATGTAGAGGAGGCCACCCCCGGATGCTGCCTGGATTGGAAGACTGTAGTTCATCGAGAAATTGGATAGGCTGGGTTTGTTTTCCCTGGAACGAAGGAGGCTGAAGGGGTGACCTGATACATGTACATAAGATTATAGACAAAATGGAAGTATACATATGATAAATAGTCCAAATCTTAGTCCCATGATCAGGATCTCAAAAACAAGAAGATGTGGGTTTGAGATAAGAGGAAGGAGTTTTAAAAGGAATTTTAGAGAAACGTTTTTGCATACTGTGGTTGATATCTGGAACTTGCTGCCAGAGGAGGTGGAGGAATCAGATACAATCACTACGTGTAAGAGGAAATTAGATAGGTGCAAATAGACAAGGCATGAAATGATATGGTCCCAAGGACATGGTAGGCCAACAACCTGCTTCTGTGCTGTAATGCTATATGATTCACAATTGTTCTGTGATTGCAATCAAGTTGAGCCTTGTGCTCAACTAAAATAAAGGGACCAACCACAAGAATTATGAACCAAAACGTCACCCATTCCTTCTCACCAGTGATGCTGCCTATCCCGCCGAGTTAATCCAGCATTTTGTGTCTACCTACAAGAATTAAGTCCCCTGGTCAAGATTGTGCAGGTACACTCACCATAAATCTTAAATGCATAACATGCCTTCAGGTCACGTGGAGCCATTTCACTCAGCACGGAGAACATATCCAGAAAGTCATCCAGAGTCATGTTGCCCTCGTTGTCCTGGGAGAACACCTCTGCAATCCTCTGGCGAAAGGGATTGTCCTGCAGTTAGAGAAGACAGCCCAAAGGTGGCGCACTCCACAGCGGACTGAAACTTTCGCAACAGACTTAGAAACATAGACAATAGGTGCAGGAGTAGGTAATTCGGCCCTTTGAATCCAGCACCGCCATTCAAAATGATCATGGCTGATCATCCAAAATCAGTACCCCTGTTTCTGCTTTTTCCCCATATCCCTTTTTTCCGTTAGCCCTAAAAGCTATATCTAACTCTCTCTTGAAAACATCCAGTGAATTGGCCTCCACTGCCTTCTGTGGCAGAGAATTCCACAGATTCACAACTCTCTGGGTGAAAAAGGTTTTCCTCATCTCAGTCCTAAATGGCCTGTCCCTTATTCTTAAACTGTGACTGACCCCTGGTTCTTGACTCCCCCAACATCTGGAACATTTTTCCTGCATCTAGCCTGTCCAATCCCTTTAGAATTTTATATGTTTCCAAAATATCCCCTCTCGTCCTTCTAAATCCCAGTGAATATAAGCCCAGTTGATCCATTATTTCATCATACGTCGGTCCCGCCATCCTGGGAATTAACCTGTTGAACCTGTAGACTTGTATGTTATAGTATGAACATGACAGCTGCCCCCCGCCCCCTCTTCCAGCTTTCTCCCTTTATGATAATCAGAATGAAGAAGGGTCCCCGCTTGAAACGATGCCTACCCATGACCACCAGAGATGCTGCCTGATCTGTTCTATTATTCCAGCATTTTGTGTCTTTCTTTATGTGGCAACTTTTCGCATGCACTAGTGGCCTGATCCAGGGTTCCTGTTAGATGTTGATTCTGATTAACAAAAAAACTGCAGATGCTGGAAATCAGAAATAAAAACAGAAAATACTGGACGACATATGTGAAACGAGAAACAGAGTTAAAATGTGTCAGGTCAAAGATCCTTTATCTGAATGAGATTCAGATTATTTTGCTTGTGACGTGTTAATGTGAGGTCAAACAGGTTTGCACTGAAGGAGTTCTGATGTAGTTTTGTTCACTTCTATCCGGGGGGCTTGGGCTTCATGGAGTTTGGGATTCAGGTGGTGGCAAGGGTTTGCATTGTTTGTACTGGGTATCAAGTTGTCTTTGGTGTGTTGAGCTCTGGGTGTGCTAGTTGCTTGATTAAATTACATTTTTGGGACTGAATGCTTTGCTTTTGAATGGGGTTGAGATTGTTCTGTGGTTTGGGATTTAATTAGCCAGAAAAATTGGACTCTATGGCACAGATTATGATTTGTATGAAAGAATAAGTGGCAACTCTGTTGAGTTTTAAATGCTCATAAATTGGATTGGAAAACAGAAAATGCTGGAAACGGGACAGGCAGCATCTGTGGAGAGAGAAACAAAAGCAAGGCAGCACCTGTGAGAATATTGAGGACGAATTGTAAAAGTACGGCCTGGTAGAGTGGGAGTAGCCATCTTTGGAGAGGCTGTGAGGTTGACAGGCTGCTGTTGAGGTCAAAGTGAGCATTGGGCTTCAGTGTGGAGGGTGAGCAGTGACATGGTGAGGATTTTTCTTCTCACAATGGATGGGACTGGAATAAAGGGTCTGGAAGCCTGGACATTGGAATGCTCCTCCAGCAGAATGTGGTTGAGAAGGAACATTTTCCATGTCCCTGGTGACTACCTGTGGGAACTGTCCAGCTGCAGCTTCTGCTCGACCACTTGGAGAGTTGGAATGGGGTTGGACTCCCTAAAGTGTAAACGGGATGTGGATAATATGGGTAATGGGTGGGGCATACCACGGACAGAAAGAAAGCAGATATTGGCCACTAGGAAGGGCAGGCAGGTAGGTGCAGGTGTCCCCTGTGCTCATTCCTCTCTCACACAGATGTGCGGCGTTGGATACAGTGGATGCAATGAGTTCTCAGTGGACAGCAGCAGCAGCAGCAGTCGGGTTTATGGCACCACTGATGCACAGCAGGGGCGGGACGGGTCTTGACAAGCAGTGGTGGAAGTGACACAAAAGACTGCCGATGCTGGAATCTTGAGCAGAAAACATAGCGTTGGAGGAATTAAGCGGGTCAGGCAGCAACAAATGGCCAGACAAAGCTTTGGGTCGAGACCCTTCCGTAGTTATGGTGGGGGATTAGTTAATGAGGGCAACAGAGAAACATTTCTGCGGCTGAGAGCAAGTTTCCAGAATGGTGTGTTGCCTGCCTACTGCCAAGATCAGGGCCATCTCGGGCAGGGTTCAAAAGGGGGAGCGTGGAAACAGGCCCTTCAGCCCTCGAGTCCACGCCGACCAGCGATCACCCCCTACACTGGCAATATTTTAAACACCAGGTACAATTTAAATTTGTTTTGACCAAAGCCAATTAACCTACAAACCTGAAGATAGACACAAAAAGCTGGAGTAACTCAGCAGGACAAGCAGCATCTCTGGAGAGAAGGAATGGGTGACTTTTCGGGTCGAGACCCTTCTTCGGACTGGGACCATGGTCCCACAGATGAGCACCAGGCTTTAATCTCAAATACCATTACTGATTTCATCACTTCTGGCTGTCTACCTTCCACAGCCTTCAACCTTATCATTTCCCAGCCCCATACAGCCCATTTTTACCTTCTCCCCAAAATCCACAAACACAACTGCCTGGCAGTTTCTGCCTGCAGTATCTGATCTCCTGGTGGCTAAACACTTTAATTCTCCTTCCCATTCCCACCCAAACCTTCCTGTCCTAGGACTCCTTCATTGTCAGAGTGAGGCAAAACGTAAATTGGAGGAGCAGCATCTCATGTTTCGGTTGGACAGCTTACAGCCCAATGAAATCAATATGAATATTGATTTATCTAACTTCAAGTAACTCCGGCATTCCCTCTCTCTCTATCCCTTCCCTACCCAAGTTGCACCAGCTTCTCGTTTTCACCCAACAAACAGCAAACAATGGCCTGTTTCCTTTATCATCGTTACTTTTTTGCATATCTTTCATTCATTGTTCTTTATCTCTCTACATCATCGTCTACATCTCTCGTTTCCCTTACCCCTAACTCTTCTGAAGAACGATCTCAACTCGAAACGTCACCCATTCCTTCTCTCCAGAGATGCTGCCTGTCCCGCTGAGTTACTCCAGCTTTTTGTGTCTATCCTCGGTTTAAACCAGCATCTGCAGTTCCTTCCTACACAAGGACAGGTATCTTTCTCTTTGGAAATGTGACTGGGACTGTTCCGCTGGAATCAGTGCTGGGACTCTTGGTGGTTATCATATATATTAACGACATGGATGTGAATGTGAGAAACATGTTTTGTAAGTTTGCAAATGACATGAAAATCGGTGGTGGTGTTTTAAATTAGGAAAATGATATGGAGGCATAGGTGGAGGAATAGATGGAGGATTGAGGAGAAGGGGTGAGGAAGCAGGCAGCTGTGTAGGGGGTTGGGAGTTTAGAGTGTGGTGAGTAGGCATGTGGTTGAATGGAAAGCAGTGCAAGAAACTATCAGTTGACAAAGAGGAACCCCCTCGAGTAACATAAACCACAGCACAAGCTGTAAATAAGGGGTGAAGGAAATTGCCTTTAATCTAAAGTTGCAGTAAGGCAGAGATTCCATTTCCTATGCTGTCCCTGGCCTCTATCAGATGCTAGGTTGCTGAAGAAATGCTCAAAGACTCCTTATAATGTAATGCCAAAATTATTCTTGCTGTCCCAGTGAACGTGCTCTTGGTAGGGTTGGAATTACGTTGGGTTCAGGTGAAAGATATGGCCCGTTAGGTTTGGTAGGTTCCTGGCCAGGGTTAAGTGATAGGTGGGGCCAGTGTTGGGGTCAGGTGTGATGGGCAGGTGGCTACTGCACCCTGGCTACCTTCAGCTCAGGCATGTTGCCAATCAATTCATAAGGAATCTTCACATCCGGATTGTCCTTATAATCGAGCGGCACTAGCTGTGGAGCCAGGTCTCGATAGCGGTGGAACAATCTGCAATAAAAGGGAGAGCAATCTTTATTATTGGAATGAAAGCATCATTTGATTTAAGCTGCCCAATTGACCATTACAATGCCTGCAGTTAGTTGTTGGGTCACACTCTATGCACCTCCTCCAACTACAAAACTCACCATTAAATACACCTTCAAATGTCATGGAGTGAATGGGCAATACAGCACGGAAATGGGCCCTTTGGCCCACCAAGTCTGTGCCAACCATCAAGTGCCCATCCAGCGCTGTAATATTAACTGTCTGTAGGAAAATAACAAGTACAGGTGTCACAGGATATCCTTTATTGAAGGGAGCAACTCTCAACTGAGCAACAGTGTCTGGTACGACAATATATCAAAGTCATACTAGGTGGCACACTTACGTAAATACACCTTACACTACTCAATATCCTTTTCTCCCTCTGACCTGTCTGTCTCTGGCCTCCTGTTCTGCGACAACCTGGTTCAATATAATCCTCAGAAACAGCACCTCACCTTCTGTCTGACCACAATGCCGCCTTGCAATCTGCGAGTTCCATAACTTCAGGGAATCTGCTTCCTGGGTCCCCGTCAGAATTGCAATTTTCAGCTGGAAATCATCCATCTGCAAAATTGTTTCCGTTTTTCTTTCTCAATTGACTCTGCTTGACTTTGTGTATCATGTCCTGCGGCTCCACTTTTTACAACTTTTATGTTTCTTTGTTTGTATTCTCATTCTCCAAATGCCGCATAAAATTCTCAGCTTTTATGTTCTAACTGTTCATATTAACCCCCACCAACTGAAACACATCACTTTACCCCCCCACTCTGGTTTTATTGCCAATCGCCTTCATCTCATGACTCATCTTATTACTAAGAAAAACATTTTCATGCACATATGGAAACAGTTTCTCTCTTTATACTCCGTCTATACCCTCCTTCGGAGTCTAGTCACAACCCTGGAATATCAGTAAAACATATCTTTGGTTGTTGACTTTCCTCTTAGACTGATCACAACCACAATGTTGGTTCTATGTTCCTTCATCATTTTCACTATGCCGTCATACTTAATCTGTAGATTGTGGCTTCAATAGGCTCATCAACATCACATTCACCTCCAGCCCATCACCAGCAACATTATGGCTGCCTTCCCCACCCCTCCCACATATCACTATGTTGCCCTCTCTGTGTCCACACTGGGACTTTTCCATTCGTTAAATATTCATTCAGTGGGTAATGCCCCTGTCCCACTTAGGAAACCTGAACGGAAACCTATGGAGACTTTGCGCCCCACCCAAGGTTTCCGTGCGGTTCCCAGAGGTTTTTGTCAGTCTCCCTAATGGTGGAAAGTGGTTTCCGTTGTAAAAATCGGTAATTTTTCAGTCGAACCCGGTTGCGATGCTAGTTGAAGGTGGTTGCCGGAGGACAAAAACCTCCGGGAACCACACGGAAACCTTGGGTGGGGCGCAAAGTCTCCAGAGGTTTCCGTTCGGGCTTCCTAGGTGGGACAGGGGCATAACTGGGTGAGTCCACTTGTGCCTCTGAGGTTCACCAACGTACCAGGGACCCACTGCTGACTCTAACCTCACCACTCATCTACTTGGTGAACACTCCCTCATAGTGCACCAACATGCTGTTGCAAACTCAAAATCAACACCAACAATGGTAAAAAAACAAATGTTGGAGGAACTCAGCAGGTCACGCAGCATGTGGAGTGAACGGACAGGCGACATTTCGGGTCGGGACACTTCTTCAGACTGACAGCAGGGCTGGAAAAGAGAGGTGGGGGCATCGTATGTGGTTTCCTCATGTTTCCGCAAGCATAGATAATTAAGCAGCTGTGGAATTTTAAACAGAACATCCCTTACTGAAGGCAGTATCTCTCAACAAAACAGAGTGTCTGGGACAGCACTGTATCAAGGGTGCAGTCATTAATGACACACTTACAATTCTATACACTATAGTTTCCACCAGGCAGAATGCTGCATGGATTTGTGAGTATTACAGGCTTCCTAAAGGTTTGAGGTAATAGACTGCACTCCTCCAGAACTCCAGTCTGCCTTCAAATCACCAAAGATGACTGTTGGTGCTGTCAGTGTGGAGTTTGCACATTCTCCCTGTGACAGAGTGGGTTTCCCTCGTGTGCAATAGTTCCATAGAAACATTGAAAATAGGTGCAGGAGTAGGCCATTTGGTCTGTCGAGCCAGCACCGCCATTCAATATGATCATGGCTGACCATCTAAAATCAGTACCCCGTTCTGGCTATTTCCCCATATCCCTTGAATCCCTTAGCCCTAAATGCTAAATCTCTTTTGAAAACATCCAATGAATTGGCTTCCACTGCCTCTGTGGCAGAGAATTCCACAGATTCACAAGTCTCTGGGTGCAAAATGTTTTCCTCATCTCAGTCCTAAATGGCCTACCCCTAATTCTTAAACTGTGACCCCTAGTTCTGGACTACCCCACCATCGGGAACATTTTTCCTGCATCTACCCTGTCCAATCCTCTAAGAATTTTACATGTTTCTATAAGATCTCTCATTTTTCTAAATTCCTGTGAATACATGTCCAATCGACCCATTCTTTCATCATGTGTTTCCTCCCACATCCCAAAAATGTGGGGGTTGGTGGGTCCATGAAAATCTCCCCTATTGTGTAGGTGAGTGCCTTAACCTGGAGAGAATTGATGAGATTGAGAGAATACATTGAGGAAGACACTGAGTGCTGGAGTAGCTCAGCAGGTCAGGCAGCAACAGAAGAACATGGATAGGTGAAGTTTCGGTTCGGGACAGTTCTTCAGACTGATTTAAAAAATCAGAATCAGTCAGAATAAATTGAGATTAGTGTAAATGTGTGCATGCTGCTGGACGTAGACTTGATGAGCTGAAGGGTCCTTTTCTGTGGTAAACACAAAATACTGGAGTAATTCAGTGGGACAGGCAGCATCTCTGGAGAGAAGGAATGGGTGACGTTTCCGGTCGAGACCCTTCTTCAGATCCATTTCTGTGCTGCATAAATCTCTGACTAGGATCCTTTCAGATCACATGAAGCTCCTCTTCACGACCAATTTCCATCGTGCACTCAAATTCACTTGGACCTCCCTACCATTTCTAGATCTCACCATCTCCATCACAGGAGACACCGTATTGACCGACATCTACTACAAACCCACTGACTCCCATAGCTATCTAGACTATACTTCTTCCCATCTTGCTTCCTGTAAAGATTCCAACCCCTACTCCCAATTCCTCCGTCTATGCCGCATCTGCGCCCAGGATGAGGTTTTCCATACCAGGGCATCGGAGATGTCCTCATTCTTTCGGAAAAGGGGGTTCCCCTCTTCCAATATAGATGAGGCTCTCACTAGGGTCTCCTCGATATCCCGCAGCTCCGCTCTTGCTCCCCCTCCCCCCATTCATAACAAGGCCAGAATCCCCCTTGTCCTCACCTTCCACCCCATCAGCCGTCGAATACAGCATATAATCCTCCAACATCTTAGCCACCTCCAACGGGATCCCACTACTGGCTACATCTTCCCACCTCCACCCCTTTCTGCTTTCTGCAGAGACCGTTCCCTCCGCAACTCCCCGGTCAACTCGTCCCCATCCAAACCACCCCTCCAAAGGTACTTTCCCCTGCAACCACAGGAGATGCAACACCTGTCCCTTTACCTCCCCCCTCGACTCCATCCAAGGACCCTGACAGTCCTTTCAGGTGAGGCAGAGGTTCACTTGCACCTCCTCCAACCTCACCTACTGTATCCGCTATTCCAGGTGTCAACTCCTGTACATCGGCGAGCCCAAGCGCAGGCTCTGCGATCGTTTCGCTGAACACCTCCGCTCAGTCTGCCTTAACCTTCCTGATCTCCCGGTTGCTCAGCACTTTAACTCCCCCTCCCATTTGCAATTTGACCTTTCTGACCTGGGCTGCCTCCATTGTCAGAGCAAAGGGCCTGTCCCGCTTAGACGATGTTTCAGCGGACTGTTGGTGACTGTCAAGTTCACGGCACTCGCCTGAAAAACCGGGAACTGGAACGGCGACTGTCAGAGTGGAACACACACACACAAACACATCGCAAAGGCGGGGGCCAGGGAAAGCGGGGGAGCGCTCTCTGAAATTCACACGGTGCAAAGCCAAGGTGACACAGACACACACCGCGATGAACAGGAAGGTTAAAATGGCTAGCACAGTGTACGGTAGGTCCTTTAAAAGAGGGGGGAGGGGAGGGGGGGAGAAGGGAGGGGGAAGTGGGGAGAAGGTGTGGAGACACTATTAAGAAGCCAGACAACTTTTAATAAGCCTGAGATACATAGCTGTGAAGTTTGGCAGGCATTTAACATTACCAGTTGGTTATCCTTGGTTCTGAAAACTCGTGTTTTTTTCCCCCAATGAGCCAATGAAAATGTCCAGTCAGCAAAGGCGATTAACTAAACCTACCTACAACTATCTCAACTACCTATAACTACATGGCGACCCCATTACAACTGCACCTACGACTACAGGATTATCGATTTTCTCCATGGCGACTAATTTTTGGTTGCAGAAAATGTTTCAACATGTTGAAAAATTTGCAACGACCATACTGAGGCCGCGACTAGTTCCCAGAATGCGGGAACTCCTCGCGACCATGAAGGAGACTCACCAGAGACCACCAGCGAACATGTGGCGACCATGTGCCGACCATGTTGCAAGCGCAGAGTCTCCTGCACTCGCCTAAAAATTTGCCTAAGTGGGACAGGCCCTTGAGGCCCAGCGCAAATTGGAGGAACAGCACCTCAGATTTTGCTTGGGTAGCTTACACCTCAGCGGTATGAACATTGACTTCTCTAACTTCAAATAGTCCTTGCTTTCCCTCTCCCTCCATCCCCTCGCCCTTCCCAATTCTCCCACCAGTTTTACTGTCTCCGACTACATTCTATCTCTGTCCTACCCACTCCACTGACATCAGTCTGAAGAAGGGTTTCAACCAGAAACATCACCCATTCCTTCTCTCCAGAGATGCTGCCTGCCCTGCTGAGTTACTCCAGCACTTTGTGACTAGCAAGGATAGCTTCATCTCATGAAGTGCACACTATCAACAGCCACTTCACTTCACAATCCACAGTGAGGTTAGGACATCTGCTAGGATTACTTTGAAAAGGGTTTGTTACACTGCACATACAGTGGCTGCTTTAAAAAGGGATTGCAAAGATTTATGAATTATTGTCACACAAATAATTATTGCCTTCAAGAGCATTCAACAGACAGATTTAGGGGGGATTCCAGTGAGGGAGGACACTGCATCTATCATGGTCTCTCCTCTCCAAACACATCTCCAGGTGGATTCTTGATACTTAATTGTATCAAGAAGAATTGTACGCTAGACACCTCCAAGACCAAGGAGCTGATTATCGATTTCAGGAGGTCACAGAATGGGGAATACGCCCCAATCTCCATCTACGGGGACAGTGTGGAGAGAGTGTCCAGCTTCAAGTTTCTGGGCCTCACATCTCAGAGGACCTCAATGGTCCACCAACACCGCTGCGCTGGTCAAAAAGGCACAGCAACGACTGTTCTTCTTAAGAACGTTGAAACAGACTGGTCTGCCCCAACAGCTGCTGACGACCTTCTACCGCTGCACCACAGAGAGCATATTAACGTATGGCATCTCTGTGTGGTATCTCAGCTGCGCGGAGTGGAGAGCTCTTCAGCGCGTCGTCCACAGAGCGCAACAGATTATTGGGACACCGCTACCAGCCTTGGAGGGCATCTACCACACACGGTACCCCCCCCCCCCCCCCCCCCACCCCCATGGACTGTCTCCCCTGGCCTCGCACTTTAGTCTGTGTTGACTTTACTGGTCTAATGTTCGTTTTTACAAACCTTGTTCTCGGGGTATCTAAATCTAAACCTAAATTTTATTTGTTGATTAAGTTATGACATCGGATGGAAGTTGCAAACCAAATCTCGTTGCTCTTGTGTGTAATGACAATAAAATATATTATTATTATTATCATTATTATTATTATATAAACGTGGCTGGGGGTAGAGGAGTGGGGCGGGGGAGAGGGAGAGAGAGAGAATTTGAGAGAGAAGAGAGAGGAAGGGGGGAGAGAAAGGGAGAGAGAGAGGGGGGGGAGAGAGAGAGAAGAAATTGGAGAGAAGAGAGAGAGAGGAAGGGGGAGAGAGAAAGAGGGTTGAGAGAGAATTGGTGAGAGAGAGAGAGGGGGAGAGAGAGAGTGGGGGAGAGAGATAGAGGGGGAGAGGGGAGAGAGAGAGAAAGGGGGAGAGAAGGGGAGATAGGGAGAGACAGAGAATTGGAGAGAAAGTGAGTTCTCCGTTCCGCCTCACTGTTGGTTGCCCTTTGTGAGGTGATTGGAGACCAAAACCAGTTACCCTTTAGATCTCCCTCTCCCCACCTCTCACTACCTCCCTCCCCCTCATTCTTTAGAGAGGGGGGGAGGATGATGGAAGTAAGGGGGGAGAGGGCGGAGGGGAGAGAGGAGTGTGCCTTGCTTGGTGTAGAAGAGGGATGTGGGAACGCTGTACGCAGGTGGTGACTCACTCTCATACTGGGATTCCCCCCCCCTGTCATTGCGCAGTCTATCTGATCCTGCACCCCCCCCCCCCCCCCCACCCTATGGAGCGAAGGAACTATGCAAAGTTTAGGGTCGAAACCCTTCTTCAGACCCGACCCGAGACGTTGGCTATTTCCGTCGCTCCATAAATGCTGCCTCAAGCCCTGTCCCACTGTGCGAGTTCACCCAAGTGCTCTCCCGAGTTTAAAATCTCTGTGTAGCATCTCTGTCCCTATCTTCAAATTCGCACTTTGAAATAAAATACAATTTTCGACTTAAATATTTCGCAATAGGATCGCGATTAGTCGATTTCTATGCATTTTCAATCATCATTCGATTCAGTGTAATTTTCACATCTGGTTAATATAGTTTTTTTTTTAATATACAGTACATTAAAATAAATAGTTTCAGGCATACCCGGTACTAAACGCACGGACATTAAGGTGATTACTGATGGTACAAACGGTTATAAATTAATATAATTTCAAAGTGAAATAGGAGATTTCTGTGGAAATAATATTTAACCAGAATATGGTGAGGTCGCTGCAAAATGCTCACTTAAAACAATACGCCGTCAACTCAGGATTGTTTCTTAGCCCTGTGACAGGTGTTTCAATCTCACCTCGTAGCTCGCTGTTATTCGATTCATAGCTATTAATTTTCATTCCTGGTCCGTATCGAACTTCTCCAAATGCAAACGCTTCAAGTTACGCTTCTTGTGTGGTGGTGAGGGGGGGGGGGGGGGGGGGGGTGATGCTAGGGTAAAATACCGTACATTTGCTTTTATATAGCGATTCTATAAAAGATCGGTCAAATGGTTGGTACAATGAAGATCGGGCGAGGGGGATTGGGGGTGGGGGAAAAGTATCTATAGCTTGGGACTTGCCTAAATGAGTACTGAGAAGGATTATCATTCCACATCAAATTTCTTAGACAATAATACCTTTTATGCAATTATCACAATAGTTTGCTGGATATGGATCAACAGACTCTCTATGGTACATGCTCGTAAATTAGTAAACAAATGTTCTTCTTTAAGTACTGTTGTTTCTGGGATGGGGTGACAGATAACAAATAACCTACATTATATATTTTGTCATAATGTGGCTGAAACAATACCATATTTTGTGATATTTATTGAGATAGAAAGATACAACTTAGTTTGGGCAAGATATTACCTTGCAACATTCTATATGTCTGATAGATATTGTGAAATGGAACTCAGAAATTATGGGAGGATTACATAAAACTACGATTCAAAGGTATAGAATATACAGAGTATTCGTCATTTCCATCATGAACATACAATAGTGATATATAGGACACCAGGTCCTACTACGGTAAACTCACGAGCCACTATGGTATGTATGACTACGTGTTAGAAAGTATCAAATTTTTACATACTGAGTATATTGTACTCGTGGACATTTTTCAACATGTTGAAAAATCTTCACGAGTTACCACATTTCCCAAGTAACTGCCGTTAGCACTAAGAAATGGCATGTTGGCCTTTATAACAAGAGGAATTGAATATAGGAAGAAAAAGGTCCTTCTGCAGTTGTACAGAATTCTAGTGAGACCGCACCTGGAGTATTGTGTGCAGTTTTGGTCCCCTAATTTGAGGAAGGACATTCTTGCTATTGAGGGAGTGCAGCGTAGGTTTACAAGGTTAACTCCCGGGATGGTGGGACTGTCATATGCTGAGAGAATGGAGCAGCTGGGCTTGTACACTCTGGAGTTTAGAAGGATGAGAGGGGATCTCATTGAAACATATAAGATTGTTAAGGGCTTGGACATGCTAGAGGCAGGAAACATGTTCCCAATGTTGGGGGAAGTCCAGAACCAGGGGCCACAGTTTAAGAATAAGGAGTAAGCCATTTAGAACCAAGACGAGGAAACACGTTTTCTCACAGAGAGTGGTGAGTCTGTGGAATGCTCTGCCTCAGAGGGCGATGAAGGCAGGTTCTCTGTATGCTTTCAAGAGAGAGCTAGATAGGCCTCTTAAAAATAGCAGAGTCAGGGGATATGGGGAGAAGGCAGGAACGGGGTACTTATTGGGGATGATCAGCCATGATCACATTGAATGAATGTGATATGAAAGTGAATTAGGTGTCAAATTAAACTTTTTATGCTTTATCTGATGGGATAAATTGCAGACTTGATTTTTTAAATCTCAAAATGTTGTAACATTGCTAGAAAAAGTACCTGCATCTTGGAGGCTGAAGGTTAGGTTGTTAGCCAAGAAAGATAGACTTTGTTATCCCTCAGGACAGCAACATCAAGAACGATGTTGCTGTACTGAGATATAGCCAAGTCTATCCCTCATTGCTGGCAGCTGATGGGAAGCGGCTGTAAAGTGGGAAGCGGCTTGAAAATGACAGCTGCTTCCCTCCCCAGCCGCAATGCAGTAGCTCCGCGCCCGAAGCGGCGCGGCAGCGGTGAGTGAGCGAGTTACTGGTATGAACCACGACCCTCTCCTTCTCAACGTTCCTGCCCTCCCCACACCTATACCCCTGGCTAGACTCCCCACATGCTGTGAAAGGAACTCTCCCCCGAATTGTCATGTTACTCACAACACATGACTCATTTATAATTATTTATTTATATTTCTATGAAAAAATGTTCCCAATTGGGCCCCGCACCTCCTAAGGCCGGCCCTGCATCCGTGAACGCTGGTTGCCGCAGGACGTCAAGTGTTTTGTTGATAAAGTTGCCGTTATATTAATTTGATGATCGTTTGTTTGTAAAACTGTCAACATAGGCAGTATTTGATTGTGCTAATTTGCTTTTTTTTGAGTAAACGTATTTGTATAATAAAAAATAAATTAAAAAAAAGGTGACCTCTCAATTTTGGTGACTGATCGCACTGGGACCCATCATTAGGAATTCCCGAAAGAGTGCAGTCACTCCAGCCAATTACAGTAGTGGCTGCATTTGAGGGGAGGTTCGATCAGATTTGCTCTTTTTTAGTGTAGAGATGCTTTTCAAGGGCTGTTGTTTTACCACCGTTGTTGCTTAATATTCTATCAAACCTGTACAGGTGAGGAGCATACCTGATTGGTTACATCACAGCTGGGTTTGGTAATTCGAATGCTCAAGAGTGGAAAAAAGCTGCAAAAAAGGTTTGCACGTTGCCCAGTTCATCACAGGTACTGACCTCCCCATCGATGTAAGAATCTACAGGAAACACTGCCTTAAGAAGTCAGCTAATATCATCAAAGACACATACAATCCTGTCTTCTCACTGCTGCCACCGGGAAGAAGGTACAGGGGCCTGGGGACCATTATCTCCAACTTCAAGAACAGGTTCTTCCTGTCAACCATCAGGTTTTTGAAGCACCCTGCACACCATAACTGCAACCTTGCCTCAGCACCAAATCAATAGAGACTTTGCACTATTATGGTGGCTCTACTTTCTTTGACTTTGCATTATCATGATCCGGGTTTTTTTCCTAAAATAACTGACAGTTTATTATATTTTTGTTTTTCGTTGTTTTTGCATCGAATGCACCTGTAAAAAGCTTCAGCAAGTAAGAATTTGATAGTTCTGGTCCATATGACGAATAAATACTCTTGAAATGCAGACGGCGGGCATGGGTTACTCACCTCAGTATCTCCTTCCGTGTGAAAAAAGTGCAGTCCTTTAAAATACAAATGTAAAAAAGCTGTTAAAATAAATGAACTGAAGGATTGCAATGATGTTAATATGATAGATCTCCCTGTTAGGATGAAAACTCTGTTAATCCTCAAATTGGATTCCCTCCAGATTCAGGGACAGTTTCTTCCCGGCTATTATCAGGCAACTGAACCATTCTATCAACAACTAGAGAGTAGTCCTGAGCTACTATCTACCTCATTGGAGACCCTCGGATTATCATTAATCTGACTTTATCTTGCACTAAAACGTTGTTCCCTTTATCATGTATCTACATTGTGGATGGGTCAATTGTAATCATGTATTGTCATTTTGCTGACTAATTAGCATGCAACAAAAGCTATCCACTGTAACTTGGTACATGCAACAACAAACTATTCTTCCTCTCAGGAACTGAGCTAATTTACCCAAGAGTGGAAAAATTAAAGTTTCTAATTTCCCACTCTTCCAACAAAAAGGTCAACCGGGATAGGGCCAGTATTACCAAAGAATTGCGAGGTGGGTGAGATCTGTGGGAGCTCAAAGTTGGAGTGTTATGGCTTCTCACAGTGCTTTTAGTTGCATCTGCTTGGTGAAGCATCGCACGGTCCTTGCAACGACCTCTTTAAAGTAGATGCCATGAGAGGACAGCTAATGAAACCATGGTCCCAATGTGCCAGCATCTCATCACCCACAACTTCCTCTGACGTTCTCTTGCCAGGAACCTCCCAAAGTTGGGTGGCAATTAAAATATTATTTTCAGACAATTATTTTCCTATTTGGTTTCATTCGTTTTCACACGAGGATATTTAATTTCCAGATATTCTTCCTACCTAGCACAGAAGAGATCGTAACTGATCGAGCATTACAGTATTACGATATGATACGATACGATAGAACTTTATTTATCCTAGGAAGGAAATTGTTCTGCCAACAATCATAAGACACAACATGAAACTTGAAATTTAAATGACGAGTGGAAAGTCCAGAAATGGGGATGTGCGATGATTGGGTGAGGGGGGAGGGGGGAGGAGAGCCAGTCTACCCCACAACAGAAGGGGGAGGAGTTGTACAGTTTGATAGCCATAGGGAAAAAGCATCACCTGTGGCGTTCTATTCTGCATCTTGGTGGAACCAGTCTGTTGCTGAAGGTGTTCCTCAGGTTGACCAGTGTGTCATGGAAGGGGTGAGCTGTATTGTCCATTCATGGACAGAATAATGGGATATTACAGAAGGGATCAATACCAAACAGAGGCTGGGGATTGAAACTGGGAGAGATCAAACCTCATGGGGATTACAGGAGATAAGTAAGTAAATAAAGAATAAGTAAGAGATGGTGGCTCTAGTCGTTTTTAAAGGACCGACAGTAACTTTGTGTGCGTTAGGGGAGAAAGTAAAAGTACGAGTTTCCAGAAAGATCAGAAACGGGAGAACTTTGCAGAATTTTCAAGCTCTCCTGTGATTTTGAACCAAACACATTTTGCTTCATGGTCGGGAGATTTAGAACAGATGATGCTTGTCACATTTTCTGACAAGAGTGCACCTTGTCCTGGACTGAGCTCCTACCTGATATGCATCAAGCTGCTGCGCTGTGAAGACGGTCTGCTTGTTGCCCATGTTTGCCAGTGAGGGTGAACATCAGGCTCTGCCCAACTCTCTCCTCCTGCACTCACTACTTAAATATGAGGAGAGCTGATCTGGAGCCAGGCGGGAGGATCACATTGCTCTTTGCATCGGCCAGTTTATTGCTGAATAATAATGGGATCATTTCACCCATTCTCATGTAAAAGGCTATGAATAAAAAGAATGCGATCTGGTTGACCTCAAACAGGCCCTGCACACACTCCTTTTTGTGCCACGGATGTGTTGACTTCCAGCTTATGTTACACACATTCACAGGCATGACAGCCAGACAGTAATATTCCAACAATATTCCAATTTATTATTTATAAGCATCTGACATTAGCCATCTGTATACTACCAGCCCAGAGATTAAAACAGTCTGGAGCAGTAACTTTGATACTCCCTGGCCATAATGAGTTCATTAAGGCAAAGATTACTCCAAATTTAGATATTTCATGTACAAATCAGAGGCTGTGACACAGACTGTTCACACTGACATTGACACTGGCATCCCTGTGCATGGCAGAGGTGTAATTTCCCATTCCCATTAGAGCAAATGTAACAGAGAGAGAGGAATAGGAAGTATGCATTGGCAGGCATGCTGACACAAACAAACAGCCACAGTGCCAGTGGAACGTGCGCAGAACAATGATGTGTGCTACCATTTTGCGTTATTCAAATGATGAGTGCAAGTGTAAGGTGGAAAGTTACCAAGAAACTCCCTTATAGCATTTCCCTTACATAAGAAGAAACGTGTCCCGTTTAATTTCTATATTAGATAGCATTAGTCGCACGAGGCACATATGCGAGCCAGAGGAGGGGCGAGGCATTGGCAAGCAGCTTCATGGACCAGTGCAGTTTTTTAATGTTTGAGCCTGACAGTTCAAGATTGTCACTGCGCAACATGGAGGTATTGTTCTAAGGCCTGCCAGCCTGTCACTGCCACCCAGGGCCAAGGATTAAAACATTTCAAAGTCCAAACATTGCTGAAAGCGCAACACAGGTCAATAGGACAGTCAAGAAAAGTGTCCTTCAATCGCTGGGGAATGGAATAGAAAAAAAGGAAGGTCTTGGTAAAACTTTATGAAACATTTGTGAGGCCACAGGCGACATACTGTGTGTAGTTAGACACAAAATGGTGGAGCAACTCATTTAAACCAGCATCTGCAGTTCCTTCCCACACATACTGTGTGTAATTCTGATCACTACAATATAGAAAGGATGCGACTGAGCTGGAAAGGGCCAGGGGTAAAATGCTTCAGGAGATAATAGACAGGCTGGATTTGTTATCCTTGGACCAGAGGAGGCTGAGGTATTGTTAGGTAGATAGTAAGATGGGTATGATAGAAGTACACTAAATTATGAGAAGCATAGATGTAGGAGAAACAGTAAGAAATGTTTTCCCATGGCAGAGTTCCCATTCCCATTCCCAATGGAGCAAACGTGACAGAGGAACAGGGAAAACGCATTAGGAGGCAGAATGGGATGAACAGTGGTCAAGTTAGCTGTGGGAGTCAGTTAGCTTGTAGTGGATGTTAATAGCTAGTCTCTCTCTTGATATGGAGAACTTAGAAAGGGAAGCAACAAGTCAGATGCTGACCATATGAAGGTGAGAGTGGGATGGAAATAGACACAGAAGAGACGGCAAACGCTAGGATTTGGAGCAATAATCAAACTGCTGGAATGAGAAACAGTGCTGGAGCCTGATATAGTGTCTCAGCCCAAACATCGTCCATCCGCCAGCAGACCTCCACCGATGCTGTTTGGCCAGCTGTGTTCCTGCAGCAGTTTGTTTTTTGCACTAAAGTAATGCAACTGCTGAATTCTGCATGGGTGCAGGTGGTAGCTCAATTTAGCCAAAAATGTACTGGAATAGGAGTTGAGGAAATGAAACAAAGGCTGTTCTACATATCACACAAGACAGACATTAGTTGGGCCCATCCGTCTGCCACTAGCTGCACGTTTGATATGGAAGAAGTGGGTGTAGAAGAAAAAGTTGTAGAATGTAAGAATAAGATCAGCCAGGTGATGAGTGTGTCGGGAACTTGTTGGGTGTCTGCTCCTGGAAGACACAAATATCCCTCCAGAAGTGGGATGGACTCATAAAGGAATTGTAAAGGAGGTTGCACGGCAGTCAAGGCCACACAACGGCGTCTGGAGTACACGCGATGAATGTCAGGTAAGCACATACTATGGCTGCCAGTATAGCCGGCCCTTCTTCTGTCCTAGCATCCAGACTCCACACTCTGATTCCACACTCGTGGACCCCGTGCCTTCTGCCCCCGCGGTCGGGGGGGGGGGGGGGGGTCGGTTGGTTTGGTGCCACCCACAGCGCGTGACAGTGCGGCCACACAGTGGGCGATGGGGTGGTTTTCCAATTATTTACAGCGCAAAAATTGACCATTCCGGCGGTTTTTAACACGTATGAAAGTATGCGTTTCGTGCATTAACAGTGCATGCCGTAGGCTGTCATGTCCTCCACATGGATTGAGCTGCTCCGTGCCTCACGCCCTTTGATCCGATGACCTTACCCGATAACCCCCCTATGTGCATGGTAAACCTGACCTGTTGGGGCCAGTGAATCCGAAAAGATCAAAGTGGTGGAGGGAGGTGATCAGAGGTGTCACAGAAATAACAGAACCAAGTCCTGATCCCAGAACATTGTCCAGGATATGGAATGGGTGACATTTCTGGTGGAGACCCTTCATCAGAACAGATGGCGGGGAGAAGCGATCCCGGCCTGGCCAGAGACCCTGGTGTTAGCCGCCCCGGCCCAGCTTCTCCTCTCCCTCCGCTGACCGCCGGCAGCCTCCATGTTTCCCCATCAGCGGGAAGTGGCGCGGGTCACGTGCCGACGGAGGCGGGAGCGAGCAGCTGAGGCAGGCGAGAGCGCGCGGGGTGTGAGGCGGCGCGGGGCCGGGAGCGCGCGGTCGCGGAGCTGAGTCAGGCAGGAGCGCGCGGGGTGGGTGGCGGCTCGGGGCCGGGAGCGCGCGGTCAGGCGAGAGCGCGCGGGGTGGGAGGCCGCTCGGGGCCGCGCGGTCATGTGGGGGCGCGCGGGGTATGAGGCGGCGCGGGGCCGGGAGCGCGCGGTCATGTGGGGGCGCGCGGGGTGTGAGGCGGCGCGGGGCCGGGAGCGCGCGGTCATGTGGGGGCGCGCGGGGTGTGAGGCGGCGCGGGGCCGGGAGCGCGCGGTCATGTGGGGGCGCGCGGGGTTGAGTCAGGCGGAGGCGTGCGTGCGTGCGCGCGCGGGATCAGGCCGCTCGGAGGCGGCGCAGGAGTTGAGGTGAGTGGAGTCGGGCCGGCGAGCGTGTGCAAAGATTATAGAGCGGATCAAAGCTCTGTGATCCTCGGAGCGGAGCGTGTGTGTCCGTCCACAGCTCCCCGCCCTCCAGTTGCAGGCGGCCCTTGGCCCGTGTCCAGGGCGCTGGGCTCGGTCCGGTCGGGTCATCCCCCACCGACCCCGTCTGTCGTCCATGACCCGGAGCTCGGACATTCGTGAGTTCCTTCTCTCTCTCACTGTTGCTCTCTTCGTTTGTCATGCTCGATCACCATGACAGTGATTTGCTATCAGGAAGGTGGGGTCAAGCGGGGATTTCCATGTGCTCAGTGTTTGACTTGTAACAATGGTATTCTGTGGAATAACATGTCAACAAGTTTGTGCCCAACTAATATTAATGCTGCTATAACGAACGGCATGTTAAAGGATTACAAGATTCAGTCTGAAGAAGGATCCCGACCCGAAACTTCACGTAACCATGTTCTCCAGAGATGCTGCCTGGTCCACTGAGTTACTTCAGCACTTTGTTTCTTTCTTTGCAAACCAGCATTTGCAGTTCCTTATTTCTCTTCCGTAAAGGACTGCAAGCCTGTACTGGATCTTCATACTTTCCCAGCCTGACTGCAGCATCCGAGGTCCTGATTATTTGCGTAGGAAGGAACTACAAATGCTGGTTTACACTGAAGATAGGCACAAATGCTGGAGTAACTCAGCGGGACAGGCAGCATCTCTGGAGAACGAGCCTGAAGAAGGGTCTCGACCCGGAACGTCAGCCATCCTTTCTCTCCAGCAATGCTGCCTGTCCCGCTGAGTTATTCCAGTATTTTGTGTCTATCCTGATTGTTTGACCGTCTCCTCCGTTCAAATCACTCCATCCGTGTGTATCTAATGTTCCCGGTCCATTCCCTACCCAATTGTGTGCATTGCGGACGCAGCCCAGCCCATCACACAAACCAACTTCCCTTTATACCTCGCGCTACCTCAGTGCGGCTAGCTTGCAGCATATTATCAAGCAAGGATGTGTTGCAACCCTGGCCACTCCGTCTTCTCCCCTCTCCCATCAGGCAAAAGGTATAGAAGTGTGACCACGCACTCCACCGGATTCAGATACAATTTCTTCTCAGCTGTTTTCAGGCAACTGAATCATCCTACCACAAGCAGAGAGCACTGCTGAACTACTATCTACCTCGGACTCTCGGTCTTCACCTTGCACTAAATGTTATTTCCTTATCATGGATCTTAACACTGTAAATGGCTTGATTGTAATAATGTATTGTCTTTCTGCTGAAGATAGACACAAAAAGTTGGAGTAACTCAGCGGGACCGGCAGCATCTCTGGTGAGAAGGAATGGGCGACATTTCGGGTTGAGACCCTTCTTCAGTCTCGACCCGAAAGGTCACCCATTCCTTCTCTCCGGAGATTCTGGGACTGTCCTGCTGAGTTACTCCAGCATTTTGTGTCTATCTTCGGTTTAAACCAGCATCCGAAACCGAAACCGAAACCAAAGTGCAGTTCCTTCCTACACATATTGTCTTTCTGCTGACTGGTTAGCAGGCAACAAAAGCTTTTCATGGTACCTTGGTACATGTGACAATAAACTGAACTGAACTGACAGATGCTGCCAAACAGAGTTCCTGAGGCACTCTGTGTTTTGCTGGTGTTGATGAATAGTTAGCCGGCACACCCACTGAACCAGTTATCAGTACTCCACTACGTGATGGCTTGACACAATTACCCGGCCTTGTGGACTTGACTCATGACATTTTCAGAGTTTACTAATTTACTTATAGTACTGGGGAAAACCCATAGGGGAAAGGTTACGTAAACTTGTTAGAAACAAATTTGTGAGGAGAGATAAACTTAAGAGACAGAGATACATGGAAATGCCGATGCTGGTTACCAAAACAAAATGCACAAAGAGATGGTGTAATTCAATTGATCAGGCAGCATCTTTGGAGGACATACACTGGTGACATTTTGGCTCAGTTTGCATCTTCAGACTTAGAAGGATCCCGGACCGAAACTTTGCTAATCCATGACCTCCAGGGATGTTGCCAGGCCTGCTAAATTACTTAAGCACTTTATGTGTTTTTTGACTGGTAGCCTAAAAGATACTGCACTGGAGGCATTGAAAATAAGGAGAGGGGGGCATGTTTGTTGATTGGCTGGGGAGGCAAGGACAAGGGGACTGCTTGGTGGGTGAGAGCACAAATGTGGGCAATAGAAATAATGTTGTCAAAAATCCACACAACTATGATGTGGAGGAATTATTGGTTGAGTAGAAACATTGGTATTGGATGTGGTATTATCCAAATAGATGCAATGTAGATGTGGTGTTGAAATCAAGGTAATGGAAAGGAAGTATAGTCAAGTTACAGTAAAACTAAACACTGCCAGTCATATCTTCTCCTCTCCACTCCTTTCTGCATTCCACAGGGACCACTCTCTTGATGACATCTTGGTCTGCTCATCCCTACCCATCCCCCAGCACTTTCCCCTGCAAATGCAGGAGGTGAACCGCTTATTCCAACACCTCCTCCACCATTCAGCGACCTTAGCAGCCCTTCCAAGTGCGGCAAAGATTCATATGCTCTTCCTACAATCTCATCTACTACATTCAGTCCCTGTTTGATAGACAGAATGTCCCGTCCTGTACCTGGGAACATATTGCTTGATGTTTGTATCAAATTCAGAAGCACCCTGCCATTGATGTTGTGGGAGACCTGCTGAGTGGTTGAGAGCTCAGCCCACTATCACTACTCTCGAGGGTAATAATGCTGACCAGTGATGTCACTACCTGTAAATCAATTTAAAAAAGTGCACTTTTTAAAACCAAGCTGTACTATTATCAGTTATAAAACATAATTGTGGTAATAAGGATAAACATATTTGCAGCATATTTAAAACAAACCTTGTTTGCTGTCAATAGGTACTTTTACATGTGATAAGTAGATGAAAGAGAATTAAAATTGTATTTGGACGTAAGTAATTTTTTTAAGTACTTCCTGGCAAATTGTAACCTGGCCATCCTATTTTTGCGGCTAACCAGTGGTTTTCACCTTGCAGTGTAGCCTCTGTATTTCTGTTCACAAAGTCTTCTGCAGACAGTGGTCATTGACAAATCCACACCTGACTCCTGAAGAGTGTTTCTGATCTGTCGGACTGATGTTTGGGGAATCTTCTTTATTATAGAGAGAATTATTCTGTCATCAGCTGTGGAGGTCTTCCATGGACAACCAATCCCTTTGTGATTAGTAAGCTCACCAGTGCTCTCTTTCTTCTTAATGATGTTCCATACAGTTGATTTTGGTACACTTAACGTTTGGCTGGTGTCTCTAACAGTTTTATTCTTGTTTCTTAGTCTCATAATGGCTTCTTTGACTTTCATTGGCACAACTTTGGTCCTCATGTTGATAAACAGCATTAAAAGTTTCTCAAGGTGATGGAAAGACTGGAAGAAAGACTAGGTGTTGAGAGCTCTATTATACCTGCATTAAGGAGGCAATTAAACACACCTGAGCAATTACAAACACCTGTGAAGCCATGTGCCCCAAACATTATAGTGCCCTGAAATGGAGGGGGACTATGTATAAACACTGCTGTGATTTCTACATGGTGAAACCAAAATGTATAAAAATACCCTTTAATAAAATCCGACAATGTGAACTTGAATCAAATGTTATTTATTCTATTACAAATTATGAAGTACAGAAGCAAATAAATAAATGATGGGTCTTTGTCCCAAACATTTTGGAGGGCACTGTATCTATCTAAATTCTTCCTATTGCATATAATCAGTCCAAATGTCTTTTAAAAGTGATAATTGTTCTTCTGTAACTTCCTTTGGCAACTTATTCCATATATGGACTGTCCTCTGAATTTAACCGTTTCCCCAGAGGTCCTGTTTGAACCTCACCCCTCTCACCTTAATCCTCAATCCTGGCAAAAAGTTGGAGTGTTCCATTTATCCATGCCCCTCATAATCTTGACACAGTAAGGTCACTTCTCAGCCTCCTTTGCTCCAAATATTGTAAATAAATAAAGCATTGCCAAATCCTGTCCTGGTTGCAATAAAAAAGATTATTGATACTCATTTGGAATAGCTACTTCCCCACAGCCATCAGGCTATTAAACCTGGCTCGGACAAAACTCTGAACATTAATATCCCTCCATCTGTTATTTGCACTTTATTAATTTATTAAGTCATGGGTGTATTTATGTATAGAATTGTAGTCAATGCCTTCTATGTTCTGTTGTGCTATGCAAAGAAAGATTTTCATTGTCCTGTCAGGGACACATGACAATAAACTCTTTTGACTTTGATTTTGACATTTCTTGTCTCTGTCCAGGCTTAAATCTGAAGCATGAAACTGTCTATAATGCAGTTGGTTCCTGTCTGCTGTTTATTCAGACTCGCAGTACAAGGCCGTAAGTATACAGAACGACCCAAATAGTTTGTCATGGTGCCTATTATGCATTCTGTCTACTTTATAGAAATCCTTCAGTAAAATCATGGCTGCTTTTGTGGCTCAAACCCATTTACCAATGTCCATATCCCTCATTTCCTTTACCATCCAAAAGTCTGATCTTGCCTTTTATGTACATTGTTCAGCGTATTCATAGTTCTCAGGAGTTTCAAAGTTTCCTAGTCTCCATATTTTTTCCCATCTCTGTTTGAACACCTTGAGTCTCCAGCTAAAGAAAATAGACTTACAGCATCTTGTGAATCGAGCTTGTCAATCCTTTTGGTAATTAGTTACATTTCAGTAACTTCAGTAAGAACACCTGTTCTTCTACACTCCAGTTGAGAAACGGCAAGTCGTACTCAACCACTCCTTGTGCTTTAAAATGCACCTCGATTCAGGAAGGCAATATTCTGCAGCCAAACTGGCACTCTTTATTGCCCTCCTGATATGTGAGATGCATCACACCACACACTCAATTGCCCATTTACAAACTCTTTCAGTTCAGATTCACTCCTTTGCAGCTCTTTTATAGCCATGTTGTTATGCTGATTCCTATTACAGGGGTAGAAAGTCAGTTATCTCTGTTTGTCCACAGAAACTACTGTGACACTTAAAGCACCAAAATTTGTTGGTCTAGAAATTGGAAGTCTTCAAAACATCAGCGTTACTCCAAGGTAGGTGCGGTTTGAGGTAATGCTCAGGCAAACGGAGCTCCTAATTGGTGATTAGGCACACAGGTCTTATTGCACAGGGGTGCTTATGAAATCCAAGGAAGAACATACGAACTGCAGTTCAAGGCTAACTCAGTATTCAGTTAATTATGTCTAATTTGTAGGTCAACCCGATAAAGCCACACTGTAGGAAGGATATGATTGTGCTGGAGATGAGATGTTGCATGGGTAGCAAGATGTTATTTTTGGGGAAAGATTGGATAGAGTCATAACATCATACAAGATATAAACAAGCCCAGGCCTGCCAACCAGTGGGCTACCATCCATATTAATCCCATTTTCCTATACTTAGCACAAAGCTTTCTGTGCATGGGCAATTCATGTGCTCATAGAACATAGACAATACAGCACAGGAACAGACCCTTTGGCCCACATTGTTTGTGTCGAACATGATGCCAAGTTAAACTGATCACATTTACCTGTACATGATCCATATCATTCTATTCCCAGCACTTCAATGTGCCTATCGAAAAACCTCTTAAATGCCACTCAGCGGGACAGGCAGCATCTCTGTAGAGAAGGAATAGATGACGTTTTGGGTCAAGACCCTTCTTCAGTCTCAAGAAGGGCCTCAACCCGAAACATCACCCATACCTTCTCTCCAGAGATGCTGCCTGTCCCGCTGAGTTACTCCAGCATTTTGTGTCCATCTTCTGCCCTATCTACACCAGTCATCATTTTATAATCCTTAATTATGTCCCCTTAACTTTCTCTACTCGAGGGAAAACAGACCTAGCCTCTCCAACCTCTCCTCAAAACTGAAATGCCCTATCCCAGGCAACATCATGGTGAATCTGCTAGGTACCCCTCCCCACCCACCCTTTCTCAGCCCATTTTCCCAACTGATCTGTGGAGAGCATCACGAGTCACAGGTATCCAACCGCATAAACAAGTCTCACCACCACCCTGTCTCTTATCACCAAGCCAGTTTTAGATCCAACTTGCTGCTATGTCTCCTCAAATCTCAAAACTTTGGCTGTATTCAGATATCCTGAGGGTTTAAAATGTGCTACATAAATGCAGATTGTTATTTATCACTGTGACGAATGTTTAGAAATGCCCTGATCTGCTCTTTCCTCAGTGAACCTCTGCAGGAAATGTTATTTGTTACATTTAATGTGACATTCTCCTCCAAACAGGCTTCAATTGTTGAACTTCCAAAAGATGTGAGTAATAACAGAATTTTCAAACTCTGCTCAATGTTTCATTTTAATTGGTCCTTTATTTACCTGGGAGATTTTTATGAGATGCAAATCATCAGCATGATATACTGGAAACGCAAATCTTCTTCTTTCGCGTGCCGTGCATAGCCTAAAGTTGCAGGACAACTTGTTCTATTTGATCTTCCATTTGTGCACGTTGAGTTGATTGCATTAGTCGAAACAGGGCGGACCACGTGAAGGTTGCAATCTTTCACCCCAAATAAGCTGGCATCTCTTAACAACGTAGAGAAGTGGAATCATAGAGTCATCAGAAACTGACCGTTTGGCCACCCGTTCCATGCTGACAAACTTCCCTACCAGAGTCAGTTCCATTTGGCCCATATCCCCTGAAATCTTTTCTATCCCTGCACCTGTGCAATATCTTTCAAATATGGTAACCGTACCCACCTCTGCCCTTTCCACTGCACCAATGGACTATTTAATTGACTCTCCACAAGAAACAAGCAGCAATGCTTATCACCAAATGTCGATTTTGCCTCCAACTCGAGTCCCTGTAAAAGTACGTTCTGATCTTTAATGATTAGAATTCAGTAATGAGTGGGTCATCAGAGAAATCTTTCACATACAGCAATTCTTAGGCATGTGACATACCTGTGTGGTGCTTTCACTGACAAATTTTATGTAATCCTAAAACTTTAAACTGTTAAAAATCAAAGTAATTGCCTAATTGTGCTGCAGAGATGGCGGCTAGATTGATATAATCTATAAAGGTTTGCAACGATTTGGAGAGGAATTGAGGGTGTGAGACTGCAAATGCAACACCATTCCACAAGAAAATGTTGCTTTGTTCCCAGAATGGAAAAATCAAATACTAGAGGGCATAGCTTTAAAGTGAGAGAAGCATAGTTTAAAGGAGATGTGCGAGGGGGCAATCTTTTTACACAGAGGGTGATGATGCCTGGAACGCACTTCCGAGAGTAGTGGTTGCATAGAGACTTTTGCATAGCTATTTGGATATGTAGCGAATGGAGGGATTTGGATTGTGTGCAGGTAAAGGGGACAAGCTTAAGTAGGCATCAATTTTGGCACAGACATATAACATTTAAAATTGTTTGAAACCTATAAGATTGTTAAGGGCTTGTACACTGGTGTCCAAGAGGCAGGAAACATGTTCCCGATGTTGGGGGAGTGCAGAACCAGGGGCTACAGTTTAAGAATAAGGAGTAAGCCATTTAGAACGGAGACGAGGAAACACTTTTTCTCACAGAGAGTGGTGAGTCTGTGGAATTCTCTGCCTCAGAGGGCGGTGGAGGCAGGTTCTCCGGATGCTTGCAAGAGAGCTAGATAGGGCTCTTAAAAATAACAGAGTCAGGGGATATTGCGAGAAGGCAAAACGGGGTACTGATTGGAGATGATCAACCATGATCACATTGAATGGCGGTGCTGGCTCAAAGGGCCAAATGGCCTACTCCTGCACCTATTATCTATTGTGACATTGTGGGCCAAAGAGCCTGTTCATGTGCTGTACTGTTCAATTACAGAAGGGGCACTGAGAAACTGTAATGGGCATGTTGTTCCCACTTGCTTCCCCCCCCCCCCCCCCCCCCACCTGAGATTCATCATTGCCCCTCTACCTGCCCTACTCAGTGGGGTTGTCTCTCCATTCATTCGTCCTGCAATTGTCTTGGCCAATGCTGTGTTCTCGTAGAAAAAGAGATCACCCCCACGATTACATAAATTAAGTACATTTGCAACCATTAAAAGAGTGAAATCCAGCTCACCTTGCATTATTTTGGAGTATGGGGTAGTATGTTGTCTTGTTTTCCAGGTACTCTCCCTGCAGTCACTATTTGCTTTTTCCTCACATTACTACTTGTTGTTGCTCCTCTCCTGACATATTATAAATATTAACTTTTGTGTGCTTTATTTGAACAGATTACATTGCCCGCTCACTCAAATGCAACATTTTTCCAAGTTAAAGCAGTTGGAATTGGCCGGGTCATCGTATTCCTTGAAAGCAGCAACGGTAGCAGCAGCAACAGCACCAATGTGACCAGGTCAGTTGATGTCCCCTAGACAGTCTTTGCGCCTTTTTTTGTAAACCAGCGTCTGCAGTTCCTTGTTTCTACACTCTGGTAAACCTCCTCTGCACCCTTTCCAAAGCCTCCACATCCTTCCTGTATTGGGGCGACCAGAACTGCACGCAAAGTTCCTATAAAGGTGCATTATGAAAATTTGTGAAATTGAATCGATTCATGTTGTAATATAAGTCCTAAGCTGTGGAAATGTGAAATAAATTGACATAGGTAGAAAAGAGGATTATTGTCAGAGGATGACAGTTCATTCTTTAGGTTAAGATACGAGTTGGATAAATTAGTACAAGGAGCTGGCGGGTGCTATGAGGAAAACAGAAGGTAAAAGGATATTAACCGGCTGGGCAAGGCAGCATGGAATTGGAAGAACACATGTGAAGATTAAATCAGGAGACATGGTTGAAACAGAGAGGATTGGTGTTAACAAAACTGATGAATTGGCTCCACAAGGTGGAGAAAATAATGAAATAAAGGTGTTAGCAAGAACTCGAGTTGAAAGTTGTACAGGAGTAGACAATTTGGTGAGAAAAAAGCTCCCTGACTGTAACAGACGTGCTTTAGAACAGGTAGGTCTACAAATGGTCAGTTGATTATCCCCGTTGATCGGAACTGAGCAGTTGTGTTTATGTTGATGATTGTTTCTGCATTTCACTTGGTCACCCTGGTGAGGGCGTCCAAGATCATTGTATGTATCTAAAACCTTTCATCTTGCAGGAACACATTCGAGAAATGACATGGAACCTCTCTGGTTTGTTTAAGAGGATGGTTCTACCCATGTGCTTCATTTAATCTTTGTTGTCTTTGAAACAACAGCTGTTTGTATTACACAGTGAAAAGTCCCAGATGCTTCACTGGAGCACCTTCTGTGAATCTAACACTGGGCCATGTAGATGGATATTAGGACAGAGATCCCAAGGCAGAGAGATTTAAGGAAGGTATTACAATCTAGGAGCTTAGGCTGGAGACACATTTAATTGAGGTTAGACCAAGTGTAGCCTTGGCGATCGCTTCGCCGAACACCTCCGCTCGGTTCGCAATAACCAACCCGATCTCCCGGTGGCTCAGCACTTCAATTCCCACTCCCATTCCGAATCCGACCTTTCTGTCCTCAGACTCCTCTTTGGCCAGAGTGAGGACCACCGTAAATTGGAGGAGCAGGACCTCATATTTCGCTTGGGCAGTTTGCACCCCAGCGGTATGAACATTGACTTCTCTAATTTCACGTAGTCTTTACTTTCTCCTCCCCTTCTCAGCTCTCCCTCAGCCCACTGGCTCCACCTCTTCCTTTCTTCTTCCTCTCTCCCCCCCCCACATCAATCTGAAGAAGGGTTTTGACCCGAAACGTTGCCTATTTCCTTCGCTCCATAGATGCTGCCTCATCCGCTGATTTTCACCAGCACTTTTGTCTACCCTCTATTTGAGGTTAGTTTTGATTTCCAAGTTACCCCAGCACTGACTTCCTTTTCTCCAATGTTGACTACTGTATTTAGGCCATGACCATGGAATTCCCTCCCTACACCCCTCTTTTTTTTCAGCTATCTTCTTTCATGCAGAGCTTCCTCAAAAGCCCGTCTGTTACCAAATTTTTCATCATTCTTCCCAATATTTTCCACTCAATGTCTACCCTGTTAAGTTTAATATGTTAGTCTTGTTGCTTATCTGTAATTAATGTAAATTGTTTAATTATATAATTGTTTTTGTAGAACGCTGGCAAGAATTAATTTTCTGGTAATGCAGAGCAGTGCTCTGAACCTCTTGATTCAAGTGATTGGTTGGGTTTATTTCTTGGCCTGGTCTATCTCATTCTACCCTCAAGTGATTGAAAACTGGAGACGAAAAAGGTAAACTGCGTGCTAGAAACTTTTGAATATCATTTCATAACATGAGAAGGCTTATGTGACAAGGACATTTATGCATTTGGTGTATTAACCAGTTATCATCTTTCTCACAGCCAACAATGAACCATTGTAGGCTCCACATTTCCTTAATTATCATTGCCTTCTGAGCATCTTCCATTAATTTGTCCCAAGGACCATCTATAACTCTCGTTCCCCTTTCCCCTGACTCAGTCTGAAGGAGAGTCTCGACCTGAAAAGTCACCTATTCCTTTTCTCCAGATCTGCTGCCTGCCTTGCTGAGTTATTCCAGCTTATTGTGCCTGTATACATTTGATGAATTCTGTAAGATAGTCAATTAATGTAATTGGAAATCAAACATCTATTGAAGTGTATCTTTTCCATCTGTGGGATGTGCACCACTTTGACAAAGCCACAATTTATTGCCAAACCCTGATTGCTCATAAGGTGATGATGAACCACCTTCCTAATCTGCTGTAGTAACTGTGAGGATAATTCGCAGGTCATCTTGAGTAGTGAATTCAAGTACTTGACCAAGATAAGAGGTGGATCACCTTTGTTGCTGCAGTATCTGCTCAGTTGTAGGAAATTAATGATAAAAGCAGCAAAACTGAGCTTTGTCTGGAATAGGAAGAGGACTGATCATGGTAGTCATCCAGTACAGAAAAAGACTACCATCTCCATGCCAACCATCAAGTATCCATCTATACTAATCCCATTTACTAACAGTTTGTTCATAGCCTTCTATGCCCTAGCAATTCAAGCACGTTTAGCTACTTAAATGTTATGGGAGTCTCCTTCTTCACCAAGCCCACGGTTATACATTTGTGATCACACTCGGGGAGGGTGGGGGTGGGGGGGGGATTTCTTCCCACATATCCCCTCTAAATCTACTACCCCAGTCCTTAAAACAATGCTTCCTGGTTTTAGTCATCTCTAGTTTGGGGAAAAGTGTGGTTTTCCTGCAATATAAATTTAAGAAACTCTTTTTCAGATTCAAGAGTCTCCAAAATTATAATCTCTGGATTATTCTAGTGCACATTCCAGTGAGCATAGGAATAGCAGGATAGATGGGGTGAATTTATGACTATAGATCTGGATAGGAGGAAGTGATAGCTCTAGACTGCTGAATCGTTGTGATTTTTTTATGGGGAAGGTGGGACATGTAGAAACTGGGCAAGTTGCATCTGAGCAGGGATGGGACCAAAATCCTTATGGGAGGATTGCTGTTGAGGAGGGGCTTGAAGAGATTCACCAGGATCTTGCCCAGGATGGAATGTTTTAATTATGAGCAGTGACTAAAGAAGGCCACGTTTCTATTTGTTGGAGCAGATGGACATGGGACAGATCTATGAATAATTATGAGGGCATAGATAGAGCAAACAGTAGGAAACTTATCCCGATCGCCGAGGTGTCAAAAAAAGGGCATAGGTTGGGGTCAGGGTTAAGAGTAGGAGTAAATGGGTCCTTTTCAGAATGGCAGGCAGCGACTAGTGGGGTACAGTGCAAGGCTCAGTGCTGGGACCCCAGCTATTTACAATATAATTGATTTGGACAAGGGAATTTAATGCAACATCTCCAAGTTTGCGGATGACACAAAGCTGGGGGGCAGTGTTCGCTGTGAGGAGGATGCTAGGAGGCTGCAAGGTGACTTGGATACGCTGGGTGAGTGGGCAAATGCATGGCAGATGCCGTATAATGTGGATAAATGTGAGGTTATCCACTTTGGTGGCAAAAACAGGAAATTAGACTATTATCTGCATGGTGGCCGATTAGGAAAAGGGGAGATGCAACGGGACCTGTGTGTCATGGTACACCAGTCATTGAAAGTAGGCATGCAGGTGCAGCCGGCAGTGAAGAAAGCAAATGGTATGTTAGCATTCATAGCAAAAGGATTAGAGTACAGGAGCAGGGAGGTTCTGCTGCAGTTGTACAGGGTCTTGGTGAGACCACACCTGGAGTATTGCGTACAGTTTTGGTCTCGAAATCTGAGGAAAGACATTCTAGCCATAGAGGGAGTACAGAGAAGGTTCACCAGACTCATTCCTGGCATGTCAGGACTTTCATATGAAGAAAGACTGGATAGACTCGGCTTGTACTCGCTAGAATTTAGAAGATTGAGGGGGGATCTTATAGAAACTTACAACATTCTTAAGGGGTTGGACAGGCTAGATGCAGGAAGATTGTTCCCAATGTTGGGGAAGTCCAGGACAAGGGGTCACTGTTTAAGGATAAGGGGGAAATCTTTTAGGACCGAGATGAGAAAAACATTTTTCACACAGAGAGTGGTGAATCTCTGGAATTCTCTGCCACGGAAGGTAGTTGAGGCCAGTTCATTGGCTATATTTAAGAGGGAGTTAGATGTGGCCCTTGTGGCTAAAGGGATCAGAGGGTATGGAGAGAAGGCAGGTACGGGATACTGAGTTGGATGATTAGCCATGATCATATTGAATGGCGGTGCAGGCTCGAAGGGCCGAATGGCCTACTCCTGCACCTATTTTCTATGTTTCTATGTAAGAGGTTTAGAGGTTCATTGGAAGAGCTCTCACCAACAGGATAATTGGAATTTTGAACATTGCCTGACGGGATGGCGGAGGTAGGTACAGTCACAACTTATGAATATTATCTAGACCAGCACTTGAATCACCCGGCAGAGAAGGCTGCAGACTAAGTGCTGGTAATGGGACTAAGAAGATTAGTTGCAATGGACATAATGAACTGAAGGGGCTGTTTTTTGCTGCATGACTTGGGAATTGTGCCTCCAAAATTAATTGTATTTAGAGCTCAATGTGTTTTAGATTTTGTTTACTATTTGTGAATTGTATTGTAAGCAAATGGGTTTATAATGCGCAAGGTGCTACTGCATGACGTATTTCTTCTCTGTCTCAGTGTGGTTGGATTGAATTTTGATTTTCTGGCGCTGAATCTGACTGGTCATATTGCTTATGGAATGTTTAATGTCGGTCTCTACTGGATTCCTCTTATTAAGGTAATATTCAATTCCATATATTACTATAATATTCAATTTAGTTTTTCTCAAGCACTGAAAACTTGCAGTGATTCCATGTCCGTGCTATCTTGGCCACTGTTCAATATGACTCGGCGTTTCTCAACCTTTTAACCTTGCGGAACCCTTGAAATAATTTTCATGTCTCAGGGAACCCCTGAGTTGTGGGATGCCGGGCCCGCCGACATTTTGAGATCGCATCATAACGGCAATCTCTGGCGTCACTATGGGGACCTGTCAGCCGCGCCTGCGCAGTTGGGGGAGGATTGCTGGGCCGGGGTTGCCATTTTAACATCCATTGTTGTGTCTAGGTGAGAGCTACTGGGAATATTGCGTTGGGGGAGGGGGACCCAACGGGTCCACGCTTGGTCTGCTTCAGGGGTGTCAAACTCATTTTAAGTCACGGGCCGGATTGGGCAAAATGCGACTTCATGCGGGCCGGATCTGTTGTGCACACGCGCATGCTCCCACAGCTTTCGTTGCCTTCGTTTTTTCAACCTGCTCTCATACGTCTCAGTTTCTGCTATAACTACAAAGTGTTTCACTTTACGAATTTTGTTTCTTATGAAGAAGATTGCCTAGCAAGCATTACTTTTATGATTGGTATTAATTTAGTCATAGGTTACAAGAAAGTTGTAATGAGAGAGAGAAAAAACAATGCTATTTTGGCAACGATTGTTTTGGGAGCCATACCCTTTCCATTAATAAACCTTTTGAAATCGAACATTAGCAGACACAAATGTAGACCTAGTGAAACAAATTGTTGTTTTGTTAGGTCTACTTCTCCGCCACCATTTTAGCGCTGGCATCCAAGAGAGATGACCCTCCTAACGTAGGAGAGAGCCAGTGATGGTGATTATACGTCAAGGTACAGATAAAGACTCCGGGTTGTGGCCTCTCCCGGTCAGTGCGGGTTCCTGGGACGATTGGGAGACTGGGAAGAGTGTAGAACAAAGATGCTATGCGGTCGGCTGAGCTCTCTCCTCCGCCAATCAGCTCCACACAGTGTGAAGAGAAAGGTATCCACAGCGCAGCCTGCACCACTTTTTTTTTCCGCCTCACAACATTCAAAGCCAGCACCACACCACGCAACCTCAGAAAACAACCTGGCTCTGAACACCAAGAAAATCAAAGAGCTTATTGTCGACTTCAGGAGGCACAGCACTGACTTAGCTCCCTTATACATCAACGGCGAGTGTGTGGAGAAGGTCCACACCTTCCGGTTTCTCGGCGTCCTCATCTCCGCTGACATCTCCTGGACAGACAACATCACAGCGGTCATCAAGAAGGCTCAGCAGCGGCTGCACTTCCTGAGGGTCCTCAGGAAGCACAACCTGGATTTCAACCTGCTGCTGACCTTCTACCGCTCGTCCATTGAGAGCCTGTTGACATACTGCATTACAGCATGGTACGGCAGCTGCACCATGGCAGACAGGGAGAGGCTTCAGAGGGTAGTTCGGGCAGCACAGAAGATCATCGGCTGCCCTCTCCCCTCTCTGATGAACATTTACATCTCCCGCTGCCTCAGCAGGGCGAAGAACATTATCAAGGACAGCTCCCATCCTGCATTTGGCCTGTTCAACCTGCTGCCCTCAGGGAGGCGCTATAGGTGCATCAGCACAAGGACAAATAGACTCAAGAACAGTTTCTTTCCAAAATCCATTATCTCCCTGAACTCACACATGCACTGACTTCACAGCCTAACCCCCGGACTTTCATCTATCCACCTACTGTAATTTGTACTGTAACTGTAATTTCCAATATGTGCAATAATCCATACTGGATATAGGAATCCTATTTATTCATTCTATTAATCCATTGTCTTTTTATAGATATGTATATAGCGCTGCAGAAACTGTGCGCCTCATCTCCCCCCCCCCCCCCCCCCTTTTGTTTTGCACTGAGTAGGAGCAGCTTTTAATCTCATTGTACATGTGTATAGTGACAATAATAGGCATTCTGATTCTGAACCTAACCTCGCTCAGCGACCGCCCCCTCGCTCCCTCATTGGCCACAGCTGACTGCCAAGAGGGCGGTCCCTTCTCCTATTGGGCCATCCTGGAGTCCGTCACGTGGGATGACGGCCAGCCTGTTTGCCTGACTCTTGGCGCGTACAGACCTGGCCCCCCGAATGTCATCTGCGGTTCAATTGGTCAGGTCGGGTGTCAGTCAAGGAGTCATCACAATGCTGGCATCACGCAGCCTCTCATGTCATATAAGGAGTGCGCGGCTGACTAGGGAGGTGGGTCACACGCACGAGCAGCGGCTCAAGGGGAGCCCGGATGTCCCGTCACCGGGGACATCTGCAGCCCGATCTGGTACTGGGGACAGCTTCAGCCCGCTCTGGCATTGGGGAAATCATCCCACGGGCCAGATTGTACCCCTTCGCGGGCCAGATGCCGGTAATTTGACACCCCTAGCGACCTCTCACGGAACCCTAGCGTTCCAGGGAACCCCGGTTGAAAAACGCTGATATCACTTGTCCAGGACAAATTGCTGATGATATTTACCAAGAACTTGAAGCTTTCAACCATCTACTTCGACGCTGAATATTGTCCAAAATTGTTTTTTGCTGGTGTTTCAGAGTCAGTTCATGAAGAGTAATCCAGGAGGGATAAACCCAGTCGGAGCCAGTGACGTCTTCTTCAGTCTTCATGCCATCTTGCTGACAGCATTTACAATCTGTCAGTGTTTCCTGTATGAGGTTAGTCAACCTCTGAGACTTATTTAGAATTTTGCAATAATGTGCCCCATTGCCTGTGTTTGTTTTCTATGTACCTGATCAAATCCCATTCCAATTCTATTTTAATCAATTTATTCTCTTAATTAATTGCTCTTTGTTGTAATATCTTTAAAGACTGTAAATAATCTTGGTTTTAGTTGGTGTAATTGCTAATTTCTTCAAATATACTGAATTCTTCAAGCATTTTTTCTTCAAATGTTGAAGAATATATTGTTATCAATACACCAACCACTAGTCTTTTTAGATCTGATTAGATGCCTCGCGTCCCACCCTGGACATATCTATTCCACTCCAGGCTTTCGTTCTAACTCTTAACCATTCATTCCAGACAAATTTCAGTGAAACTTCAGTCGCCCCTCATGAGACCAGGGCCTAATATTTTCCATATGATGTATCTGGGATCACATAGAATAGTTTGTAATGAACCTGCATCCAGTACAAACTCACCATCACCCTGGTATTTTGCATATCTTGATGTATAAAGATGTAATTTCTGCCTTTTCAGTTCTCTTGTGTGTCTACAACTGGATCGCCAATGATTTAAAACAAAAGTCTATTTGATTTGCAACCATTTTCTGTTGCGTTGTTCCATATCTCTCTGCACTGATACATTCTCTGTCAGCAGGTTCGGTATGCTCACTAGTCTGTTCCCTCCATCACCCCTGCATTTTCTGTCAGAAACCATTGTAACATTCTAGAGTCAAGGTTGTTTTAATGTCATGTCAGCGCGAGGGAGATAGATAGATAAGCAAATGTGAAGGTGTGAAAACTGCAAAGGGAATGGAAATCAAGGAAAATTTTGAATAGTTCATTGTCAGCTGGGAGAAGGCACCGGCAAAGCAAACAGAGATAAAATATAGTCGGAGTCAGCAAGACTGGTCATAGAACTGGGACGGGGGAAGGATGGAGAGGGCGAAAGCAAAGGTTACTTGAATTTAGAGAAGTCAATATTCATACTGCTAAGCTGCCCAAGTGAAAAATGAGGTGCTATTCCTCCAATTTGCACTGGGCCTCACTTTGACAATGGAGGAGGCCCAGGACCATGTTTATAAACTTTTTCTAATCCCCCCCCCCTCCCGCGGGCCCGCTGTGTTCCCACTTGCCGGCCCGTCAGCCACGCTTGCGCAGTAGGGGGAGGGTTGCTGGGCCTCCTATCCGCGTGTGTGCAGTTGGGGGAGTGTTACTGGCCCCACCGCCATTTTCAGATTGCCATTTTGACTGGCTTCACATCAGGTATCTCTGGCATCACAACGGGGACCCACATGTCATCTAGTACATCCCGCTGCATAATTCCAGTGTTTAATGTTGTAATCCTCTGATCTGCAATCTTCCCTGTTGCCCCAGATGCTCCTATACACAGAGCCTGGCTTCATTTTGATCCAACATCTCTTACTTTGCTTTTGTCATTTGAGACATTTTGTTCAAAGTTATGACATACTCTCTTGTATTCATTTCACACAGCGAGCAGAGCAGAAAGTGTCGAAGATTGCCACTGTCCTTCTAGTAGTTACCTGGCTGTTTGGTCTTGTCACCCTGTTTGTGACCATTGCCGACAAAATCACGTGGCTGCAATATCTTTATTATTTCTCTTACATCAAACTTGCAATTACACTGATCAAGTACATCCCCCAGGTAAGTGGTGAAGAATCTGCATATCATGGGATACAATGGAGAAATGTGGCTGGTTTCTCATTAGTGAGACATTGTGAGAATGGGAAATCAAGTGCCCCTTGAATGTTACTGGTTCTCGTGATCTCCAGCTGTTCCAAGGGTTGGAAGTTCAATAGCACGGGAATGCAGAGGACTGTTAATCCTAAGGCTGACTTCTGGAAGGGCAGGTTGAGAGGAAGGATTCCTGTCCAGCAAATTAATTCCCCTTTCTATATAAATGGCCAGAGTGCCAACAGTGGCATCTTGGTAACCAGCCAACACCAACCCGTGTTTGCATTGCTGCCTTCGAAACTTTGATTAAGATGTTGGGGGGAAGGATTTAATATACAAAGAGTCACAATCGCAAGACAAAATGTAAAGCTCTCTTACTGCAAAGTGGCAGTAGACTGTCAAGCATACACCTTCCCCTCTTCCTACAACAGCAGTGCCCTCTTTCCACAAAGGCATTCAGTGTACAGCAGGCAACGAAGAAAGCTAACGGCATGTTGGCCTTCATTGCGAGAGGATTTGAGTTTAGGAGCAAGGAGGTCCTACTGCAGTTTTACATGGCCCTAGTGAGACCGCACCTGGATTATTGTGTGCAATTTTGGTCTCCTAATTTGAGGAAGGACATTATTGCTATTGAGGGAGTTCACCAGATTAATTCACAGGATGGTGGGACTGACATATGAAAGAATGGGTCAACTGGGCTTGTATTCACTGGAATTTAGAAGGATGAGAGGGGATCTTATAGAAACATATAGAATTTTGAAAGGATTGGACAGGCTAGATGCAGGAAAATTGTTTCCGATGTTGGGAGAGTCCAGAACCAGGGGTCACAGTTTAAGAATAAGGGGTAGGCCATTTAGGACTGAGATGAGGAAAAACTTCTTCATCCAGAGAATTGTGAATCTGTGGAATTCTCTGCCGCAGGGGGCAGTGGAAGCCAATTCACTGGATGTTTTCAAGAGAGAGTTAGATTTAACTCTTAGGGCTAAAGGAATCAAGGGATGTGGGGAAAAAAACAAGAACGGGTATAGATGATCAGCCATTTTCATATTGAATGGCGGTGCTGGCTCAAAGGGCCGAATGGCCTACTCCTGCACTTATTTTTTTCTATGTAATCCTTCAGCAGAGGCAAAGAGAAAGAAAATAAATTATCCTCTATACACCTCGTTGTTTAAAACCATTATGTGTAAAACCACTATTTTCTTTGTGTTTGTACGGCTCAAGATCCAATTTGATTGCCCCGTGAAAGGTAAAAGAAGTGCGAACATCCACAGCATTAAACTGGAAAGCATTCCAGAGGCTCATCGATCATAGAACAGACAGCACAGGAACAGGCTCTTTGACACACAGTGACTGTGCTGAACATGATGCCAAGTTAAACTGATCTCTGCTCCCTACAAAGTGAGCAGGGCCTCCTGTTCAGCAGATGCTAACAATCTTTATCGTGCCCTTTGTGTTTCACTCTCCTGTAGGCCTACATGAACTATCGAAGGAAGAGTACGCAGGGCTGGTCCATTGGGAACGTGCTGTTAGATTTTACTGGAGGCAGTTTGAGCATTGTGCAGATGTTCCTACAGTCTTATAATAATGGTAAGGGTGACCTAACTTGGGAATAAAACATTCTTTAGAAAAAGTTAAAGTTGAGCGAGTGCTGGAATCAAAGACTCCAGAATATCCTGAAGTTCCCTCTCCCCGGACTCTCAGTCTGAAGAAGGGTCTCAACCTGAAACGTCACTTATTCCTTTTCTACAGAGATGTTGCCTGACCCACTGAGTTACTCCAGCATTTTGTGTCTTATCTTCCATTCTACGCACCTGCTAATGTCCTCCCTGTTTCAAGCCACCGAGTGAGGCGATCCTGCGGTGTTTCTCCACCTACAGAAGATGTTGATTCATATCTCATCATTTTAGTCTGAGGCCATGTTTTAATCAGAATGAGGTAGTTTAGACATACAGCGTGGAAACCAGCCCTTCAGCCCACCGAGTCCGCGCCGACTAGCGATTCTCGCACATTAACACTATCCTACACATACTAGGGACAATTTACAATTATACCAAGCCAATTAACCTACAAACTTGTACATCTTTGGAATGTGGGAGGAAACCGATCCCGGAGAAAACCCACGTAGGTCATTGGGAGAGTGTACAAACTCCGTACAAACACCTGTAGTCAGGATCAAACCCAGGACTCTGGTGCTGCGCCACCGTGATATTCTGTTGTTTTAATCTGGGAGGTAATTTGTTAATTTGGTACTCAACATCTGGTGAAGTCTTTTGACATTAACTTTGCTGATGAATCATGGGGTTATCTCTTTAACTTTTCAAGCAGTTCAAACAAATGATGTGACTGCACAGAAGATAGCCACAAAGTGCTGGGTCAGGCAGCATCTCTGGGGAAATGGAATAGCTGATGTATTGGGTCGAAACCCTTTTTCAGACTGCACAGGTCTGGTTTGGGCCAGAACAGGTTTCCTTGGGTATAGGCATATAGGTTGCTTTTATGCAGCAACCTGACCTGAAATGCTGGTTGCTTATAAACTGATAGTCATTGATTCAAATTGAACTTGTTGCTTTGTAGTTTGATTGCAGTTCAGTGAACATATGTCCTGTTTTTCTTACAGATGAATGGTTGCTGATTTTTGGAGATCCAACAAAGTTTGGCCTTGGAGTATTCTCAGTTTTGTTTGATATTCTCTTCATTGTCCAGCATTACTGCTTGTACAGACTCAAATCTGCTGACTACAGGTCAATGAGTGAGGATGACCGAGACTGATCCTGCACCACATACCAAGAACTGTAACTGAACCACTCAGCAAGTCAGGCAGCATCATGAAGGGAATTCTGGATTTTAAGTTTCAGGTCAATGACCTTTCATCAGCGCCAGGAAAAGTTAGAGATAGACCAGATGTGAGCGAAGAAACTGGTGGAGATCAAAAAGGAATCTGTTAAACAGCTGAAGACAGCAGACATTGCATGTGCACAAACATAGATGTGTGCAGAGCAAAAAGGGATGGTAATGAGACAAAGTGGAGGTCATTCTGGATGGGCATAAATGGAAGCAGTCTGATCTTATCTGAAATTATCAGTGGAAAGACTGAAATAAAAATGATGAAGATAAATTTTACCTTAAATTGTTGAGTTGTCTGAGATTAGACAGGCTGTAATGCATTGTGAGGTAAGAAGAGGTGCTTTCCCTCACTAGCACCAGATCTACAAGTTTGCTCCACCAGCATTCTTGGAGCAGTCTTCAGCTTCAAGAACTTGTGGTTGAACCTGTCATTCAGTATTCTTAATGGTTAATTATTAAACTGAATAAACTAAAGCTTAATTATTAAACTGAAATGTCAGATGTTAATCTAACAGTTTCCTCTACTGAACTCAAATTTCTCTGTATGCAATTGCTTTGTTAAAAATTACTGTGGCCACATGACCAACATAACCCCCTGGATCAGTGTGGCACGGATGAAGGCGTTCTATAAGACTTGCATGTTGAAATGGAAAGTTTACTCATTTAAACTTGGCCGAGAAGCACAAAGAAACTGCAGATGCTGGAATCTTGAATAAAATAAAAGTGCTGGAAGGACTCTGCAGGTCAGGCAGCATGAAGAAAGGTCCATATGTCATCTGTCCATTTCCTTCCACACATGCTGCCTGACCTGCTCAGACCTTCCAGCACTTTGATCTTGCTCAAAATTCAGCCTGGACTTTAGTGCTAAGTTTCAGGACACTTGGGTTAAAATAAGTTGGTGTTCACTTCAGTTACATGCTAACTAATTGTAGGAAAACGTAATGTTAACACTGAGCAGGGGGTGCCTTGCAGTTGGATTCATGGTGCCTGGGCAAATGTGGAGAAAACATTTCTGTTGGATGTCTGTATTCATCCAACCCTGTCTTCTGCAAGAACTCCATTCCATTCACCCAGGTTTTCTGTGTCTGTGCTATGATGTCGACTTTCAAACTGAGCTCCTCTTATATCTTTTTCGTACTCATGGATACCACACTGCATCAAAGCCCCCAGGCGCATTCCTTTTATTGATTCTCAACCCTTTCATAATCATGATCACCAGTCTCCATGTTCACAATATCATCCTCTCTTGTTCCCGACCTCTGCCCAGCATTTCAAAGTACAGTACCCTGGCTCACTCCACTGTTGCACTTCCCATCCATCTGTCCTTTCAGCATACATCTTCACATGGGATAAGGTCCCAACCACATCCTCTTGGTTAATCAGTTATCAGTAGGTGAACTCAAACAGAAAGATGACCACTTTGTAGAATACCTCAGTGCAGCCTGTACTTGCAATCCTGGCCATCTCCAGTCCCACTGTCCTTTGCTGTCTAACGAACTTCAATGTAAACTCTAGGAACAGCATCTCATCTTTCAAAAAGGCACACTAGTCTTCCAAATTCAATAAGAGTTCAACCATTTCAGATAGCAATTCTGCTGCCGCCAGGTAGCCTCAATCAGATCCATCTTTTGAATACTTACCAACTATTCATCACGCTCCCATTTCCTCTTATGTCCTTTATTCTTTCCTGTTTCCTGCCCTGTCACTTTTTTTGTTATTTTCTCCACCCACCCTATGGTGTGCTTTCTAATTTATAACTTTGAGCCTTTTTGATAAATGGTAATTGACTTAAAATGTTAACCCTGTTTCTCTCCGCAGAATCTGCCTGAGCTGCAGATTATATTCAGTGTTTTCTGCTTTTATTTTAGATTTACAATATGCAGTGCATTTTGTTCTTGCATTAATATTTAGATCTCTCAATACCAGCCTCAAGATTTACAATTTAGCTTTTATTTGCCAGTGTGTGCTGTTTTTTTAATGAGGAAAATGTATTGCTCATAATTTGTCTGGATGACAGTGTAGTTTGAAATTTGATACGACTGAACCAGCTGGTTTTACCTCACATTGATGGCAGTGAGCTGGATTAGGTCTGTCCAGTAGTTTAGTGTTGAGTTTGTGCAGTTTGTCCATCTTTGGCTTCTTCAACCTCCTGAATTGATTTGATAATTGGAATATGTCTTTAGATCACTGGAAATAATTGTATGCCGATGACTGCCTTAAAACTAAACATGCACTTTCTGTAAATGCTAACATTGCACAAAATCTATCAAATGTAAAGTATTAAATCTTTGTCAAAAAGAAACCTGCCTTCATTTTCTTGAATGGTGTGTTGCATTCCTGTTCTTCACTGCACCCTCTCTGTGATAACTCATTTCCCATCTATCATTCCAATGTACTTAGTTTAGGTTAAATAAAAGTGCTGGAGGAAGTCAGCAGGGAAAAGAAAGGGTGATGTATCGGTTCGTGACCCTTCAGAATCAATTGGACGATTTTGGACTTAAGTGCACACTGGGTGGGTGGGCACATTTGTTGGTAAGTCTGAGATCCCTTAGAAATGTCTTTTTTTTACCGTGAATTTGTAGTTCAAATGTAGGAATGAGAGGAATACACCAGGTCTTGCGACTAGATTGGATTAATACAGTTGCTGCTGTTGACAGTCTACTGTGCCGAAGCAATTTCATTACTAAATCAGGTCTTCAAGCTCATAAAGCGTGACAGAGAACACAATGAAAGATGTTACCAGAGTAAAGCCCCTGTCCCACTTTCCTGAGTTACCACAAATTCTCCCAAGTTTTCCCCTTGATTCAAACTCGGAGAATTACGGTAATAGCCAGCCGAAGGTACTTGGGGCTTTTTTTTTACTCATGGACATTTTTTACCATGCTGTAAAAACATCCCGATGCCCCGAGTACCTACGGCTGGCATTACGAGCCGCAACAAAATATCTACGGACTCACTACGGACATTCTCCGAGTTTGAATCAAGGGGAAAACTCGGGAGAATTCATGAGTAACTCTAAAAAGTGGGACAGGGGCTTAAGAGGAATTATGCAGCTGCTGCTGATGATTATGGACAGATGCAACTGGGAGCAGTAACTTATTTCTGAAATTAAATACATTGTTGCTCTGGGTTTTTTTGATTTGACAGATATTTAATTCTTAAGCCAGTGACCATTCGGGGAGCTTGCTATTCTTTTTCAAGTGAAGCTTAATGAAACCCTACTGAAGCAGGCAAGGACGTAACAGGATTGGTCCGAGTCAGCATGGATTTACGAAGGGGACATCATGCTTAACTAATCTTCTGGAATTCTATGAGAATGTAACTAGGAAAATGGACAAGGGAGAGCCAGTGGATGTAGTATACCTGGACTTTCAGAAAGCATTTGATAAGGTCCCACATAGGAAATTAGTGGGCAAAATTAGAGCACATGGTATTGGGGGTAGAGTGCTGACATGGATAGAAAATAGGTTGGCTACAGCAAACAAAGAGTAGGGATAAACAGTTCCCTTTCAGAATGGCAGGCAGTGACTAGTGGGGTACCGCAAGGCTCGGTGCTGGGACCGCAGCTATGTACAATATACATTAATGATTTAGATGACAGGATTAAAAGTAACATTAGCAAATTTGCAGATGACACAATGCTGGGTGGCAGTGTGAACTGTGAAGAGGATGCAGGGTGACTTGGACAGGTTGGGGGAGTGGGCAGATGCAGTTTAATGTGGATAAATGTGAGGTTATCCACCTTGGTGGCAAAAACAGGAAGGCAGATTATTATCTGAATGGTGTCAAGTTGGGAAAAGGTGAAGTGCAACAAAATCTGGGGGTCCTTGTTCATCAGTCACTGAAAGTGAGCATGCGGGTGCAGCAGGCAGTGAAGAAAGCGAATGGCATGTTGCCCTTCATAACGAGGAGGGGTAAGCCCTTTAGAACGGAGATGAGGAAAAACTTTTTCACACAGAGGGTTGGGACTCTGAAATGTTCTGCCTCAGAAAGCAGTGGAGGCCAATTTTCCGGATGCTTTCAAGAGTTAGATAGAGCTCTTAAAAATAGCGGAGTCTGGGATATGGCGAGAAGGCAAGAACGGGGTACTGATTGTGGATGATCAGCCATGGTCATATTGAATGGCTGGCTCAAAGTGCCGACTCCTGCACCTATTGTTTATTGACGTCCAGGTGATAAGTAGCGTTTTTTCTTTGGTAATATAGCACAGCCAACTAATCTAAATCGTCTTCTAGATACTTAAATGTTGTAAAAGAACTGGTAATGCGTTTCAGATTCCAACTTTAAAAAATAATTGATCAGATCCTATTTTCTTTGGTAACTCCCAACAGAATATTTACATCTGTTTCTTCAATCTTTCCCAAGATAGGCTGACTTAATGCAGTAAAACATGAAACCTTTATTCTACAATAAGTGCAAGATGCAATTAAATCTACAATTTACATCAGTTATATAAAATTTAGGTATATGTCACAGCCCCAAATTGCATTTGATTTATGAAGTAATCCTTCCAAATTCTGCACTGGTACAAGCAACATGCTTTGTATTTGGTATCTTAATATTCAGATACTTAGCTAGCTTGTTTCACCCCTCCGATGTCTTGATTTTGATTTTAAACTATTTAAGACTATTACAAAATGTAAAGGTGTTTTGAAACTTCCCAAATATAATTTATTCTTTAGACCCAGTGCTTCATGTTCCAAACAAGATCAAGGAAGATGCTGCACCTGCTGGCCCTCCACATGGGCTGGAAGCTGATTGCGATCCTGTTACTGGCTTGGCCAATGCATCAGCGTCTACAGGATGCATTAGACCACTACAACTCATTCCCTTGCTTCACCCCTTCCCAGTAATGTAATCATCAAAAACACACAACACCTCAGTTCAGTGATCCACTCTAGCAAGTGTATTTATTGAAAGCAATTTTACTACAGTAATTGTGCAATGAGCAATATTATTTCTTCCAAATCATCACCAGCAGATCCACCCAATTAAAGTTGTTTACATAAATACAAAACTGAAGTGAGACAAACAAATTATGCAGAAAGGCTGTAAAAAATGTGCCATAATCACTTGCTCATAAAAAAATAAAGAGATCCTAACCTTCCACATATCCAGGTTGGTGTAAGGAGCACAGCCTCAGCATGTAGGATTCATGTACAATCCAGCCAGATTGTACTTGTACCAAATGTGTATTGCCCCTCAATAGAGGGGAACATGCAATGGTACACAGTATTCACTGGTACAGCTGGATGTTATGATCCAGGAACCCCAAGCTACTTAAAGACCAACATACAAAGACCATTCAACCATACAGAGCTACAGGTAGATCTAAAGTACTGATACAACTAAGTATTCACAAGTCATGCAATTGTGTCTGACAGTGATTAATCTAGTTTCAAAAGTTCTGCAATTTTATGTTTATATACATTTAAAAATTGAAGAGTGGCTTTACCCAGCAGTCACAGAATAGGGAATGCAATGTGCAGCAGTCGCTGCAGTTAAATATTCTGGCGCTATGTATACTTTGGTTTTTTTGCAACACTCTAGGAATGAGTCCGAAGGCACTTTAAGGGGGCCCTGAATCGTTACCAGGTTGCATTATAAATAAAAGCAGCTCAGTATTATTCAGCATATAAAATTGCACTGAGTAATAATGTGGCTCTGGTCGTCCTGAGGATTACCTCAGAGATGCCTTGCAATCAGAAGTTGTAGAAGGTGTGAAGGCACAGGATTCCGTTTAAAATAATAAAGAATATTCAGTAAAAATCTATAAAAGTACATTTTGAACAATGATCCGTTCTCAAGAACTTCAAGAAACATGTTCTGAATTTATGGATATAGGCTGTTTGGATCAGTGTTATTTTGAATGAATCATAATCTTATGTCTACTATGATCCATAGCTCCAGACAGCCATGGAGCATGCAATCCAGAGATCATACCCTCAGAATTAAAGGGTGCTCTTTTAGAAAGGAGGTGTGGAGCAACTTCTTTAGTCAGAGGGTAGTTAATCTGTGGAACTCATTGCCACGAGGGCTGTGGAGTTCAAGTTTGGTTATTTTTAAGGCAGAGATAGACAAATTCTTGATTAGAACTGGTGTCAAGAGAAGACAGGAAAATGGGATGAGGAGGCAGAGATCAGCCATGATTGAATGACGGAGCAGACTCAATGGGCCGAATGGCCTAATTCTACTCCTATAACTTGTGAACTCTGCATCATTTTATGTATTGGCACACACCAAATAAAACCATGTCGTCTCTGCACATTTGGCATTGTGCAAACTAGACCAAACTAGTACTTCAAACTTTTGGTTCTTCAATGTTAGTAAAATAAACAATTTCTAATCAATTATATCATTTAAAGGGGCCTTTGTACATTAGTGTCATTTTCTCTTAGCAGCCCTCCATGGGATCCCAGCAAAGCTGCATTTGGATGGTTGAAAGCTGATTAAAAAGCCTAGAATCTGCATTAAATAGAGAATGTTTGAGAGAAATAAATCGAGTGTGTCTATTAATGCTATTAATAAGCTTGAGATTCTGAATTCTCTCACTTTGGATACATGGTCCCAGTGGTTAATTTGCTGAATTAGTTTAGTGCAGTTTATCAATCATTATATTAAAGGGAGTTTTTATGCAATTCTCAGTGAAATCTGTGCTAATTGTAGTTGTTAGTGACTCAAACAGTGGTGCCTTTGATGGCTTGCCTGCGTAGTGTACTGAGAGCAAGGTATATTGCCGTGGAATAAAGTTTCTAAAGTCTAAATGGCTTTCTGACACAAGATAATTTCACAATTGTTATGTGCCGCCTATTCGAATGAGAACTTGGCTACTGCAGCGAATGTTGTATGGCCTGCTGAAGAGATTTACGGGTTACCAGAAGCCGAACTACATCTTCACTCTTCTTTGTGAGACGTTTCCTGGCCTGGTCATGTGTTACCATTGTCATATCCCAACCATTTACCTGCAAAGGAATCAGACATTACATGAGTGGACTAGAACACCATAGATTTCATTCACACATCTGCAATTTGTAATTTGAGTTTGCTTTTTTCTCAATTGGATGTTTAATTTGGGTTGAAAATTCAGTTGACCAATCCATAAGAGGACCAGATGACTTCTTTCAACCAGGTGCACGCTTTATTTCCTGTATTTCAAGGCTCATTATGTGAACAGAAATTACAACACCATATTCTATCTTACCAGGAAATATCTTATGAGTGATGCACAGCGGTAGAGTTACTGTCTTACAGCGCCAGGGACCTGGGTTTGATCCTGACTAAGGGTGCTGCCTGTACAGATTTTGTACGTTCCCACTGTCACCTGCGTGGGTTTTCTCCGAGATCGGTTTCCTCCCACATTCCAAAGACGTACAGGTTTGTAGGCTAATTGGTGTGGTATAATTGTCCCTAGTATGTGTAGGATAATGTTAATATGCGGGGATCGCTAGTCGGCGCGGACTTGGTGGGCCGAAGGGCTGGTTTCCACGCTGTATCTCTAAACTAAACTAACTACCTCATTCTGATTAAAACATGGCCTCAGACTAAAATGATGAGATTTGAATCAACATCTTCTGTAGGTAGAGAAACACCATGTAGACAACACTGCATGATTGCCTTGCCTCACTCGGTGGCTTGGAACAGGGAGGACATTAACAGGTGCATAGAATGGAAGATAAGACACAAACCGCTGGAGTAACTCAGCGGGTCAGGCAGCATCTCTGTGGAAAAGGAATAGGTGACGTTTCGGGTTGAGACCCTTCTTCAGACTGAGAGTCCGGGGAGAGGGTGCTTCTTCAGGTGCTCCAGTTTCCTCCCACACTCCAAAGACGTACAGGTTTGTAGGCTAATTGGCTTGGTAAAATGGTAAAATTATCCCTAGTGTGTGTGTGTAGGATAGTGCTAGTGTGCAGGGATCGCTGGGTGGCGTGGATTCAGTGGGCCGAAGGACCTGTTTCTGAGCTGTATCTCTAAACTACTTAACAATGTATGGTTGACAGATATGAACCAGATTACTAGATTATTGGATACTGTGGGACATGACAAACATTAGAGCAAGATGGTGGCACAAGAATACATTTGTTGGAATAATAATTCAGAAATCCTTGGACAAACAATCTAGAAATTAAACTTCATACATTGGCTACATTTTAAAATATAGGTGTGTGTGCGCATGCATGTATATACACACACACATATATATATCTATATATGATATATACACACACACATACACAATATATATATATATTATATATATAATATATATATATATATATACAACATGCTTTGCTCTTTACCCTCCCCCAAGCCCACCCTTAGTTCTACCTTTACCTCTGTGCTACCTTTTTTCTGCCACCTCCCCTGCTGTTTCACGACCCAACCACCCCCATCATCATTGTTGCACAAACAGCAGAAACCACACCTGCATTATCTTGTCTCCGATCAGTAGTCCTGCAACTTCAGCTGGTCCACCTTCAGAGACTCTAGTAACATATATACCCTGTAAAAACAACAGAGGAATGATTGGTGGTAAGTAAATGTAGGCTGGAAGTTGCCTTCAAACATTCATTGATCAAATATGGAAACCCGAAAGAAGACAGAGAATGAGAATAAAAGGCACAAAGTGCTGGGGGAACTCAGTGGGTCAGGCAGCATCTCTGGAGAACATGGATAGGCGACGTTTCAGGTTGGGACCCTTCTTCTGAACCTGAAACGTCACCTATCCACGTTCTCCAGAGATGCTGCCTGAGTCACTCCGCTACTTTGTGTCTTTTTTTGTAAACCAGCACCTGCTGTTTCTTGTGCCTTGAGAGAATGAGAATAAACAAGCAAACAATGCAAAACATAAATCAGAAGAACAGTTATGGATACAAAGAGGAAGGCACTCGCTAAAGTAAAACATTCATCACTTAAAGGACATCACTGTGGAATTATGGGAAACAGGAAGAGCAGTGACACTAATTATATTGGATCGTTTTTTATGTTGGATCGCACATCTCATTTGAGCCTTGCCCCTCTCACCTTAAATCTATGCCCTCAAGTATTTGATTCTTCCACCATGGGAAAAGGGTTCTGACTGTCTACCCTATCTATGCCTCACAATTTTATATACATTTATCCTATGATTTGCCTATATATCTGTTTCTTCATCTTTTGAGTGGGCTTTTGAGTGATCGCCCTTTTTATTTCTAATTCCTAGGCCTAGTCAGAAGACACCTTTCCTCATTACTCCAGTGATGCATCTCAGAGAAATAATGCAATAATCCTATTTTATCTTTTAATCCTCTAGTCCCAACAATCTTGAAATTTATATATCCTGGAATGTTGAGTTGCCAGTCTTGCCTTTCTTTCAACCATTTTTCAGTTATAGGATCAATTGGATAGGCTGGGACCATGTAGCCGGAGTGAAGACGGCTGAGAGGTGACCTTAAAGATGTTTATGATGGGCAAAGATAGAGAAGATAGTCATAGTATTTTGCCCAGGATAGTAGAACCTAAACACTAGACTGCATGGGTGATTTCAGATTTCTTCCACACAGAGTGAGTGTGTGTGTGTGTGTGTGTGTGTGTGTGTGTGTGTGTGTGTGTGTGTGTGTGTGTGTGTGTGTGTGGGAGTGGGGAGTGGGGAGTGGGGCATATGAAACAATATGCCAGAGGAGGTAGTAGAGGCAAGTGCACTTACAATGTTCAAAGAACAGTTGGAGAGGTACATCAATAGGAACCATTTAGAGTAATTTGGGCATAATACATGCAAATTGAATTGGGCATCTTGGTCAGAATGTACGAGTTGGACTGAAGGACGCGTTTCAGTTTTGAATAACTCTACAATAGGATCTGAAGACAATAGCTTCAGTTTGGCAATACTTAGTTGGACAAAATGTATACTCATTCAACACTCTGGTCATCAGTGATGAAAGGGTTGGGGAAAGGTGTACATCTGGAAATTATTTGGTGGAGCTATTTCTTGGCAATGACACACTCTCATACCTTGTCTGTTTTGTCCTCAGAGTAGGGGTTTTGTGCAGGATCCTGGTCAATTCCACCTCCAATACTGAATCCCAGTATAAGGTTATCACCATGACGCAATTTACGGATTTCAATACGTTGCTGAAAGAAAGCAATTAAAATCAAGATCTAGAAATGTCTGTGGTGAATAAACTGAAAGAATTGTTGCAGTCACTGCACCTGCAAGAGCACAAACTATTTTCAGGAAAGGGAAAATTATTTTGATCCAACAATGTCCCTTGAAAGAGCTCAACCTCCATGAAACACATCACGACATATTTCGATGGTGTTTTTCCTCGAAGATAGACACAAAATGCTGGAGTAACTCAGCTGGACAGGCAGCATCTCTGGAGAGAAGGAATGTGTGATGTTTTGAGTTGAGATCCTTCTTCAGAAGAGTGGTCTTGACCCGAAGCGACACACATTCCTTCTCTCCAGAAATGTTACCTGTCCTGCTGAGTTACTCCAGCATTTTGTATCTACAGTCTAAACTAGCATCTGCAGTTCCTTCCTACACACTATTTTCCCCCTCGCTCTCTCCCTCTTGTGCCCTGTTATCATTTTCCCCTCACTCTCTCCCTCTTGTGCCCAGTTATCACCATGCATGTGCAAACATGACCCTGTAAACTTCAAATAGTGTACTTTAGCAGTCCAAACTAATACATTTCCCCCCCACAAATTTCTAATACTGAGAACCATCAATTCTCTTATCAAATATTCACTCAAATGATTCCTGGTCCTCCCTGTATTAAAACCAACAAATCACAGATCATTTATATTGGATGAAAAAATAACATTAACTATAATTGCAGGTTCTCCATCCGCTGAATCAGAAAGTTACAACCAAAAAAAACATAACAAGCTGTTCTTTCCACTGACACTTCTCCAAAGACTTCTCTTTGCAATTTAAAACAGCACGGCATTCTCCATGAAACACCCAGTAGCTTTGCAAACAAGATAACTATAGTGACTCCCTTTAATCAATCTGACTGAAGAATTGTCGTAGAGTTCAACCCAAAAGTGATTAGAGGGAAGTTTTGACTATATAATGCAAGTCTCTTAATCTATTTTTCTTCTATTCCATTAAATACAAGACAATAGAACAACGTAATTTTAAAAATCTGCAACAAATCGCATCTGAAGCGAGTCTCCATGCTAACCTGCAGGGCAAAAAATATTAATTACCATGCATTACGATTTATCAATGGTTAAAATTTTTAAATCCTGACGTGAGCATTCTTGCAAAACATTCTCTTCATTCTCCACGGGAAAGATATGATGGGACTGGAATGTGGTGAGCAGGGCTGTCTGCCATGGTCGAACTCAGGGGTACCCAACCATTTTTTGTCCTGTTTAACCCTGGCAACTTTAATAGCACTTAACAATGTTATTTCACTTATTTATGAACAACTAATGATGAACAGAACCACAACCAGAACCAAACACAGTCAGTCAATGCGAAAAAATATGTATAAATCCAGAATCAACAAATTTACCCCTTGGGTAGGTGAAATTTACCCCAGGTTGGGAACCCTTGGTCAAACTTGTATAGAGTTCTAGCTTTACATCCCTGCTTATATGAAGTCTGTACTACTCAATTATCAACATCCTGATAGGGATGTTTGACTGGATACATACATCTTCCAGAGATGCAACCTGGCATTTGAACAACAAGCACTGATTGTTCCTTGGCATGTAGGACAGCATACACAAGGTCCTTCCATAATTGTTTCATCCTCATCAGATGCAAGGCTGGTGCCAGAGGCGTAGAAAATGGCAAATATTGGCAACACCCTTATCCAAAAAAAAAGGGGATGCAAATTCATATCAGGTAACTTCAGGTCAGTCAGTTCAACGCTGCACAGCAAGCATTTCAAAAAGTGAGTTGTAAAAGGGACTATTAGTGTGGATTTTTAAAGGGCAAATTGTGTTTGGACTAATCTGTACGACTTTTTGACAAGCTGATAGAGAACACTAATAGATGCTACCTGTATGGATGTTTAGAGACATCTGATAAAATCCAACAAAAAAAGGCAAATCCACAACATCAAACACTTGGAATTAAGAGATCACAGATTCCTTATTTCAGGCTTCAGTGGCTATGATTCTTGCTGTCATTTCTACAGCAAAATATAGTGTAGAAATGACTATTTTGAATTTTGACATTTACACTCAGTACAATGATGAGCTCAAAATTAATTTCTGATTAACAACATCAAATCCAATGAAAACAACAGTTAGCGACAGAAAACAATACTCTCAGAACAAGTGTTAAAGAAGGAACTGCAGATGCTGGAGAATCGAGGGGTACACAAAAAGCTGGAGAAACTCAGCGGGTGCAGCAGCATCTAAGGAGCGAAGGAGATAGGCGACGTTTCGGGTCGAGACCCTTCTTCAGACTGAAGGGTCTCGACCCGAAACGTCGCGTATCTCCTTCGCTCCTTAGATGCTGCTGCACCCGCTGAGTTTCTCCAGCTTTTTGTGTAACACTCTCAGAACAAGGCTACGTGGAGAATCTCACAGGGTCTTCCACCCCTCAATTTAGCTACATACCATGTCATCAAAAATCTCACACAAGAAGCTTATCATGTGGTAGTCACAAATGGAATTGATGTAGATGGGTATAAAGGTCAGTATAGACAAGGTGGCTCATTTCTGTGCTGTGTGACTCAAAGGAACTCCCTGTACAAACTGACACAATGCACTTACTGGTGCAAAGTACAACCTTAACCTAATCACAAAACGAACAGTGCTCAGTTACATTATTAAATAATGCTTTGAAAATGTGCTACTTCATTCATCACTGTGTGCTGTACTGGAATACATCCCTGCAAAACACGGCCCTTTAAGCGTCGTGTTTTCCCCGATCCAGAGCGACAGAACAGCAGTCACACAACAAGGGAGGAGACTGAGCGTGTCAACTCTGTGGAATTCGATTAATGCAGAGGCAAGCACACTCCCATTCAAGGAGTGGGGGACTGAAACAAGACCATACAGCCCAAATACGGCATGCAGTAGAGGAAGTACCATATGTTCCAAGACAGTTAAACGCGATTTACAACAGCTTGCATTTATTACACATCATAATTGGGAAAACATAATCCTTGACAATGGCCCCCTCCCTGCATCGGGAACAAAAGGTTGAGCGAGGAGCTGTGCAGCAACTGAAGGCTGCGGAGGGCGGTGACGAGAGGGAGGGTCGGGAGAAGAATGGGGGTGGGGGTGCGGGGGGGACCGGGGTGAGAGCAAGAGGGGGGCTGGGAGGGCGGTAGAGCGGCTGGGAGGGCGGGAGCGCGAGAGGGACCGGGAGGGAAAGATTGGGGCGGGAGAGTGGAGAGGGAGGGCAAGTGCGGGAGAGGGAACGGAGAAAGAGTGGGGCTGGAGAGGGACCGGGACAAGCGGAACCAGGGATGCAGCAGGAGGGAGGGAGAGGGGCTGACGGTGGCGAGAGCGGGAGAGGGCAAGTGAGGGGCGGGGGGGGGGAGCGCAGTCCGGGACCAGGGATCAAGAGCGGGTCAGGGACGGGAGAGGGAGCGGGGCTGCGCGGTGACCCAGCGGCCTCTGAGCACCGCGACAAAAGGGGCTGGGTGGGTGGGTGGTGGGGCGGCGATAGGGGACGGATGGCGTCCACCACCCACCGCCCGGCTGCGACTCACCACGACAGCGGTGACGGGCTGCCCGGCCACGAACGCCATGGTGTCGCGCGGGCGCCGGTTGCTCCGGGTCACGGCCGTCACCTCGCGACCCCTCAGCCGCCTCCCTCACGTCAGAGCCGCGCCCTCGAGATAGGCGGGGCCTGCGTCGGCCCGGCCCCTGATGGACAGGCGAGCTCCCGCCCAGGGCGGGGTCGGAGCGGCCCGGACCAGGTGAGGTCAGGTCAAGTCACATAGAAACATAGAAATTAGGTGCAGGAGTAGGCCATTCGGCTCTTCGAGCCTGCACCGCCATTCAATATGATCATGGCTGATCATCCAACTCAGTATCCCGTACCTGCCTTCTCTCCATACCCTCTGATCCCCTTAGCCACAAGGGCCACATCTAACTCCCTCTTAAATATAACCAATGAACTGGCCTCAACTACCTTATGTGACAGCGAGTTCCAGAGACCCACCACTCTCTGTGTGAAAAAAGTCCTTCTCATCTCGGTCCTAAAGGATTTCCTCCTTATGCTTAAGCTGTGACCCCTTGTCCTGGACCTCCCCAACATCGGGAACAATCTTCCTGCATCTAGCCTGTCCAACCCCTTAAGAATTTTGTAAGTTTCTATAAGATCCCCTCTCAATCTCATAAATTCTAGAGAGTATAAACCGAGTCTATCCAGTCTTTCCTCATATGAAAGTCCTGACATCCCAGGAATCAGTCTGGTGAACCTTCTCTGCACTCCCTCTATGGCAATAATGTCCTTCCTCAGATTTGGAGACCAGAACTGTACGCAATACTCCAGGTGTGGTCTCACCAAGACCCTATACAACTGAAGTAGAACCTCCCTGCTCCTATACTCAAATCCTTACATAGTCACATTTATTTCTATAGCACATTTAAAAAACAACTCTCGTTGGCCAAAGTGCTTTACATTGGTATAAGAATAGTATAACAAACAACAGTGGTTCATAGATTAAATACAAACATCACTACATACATATAGCTCAGAGGACGTCATGAAAGGCTTGGGAGTGGAGATGAGTTTTTAGTCTCGACTTAAAGGAGTCGATGGAGGGGGCAGTTCTGATGGGAAGAGGGATGCTGTTCCACAGGTGAAGAGATACAAAATGTTGGAATAACTCAGTGGGTTAAACAGATCAAAAGTGATAGGCGTAGAATTAGGACATTCGGCCCATCAAGTCTATTCCGCCAATCAATCATCGAACTCCCCCTCCTAACCCCCATTCACCCGCCTTCTCCCCATAACCTCTGAAACCTGTATTAATCAAGCAAGTTTATTTATATAGCACATTTCAGCAAGAAGGCGGGGTGGAAGATTGCAACCTTCACGTCAGGCACGTGGCGTGAGTAATTACTCAGGGTAGGCAGTCAGTCGGATAAAAATAAAAACCGTGCATGTGCAGATTATTCTCTCCGTAAAAATAAGAAATAAAAATAGTAACAAGTCAATTTGCCCAAGGCTTCCTAGTCTCCTTTATTCTGAATTACTGAAGGGGGGGGGGGGGGGGTGAAGAGTGATGGCAGGAGGAGAGATGGTGGGAAAAACGGGAGCACACAGGGAAAAGTTGAATCAGTTGTCATCTTATTGAATGACCAATTGGGGGGACAGTTCCTTTCACAGTGTATGGGGAGTCTGTGCCAGGGGTAACGTTTCATGAGAGCAGGACTGTTGTGAATGAGGGGGTCGGGGATAATGCCAGTAACTCACTCACTTACCGCTGCTGTGGCGCTCCAGGCGTGGAGCCACCACATTGTAGCCGGGGATAGAAGCAGCTCGGGTCGCTGCGAGCGGTCGCCGGGAGCTGTTATAATTTTAGTCAGCGTAGGCAGTGCCTACCTTGCCTACCCTGACGGCACGTGCCTGCTTCACGTGGTCTGCCCTGTTTCGACTAATGCAATCAACTCGACGTGCACAAACGGAAGATCAAATAGCACAGTTGTCCAACAACTTTAGGCTGTGCACGTCACACGAAAGAAGAAGAAGCAAAAAGGCAATTCAAAGTGCTTTACACAAAGCATTAAAAGGCAATCAAAAACAATTAAACAGTTATTAAAAAGAATAGAAAATAAAAACAAGCTGAAATAGAATAAGATAAGTATAAAATACAAGAATAAAAATTACAGTGCAGTTAGAAATGAATAATTATTTAATTTAATTAAAATTAAAAGTAATTAAAAGAAGCGTCAAACAGAAAAATCTTCAGCCCCAATTTAAAAGAACTGAGAGTTGGAGAGTACCTGCATTTTTCTGGAACTTTGTTCCATATATGTGGTGGATAAAAACTAAACACTGCTTCTCCATGTTTAATTCTGACTCTGGGGACAGAAAGCAGACCTCGGGTCTGGATGGTTCATAATGTAGCAGAAGATCAGAATGTATTTTAGCCCCAGACCATTCAATGCTTTATAAACCAACGGTAAGGGTTAGCATCTTTCCGATTAAAAAACCCTGAGTGGACAGGTCCGTTCATGTTGTCCTGAATGCCCGCACCGTTGCCTACAACTCTGGCCTGGCATCCGGAAATATGGACGTCTACAAGGTAGAGTCCTACCGACTGCGAAGGATGGTGACGGACACAAAAAGGAGGTATAGGGACAAGATGGAGTCATAGATGGAGCAGCAGGACACCAGACACCTGTGGCAGGGGCTACGGACTGTAACCAACTACTGAAGCAGCACCCCCTCAACTGGAAGTGCCGGCACCTCCCTAGCTGATGACCTGAACTCTTTCTACGCTTGGTTCGAGACGGGCAACATCGCCCCAGGCTTGCCGGCCAATGTCAACACTGCCAGCGTGCTGGCTAACGAAGCTGGAGGGAAGTCCATTGCTGGGGATGTGCACACATTCTCGATGTCCGAGCATGACGTGAGGAGGGCTCTGACACGTGTGAGCATGAGGAAAGCTGTGGGCATGGCATCTCGGGGCGAGTACTTACGTCTTGTGTTATGCAGCTAGCTTCGGTGCTCACTACAATATTCAACCTCTCCCTGGCCAAGTCTGTGGTCCCTGCCTGCTTCAAAAGATCTATCATTGTACCTGTACCAAAAAATGCCTCCCCAGCTTGTCTGAATGACTACCGTCTGTTGGCCATCACCTCGGTAGTCATGAAATGCTTTGAGAGGCTGGTCAAGAAACACATCTGCACCTTCCTCCCTCGCAACATGGACCCGCTACAATTTGCATACCGTCCGAACAGATCCACGGATGATGCGGTCTCCCAGGTTCTGCACACCGCTCTCTCTCACCTTGACAGCCAGAAGGGGGGCTATGTGAGGATGCTGTTCATAGACTTCAGTTCAGCCTTCAACACGATAGTCCCCACCAGACTTGCTGAGAAGCTGCTGGAATTGAGGCTCAACACCTCCCTGTGTGCCTGGGTCCTGGACTTTTTCACCGCCAGGCCCGAGATAGTCAAGATGGGAGGAAATACATCGAAGTCACTCACCCTGAACACAGGATCCCCCCAGGGTTCCGTCCTCAGCCCCCTACTGTACTCCCTGTAAACACATGACTGTGTGGCTAGGTTCAGCTCCAACTCTATAATCAAGTTTGCTGATGACACTGTGGTGGTGGGCCTGATCGCCGATAACGATGAGAAGGCCTACCGGGAGAAGGTGGCTGATCTGGCACTCTGGTGTCAGGACAACAGCCTCCTCTTGAATGTCAAAAAAACTAAGGTGCTGATCGTGGACTTTAGGAGGGCACAACATCCGAGGACGTACACACCATTGAAGATAAATGGGGATACTGTGGATAGGGTGAGCTGCTTTAAATACCTGGGAGTCCACATCTCAGAGGATCTGACATGGACATCATACGCTGCTGCACTGGTAAGGCAAGGCAGCGCCTTTACCACCTCAGGCAATTGAGGAAATTCAGAGTGTCTCTGAGGATCCTCCAGTGCTTCTACTCAGCGGCTGTGGAAAGCATCTTGTCTGGAAACATCACAATTTGGTTTGGGAACTGCTCTGCCCAGGACAAGAAGGCTCTGCAGAGAGTAGTGCGTTCGGCCGAACGCACTATGGGAACTACACTCGCCCCCTGCAGGAACTATATATCAGAAGGTGCAAATCCAGAGCCAACAAGATCATGGGGGACCCCTACCATCCCAGCAACAGACTGTTCCAGCTGCTACGGCCAGGCAAACGCCTCCGTTGCCATGCTGTGAAAACGGAGAGGATGAGAAGGAGTTTCTTCCCAGAGGCCATTAGAACTGTAGACTCCTATCTCACCAGGGACTAACTTACTGTACCAATTTACTGTTGTGTGATGTCATTTTAAATTGCTGTTTCTTCTTTTTTTTCTCCCACAAATATGTAATTCTGATTCTGTTCCATTCTGTTTTGTAGTTTTTTTGCACAATCCGCAAGCATTGCCACTTTTCATTTCACTGCATATCTCGTATGCGTATGTGACAAATAAACTTGACTTGACTTGACTTGTTTTGGAAACCAGAATCGGCAGTTTCCTCACTTCTATCTGTCATTATAACATATATCACAGTTTAACTTTGAGTATATATCAGTTGAGTACAGGTATGTCAGTACTGATGAGAACAATACTCTCATAAAATCACCTGAATACAGTACTGGTGGTAGCAGGGATAAAGGCGTAGACTATTTTCTGAATCGGGAGAGAATCCAGAAATCGGAGGTGCAAAGTGCTGGTACAGGATTCCCAAAAAGTTAATCTGCAACTTGAATCGGTAGTAAAGACGACAAATGCAATTTGTAAAGCATCAATAATAAATAAGAAACATAAACAGCATGCACATATAGAAAGTGTAGAGGTTACTTAAAATATTTTATATGTAGGTTAAAGTCCTCCATGTTTATTCTATTATTGTTGTTACTTTCAATATAATTATCTGATTTATACTGTGTTGTTACCATTTACAGTATGGACACCTGTATGCAACTGTCAATGTTGTCTTCTGCCCCCTGCTGTTTCTTAGCTCTATCTCAAATGAGTCTATTCCATTTTTTCTGAACTAAAACCCATCCTCTCTATCCTATTCTATAAAATCATATTTTCCAATGTACCCCACCCCTGGAATATGGAATATTTTGTATACCACCTTTAATCACTTTACAACCACAGTGCTTTAATGTCTAAAACATTTTACAAATTTATTGATGATAAGGAATGTTGAAGATTTTATAAAAGAAAAAAAGTAAATATACGACAGGTAATGGGAACTGGACACAGAAGAATCTCTTGATTATCCCATGCCAAGATGCTATTGGACGATGCTGCTCTGGTCATCAACTCTCCTGAAACAGCAAACCCTGGACTTGTTCATCATCGACAGCGACTTGAATCAAGCTGACTTCAGGAATTATTATCAGCAATGTCTTCTGCCCCTCGCAGGCTATTTGTACCCTTGACCACTGCTACATCATCATAAAGTACGCAAAGCGCTCCATTCCTCACTCACATTTTGGCCAGGCTGATCACCTGCCAGTGCTGCTCCTGCCAGCTTACAAACACAGTCTGAAATGTGAAGCGCTGAGAAAGAGTAATATAGTAGAGGTTTGAGGAAGCTGAGGTTTTACTTCAGGATCAATATCTCATCTACACTCATCTTCTCCTTGTAATATGTCTATAGAAACCTATGCAATACATCTCGCTAAATCATTTTTACATTCTACCTCTCTATCCTTATGAATTTCTGAATCTTCTTTGTTGAATTCTGAAACGTTCCCAATCCTTGGGCTTGCTGTTTATTTGGCATAATTTGAAGCCTTTTGCTTTGACCTTATGCCATCTTTCAATTCTCTTCGTAACCAATGGTCTGACCCCAATTTCTTATTGCATGCTTTTCTACGACACCAATAAAACTTTTATTGTAAACTAATATATTTATTCTTTAAATATTAGTCATTGCTGGTTTACTGTCATGCCTTTTGAACGTAGTTCCCCAATCTGCCACAGCAAGTTCATGTCATGTCTTTGTAGTTTGTTATATCTACAGTTAAGACACTGGTTTTGGATAAAAAGGGATCACTGCATAGATTCAAAGGGATAAAGTAACTTTGTACAGGTTTCGGGTTTTGCAGTTAATCTTGCAACTGAGGAATGTTTATAAATGGATATAATAATACCATTTTATACTATGATTCAAAGTGACTTAGTTCCTCACAAAACAGATCTAGAAAATCATATAGTATGCATGTCATAGTTTGACGAGATCTAACTAACCACATATGCAGCTGTCTCTGCTTTGAAGGATACAACCAACTTCAATAGCTCCACAAGTCTGTTCCAAAAGCAAACCTGTGACTAAACAAAGAAATGCCACGCAACCTTGCTGTGGCAGAAATACATAAAAAAGGCATGACGGTAAACCAGCAAGGATTAATTTTTAACGGATAAATACATAGTTTTACAACCAATGTTTAATCCTTTAAGAACAAAAAGTCTGCAATAAGAAAAGTGGTCCTACCACAGGCTATAAAGAGAAATGAAAGATATACTAGGTCAAAGGAAAATACTTAAATTGTGCAAAAATGAACAGCATGTTTAAGAATTCAGAACGTTTCAAACTTTTACAAGATCAAGTAATAGAGCAAGGATAGAGAAAGTAGAAGGGTGCTAGTACGTTCACCCCGTGACCTGCGTGGGTTTTCTCCGAGATCTTCAGTTTCCTCCCACACTCCAAAGATGTACAGGTTTGTAGGTTAATTGATGATGTAAAATGTAACAAAAATTGTCCCTCGTGGGTGTCAGTGTTAGTATGCGGGGATCGCTGGTTGGCGCGGACCCGGTGGGCCGAAGGGCCTGTTTCCGTGCTGTATCTCTAAACTAAACTAAATTATAGTAAATTTGAATGCAATTTTGCGAGATGCAAGGATGGACTGTACAGGTTCCTGTAGATATAACATGAAACAATTAGTGCCAATGGAACCAGATTTAAGATAAATGACTAGACTCGGAGGGGAAGATATTTAAATGCAGCAAGATGGATCTAGAACACACCTCCTGAAAGGGCTGCAAAATGGATTTGATGATATTTTTTTAAAGGGATATACTTGAGAAAAGGTACATTGAGATAAGGGGATAGATACAAAAGGCTGGAGTAACTCAGCAAGACAGGCAGCATCTGCAGGAGCATGGCAGGCCATAAGTAATTCAGTAGTTCTTTAAATAGTAGTGTAGGCACAAATAGGCTGATCGGACCTGTGATCAGATGTGCTGCGGTGTTTGGGTTTATTGATGTGTCACAACTCGATGTTTTAAGGTTACAGTGAAAAGTTCCCCAGCTCCCCACAGATGTATAAGCCAACATGCTGGCTGGTTTTGATCTTTCTGGCAAATTATTTCCTCATTCCGTTGCCATGCCTGATCCAGACAGATGTGAATTCAATGATAAGAGCTGAATATTTACATTACGCCTTTAAGAAATCCTAGTGTTGTTGCTGGTTGATGTTGATTTCTCTTGGATGCTGAGAGTCTGCTGGAGTACTGTGGTCACAAGGTTGTGGCAAAAGTCACAGAACATACAATTTAAACACAGACCAATGTGGGAACTCGAAAAATCATTTATAAAGTTATTGCATAGTTTTATAAAAGGCACCGCTTACCAGATTTCTATCTACAAACAATGATCAAAAATAACCCTGAGCAAGTGTGGTACATTCATCCAGCAAACTTAACAAAATACATTTTCATCATAGTCCCAAAACCCTCCAAACAAAACTTTATATTTTACACAGACATGACTTATGCAATCATTAAACCATGCTTCTTCCTCCATTCGTGCTCCCTCTTCTATTCCCTGACTGCTGGATATAAACATAACTATCTTGAGTATTTTCCCCTCAAAATTAAGTGCTAATGTTTTTGATGAGAACTTCAGAATAGTGTTCAAGCTACTTACATTTTATTTAATGTATCATTGCAGTGAAGCACAATAAGGGATCTGAACACTCTTGACTAAGATGAAGGATAGCGTCTGTTCTTGTCAATTTAATATTGGATATGTCCCCCGTCCAGGGACCATGGATTATTACATATATCTACAACTAAACAAAAAATACTAAATCCTTAGACACAGGAATCTTGTCCAACAACTATATTCAAAGAACATGCCAAATCAGCTCATTGTATTTTTGAGAATCATTCCAGTCTAAAACTGATGGCTGCAGTTACCTACCTTGCAAGATACATTTTAAAACTAAAAAGGGAGCTAGATATAAATGAACCAAAATAGAGTTACAGCAGATTCATATAATAATGAAATTCCAACGTTATGGAGCTCTAGTTTCCAGAGAATGACTACATGAATAATTATTTTTTATATGACCAAAATCTAGATTATAAAGATTTAGGAGTGATTATGTTATCATTGGCTAAGCTAGAATGATTATATAAAGACTATTATTGATTACACAGAATAATGGAACCATATGGATAATGTAAAGTAACAGTCCTTTTGAAGGTTATTGCTATACTACTGGATATGAGTGTTTACATACAGAATGTTTATACAAGTACAACTCGACTGACAATTAGCATTGCTCTAAACAGTCATTAGTTTTTAGAGATGCGATTTATACACCAACATTGTTGTGATTGCACACATCCTCCATTTTCTTTGGTGGCGGGAGGGGCAAGAGGAAAAGGATCATAAACCATGTGCAAAGTGCAGCTGACACTGAACAGTTAAGGAGAAACCTCCACCCTAGACCAACAATGCAACATCAACCAGTTCCCCTCAGATACAAGTGTGCAATTCTTCACCAGTTACCGTGAACTAGATTGAGGAATCTGGTTGGAGGTAGATGCCAAGGCATGCCACCACTTTTCAAGATGCAAAGATCTCTCAATGCAACAGCAGCAATAAAATAGCGCACCAACTGAGTATATTGGCTAAGTGCCAGGACTCCTGTGTGGGACAGCCTGCATACTCGTCACTGTAGAGAGGCCGTCTTCAGAAGTCACTTCCCATTAGGATGTTGTTACATTTATAAATGATATATTCAAGTACACAGATGTGGCCTCGGCTGCTGCATTCGAGGGCGTCTCAGTCCCATCACAAACCAAATCAGCTACACAGGAGACAGAGTCCAGTGAAGTGAGTGTGGACACTGCAAATTAGTCACACCAAATAGCCCAAACCTGTACCAGTAATTACAAATGTCACATTTGCAGCAAAAAAGGAGAGTAATTCTCAAATAATCCAATACCCTCTTGACTCTGGTGGTGATGCACTCTCAGATTATCTAAACGATTGGATGTAATGCCTATAACTGCCCCGTTATTCTGCAATATTTTTAGATGTAACAAATTTAGTATAATACATTTTTCAGCAAGTGGTTTTAAAGTGAGCTGGGGCAACAGAAGCCAGTGAGTTTACAAATACCTGAGGAATAAGGCCCCAGCAGAGCTTATAAGGTGTGTGGGAAACATCATCTGGTACCCTCGATGTCAAACCTACAGAAGTTCAGAATCATCTTATCGTGAAGTCAGCTTTACTGTATTGTGAATAACTGGATGTGCAGGAAGGAACTGCAGATGCTGGTTTATATCAAAAGTCAGGCAGCATATCTGGAGAAAAGGAATAGGTGACATTTCTGGACCCTTCTTCAAACTGAAAGACGGAACAAAACAGGGCCAGCAACAGATGACCTCAGGAAGGGTGGAGCCCATTGCTGGGGAAGATGTGCTAACGATAGGGATACAAGGATGCGAACAGTGGAACCAGCAGGAACACCGGGGGCGGGAAGATCATTGCTGTGCATCTAAGATGGAATAAAGTGCATATATTTCAAAGTGAGTGGGTTGGGAGGCAAGTGCTGGAATTAATATGTATTCAGTATAGCCAAATAAAGCATCTGATTGCAGCAAAGACAAGCAACATACAGTGGAGCTGGCATTTATTCCCCTGAGTCACTGGGTTCCCAAGCCATGTTTCTACGTGGAGGGCGGAATGTAATCCAATATGGGAGGAGACCAGGCAACTGTCGGGCTGATGGTCACCAGCTCAATTCAACATCAAATGGAAGAAATAAATTACATTTATAAAGGGGCTTCCATTGATCCAGAATCGGTTGAAACACTTTCCAGATTGGAAAGTACTTTTGAAGTTCCTTCTGAAGGTCAGAAGTATAACAGCCAATTTCCATGCAGGAAAAGGTATATAATAGCAGTGTGATAAAGAACAGGTGGCCTGACGGGTATTATTTAGGATTAAACACAAACGCAAAGGTCTTTCTGCACAAAACTTATAAACAATCTGTCCATTCTACAAAATGACAATTAACGCACTGACACCATTACTCATTACCCACCAACTTACTTGAAAGATAACTACCCACTTTTGTTTGGTTTTAAGAACCTGAGGTATGAATGACATAACCTTCAAGAGACCTGTGATTTGAAGATGGAATTTCCTTTTATATCCACTGCTTTTAGACAGGCAAGCAAAAGAGATGTGGATGTAGTTAACCAACATTACACATACCCCATTCAATTTGTCACCCAGTTACTTCAGTGAATTACATGTGCACTGCATGGAGCTCCCGTGCACAACTAGTGCAATGATGAATCCAGGAAACCAGTTTAGGTTTTGCTGAATCGATCTGAGAAGTGAGGGAGAGACAGTGAGTGGAGAAATAAAATTAGGGTCCCCATTAAAATGTGTTGTGCAGGGGCTCACAATGGCCAATTAGAGAGCAGGAGGAAGGAGAAACAATATTATCTGTACAATATTATTTGAAGAACCTTTGTTGTTGCAGGATTTGAATCCAGGTGCAAATGATACAGGGTCCATCTGCACAATGTGCTTTTTTTGTGTCTGTGTTATTGGGATGATTGACTGAATAAGCCAACTAGATGAGATTGTTAATAGTCAAGTGGCCAATAACCATCTCCATTGCTGCTCCTGTTCCACTGCCATCACTTCATAGGAAGTTAGATGCACACTAGTAATCATGGCACTAGCTGCAGTTCTGCAAAGTGCTGGGCAGCAGGGGAACAACAGCAGGGAAGCAATCCCCACCCTCATGACTTTGGCTATCTAGTTAAATGTCGTGACAAAGGACTTTAAATTCTTGATGATGGAGAGACAACAGAACCCAATATTTAAGTAGGCGCGGATTGCACTCCACTTTGCAGCAAATAATTTGGGCAATTATCAGGACTGGGGAAGCAGGGACGTGTCACACACGACAAAGTTCGAAGTTCTCTGCGTACTTGGCCAGGTATCAATCTTCTTTCTCCACCAATGCAAGCAACTCAACAAGTGGAGATGTTCACCACTGCACAAGCAGTAGAATCTATAAACACTACCTTGCCAGCTAGCAAAAACTATCAATTTGGGCTGGCTTTAAACTCAAGTCCTGAGGCAAAGAACAATACAACAAAACCAGCTCACTAACAAGCCAGCACTCCTCACGGATGGCTGGACTCCCAACGTGGAAATAACAATCCCAGTACAGCAAATGGTAGTTAATCACCCAACACACATTGCAAACAATAAGAAACTCAGGGACATTCCACATAGTCCAAGCTTTGGAGGAACATAGAAGGAGAGGAGGCTGGACCCTGGGGTTTGCCCTTTGTGCTCTATGAGTAGGTCACCATTTCTCCCTGTCGAATCAAAGATCATGGTGCTCAAAACCAAGCCTGAAATCTGAGTTACCCCAACACCAATGTTTACTGCATCAAGAAATGGAAAAACAGTGTTAACAGTCCACTGTTCTGAAGGCCACGTTCTTTATAATGAGGTAAATTTCCATCAAATCCTAGTAGCTTTTGGAATGAAATGTCAGCAAATCCAACAATCAGATTATTTGGAGTGAAAGAGAACGTTTAGCTTCCGCTTTCTCAACTAATGCTTCATGATCACAGGTTTTGGTGTGGCTTCCAGATCTGCAAACTTAACAGGCACTTTGGCTCTTCCCAGCATCATCCAACTTGGATCAGGTGCAGATTTAAACTGTGGTCCCAAAGATCGAGTCATCCTGGTCCAGCTCTTCAGTATCATCTTCACTGACAGAGAAATTCCGGTCACTGGGGCTGGTGTTCATTAACCCGTTGGTGACTGAGTGAAGGGAGTCTGCTGGGTGTTCAGGGAAGGTGGACTGTGGAAGACGGACACTGTGTGAGTGTTCAGCTTCAGCCATGTAGGACAGCAAGTTGTCAAGGAGGGGTCGGCTGCGGGTGATCTTATCCAACAGTTGACTGCGATGCCTCAACTGGGCAATTACATCATCCTTCTCCTTCATCAGCGTATGTAATCTCTGCACCGTCCCTTCACAGTCCTGCAGCTTCGCCTGTACATCCACCATCTCCCTGCAACAGATTCAATGTTATCAGCTTCAGCTCCACTGTTATACTGAGCTCCACTCAGTCTATATTTTTCCGTTCTTATCCATCTACCTCAAACTTCTCCACCCCCACAGAAAATCCCAAGCACTGACAGCCTCTCTCACCACTCTCTCCCCTCTTACTCCCTTTGCCACCACCAATCACCCACGACACTCAAAACCTTCTCACCATTCACTACACTTCTCACCCCCCCTTCCCCCCAAAACCTCACTCCCCGTCTCCTCACACCCCTCACCTCTCCCCTACCCTCACGCCTCAACCCCCTACACTCACCCCTTCCCCTCATACCTTCCTCCCCCCTCACACTTCCCCCTCACCCCATACCTTTACCTCAGCCCCCCTCACCGTCCCACCTCACCCCGCTCACCGGTCCTTACGCTGGGCCAGCTCCCTGACTGCGGCCTGAAGCTCCCGGTCTTTGCCCATCAGGCGCTCGGCCTGCTCCCGCACCGTGCGCTCGGCCGCGTCCAGCCGCTGCTCCAGCTCCGTCACCCGGCGGTGCACGGCCGCCAGGTGCGCGTTCGCCTCTTTGATCTGCACCGAACTCAGCATCGACATCTTGCGCATCACCGCCGGCCGAGCAAGGCCCCGGCTCCCGGCTCCCGGCACCGCGCGCACGCGCCGGCTCAGCGGACACGCCGCCCCCGGGAGAGGGCGCAGTGGAGCCGGGTGTAGTGTAGTGTAGGGACCGGGTGTAGTGTAGTGTAGGGACCGGGTGTAGTGTAGTGTAGGGACCGGGTGTAGTGTAGGGACCGGGTGTAGTGTAGGGGACCGGGTGTAGTGTAGTGTAGGGACCGGGTGTAGTGGGACCGGGTGTAGTGTAGTGTAGGGACCGGGTGTAGTGTAGGGACCGGGTGTAGTGTAGGGACCAGGTGTAGTGGGACCGGGTGTAGTGTAGTGTAGGGACCGGGTGTAGTGTAGGGGACCGGGTGTAGTGTGGGGACCGGGTGTAGTGTAGGGGACCGGGTGTAGTGTAGGGGACCGGGTGTAGTGTAGGGGACCGGGTGTAGTGTAGGGGACCGGGTGTAGTGTGGGGACCGGGTGTAGTGTAGGGGACCGGGTGTAGTGTAGTGTAGGGACCGGGTGTAGTGTAGGGACCGGGTGTAGTGTAGGGACCGGGTGTAGTGTAGGGGACCGGGTGTAGTGTAGGGGACCGGGTGTAGTGTAGTGTAGGGACCGGGTGTAGTGTAGGGACCGGGTGTAGTGTAGGGGACCGGGTGTAGTGTAGGGGACCGGGTGTAGTGTAGTGTAGGGACCGGGTGTAGTGTAGGGACCGGGTGTAGTGTAGGGACCGGGTGTAGTGTAGGGGACCGGGTGTAGTGTAGGGGACCGGGTGTAGTGTAGGGACCGGGTGTAGTGTAGGGACCGGGTGTAGTGTAGGGGACCGGGTGTAGTGTAGGGGACCGGGTGTAGTGTAGGGGACCGGGTGTAGTGTAGGGGACCGGGTGTAGTGTAGGGGACCGGGTGTAGTGTAGGGACCGGGTGTAGTGTAGGGACCGGGTGTAGTGTAGGGGACCGGGTGTAGTGTAGGGACCGGGTGTAGTGTAGGGGACCGGGTGTAGTGTAGGGGACCGGGTGTAGTGTGGGGACCGGGTGTAGTGTAGGGACCGGGTGTAGTGTAGGGGACCGGGTGTAGTGTAGGGGACCGGGTGTAGTGTAGGGGACCGGGTGTAGTGTAGGGGACCGGGTGTAGTGTAGGGGACCGGGTGTAGTGTAGGGGACCGGGTGTAGTGTAGGGGACCGGGTGTAGTGTGGGGACCGGGTGTAGTGTAGGGGACCGGGTGTAGTGTAGGGGACCGGGTGTAGTGTGGGGACCGGGTGTAGTGTGGGGACCGGGTGTAGTGTAGGGGACCGGGTGTAGTGTGGGGACCGGGTGTAGTGTAGGGGACCGGGTGTAGTGTAGTGTAGGGACCGGGTGTAGTGGGACCGGGTGTAGTGGGACCGGGTGTAGTGTAGTGTAGGGACCGGGTGTAGTGTAGGGGACCGGGTGTAGTGTGGGGACCGGGTGTAGTGTAGGGGACCGGGTGTAGTGTAGTGTAGGGACCGGGTGTAGTGTAGGGACCTAGTGTAAGGGACCGGGTGTAGTGTAAGGGACCGGGTGTAGTGTGGGGACCGGGTGTAGTGTAGGGGACCGGGTGTAGTGTAGGGCACCGGGTGTAGTGTAGGGCACCGGGTGTAGTGTAGGGCACCGGGTGTAGTGTAGGGCACCGGGTGTAGTGTAGGGCACCGGGTGTAGTGTAGGGGACCGGGTGTAGTGTGGGGACCGGGTGTAGTGTGGGGACCGGGTGTAGTGTGGGGACCGGGTGTAGTGTGGGGTCCGGGTGTAGTGTGGGGGACCGGGTGTAGTGTGGGGACCGGGTGTAGTGTGGGGACCGGGTGTAGTGTGGGGTCCGGGTGTAGTGTGGGGGACCGGGTGTAGTGTGGGGGACCGGGTGTAGTGCGGGGGACCGGGTGTAGTGTGGGGGACCGGGTGTAGTGTGGGGACCGGGTGTAGTGTAGGGGACTGGGTTTAACTGCAGGGGACCGGGTTTAGTGTAGGGGACCAGGTCTAATGTGGGGGCCCGGGTCTAATGTAGGGGCCTGAGTTTATTGCAGGGGACCGGGTTTAGTGTGGGGGACCAGGTTTAGTGTGTGGGACCGGGTTTAATGCAGGGGCCAGGGCTTTAGTGTGGGGGCTTTAGTGTGGGGGGCTTTAGTGTGGGGGACCGGGTTTAGTGCGGGGGGCCTGGGTTTAGTGCAGGGGCCTGGGTTTAGTGCAGGGGCCCGGGTTAATGCAGGGGCCCGGGTTTAGTGCAGGGGCCCGGGTTTAGTGCAGGGGCCCGGGTTTAGTGCAGGGGCCCGGGTTTAGTGTAGGGGCCTGGATGTAGTGCAGGGGCCTGGATGTAGTGCAGGGGACTAGGTTTAGTGTGGGGTCGGGCAACGAGTCGAGTGTAAAGGACCGGGCCAGTTGAAGGGACCGGGATATGGAGGATCGGGGCACAGGGCATGCAGTTGGCCACGGTGTGTGGGATAGACACAAAATGCTGGAGTCACTCAGCGGGACAGGCAGCTTCTCTGGAGGGAAGGAATGGGTGATGTTTCCGGTCGCGAGCCTTCTTCAGACTGAGAGTCAGAGGAGAGAGAAACTAGAGATATGGAAGGATAAGGTGTGAACACGACAGATCAAAGCAGACACTGACAAGGAGAATTGTTCAGTGTTTACAAACAGTGAAATTAATCAGCAGGACAGTGAAACTAGTCGGAGAACCAGGATGGGGTGGGACGGAGAGAGAGGGAAAGCAAGGGTTATGTGAAGTTAGAGAAATCAATATTCGTACAGCTAGGTTCATGGATCATGGAAAACTTTATTGTCATTCAGACCTTGCGGTCTGAACAAAATTTTGTTGCCTGCAGTCATATATATAGTAAATAACAAAACACACAATAAACACATATTTAACATCCACCACAGTGAGTTCACCAGACACCTCCTCACTGTGATGGAAGGCAAAAATCTTGTCTTCGTTATAAGCTGTCCAAGTGTAGTGTCTAGTGTGGGGGACCGGAAACCGGGCGTAGGATCAGGTGGTAGAGCTGGGCGTGGGGTCAGGGACCAGGTGTAGTTTGGGTCGGGTGTGATCGGGCATTGGGGACTGTATGGTAGGTTGGGGGCACTGGATGTGGCTCCGGGACTTTGGAGCTCATCATCAAAGTGTCACAAAGATCAGTTGTGTTGGAAGTTTCAATTTGGTGCAGTTCATCAGGAAGGACATGTAAAGGATGAGCAAGGAAAATGCAATTTTCATTATTATTCATTGCAAACAATTGTACAGTATTTTAACATTGTGTGCTTAATCAACTTCACAAGGTCAACCCTACATCTAACCTTTTGGCCACAAACAGTGAAACTACAATAAACAATTGGCCAGGAAGCATATTTGGAGAATGAGATTGAGTTCTGATGAAAAATCTGAAGCTTTAACTTTTCCACTTTTCACAGATGTTTCCTGACTGGTTGAGTGTTTTGCACCATTTTCTATTTTCATTTTGGGTTTCCAACAGCTACAGTATTTTGTTCCTGGATCTATGACATTAGCCTTGGTCTTTTCCCCAAAGAGCGCCTCGGACCAGGAAATGGGTCTGAGGCATGAGGCCAAGACTTATGGATATTCAGTGTTTTGTGACAGTGCCTGGTGCCACAGTGCCCGGTGACTGAAATGTAATAGCAAACCCTGTTTTTTTCCTGCACTTCCTTTCCACTCCACTCCCTCCCCATGTGTTATTGATAACGACAGATATAAAAATGAGCAATATAAGCAAATAAGAACAAGCAATGGAAAAATACTGTACAATTGTGTAGGAAGGAACTGCAGACACCGAAGACAGACACAAAAGCTGGACTAACTCAGCGGGACAGGCCTATCTTTTAGGATCTTTGGCTTGAGTACTGTGTAGTTTTTCTCACCACATTATTGTAAAGATGTAATTGCAATGGAGATTGTATGGAAGAGGATTGTGAATTGGCGAGATCAACAGCAAGGTCATGGACAGGTTTAAAAATACAGTTGATTAAGAAGCAATGTAAACTAGGTGTGAACTATTTATTTCCTACACAAGGCTCACAAGGGTTCTGGAAAACATAAACATAAAATTATCAGCCTGTTAAAGGCAGAGTACAGATTCATTACCTCCAATAAATTCAGCCAAAGAAGTACTTACCCAACTCATTCCTGGTATGCAAGAGGATAAATACCAACCGCGGAATAAAATGACCAGTCTGAGGAAGAATCCCGACCTGAAACGTAACCTGTCCACCTTCTCCAGGGATGCTGCCAGCCACACCAAGTTACTCCAGCACTCTGTGCCCTCTCTGCTTCAACTCCTACTTTCACAACTCCACAATCACAGAGGAAACTGCAAATCATCCACAATCTCAATTCTACTTCAAAAAATTCAACTTCTGGACTGGATTACTGGAGTACTGCCTTCACTCGGGGCTGTGTCTGTCCCCGAACAAATGCCTGATTGCAAATGTTTGGTTGACTCCGTTCAAAGGTCAAAGTCCTTCAGAGATTCAGTGGCAACAACCACTTGTCAAGGCCACCTGGACTTCACCCTCTACTCTGCAATCTCGACAGTGAACTCTGATCACTGAAGCACAGATCCCTCTCAGACCTTATTAATATTTAAACAGCAATACCTCAGGGAAGTGGGAGAGGGGCTGGCAGCTCCATCAGTCTAAAAGCTTGCTAAGACACTATCCGAACTCCACAATTTCATTTTCCTTTACTTACGGAGTGCATTTTTGCTCTGCACTCTCTTAATCTGACCAGAAGTGATGACCTCAGTACCAGTAGAGAGGCGGCTCAGTGACACAGTGGTAGAGTTGCTGCCTCACAGGGCCAGAGACCCGGGATCCATCCTGACCTCGGGTACCACCTGTACGGAGTTTGTACATTCTCCGTGACCATGTGGGCTTTCACCAGGTGCTCCAGTTTCCTCCCACACTCCAAAGATGTACAGGCTTGTAGATTGATTAGCGTTCGTAAATTGTAAATTATCCCTAGTGTGTAGGATAGTGTTAGTTAAGAGGTGATTGCTGGTTAGCATGGACTCGGTGGGCCAAAGGGCCTGTGTCCACATTAAACCCCTAAAGTACTAAAGATATGAAAGAGGTTTGGTTCAGGCCGACCATTAAACCTATCCCTGTCATACATTAACAGGGTTAGGACTCCTTGCAGACATGTCAGTAAATCCGATGGGAAGATATTTTTAGGTGAAAGGGGGCAGTGGTTTTATCCAAACAGTTCGCTCAGGTGACACTTGGATTGAATCCCCCCTCCCCCCCGAGTCGTAACAAATTCTTGTTAAATTAGGGTCAGATTGTATTTGCTCTCTCAAGCCTGGCTCATACTCCTCACTTAAGGGGTGATCTCGGTGCAATTGACAGGGGATATGCAAAGGTGCAACTACAGTGGAGAAAAAAACAGCCAGATTATTTGTTGCTCCCCAAACCAGATCAAAGCTCATCAATGGGTCAATCTCTTTAGTGTAGTTAAAGAGATACAGAAGGGAAACAGACCATTCAGCCCACTGAGCCCATGCCAACCATTTATTACCTGTTCACACTAGTTATCCCACTACACACTAGGGGCAATTTACAGATGCTAATTAACCTACAGACCCGCAAATCCTTTGGATCAGGAAGGAAACTGGAGCATCCAGAGGAACTCCACGCACTCACAGGGAGAACGTGCAAGCTCCACCCAGACCGCACCCGAGGTCAGGATCAAACCCGTGTCTCTGGTGCTGTAAGGCAGCAGCTGTGCCACTGAGCCGTTTGTAGCCACTTTCACCAGTTCACTTTAAGACTTCCTCAGTCCCCTTGCACTCTCTTACTTGACTCAACAAAATTCTGGAACCATTGTCGGCAGTGCTGAGAGTTCGGGGAGACACCAGATGATAAGAGATAAGAAACTGCAGCTGCTTGGGAGTCTTGGGAAAATCACAAAGTGCTGGAGGAACTCAACAGGTCTGCAGCATCTGTGGAGGAAACTGGACAGAGTTGATGGCATCTGCTAGGCCAGGCTGACTCGTCAGTTTATTGATCCAGTGCCCGAGGATACAGGACCTTGGAGTGAGAATATAAGAAATTGCATACCTTCTTAGGACAAGATCAGACTTTTCCCAGTCTTAGAGGTTGCAAGATGGTGCCAGAACACAGCGACTCTCTGCGTGTTGTTCCAGAAGAAGACCTATTGTACCCGTGTATAGTATGACATGACTAGGAGCATGCAGAATATGTTTTTTACTGTGCCTCGGTATATGTGACAATAATACATGAAACATTCTATTCTTTCTAGATATGCCATTGAGATAGAGAATGACTGGCTTCTATTCTGGATCTGTGGGTTTGGAGGTGACGGTGGGACCCCCAGACTCTTCCACAGACGAGCGGAAAGTGGCTGAGGGGACAAGTATGAGGGTAGTTTGGGTAGTGTGCTCTTTCCACCACCTACAGCTTCTGTGTGCCTGGACTTAATCCCAGTGCAAATCCTGCTCCACTTTGACCATTCAAGGGTCAGTTTTCCAAGAGTCAGTGGGGATTTTTCAATTTGCTTTACAACATAGATCATTCAGCCCATTGAGTCTATGCCATCTCTCAGTGCTATCCCACCAGTCCCATTCCCTCACTTAAATTTTCTCTGGAAGCCATTCTCTAACATGCCCATTAAATCTGTTGCATTTGTGCATGGAAAGTTTACACACATCCTTGAATCTTTCTCTCTGTCTCCTGGTAAGATCTTCAGAAGACAAAACTCAGATCTGCCTGAGGGTAATTAAGGTGTCAGTGTCGGACACGGCAGCACTGGAGGGACACTTGATTCAATTATTCTGCCAGTGGATTTGGAGGATTTTGAGGAAATGTTGGTGGTATCTTTTCAGTGCCTTGAGTTGCCTGCCCCACTCTCATCCAGCTTCTTCCCCATCCACTTCATCTGCCCAGCACCCACACACTCCTCTGACTCCCTTTTCCCACCCCAATCTGCCATCCTACCTATCTTATTTGGTCCCATGTTCCACCTTCCTTTCCAGCAGATCTCATCATCTGTTGCCCCTGGTTCCCTCCATGTTCCAGCCTCTGTTATCTCCACTCTTCTCTCCCTCAACCTGAATCCATCCACCGGTCCACCACTCCTCTCTGAACCCACTCAATCAATGTAAACACTTTCCACACCCCTCTTCTTTATGCTACCCATCATCCCTCTACTCTTTCGGTCCAGATGAAGGGTCTCGATTTGGAACTTGTTTGTCCATTTCCCTCTACAGGTGCTGTCAGACCCCTTGAATTTATCCAGCAGATTGTTTTGTGCTCCCCTATCACAGTCCCTCCTTCTTCATAACTGGACGCCTACTCCTTCAACCCTGCTCCCACCTGCATTTCCCTGTCACTGACTCCACGGGAAAACCTCAGAACCTGTTGCTGACACCACCTTCTCACCCCTGCTATCCCCCCCTCCCCTCCCCTCCCCCCCTTATCACTGCCGAGTCCTTTGCTCTCATCACTGACCTCCCCTTTGCCCCTGAACCGCCCCCATCACTGCCCTCATCTTTGACTCCACTCACCCTTCTGCCGTAAACACTACCCCGTCATTACCATGTCCCCTCCGTACCCCTGCACTTCCCCGTCATTACACTGTCTGCCTCCCCACCCCTCCTTTTCCCCATCACTGGCCCCCTACCCCCCTGATCCATCTCCTCCTTCCGGCAGTGAGCCCTCATCATTGACCCTCCTCAGCCTCTGCCCTCTACCCTGACCCTCTTCACACCCCTCCATCTCCCCTCCCCTAGGCACTGCCTTCATCATTGATGCCCCATTCCCTCTGCCCCATGAGCCACCCCCTGCCTCCATCAATGATCCACTCCCTCTGCCCCTGAGACAACAACCTCCCTCTATAATCTTTGACAACAACTGCCCTCATCACTGACCCCTCCCCCTCCCCTGTTGCTGATGAGCTTTAACACGCGGCTGCTGCATTCTGGGAGCCAACATGGCGCTGCCCACGGTGAGCGGCCGTGGAGCGCGTCCTGGGATCGGGTTGGGACGCGGGAAGGAAAAATGGATGCGGAGAGCTGGATTATTGTGGGAGAGGGGAGAACGGACTGCCTGCCTACCTGCCGGCCGCCTGCACCCATCCCAACACTCCTTGCTCCATCTCCGGCGTCCCGGCTGCCACCTCCCCTCGCCTGAACTGTCCCATCCGATCCACTCCCCCTTCTCCTCTCTCTACGCGACCCCCGGCCATTCCTCTCCTTCCCCGCCCGGCAAATCCACTGCTCCCACTCGCCCCCGGCCAGGTCTGAAGAAGGGTTTACTTAGGCCCGAAATTTCACCCATTCCTTCTATTTAGAGATGCTGCCTGTCCCGCTGAGTTACTCCAGCATTTTGTGTCTATCTCTTCAACCCACCCTACCCCTGACCAGTCCTCTCCTTCCCGCTCCCACCACTCTTCGGCTGTGTGAAGGGGCTCTCCTCCCGATTTGGTAGTTGTCTTGTATTGGAGGGAACTGCAGAATGCTGGTTTACACTGAAGATGGACACTAAATGCTGGAGTAACTCAGCGGGTCAGGTAGCATCTCTGGAGAAAAGGGATAGGTGGCGTTTTGGGTCAAAACCCTTCTTCTGACTCCTTGTCTTGTGCTTTCGTGATTGTTCCAGGCTATCTGGATTTGGAGCAGTGTATCCTGCAGAAACGATCCTCATATTTAAACATTCATTTCAACAGGATGATTCTGACATTGAGGAGGAAACAAAAGAGCCCCGTATACGAGAGACCCCAGAAGACATCACCTTTAGTGCCATTGTAAATACGATTGCTTTCCACCCAGCACGAGATATTATCGCAGCGGGAGATGTTGATGGAGATATATATGTGTATGTATTTCTCTGTAGAGATATATTATGGTAACCAAAACAATGCTCTTATGTATTTAGGTCAGGAAAAAGAGTGTAGGCCTTTGGACTACATTATACTGGTGGACATCAGCCTTCTGCAGATTGCCCTGCAGCTCATAATCAAAGGATAATGACTCGTAGGAATTGACAGTAGATAGACATAAAATGCTGAAGTAAATCTGCGGGACAAGCAGCATCCCTGGAGAGAAAGACTGGTTTAGGTTTCGGGTCGAGACCCATCTTCAGACTGAGAAACAGGAGAGATGGAGACATAGAGATATGGAGAGGTAAGGTGCGCAATTCCATGACATCCTGTTTAATGGATTAGAAGACTCGCCTATTAAATGCAAGGGCACATTAATAGGTAACATCTCTGCTAAGTTTCCGGTGTCTGTAATTGTACTGCCTCTCTTGTTCAGAATTGATTCAATATTTTTTACTTGGTGGATAGGGTGCTGTTTTTAAAAATTGATAATGGCCAAGTCTAACATCATTAAGGTGCTTTCTTGGCTACTTCAACAGTTAGGCAGCCGTCTTGAAGGCTGATTTAGGTAAGGGAAAGCTTATTTTCCTCAAAGTCATTTGCAAGCGGTTTTTGCAACAATTAAACTGCCTTATCGCCAACTATTTAAAAAATGAAATCAATTAATGTAGCTGCAAGATGTATAACTCATCAGTTTGTTCAACACTCATATTGAAAAGCACATATGTACTCGTGTTGAAAAGCACGAAGTATGTACCTTGCTTGACAGTCAGGCAGCAACTATGGAAGGAAAAACAATTAACGTTTTGGGTCAGAGACCTCTCTTCAAAACTAGAAAATGTTTAAATTGCCTGTGGAGCTCTTTGATGCCATTTGCGCTTCAAAACTGCACAATGTAATTTTGTCATTTTATTTATTCCCTAAACCCGAATCTCCTGTTAATGCTTCAATTTCCAGCAAATACTGTTCCTTTCATTGATATCATTAACTCTCCAGTCACACCCAAAATTATTCCTGCTAATTGCATTGTCACCCATCATCTTCCAGCCATTACTTTGCATTCATTATATCCTTAAGACTTAGAGTCAGATGCCAAAAAACCGTAGGTGCCCCCGTGGCTTCTTCCCTTTTAACCAAAATAATTTTCACTGTGTTGTAGGGAAGGAAGAAACATGGTTCTGTTTGATCTTATGATTTTTAGTATGAGTGTTGAACAGAGTTGAGTTATGCAGATATATATGATTCTCTGGTGTATTGAGGCATTTCATCAATGGTTACAGCACCCATCTAAGGTGGGAGCAGAGAAGAATATGGGTACAACACCAAGCAGAGCATCAAGGGAAACAAAGGAAAACATTGGCAGGAAAATAGTGACCGTCTGCCTTGAATTGTGTTGCAGTTTCTCCTATTCGTGTGAGGAGTCTGGAAACCAGGAGCTGTGGTCCTCGGGGCATCACTTGAAATCCTGCCGGAAAGTGGCATTCACCGACAACGGAGAAGGTAGTGCCTCGATTTATTATCAATATTTGCAGGAGGGGGAGAGACTGGAGGGGGAGAGATTAAATTAATATTTTTAATCCATTTTTTTACTGAGGAGAAGATCATGAAAGCTAACAAATTTAAGCATAAGAGTTGTGGTGTCTTACTACAGTATACAAATTGCCAAAGGTGGTTTAGTTCTAGTTTAGATTATAAATGCTTTGCTTTGAATGCTATCCAGTCAAATCATACCATGAATATAATAATACGTGATTACAAAAGTGGAATGATTAGAGTGGATAGTGGTAGATCCTCTTCGGTGACAACAACATATCAGACTTGAAGGGTACTTGAAGATTACCGAAAACATGGTGACCTTTTTGTACTGACTCAATGTGGTCTCCTCTCTTACACTCTTATACATAATATGATTTACCTAATGTATAGAAGGATAGTCACTGAATTACGTGCTCAGGTACAGGATCTACCATCATATGGACAGGCATGGACTGATTCAGGATAGTATGTGTGGAATACCCACAGATCTGAACATTCTTGATGAGGCCACCAAGAAGATTGATGAGGGCAGTGCTGTGGACATTGTTTATGTGGTCTTTAGCAAGACATTTGACGAGGTCCTGCATGGTAGGCTATTCTTGACAATTAGATCACATGCGTTCTAAGGTAAGGTAGTGGGATTCAAAATTTGCTTTGAAGAAGGGGTCGAAGAGCTGTTTTTCTGATTGGAGGCTTGTGACCAGGATAGTGAGTTCAAAAGTTGGGACATCATGGTGCAGCTGTGCAAGCTATTGGTGTTGACCGTGTGCAATTCTGGTCACCCAGCTATAGGAAGGATATCACTAAGTTTAAGAGGGTGCAGAAGAGATTCACCGGATTTCACTTGGGTTTGCGGGCTTGAGTTATAGGGAGAGGTAGGATAGGCTGGTACATTTTTCTTTGGAACATGGGAGGCTGAGTGTTGTGTGAGATGCCTTTGGCGGACTGGTTGATATTCATGCCCTTCAGTGTGAAGTGAATAATGTATTTTGAGTTTCACAGTTGAGAGAGCTCTTATATAATTACTCCGTGTGCTGTTGGATTTCATAGCACGTGTGTTATAAGAGGATCAGACGCTGGAATTGCTTAGCTGGTCAGCCAGCACCTGCAGGGAGATAACCGCACAGGATTTCAGTGCGATCATGACTCAGAACTCACATGGTGTTTTCTTCTTTGCAGGACTCTTTACGGTTTCAAAAGATAAATCAGTTCACATTCTCAATGTTGAAAGTGGCAAGTTGACGAGGAGGATTCCCAAAGCTCACAGGTACTGAGTTGCCCCCCTCCTCCAAAACCCAAATGAGTGGCAAAGAGCAGTGGGCGTAGTTGGGTGATCCCAGGGCAGAGTTGAGACTGAGGCCACGCGAGGGAGAGGTCGGGGTGCAGAGTGAGGGTTGAAAGGAACGGTGATGGGTGAAATGCAAAGTAAGATTTATAGATGGTCATCCAACAGGAACAGAATGGACCTGTAAATGTGGCGTGCAGACGGAGAGGATGATCCTTTTTGGAAAGTCAAATGAGGTCAGGACATAAACGGTAAATTGTAGTGCTCCAAGGAATGTTTAGTGCATGGAAACGGAGCCTTCAGCCACCAAATGCACGGCAACCCTCGATAACTCATCCACACTAGTTCTATATTTTCCAACTTTCCCACCTAAACAGCACAGGCCAATTTACAGAGGCCAATTAACTAACAAACCCATACACCTTTAGGATGTGGGAGGAAACCAGAGCACCTGGAGGAAACCAGGTTAAATTACCCTGAACAGAGTTTCAACCTGTGTCCCCAAAGTATTCATTGTGTCACAGGAACAGCAATGGGCCTTTCGGTCCATCTCATTCCACCAACACCTGGTCCATAGTTTTCTTTTGCCTTGGCAATTCAAGTGCTCGCTTACATAATTAAATGTTATGTGAGTACCTACCTCCATCATTTATTCAGGCAGTGTGTTCCAGATTCCAACCAGTGAATTGCATTCTTCCCATAGCATTGCTATCAGATAGCACACTGTATTCTAACTGTGACAAACCAATGTTATATTGCGCCATTATCTCCTGCACATTGCATTCTATGCCATATTGATAGGAGTGTCTTCCTCATCTCCCTATCTACCTGTGCCACCATATGCAGAAATCCTTACACTTGTGCACCAAATTGCCTTGTTAAGGTTCTCAAAGTACTCTGTTCCTCGGTGCTCCCTGGAGCCCTGAATGGATTGGCCTTAGTACAACACTAAATACAGCACTTTGTCTTGTCAGCAGTGAACCCCTTCACACTGCCACATTAGCAACTGATGAATGTTGTTCTGTGGCATGATACTTTTTTCACAACTATCTACAACACCATTTTCTTTCTCATCTTTTAAAACAGAGATTGATAGATTCTTGATTAGCAAGGGCTACAAAAATTATGGGGCGAAGGCAAAAGAATGGGATTGAGAGGGAAAATTAGGTCAGCCATGATTGAATAACAGAGCAGACTTGATGGGCCGAATGGCCTAATTCTGCACCTGTGTCTTATGGGTTTTATCTCCAAATTTACTAATTACACCTGCGTTCAAATCTAACTTGTTAATTTATTCAATGAATAGAAATGTCCCAGTATTTATACTTGTGCAACATGACTGATCATAGGTTCCCGTTCACAAAATAAACCATCTATCATTTATTAGGCAATTTTTAATCCAGTTGCCAACTTGCCTTGGATCCCATGGACTCCAGACTAGTTTTCCTAAGTGAAGTTTATGTAGAATGCATCAACCATTCTGCCCTCATGGACATATTTTGTTGCCTTTCCTGAAAATTAAATGAAATTAATCAGACAGGATTTTCCTTGCACAAATGAATGCTTAATGTTTGGTGTCGAATTAGTGGACTAAAGGGCCTGTTTCCACACTGTCCAATTCCAAGGCGAACTCTCTTCGATGTATGCCTGCCTTTCCAAATATAATGATTTTGCCGTTCATAATTTTTCAATAACTTCTCTGCCACTAGATTCACAGACCTATAATTATCTGGTTTATTCCTGCTGCCACTGTTTGGATAAAGCTTTCTGATTGCTGTCCTCATCATCTGCACTTCACCCATTGCCAGAGAAGATTTAAAAATCTGTCAGATCCCAGCAAGCTGCTCCTGTGGCTCCCACCCCCGTCATCAGTCTGAAGAAGAGTCTCGACCCGAAACGTTGTCTATTCCTTCTATCCATAGATGCTGCCTCACCTGCTGAGTTTCAACAGCATTTTTCATAGGCCCTGGGGATTTGTCCACTTTTGTGCTTGCCAGGAAATCCAATAGGGCCTCCTTTTTTAATTATGTATTGTACATTATCCAATTTTCTCCCCATCCCCATTGCCACCTCGATTCTCCAACTACAATGCTATTCTCCTACTTGTAACATAGTACTGTAAATTAATTGTTAATCTTCTCTGACTATATCTATTTCATTAGATTAAATATGAACCTCATCTCAATTTATCCACAGCCTTTCATTTGTTTGCTTGATTATATTTTAGTGCAAAACATTTTTAAGTTCATATCACTTTTTATACATTGTCCAATGTTGTTCTGCCTTCCCATCTGGGAATATATTCTCCAGCTTACCTCCCTTGAGTACATATGTTCCCCCCTCCCCATCGGACATCTCCCTGCAACGCCTCCCCCCTCTCCTGGGTCATGCCCTGCTGCCTCGCCACTCATTTATTTTCCCATTCTTCACCTGACGCCCTCACCCACCTCTTGCCTCTGCCATGTTGTTGACTTAAAAACAAAAAAAATCAGCCACAGGATCATGAATCGTATATCACCTATCACATAACCTAATGGATTCCAACTCCAGCCACCGATCCACTAGCCTTTCTCGCTCAGCCACCCTCCCATTTGCTTCACTTTAACCCTGTGTCTCTTGTTTTTATTTCCACTAGTGTTGCTATTAATAGCTTGAAGCTAATTGATGAAAATCTTTTTGCTACGGGAGACGATGATGGTTTATTGAAGGTTTGGGATTTGCGGAAGGAAACCTCTTTCATGGAGATGAAAAACCATGATGATTATATTAGTGATATCACAATTGACCAGAATAAGAAGATCTTGCTTACAACCAGGTACAGAACTGGATGGGTTCAATTTAAAAGTTGACAGTGAATAATAGTTTTGCTTCTCAGGTAAAAATATGATTCATTCATGCGTACTCCATAGACATGATGTTACACTGTGGTGATGCTCTTTTGCAAATAAGGCGCTCTGCAAAGTGATCACATATTCTGTGCTTAGTCCTACTGATGTTGAGAGCTCCAAATGCAGTAGATCAGGTTAGAGGAGGTACAAGTGAATGCCTCACCTGGAAGGCAGTTTAGGTCCCTGGAAGATGGTTCAAGAACAAGTATTGCACCAACAGTTGCAGGGTATGGGGAGGGGTGGTTGAGGAAGGATTGAACCAAGGGTCATAGGGAATGGTCCTTGCAGAGATTGGAGAGGGGATGATATGACTGGCAATGGGATTGTGTTGGAACTGAAAAAAGCGGTGATGGATGATGTGCTGGATATTAAGGCCATTGGAGTATAAGGTGTGGAGCGGAGAACTCTGTGTTTGTGGGAAGAAGGGTTAGAGTAGATGTGCTGGAGATGGAGGTTGGCCTCTCTCTAGGTGAGGGTTCCATCAGCCATGGCACAGGGTGAGCCACATTTCCAGAGGAGGATGATCTTTCGCAAGTTCTAGAGCCTTAGCTGGAAACGGATGCGGTGGAGACGGAGAAACTGAGAGAAAGGGATGGCATTCTTATGGGAAACTGGGTGGGAGGAGGAGGAGTAGTAGTTGTGGTAGTCTATAGGTTAATAGTAGATATTGGTGGATGGTTTGTCTCCTCATCTAGAAACGGAAGAGAAGTGTCAGAAATAGACCAGATGAATTTGGCTGGGTGGCCATGATGACGAAAATGATGAAGTTGACAAGATGCACAATGGCAGCATTAGCGTCGTTGTTGAAGTGGTGGAGAACGATTTGGGGAGTGGTGGCAGAGTCGGATTGACCAAAGACAGTTTCACGTAACCATCAAAGCCAGATGCAGCTGGGATTCATGAGGCTATGTTTGTTGCCTGCATTCTCTTTGTAACCACACGGGCTTCCTCGAGGTGTTCCAGTTTTCTCCAACATCTCAAAGACACGTGGGTTGGTTGGCTGTTTTAGATGTGGGGAGTTTAGTGCAAATGGGCATTAACTGTCAGTACAGATTTAATGTGCCGAAGGGCCTGTTCCCATGCTGTGAATCCATGATTCTACAACTTGTACATAAGTTACTGAAACTCCAGACAGACAAGGCAGCAGCTGGCATGCCACTGGCATGTATTGGTTGTTCCATCTGATCTCTTCTGCACATTGTGTTTTCTATTATTTTGTCTCTCCCTCCTTCTGCATCATGGCTTCTCACATTGTCCTGTTATCTCTCTAGTGGTGATGGTACGATGTGTGTTTTCAACATTAAGAGACGCCGCTTTGACCTGCAATCAGAGTTTCAGGATGGTGACCTCACATCACTGGCTATAATGAAGGTGAACTCTTGCAGAATTGAAATGTATTTAGATTAAAGAATGTGAAATCAATGGCCATGATTGTTAACCGCAGGGTAAATTATTACAAGAATATGTACGTGAGGTAAGACTTTAAAGATACAGCGTGGAAACGGGTCATTCAATCCACCACGTCCGCGCTGCCCATCGATTGCCTCATACACTTAAACACTATTCTACACGCTTGTGACAATTTTACCGGAGTCAATGAACCTACAAATTTGTACGTCTTTGGAGTGTGGGAGGAAACTGAAGCACTGGGGGAAAAACCCACCCATTCAAAGGGATAATATACAAACTCCATACAGACAGCACCCATAGTCAGGATTGAACCTGTGTCTCTGGCACTGTAAGGCAGCAGCTCTTCTGCTGCGCCACTGTGCCGCCCTTACATAATACCTGTGACATGACAGCCAGAAATGTATGCAAGGCACAAACTGCAGCTAAACTAATGTTGTACACTGTTCGAGCATAATTCCCCTGAACTTGTGCACCAATGAATAATGAAAGCATCCCTTAATCTCTTGTAACAACCACTATCCTTAAGGATCTTTGAACATTGACTCCAAGGATAGCAGTGGTGTCCTCCCATTTATTGTACGTTCCCTGGCCTCGTTGCACCTTCCCACCATGCCCATTTCCCCGCAGTCTGGAACACCCCTCTGTATGGTCAACCACAGGGCTGAACTTGCAATTTTCTTTATCATGCCCCTTTAGTTTATTCACTTGCTCAGCGATTACAGGATGGGCTGGCTGAGTGCAGCACCTTCCCCTCAATGAGGCAGAGGCTGGTTAATGAGACTGGAACCCAGGCAGAGTGCGGTGCTAATTAACCTCCTTCTGTTTGTGAACAGCGAGGCGGCAAGGTGACCTGCAGTTCATCGGAGGGAATGATCTACATCTTCAACTGGGATGGGTTTGGGGCAACCAGCGATCGATTCCAAGTGCAGAGAGAATCCATTGACTGTGTCGTGCCGATCACTGATAATATTCTTTGTACAGCTTCCATGGATGGAGTTATCAGGTAAGATAGCACGTGTTGTAAAGCATCTTCTCTGCCCCCGAGTCCTTGCACTTAGCCTGTTATGTCCTGAACAGTGTAATGCCCACCATGTTGTTTCCCCCCACCCCCCGCGGGCGGGGTGCTCTCGTGTCACATGTGCTCATTCTCCTCACGGCATCATGCCCACCACATCCCTTCTCCGCCTACTTGAATTGATAACCAGGAAAGGTTTTCCATTCGAAAGGTAACAGTTATGATTATTGAAGTGTGAGGATTATGCACTTTAGTTGGTCAAAAGAGATTAGGCAGCAGCAAGTAATACAATGGGGATTTTGGAAAATAATGTTTTGGGAATACATCTCTATACAGTTTTGAAGGCAGTATGAGAAATTATGTTTTTTATTAATAGAAGAATAGAGTTTGATGGGAATCTCACCAATCATAATTAGGATTTAATTGGAATATCTTCATTTCTGGGACTAGACCAGACAAAGAATGTCAAACCTTTTCTCAGGTGAAAATATACTTGTTATCACAGTATGAAGCTTCAATAGTGTGCGTGTCTTCAAATCGTGCATTTGTTTCTCCCAGGGCCGTTAATATTCTTCCCAATCGAGTGATTGGGAGTGTGGGCCAGCACCCCGGCGAGTCTATCGAGCAGATTGTCAAGTCCAGAGAGGGCCGTTTCATCGCCAGCTGTGCCCATGACGAGAAGGTGAAATTTTGGGATGTCTCTAACTTGCATACAGTCATTGTTGATGACTACAGGAAACGGAAGAAGTGCGGGAAGCTGGAATCATTAAGCAAGAAAGCGTTTGGCTATGGGACTGGGAGTGGCTTTTTTGCTGATCTTGCAGAGGAAAGTGTCGAGGGAGAAGAGAACAGCAAGAGCGACGATGAAACCTTTGATGCATAGTAGGCTGTGCCTTTCCTGTGCCCTGATCAGTTGCCAAGCTTTGTGATTGGATTATGTCATCTCGTGCAACAAAAAGCTCATCTTCCTCTTAACTTGTGCATGTTGTGCAAATGAGGGGATCCCAGAGTCGATATTCTGCCAAAATAAATTTATTTTCTTGTGCAGAAACTTCTTCCATTTACAAAGTTGGGTTGTTGAACTGAGAGTTGAGTTAGTTGTGCTTCCACAGTCATCTAAGGACTCTGGCTTCCCCCCAACTACAATTGTTTTAGTTGGACAAAGAGGTAAAGCAATGGTAATTATCTGATATAGTTTGTCTTCAGAATCGGTTTATATAATGCAGTCTATGAAATTGGTTAAATGGACTATTAATCCCACATATCAAAAGACCTTGCATGTCAGATGTAGGAATCCAGTTCAATTCTAACTTTATTGTCATATGCATGAGTACAGCTAGGAACAGATAAAAAGAAAATCCTTTGCTGTAAAGAGCAATGACTCCATAGATTGAAACATCAAAGACTGTTGTATGGTGTTACAATATCATGTGTGGGCAGAAGCCAAAGGACAGAGTGACTCCATGCGACCACCCAAATGTTTTGTTATTTCCATCTGTGCTGGTTTTATGATACATTTCTGCCTAATAAAATGATTTTGTACATTCTGGTAAAAAAATAACTGGTTTAAAAAAGGGAATTATTTGTCTTTGTTGTAAAGTAAGAAATGTGAGTGGAAAACAGCAATGGTTGATAATCCATCATTATATGATGGCTCTTTATTAAAATACAGCATTCATTGATAAGAGATTAGTATACAAACTTAAAGCACACGGTATTGGGGGTTCAGTATTGATGTGGACAGAGAACTGGCAGACAGGAAGCAAAGGGTAGAAGTAAATGGGTCATTTTCAGAATGGCAGGCAGTGACTAGTGGGGTACCGCAAGGCTCAGTGCTGGGACCCCAGCTATTTACAATATATATTAATGATTTGGACGATGGAATTGAATGCAACATCTCCAAGTTTGCGGTTGACACGAAGCTGGGGGGCAGTGTTAGGTGTGAGGAGGATGCTAGGAGGCTGCAAGGTGACTTGGATAGGCTGGGTGAGTGGGAAAATGCATGGTAGATGCAGTATAATGTGGATAAATGTAAGGTTATCCACTTTGGTGGCAAAAACAGGAGGGTAGACTATTATCTGAATGGTGGCCGATTAGGAAAAGGGGAGATGCAACGAGACCTGGGTGTCATGGTACACCAGACATTGAAAGTAGGCATGCAGGTGCAGCAGGTAGTGAAGAAAGCGAATGGTATGTTAGCATTCATAGCAAAAGGATTTGAGTATAGGAGCAGGGAGGTTCTACTGCAGTTGTACAGTGTTTTGGTGAGACCACACCTGGAGTATTGCGTACAGTTTTGGTCTCCAAATCTGAGGAAAGACATTATTTCCATAGAGGGGGTACAGAGAAGGTTCACCAGACTGATTCCTGGGATGTCAGGACTTTCATATGAGGAAAGACTGGATAGACTCGGCTTGTACTCGCTAGAATTTAGGAGACTGAGGAGGGATCTTATAGAAACTTACAAAATTCTTAAGAGGTTGGACAGGCTAGATGCAGGAAGATTGTTCCCGATGTTGGGGAGGTCCAGAACAAGGGGTCACAGTTTAAGGATAAGGGGGAATTCGTTTAGGACCGAGATGAGGAAAACATTTTTCACACAGAGTGGTGAGTCTCAGGAATTCTCTGCCACAGAAGGTAGTTGCGGCCAGTTCATTCACTATATTTAAGAGGGAGTTAGATGTGGCCCTTGTGGCTAAAGGGACCGGGGGTATGGAGAAAGGCAGATACAGGATACTGAGTTGAATGATCAGCCATGATTATATTGAATGGCGGTGCAGGGTCGAAGGGGTGAATGGCCCACTCCTGCACCTATTTTCTATGTTTCTAAGGTGGGTGAATAATGGCTTAAAAAATGGCTAGAGATGTGGTTTTCAAGTGACCTCACCATCACCCCAGCATCCCTCAACTTACAACAAACTTTGCTCTTACTCTCACTTGTATGGCTTCATATCCCTCACTGCTCCATCCTCGCCTCTTGCCACATTATTTACGGCTGTGTGCACCTTCTTTCACCATTGTCTAACTGAACTCGACATATTGAGTTTCTGTGCATCTTACTTCTCCGCCAGTGGTTTTTGTGTTACTGGGGGCTCCCAGTGTTCACAACTGTCCCTATCACCATATGCTCATTGCCATAAGGACAGCCTCAAGAGATGGAAGAAGCTTCAGTGTATATGGTAATTGACAACGCACAATGCTTTGGCAGAGGATGGATCTGAATTTGGTGGTTGGGCTACACCAGGTCAAAGGAGGATTCACCACCACCAGGTAATGAGGAAGGAGTCTTCTTTATCTGCACCTTTGTCACTGACACGTTGAAACAAATTATTAATATAGTATCTCCCTCTCACCTAGCAAGAGGGCAGGACTTGGGCAACATAGTTCTTAGTTGAGATACCACGGAGGCCTCTCTTACTCTTTCCCCTCTGCTCCAGTTCTCCCATCAATGGTCCGTACTCCATAACCCCTGATACACCAGCTATGTCCCATCCCCCACCCAAAAAAACTCTGCTTCCTACCACCAAACGTTTTATCTCGCTCCAATCCTGGTATAGCTTCCCCCTTTTACACTACTCCCATCACGTCTAGTCTATTCTCTCTACCTTCCCCCCCCCCCCAACTGATATCTTCCCTCCATTGCCCCCCCCACTCCTTACCTCTTCACTCCCTTGCCCTCCATGCCTCAACTTATCTTTTGCCTCCTCTCTCCTGTCAACCCTTCCCTCAGTTGCCCGCACTCGCCTCTTCCCTCCACCCAATGCCATCCTCGCCTCTCCCCCTCCCTACTTTTCTTTCCTTGACCCTCCACTCTTATCCCGCCCTCGCCCAGTTCTTCCCTCCTTTGCCCACCCCTCCTCGCCTCTTTCCTCCGTCGCCCACCACCACCACTCTCTTCCCCTTCCCCCCCCCCCCCCCTCATTCGTTTACTTTACAATCCCCTTTGCTATCTCTGGGGCCTCTGGTCTCCCCGCCACTTGTGCTCGCTGAAAGTCGGATTACAACGTGTGAAGGAAGCGAAGCGCTGATGTCAGCGCTGCCGCCACCGGAAGCAGAGATCCTAGAGCGGAAGCGCGGCGGCTGTGTGCCCGCGGGCCGTGATGCTCCACGTCGACCGTTGGCCTTGACCAATGGGAGCGGCGGTCGGCGGGGAATGACCCGCCCCCTGCGGCCCGGCAGCCAATGGGAGGCGGCGGTGCCCGTGACTGACGCGGCGCCATTTTCTGGGGGTATATGTTGGGAGGTCGGCGGGTGGAAGCCGCGGTTTTTCTTCCTGCGTTCTCTGCTCTGCAATGGACGGGTAAGGTGCGCTGCGCCGCTCCGCTCCACTCCAAGGGCCGCCACCCGCCTGGGGAGGGAGGAGGGGAAAGCGGGGAAGGACGGACAGCGACGGAAAAAACTCGTGCGCCGGGGGGGGGGGGGTTGTTTCGTGTTCGCTGCCGTCCCCGTAAGACGCCCACCCCACACGCGCGCACACACACACACACACACACACACACGCACACACACACACGAGGCCCGGGCTGCGGCACCTCGCCCCCCGACCCCCATCCTCCACGTCTCTCGGGTGTGTGGGACACGGCGGAGAAGAGCGGGATGACCGCAGCCCTCACGTCGCCATTCTCACCGCGCAAAATGGCGGCGGAGCTGGAGCCCGCGGCTCGGGAGGCGCCGGCCGAGCTGAATGGGGCGGGGAGCCCTTTACCTCTGGGCAGCGAGGGCCGGGCATGAGCTGTGCGTGGCTGCGGTTCAGACGAGTAGCCAAGCGTTAAACGTGTCCCCCCACCTTTGCTCCCCGCCTTCCCTTTTCCCTCCCATCCCCCCTTTCCCTCACTCCTACTTTTTTTTGTTGGAAGTTTTGTCAATACCATCTGAACAAAAGGAATCGTTATAAAAGTTAATATTTAAAATAACTCTTTCCCAGAGGTGGTGTCACTTCACGTTTGAGTGGCATGTTGGGCGTGCAGCTAACTTTTGTTCCGATGTCTTGTATTAGGGAGTTGAGTACAAACAACTCCTTAATACCCCCACTGTCCCATGGGGGACAGGCTAGAATTGCAATCAATGAGTAATGAGTGTCCGGCAGTAGGGGAATTTTTTTTCTGAGCCTAGTGCAGGTTCTTGTTTTTGTTTCAAATTTTTTGGGTTTGCTGCATTTGTTATTGCCACATATAATAAAACGTTGATTAAAGGATAATTTAAAAAAAGTGTTGATATAAATTCGTGAGATTGGGTGGATGATTTTTGCATGATACTTGGTCAGAAAAATAAAGTTGCACATGGATGCATTAGATGCAAAGTTCAATCATTTTAAACTGATTTGCAGTATTTTTACTGACCTAGGTGTTGTGGACTAATTGCTGTTTTTATTTCCTACAGCATTGTCCAAGATATAACAGTTGGTACAAAGGTAGGTTTTTTTTTCCACTCAACAGTTGGGATCCCAAATGATCGCTTTGAGGCTAATCTCTATAAATGTAGTTTATGCCATGTCTCTTGCTTGCCCTCAGGTACTGAAGTTATGCAAGCTTTGAGAAATGCACATTGCATCGTGTTTTGTGGCTCGTTCATTTACTCAAGCAACTAAATTATTTAATTCCTGGTGTATATTGAATTACAAACAATAACTATTATTGGACAGGTGATGATGCTAGATTAACCACTTTGTTCAATGGTGCCTATCAGTTTTTTTTTGTCGTCAAACTATTATATTCGATCTACCAAACTAATCTTGTACTTTATTAAAATTGGCAAGCCCTTAAAAAAAAAGGCGATTTCTGCAAATGCTGCATAGTTTGTTCTCTGCATGTCGGATTGCATAGCCTTTCTGACAAATGCAGGGGAATTATCACCTAAAGCAGGATAGACGAGTGCAGCTGAAGTCCACTATTTTGGTAATAGCACTTCCTAGGATTTCCCCCCAAAATTTCATGTCATGAAGATAGATTGCAAGGTTCTGAGAAAGGAACTCTGTTGGTCTCTCCATGGATACTACTGACTGAGTACTTGCATTTTCTTTTTTTAGGATTTGCATTTTTACTTTAAGTTAAAGACTGCCAAGATATTCTTTAGATTACATTAGATCACATTCAATACTTGCAGGGTCCCTATGTCCTGTGTGAATAGCTCTTGCCTTTTGATGTGTTTTTTTGCTCATTATTTGCCTTTGAATTAACCTAATCATCTGTCCATTAAATTTCCAGATGGTAAGGATGCAGCTCTAGATTGTTTTTCCCTTTCTGGATTGGAATGCCTTGCTGCTCTTCCCATGTTAATATCCTTTCCTCTGAAAATGCAACATTTATACTTTGATTTGATATTGTTTTGGGTTTCTTTGCTTGGAATAATCGGTCTTGCGATCCAGTTTTTCTTTGAGACTATAATGGCCTGGAATATGTAGTCACGCAGTTCTCATTAGTTTCCCATTAATATTGAATATTTTTGTATCAAATTACTGTGGAGCACCGCTGAGGCAGGCAGCTCCTCTAATTTCCGGCTCATTAGTGTAGTGTACTTCCATGAAGTCCCTGAAAAAGAATATTCGATAGGATATTCAATTAAAAATATTTGCTTGTGAAAACGAGCGCTTTTTGAAAAGTACAGGCATTCCAATTGCCCTTGTACTGGTAATTGTATCGTTGTGGAGAATCCCAAACAATTGTTTGTGCATTTTTAGATGAGTTTGATTACGAGCCCTGCAGTCATGTGTATTGACAAATGTCTTCCAGTTATAATCCACTGTTTGCAACTGATTCAGTTCAACAGCCGTTCCTGTATTCTCTGATTTTTATCTTTGTGCAGAAGCTTATTTGCACAGAATTTGGTGTGTAAGAAGGAACTGCAGATGCTGGTTTACTCTGGCATTGTGTGTCTATCTCTGAGATGCTGCCTCACCTGAGTTACTCCAGCATTTTCTGCCGCTCTGCTCTTGCATCCCCCCCCCCCCCCCCCCCCCATTCGCAACAAGGACAGAGCCCCTCTTGTACTCGCCTTCCATCCCATCAGCCGTCACATACAGCATAAAATCCTCCAACACTTTATCCACCTCCAACGGGATCCCACCATTGGCCACATCTTCCCAGCTCCACTCCTTTCTGCTTCCCACAGAGACCGTTCCCTCTGCGACTCCCCGGTCAACTTGTCCCCACCCAAAATACCTCTCCCCAGGTATTTTTCCCTGCAACCACAGGAGATGCAACACTTGTCCCTTTACCTCCCCCCTCAACTCCTTCCACGGACCCCAACAGTCCTTTCAGGTGAGGCAGAGGTTCACTTGCACCTCCTCCAACCTCAGCTACTAGGTGTCAACTTCTGTACATCGGCGAGACCAAGCACAGGCTTGGTGATCGTTTTGCTGAAAACCTCCGCTTAGGCCACCTTAACTTACCTGATCTCCCGGCACTTTAACTCCATCTCTCATTCCCAATCTGACCTTTCTGTCCTGGGCCTCTATTGTCGGAGTGACGCCCAGCGCAGATTGGAGGAACTGCACCTCGTATTTCGCTTGGGTAGCTTACACCCTAGCGGTATGAACATTGACTTCTCTAACTTCAAATAGCCTTTGCTTTCCCTCTCTCTCCATCCCCTCCCCCTTTCCAGTTCTCCCACCAGTCTTACTGTCTCCGACTACATTCTATCTCTGTCCTGCCCACTCCCCTGACATCAGTCAGAAGAAGCGTCTTGACCCGAAACGTCACCCATTCCTTCTCTCCAGAGATGCTGCCTGTCCCGCTGAGTTACTCCAGCATTTTGTGTTTACCTTCGATTTAAACCAGCAGTTCTTTCCTAGAACAGTTGTCATAGCTGCCGTGCTCATTCTAACTGTTTCACACCCATAAGTCTTATTTCAGTCACAAACAAGGCAATTCATCTTGCATTGTAGCATGATTTATTTCAGATTGTTCACACTTCCTTTCCCTATGATGATACTTCATTCTGAAGTACCTAGTCTATGGATTGATAGATTAAGACACTTTGTCTAGAGCTACAAATTTGGATCTGGTTTAAATGATTTCAGTAAATTTGCTGTTTTGATAATTTCTTTCCTTATTCTGACAGTTACTGATACTAATTTTTAGACCTTCATTGCCCATTCCTGTTCTCTGTAGACATTCCGCCATTTTGCCAGATGGTCTTTAAATTGATGAGCATGTCACACTCAATTCCAACTGGTTTTAATGTACTCCATTTATCTGTTTAATTGCACAGGTCACTGATCTTGTGGGAATGCATTTATAAGCATTAACATTGCAACATACTGTAGATCAGTGACTGACTGCTCATGAAGCATTAGGAAACTGGTATTGGAAAAGTGCCTAAACGCATTGGCTAGTGTTTGTTTTGACATTTTGTATTAAAGGGAGGCACAGAAGATGCATTTTTATCTGCAGTCTTTTCACAGACAGCAGTGCTCTAATGCATACATTATCTTTCTTCATTCTTATTAACCTAATACTTTTCATTAGAAATTAATTGGCAACCATGATTGCAGCTTCTTGTATATTTTTAGTTCTGCTGAACAATCTGCCCTGTAGCATGAAATGGGTGTTATTGCACAGGAGCCATTTCCTCATTAGAATTGCTTGTTCAGGCATGTAATGTATGGCGTTTTTAGGATCCCTGCAATTGGTTTGGTTCCCAATCTCATTTGGTACATTGCCCATTTTGATATTATTGTTACGTAAATTTTATATAAGCACCGTAAACTAGTGATCCAGCTTCGACAGAATTTTAGCACCACAAAAATATTTTCAAATCACCAACATCTGTTTCCTGAAGTTTGAACTTTTTCCTGTTTTCCTGATCTCCATTGGGTTCTGCATTTTTGTTTTTTAGTATTGGTGAATTTTCCCTTCAGTCCCCAAGTGATATTTAGGTCTGTACTTGTAAGATATTTATATACCCCTACTTGATCTAGCTCTCCTCCATGCCCTTCTCCTTGGTGAAATACACATTTGGTATCTTGCACACTTTCTAGTTCTAGGTATAAATTCCCTCCTTTGCCTCGAATTCTGAAATCTGCTATCCTTGTCTTTCTTCTTCACAGGAACATGTTGGGCATGAATTCTGACTAGTGTGACTTTACATAACTTCCACATGTCAGGTGTGGACTTGCCCAATAACAGCTGCTCCCCCAATCTACTCTCTCCAACTTCTGCCTAATACTGTCGTAGTAGGTCACCTGTTCTTAGCACTTTTACTCTTTAGTCCAGTCCTATGCTTATCAATAATTATCTTAAAGCTAATGGAGTTATCCCTTTTTCCAAATCACCTTCTCTACATCGGCGAGACCAAGCGTAGGCTCGGCAACCGCTTCGCCCAACACCTCTGCTCAGTCTGTACTAACCAACCTGATCTCCTGGTTGCCCAGCACTTCAACTCTCCCTCCCATTCTGAACCTAACCTTTCTGTCCTGGGCCTCCTCCATTGCCAGAGTGAGGCCCAGTGCAAATTGAAGGAACAACACCTCATATTTTGCTTGGGCAGTCCTTGCTTTCTCCCTCCTTCCCCTCCCCCTTCCCAGCGTTCCGACATAGCCTACTGTCTCCGCCTCTTCCTTTCTTTTTCCCGCCCCCACCCCCGACATCAGTCTTAAGAAGGGTCTCGACCCGAAACATCGCCTACTCCTTTTCTCCATAGATGCTGCCTCACCTGCTGAGTTTCTCCATTAGTTTTTGTCTATTTCCCTTCTGAAACCGATCACACAGCAGGGACATTTCCCAATACAAGGTCTTTAATAGTGAAGGAAGGAACTGCAGATGCTGGTTTAATCCAAAGATCAGTGAGTCTGGGGAAAGGGAAACAAGAGGTATAGACTGCTATGGAGAGATATAGAACAAATGAATGAAAGATATGCAAAGAAGTCAATCACCTAGCCCGCTGCCAACAATGGGCTGTTGATCATCGTTATGTTTTTGCATATCTTTGTTCTATATCTCTCTGAGTTACTCCAGCTTTTTGTGTCTTATCTTTAATAGTGAGCTGTGTCATTTTGTTCTTGGAGCAAATACGGTGCAGAAAAGGTTGGTGTTTGGTTCTTTAGATGCCCAGACAGATGATTGGTGAATGCATTTTGGGGGAATGTGTTGCATCCTGTTTATACAGCAAACTAATTCATGGCCATTTCCTTTGACATTTCTATCGCTAAGAGTAGCTTTTACTGCTGACAGGAAATGGAATGCTAAAACAAAGCACAGGAATGTCGGTTTTAAACTAACAGGATTTGATTTGTTGCACTGCCATTTCCAAATCACATTATCTCCCTTGGTTCAATGGGCTGCAGATAGTTAAAGGTATACAGTGGCAATGTGTGTAATATACCATATGGAAGTAATGTATGATATTTTGCTAAGCAGATCTTAAACTATTTACCAATATACAGAGATTGTTAATGGGTTCATGTTGTGCATGTCTAAATCAACAAGCTTGCGCGCCCGTCCTATATGAGCGATTATATTTAAACCTTGTGGTGTATTCATGTTGGTTTAGGGTGGAGATCCTTGTTTATAGTGAGATTAATTTTGCTGAATGGCTGTTTCCGTAATTGGATGCAAGATTTTTTAGTTGATGTTTTGGTAAACATTCTGTTGCCACGACAACTTTCGTGCACTCTTTATATGTAGTATCCAGCTATCCAAGAGAACAATGTTCTATAAGGCAGCTTTTAGTATTGTACTCCTGAAGCATAAGATTTATTTTCCTGTTGCTTGCTTGTACTTTTTTGTGATTGGTTAAGATTTGAATCAAATTTACCTTGGTGCCCTGCCTTGTGGGGGGGGGGGGGGAGATGGAATTTGTATGCAGTTTTATTTTGGGCTTTTGGAGTTGTAACAACTTTATTTGTGTATTGGGAGCTGTGGTGTTATCGTGACCTTATTACTATTAAAAGATATAAATTATTACTATTTTTTTTCTTGGTTTCTGCAACAAAGTGGATAAATTATTGATGACAAATTAAAAATCTTAACTATTTGGGGTTTGTTTCTCATGGGATCCTACCCCTCCCTTCTGCATCCTATGAAGTAATATTTTTAATTGCATGTCATTACATGTCCAGGACAGTGGATACAATGCTGTTATGGCAAGAGGAATGTTTTGATGCATTAATTGCAGGACAACCCATTTGTCACTGTCCATTACCAAATCCCAGTGATTGAAACTGCTGAATTGAAATGGTGTTGCTATATTCCATTCATGAGATGGGTTTGAAATGGTCACCTGGTTTAATCTTGTTTTTGCGTAAAGGTAAACTTTACTTGGCCATCTAGTTAAGATTTTGCTGATGTTATTCTTCCATCTTTTTTCAAGTTTATAGGATAAAAGTTCTACCCCGCCAGTTAAAGTTGAATGATCAGCCATGATCATATTGAATGGCGGTGCAGGCTCGAAGGGCCGAATGGCCTACTTCTGCACCTATTTTCTATGTTTGAAGTGTAAAAGGGGCATCAGAAGGTGGGTTGTTGTAGGCTTGCAGCTATGGGGCTAGAAAACCAAACTCGCCCCAACCCAGCTTCATCTGGGACCCCTCTGTACACCTGGTTCTCATTTCACAATGGCTAAGTTACTCTATCTACTCCTTTTGTTGACAATCCTCTCTGGGGAAGTATCACTGATTCTGTTCACAATTCCAAATGTTTCAAAGTCAGCTAATATTTCAGCTGGCATATGCATCTTCTCCCAGCTTCACCTAAGAATTAAGCAGTTAAAAGGTGTGCTTAAGGCAATATTTAGTGTTTGGGCAATTTGAGAAATTAATAAAATGTTTATTCAAAGCTTTAATTCTTTGTGGTTTTTATACTGCAAGCAGTATGTAGCAGTGTTTTAGTATCTAGTTGCCATATCACTGTTTTAGCTGAAATGTTGATAGTATTATGATGAAATGCTGTGCTTGCGTAGCTCAGCAGCCATGATAGATATTGTTCTCGTGTCCATTCACCAAATACTGATCTTTCCATTAATTGGTGGCACATTGACAACAGCTGTGATCCTGAGCTCTGGTGCTGTCTTTGTAGGGTTTGCAGGTCTCGCAACGACATCCAGACATTGGAGTCATTATTTACAGCTACATATGGCAGGATTCTAAAGTTTTTGTTGGATCACTTAACTCTGTATAGCACATTCATTGCACTACTTGTAGTAATTGGCACCTTAATTTTACATGTCCAGTGCTGCACGTTAGTATTAATTGAAGCAGGGTTGCTGTCTCAGTGAAGAGCCACTAATATGTGCAATTTCAACATGAAACAATATGGTGGAAAACATTCGATATCTCTTGCAGAGAATTTTGTTACAATATCCTGAACCTGAAAAGTTAACCCTGTGTTTACAAAATTTAATCTTTGGTTATTGATAAGATTTTTTTTTAATCTTGTTTTTCCTCTCTACAGCGGGGGTCTGACGAGCTTTTATCTGCTTGTGCTACTAACGGTCCCTACATCATGAGCAACTCTTCTCCCCCTGGTGAATACAGTAAGTATCTCAACATTTTATACACTATTACCCTGGTATTTACATGACTAGAAACATTAACTTGGAGAGCCCTAGTGCCATCACTTTGTGTTTAAATTTTTTCAGCCAATGGCAACGACAGCAAGAAGTTCAAAGGAGAGAATAGAATTTCGGGGAATATGCCTTCCAGAGTCATCCACATCCGCAAACTTCCCAACGACATAACTGAAGCAGAGGTCATCTCCCTGGGCCTGCCTTTCGGAAAAGTTACAAATCTTCTCATGTTAAAAGGCAAAAATCAGGTGTGTGGATTTTGGTCTTATTTCCCCAAACAAAGGATTAATATCCTTTGCCTGTTGTAATTCTAATCTGGACTACCTAGTGTTGAGGGGGTGGGGTAGCTCTCGGTGAGGAATGAAATTCCGTCCCTTGCAAGGGGTGAGATTGAAACGGGAGATGTGGAGTCAGTATGGATAGAACTAAGGGGACAAAAGGGGATAAATGGGACTTATTACAGTGTGAGGGAGAAGCTGGCCAAAGTTGGCTGGAAAGATACCCTAGCAGGTATTTCTGGGAATAATACAGAAGGTGCAGGATCAGTTAATTCCAAAGAGGAAGAAAGATTTGAAGGGGAATAAGGGGCGACCGTGGCTGACAAGGGAAGTCAGGGACAGTATAAAAATAAAGGAGAGGAAGTACAACATAACAAAGATGAGCCGGAAGCCAGAGGATTGGGTAGCATTTAAAGAGCAACAGAAGATAACTAAAAAGACAATACGGGGAGAAAAGATGAGGTTTGAAGGTAAGCTAGCCATAAATATAAAGGACGACAGTAAAAGCTTCTTTATGTATGAGTATGAGTTCCATTATGGCGGATAAAAGCATGGCAATCTTGTTTTTTCCAGTTTAGTTGGTGCTTATTCCTTTATCTGCAGAGTAGCTTCCAATTTAATTATTCTGTAAACCATACTTAAGCAATTGCTTTTTTGAATTTCAGTTGATTTATGTTTGCGTTTCTAGGCTTTCATTGAAATGAATACTGAAGAAGCTGCCAACACGATGGTTAGCTACTATGGCACTGTCACTCCATACCTGAGGAGTCACCCTATCTACATCCAGTACTCTAACCACAAGGAATTGAAAACCGACAATTCTCCCAATCAGGCTGTGAGTACTGCATTACTATTTGTGTCACAAATGCTGTTTCTTGACTAACCAGCTTGCTTTGAGAATCATGGTGTCATTTGGTACCTTTGATTGAGTCCAACAGCACAAATAAACTGGTTCTTTGGTCCATCAAGTCCACGCTAACCATCAAATACCCATTTTGTACTAATATAATTTACTTGTATTCAGTCTGTAGCTATCTTTGTCTTGATGATTTGAGTGTTTGTCCAAATGTAGTGGTTGTCGCCATGACCTTCTCTGTGCATCCAGAGTATAAACATTCTGAGTTGAAACCAAGTTTTCCTTGGTTTCCCTCTAACCATCTTGCTCAATACATAAATTCTGACCTTGAGCATCTATCTTGTGTAATGTTGTGATGAGGATTTAAAACAATCTTTGGAGTAAGTTTATTTTTACACAGATATAAATATGTGGAAGGAACTGCCAAAGGACATGGTGGAATCGGGTAGAATTAATGCATTTAAGAGGAATTTATTTAGCACGAACAGAAAGGATGTAATCGTATTGCAACCAGATGGGATGGGTGTAGATGGGCAACAGATTGACTGTGGGGGCACATAGGATCAATTTCTGTACTGCACAATCGTGATTGTATAATTAAGATTTAACGTGAGAGTCAAGTGAAGAGTTTTATTGTCATGTGTCCCAGATAGCAAGCAAGATAGGACAAATTCTTGCTTGCTGCAGCACAACAGAATATTGTAGGCATAAATACAGAATAGTTCAGTGTGTCTCTATACCATAGACCATATATATACACATAAATAAACAGTGCAATAGGCTGTTATGTATTCAGAGTTTGTTTGATGTTGTGTTTAATAGCCTGATGGCTGTGGGGAAGAAGCTGTTCCTGACCCTGGATGTACCAGATTTCAGGCTCCTGTACCTTCTACCTGATGGCAGCAGAGAGAGATGAGTGTGTGGCCAGGATGGTGTGGGTCCTTGATGATGTTGACAGTCTTTCTGAGGCAGCGACTGCGATAGATCCCTTCGATGGTGGGGAGGTCAGAGCCGGTGATGGCCTGGGCAGTTTTTGCAGCCTTTTCCGCTCCTGGACGCTCAAGTTCCCGAACCAAGCCACGATGCAATCAGTCAGTACGGTCTACTGTGCACCTGTAGACGTTTGAGAGCGTCCTCCTTGACAAACTGACTCTCCGTGATGTGCTTTCTTTATAATTGCATCAATGTGCTGGGACCAGGAAAGATCTTCGCAAATATGCACGTCCAGGAATTTGAAGTTCTTGACCCTTTTCCCCCATCGACCTGTTGATATAAACGGGATTGTGGGTCCCTATCCTACCCCTTAGCCAGGTATTTCAAGATTTCCTGTTTGATTTTTTTTCAGAGAGCACAAGCTGCTCTTCAGGCAGTAAATGCAGTGCAGAATGCAAACATGGCCATTGCTGGAACAGGTGTCCCAGATACTGCAGTCAATCTTGCAGGCCAGAGTCCTGTTCTTCGAATCATTGTGGAAAACCTCTTCTATCCAGTTACTCTTGATGTTTTGCACCAGGTGAGTCTAACTTGGCAGTTAATGCTAGAACGTTGAAATGATTTGGGGGAGGGGCCTGAGACGTGACTGGTATTGTGGGTAAAAGGTGTGGTGGTCCAATTTATTTTGGGCTGCTGTGGAATTGGGGCTATTTGTATAAAATGAACTGTCCATAACCTAGAAATTTATTTTCGGAATCATTAATGTTAGGGGAAACTTCCTACTTCCTTATCACTTGTGTAAGAAATTTGACATATTTGGTATGAATGCTCTTCAGCACCTTGAGGTTCTGAGTTCAAGTTTAAATTGAGTACGGCTGAATGAACTGGCATGTCTACAATACAATGAAAATAAATATAGTTGAAGTGCGTGTCCGCTTTTCCAAGCATTATCTGCTATCCTATTTGATAGCAGATACTGCTGTCATATTCCATTTATCGGCTTCATATTCAGCATAAATAGTTGATATGGATGGTTTAGAGTATCGGTAATTAGAATTTATTGAAGCGTTAATTTAATCTAAGATTCCCTGTATGCATTGTAGTTCATTGGTAAGAGCCTTGTCTGCCAAGCGTGCTGAGTTTAAAAGGTCATTGTGGTTCAAATTGCCTTTTGTGCGTCGGCATGTTTGATTTTCATGCAGTACAGCAATTTAGTAACTCGTCAGTGAAATTGTACATATTTTTACACAATTCTGTTTTTGTTGGATTGCAGATTTTTTCCAAATTTGGCACTGTGTTGAAGATCATTACCTTCACAAAGAATAACCAATTCCAGGCCCTGCTCCAATATGCTGATGGCTCCTGTGCACAACATGCTAAACTGGTATGTTGAAGAAGTGTATTTTAATGATCATGGGGACCAAGTTAATAACCTGATTAGTGCATTTTTCATTATTCTGAATATTCATTCACTCTACCTAGTGAGAAAATACTGGAAATAGTCATTTGGTTAGACAGTGCCCGTGAAGGGAGAAAGGTAATGTTCCAAGTATAGACACAAGAAGCTGGAGTAACTTAGCGGGACAGGCAGCATCTCTGGAGAGAAGGAATGGGTGACGTTTCGGGTCGAGGCCCTTCTTCAGAATGTTTCAGGGAAGTGACTACATCAGAATTAGGAAAAATTACTAATCAAACATTAAACCTGAAATGTTCATGCTGCCTGGCCTAGAGTATCTCCAGAGTTTTCTGTTTTTATTGTGGATGAACTCTGTTTATTAATCTGAAATTTAAAACTCTATTTTTCTATTCATGGCCTATTTTACAACAGTAATTTAAAAAATTCTGATCCTAACAACAGCCTCAAATCTCCACTCGGCCTTTTTAGTGCAATCATGCGTTGACTAGAACTGCATGCAGTACCCTAGCTGTGGTTTCATAAAACATACAGCTCTTACGTGATCCTTATTTTGTGACTTGAAGTAAGAACGCATCCTGACTACCATTAGCCACCATTTTGTCCTGTTTTACTATCTTTTAAACATCTGAGCACCTGCATTGTCTTAATTCCTTCAAACTTTTATATATCTTCCTCGCTTATTGTGTATTCCTCTGGCTTGTTGAACGTTTCTGAATTAACTCTTATTTTTTCTGAATTAACTCTTTATCAGTTGCCACTTTCTTACGAACTGATCAGATTGTCCTTTTTGTCTGATTCGGAAATATTGATTCTGGACACCACCTTCTGGGTTGGGAATGTTCTTGGATCTTCTGTTAGTTGCTTGATTACCCATTATTTATTACACAATGTGGCAGAGCTATAGACCTTTGACTTTTGTTGTGAGATCCCAAGTATCTTCTACTTACACACACCTTATCACAAAGAAAAGGCACTAAATGATGAAGCCAGCTGTACTGTTTTACCTTTAGTCACCTAACTCCAAGATTTAGACTTTGTCTTTGGTGTTGTAACCCACCCAGACAAAGCTCGGTCCACTTGAATTTGCTCTGAATGATTTAAATGTGTACAGGTTATTATGTGTAAGGAATGAATATATCTATAACTTGTGTATCTATCTCTTCTGTTAGGCCTTGGATGGACAGAACATCTATAATGCCTGCTGCACTCTGCGCATTGACTTCTCTAAACTGACTAGCCTTAATGTTAAGTACAATAATGACAAAAGCAGAGACTACACGCGTCCTGACTTGCCGTCTGGTGACAGCCAGCCAACCTTAGACCAAACCATGGCCGCTTTTGGTAAGGAAGTCTCCCTACTAGGTAAATACACTCTCTGGAGTTTTAAGTGTGTGCGCATGTGTGTGTGCGCGGTTTCCTTGGTAACATTTACACACTCATGATCCCTAATCTGTTTGTGGGAATTTTGATGCAATCTTATTGGTGGCAAGTGCAGTGCAAGCATAGTTTAGCATTTTAGCAATTTGATCTTCAACTTCACTTGAAGGTGTAATTTTGTGGTTACTTTGAATTTTGTGGGGTAGGACGACAGTTATAATTTTCGGTAGGAAGGACATTGTAGTAGCTTGCTTAATGGTAGTACGCGGTTTGAAGCCCGGGAACTTGCTGATAAATGTGGATCCTGTTGAGGAACTATTTACAATAACTTTCCCAAGAGTTGAACGTGAAGTGGTTTTGGACACATTTGTAACTAATCAATTAGCTGGAAGTTCTTCACGATCTGACATTGAACTACCTTTCTGAGATTGGCAAAGTTTTACTTTGCAGTTGACTGTTCTTGTGAGATTAGAAGGAATTTAACTGCCTGATATTGTGCATCTGTAGGGCATAATCCAGCTTCATAGGTGCTAAAATAAATGGTTGTCTCAAGTTCCGTCATGAAATCATTACTAATGCTTTACTAGTTTGTTTCATTTTTACAGGTGCATGTTTTCCTAGTTTATGATTTGCATTGTATATTAAATTTGAGTCCAGTCACGTGCTAAAATGTTGTTAGGCACGTGGATTTAAGGTGTGGCTGTTTTTCATTTAAAAAAAATTGTAATTTGGGTACAGGACCAAGCTGCAGAATTCTGCCGAGTTTAATTTTCCTTGTATTTAAACTCTTGATAGACCCCCTCATTGGAACTCTCATGTTAATTGTGCAGTTGTGTGTAGGAATGCTTGACTTTTCACACGGGCTCTGGAAAATTAGCCGCTTTCAACTACAATTATTTGATAGAATCCCATAGTATTGTTGAAGCATGTTAAACAGGAGTTAAAAGAAAGGGTTGGTTTGTGAAAAGTAATTTGTGTCTAAGAGTGCTTATGCAGGCCTGCTTTCTTACCAGGTGCACCAGGTATCATCTCCTCGCCTTATGGAGGTGGAACTGGTTTTCCTCCTGGTATTGCCTTCCAGCAAGCCGGTGAGTTGTTGTGGGAATTTTATCTCCAAGCTTACTGCATGCCAACTTTTATATTTGGAACTGAATGACCAGGAAGGCTTGGAACAAAACCAGGAGTAAGAGTGGCCAATTCCACTCTTATGGATCTCCTCTGCTCTTCAATGTCTGCTATTTCAATTTCGATCTTCCCATATTTTAATTCTAGAATTTATTTAATAAACACAGTATTCTTCGCATTCTATTTAGATTTAATTTGCTATGTCAAACAGTATCAGTCACTATCATTGAGTAATAGTGAGTGATACTGTTTATTGGCAGGCTTATTGACATGATACCAAAATTACTATATTGCATTTTACAACATTGCATTATGGTTATTTTGGAAATAACACCTTCCAGTGGTTGGTCCATACCTTTGCAAGTCATAGCTCTTCATTTACACATTTGAGTACTTTTTAATGCAATGGTTTGTTTCTAACTTGGATCCTGGTGTCCTTTGAATGAAAAGGTGTTTTCTTTCCTCTATTCCAAATGTTATTTGAAATCTCTATCCACTGTTTTGAACCTTTGTCAAATAAGTCCCGGATGTTTACTCTTGGGTTCTAAAACTTGTACATCTCAGTTAAGTATCCCCTAGACCACCTCCACTTCATTGAATACAACAAGCTTATTGTAATGTTATAGCTAACTTCTCGGCCCCCTTGCACACCACACATCTTTGTATTTTCAGACACATTCATCGAGTGCTCCTTTTGTTTCATAATTAAGCCCCAGGTTTGTTTCCTTATCCCAGCTTACCCTTTAATACATTTTTTGATTTTACTCAGTACTTTTTCTTACACTCGCTCATTTCCCATTTCTCCTTTAAATAGCAGCTCGTTCTGGTTAAAAAGAAGCTTTACCCCATTTTATTACACTTACACTTGTTTTTTTTTTGTGAAAAATCTTGGATATATTTGTGGAAAAGAACAGTCTAACTGTGATCAGCAATGGCGCATCTTCCTTCTGCCCAGTTGCATTCCATAAAACTACTTCCAGAATTATTTTAAGGTAGACAAATGTTGGAGGAACTCAGCGGGTGAGGCAGCATCTATGGAGAGAAGGAATAGGCAACGTTTTAGGTCGAGACCCTTCTTCAGACTGATGTCGGGGGTGAGAGAAAGAAAGAGGCGGAGATAGTAGGCTTGTGGGCGAGCGGGGGAGGGGAAGGATTATTTTCCTTGTTGCTCCCCCTATTTTCTAGGCATGCTGCAAATTGAGTAAAGTTCTCCTGCGTACTCTTTATGAATGCTGTGCTTTGCATTTTTATGCTGTCCATCAAATATCTACAGTAATGTTGCAGGCATGAGATGTTTCTGCGGATTTTGAAATTTGGTTTTTAAAAAACCGCTCAATCTCCGCTATAAAGGTCTTTTCGCGAGACAGTCAGCCGCTGCACCGATGATTGAGTGCGTGTAAATCCGCGGAGTCGATTGCAGCGGAAAGCGTGTACGCGGATGCTGGCCAACCGTCTTTGCATGTGCATCTCTACAGCTAGCGCTCAGCTCTGCACATGTAGAGTGGTGGTTTTCCTCTGTCCCCTGGGCCTACCGTACCAGGGTTGGGGTGGGGACACAGAGTTACGTACATTTGTAAAACAAATGCATTCAAGAGTCTATGTCATAGTCACTACAGTGTTCTTTTTTTAACCTGATTTAACCAGGTAAAATGTGTTATTGTATGGTATAATTTTTTTTTTTAACGTATAAATTAAGGGGAAAACAGGAAAGGAAATTGTGTCATTTCAAGGTATAATTATAAAAAAAATCCTGTGTAAAGGTATACGTCTCTCTAATCAGAGTAAACAAGCAAGGAACAGGTATCATGCTACGTGTAGGTGTAATATAAAATATTTTCAATATGATGAGGGTAAACCAGCAAGGGGTTGGTGTCATTTTAAGGTATGATTATCACAACATTTTCTGTGTAAATTAAGAAGTGGCAAGCAAGTAAAATGTGTTACTTTAAGGTACAATAATAAAAACATAGTTTAAATGGAGGGTAAACGGGCAAGAAAATTCTCTAATTTCAAGGTACAATTATCATAAATTTGGAACCCTACCAGGGTGGTGCCCCATCTCTACTCTTTTTCAGTTTTTCCCTGTCCCATGCCTGTTTTTTCTAGCACTTGGGCAAGTGAGTACCTGGAATACATGCTGCTGTCACTTCATGCTGGAAGTATCCCCCTCCTCTTAAACCTCCCTCTTTGTTCTTTGTAGGTTCATTGCAATAATACCACATGTTCCTTTCTCTAACTGATTTTGATTGTCCTAGCCTGTCATGCTGCGATGGTGGTTTTTATTTCTGTTACCAAATGTCTCTTCCTCTTTGTCCTTCATCCCCTTAAAAACCTTGTATCCAGGAAAGTAACGCTCCAGTGGTGGAGTGTTAATACACTCCCATTGGCCTTGGAATCCATCCACGTTGGATGAAATGAGGAGCTAAATCTGGCTTACAAAATGCCTGCTCGTATTTAAATTTGCACTGGCCTATTTGTTTATTATTAACTTTACATCTGACTTCTCTACATTTTGTTCAGTCATTATATGCTGTGACTTTCTTATTACATCCTTTTTCTATGGTACAGCTTAATTTTGGACTAATTAGAAAAATTAGTTTGAATGAGGAGAAAATTGTGGATCGCTGTTTGGGTTCCAGGTTGGCATGGCATTTAGAGCGAGGTGTGGGATAACTGGATGCAGTGAGTGGTGTTATCTTCTGTCCTTTTGGGTGCCTCCTTTACCTCATTTTCATATCTAGGACATGGCAGGGCATCTCTTTGCATGACAAGGTTTTACTTCTCTGTTTCCTTTTGCAGCAGGCAGGATTGCATGGTCAAACGAGTTTGTCCAGTGTATTTTCTGTCATTGCATTACATGGGTTTTGGTGGTCTCGGTTGTGCATGTAACTGAAGCTTAATCAATTTTGAGTACATTTTTTGCAATAATGAATATCTCATTTAATAGGTTTCTCTGTCCCAGGGGTCCATGGAGCCTTGGCTCCACTTGGCATGCAGTCAGCAGCTGCAGCAGCAGCAGCAAGTCGCATGGGGATTCCGGGCTTCGCTTCTGCAGCCAATGCTGTCCTGCTGGTCAGCAACCTGAATCCTGAGGTTAGTGCCATGTGAACTATTTTTGCCAGCTTGCATTAAACTGTCTTGGATTTTTTAACTCGGTGAAACTAGACCTTGTTCTCTAGATTATGACAAAGAATTGAAAGTTTTCAAAGATGTGTGTAACTTTAGCTCTCTTATAAATTAAATTGTAGAGACCTTCCTCATTGTTTATCAATTTGCCCTCATGTTCAGTTTTACCTTCAATTTAATCTCCATGTGGATTTTTGTATGGAAATGTGCTTTGAGTAGTCACCACCTCTGTCCCTTTCTCCTTCCACTCTGTCCAAATGCATTGCCTCATCAGATACATTGCTAATTTGCTTTTCATTAGAAATGTTTGTTTAGTTTTTTCAATGATTTGTAGACTTACACAGGGCATCTTTAGCTTCCATTGTTTTTTGGTTTGCAGGTACAATTGCTCCCTCTTGTCCAGTTGGGAAACGTGGTTAATCTCCCAACTCGTTACTGTAATGTGGTCCTGGAGTCTTGTCATGATCTCCCATGTAAGATGGCTGGTCCTCAGCTAGGCATTCTGGAGTGACTTTGCATGATGTAATCTAACTTTCAGTGTTTTTGATTTCAGAAGAAGCTATAGGAATGTAACAGACTAAAACAAAGCTATGGTTTGAGTTCTTTGTGTATTTTTTAAATGAACAAAGTTGAATCTAATCTCTGCACGTTTTGTCTTAATGTAACTTTCCACCAATTTAACTTGTTTGTTTCTGTCTAGTGCTTCCTGGGCACCCCTACATTTAGTGAATAAAGACTTCCTCTGATCTGGTACTGACGTTGTACTGAGATCGTACTATATATTATATGCTAGTAAAATAAAACAGACTATGGAGTGCCCTTCTGTCTGCAATGTTTTTCCATTTGCTAAATATTTGGATAGAATGTGTCTCTGAACTTCCATTGACTTGCAAACTGCTGAGTTAAATGATCTAGTGGAAGCTGGTTATTGCTAAGCCCATCATCAGAGTTAAGCCCCTTGCCCAGACTTGATGGCTATCTAAGATTGAATAGATGACATTCAAAAAATAGTAGTTTGAAAAATCAATGGTGTTAAATTTTACTTTTTAATTCTTAGAACACTGTTGAAACTGAGCCATTAATTTAAATGATGGGGGGAATCTGTATTGCTACTTGTACTGATTCCATGGGCTGATTCCTATCTAAATTCAAATTTGGTGCTCTGAATGGATGGCATGTGTAGAATAATGACAGAGTTAGCAGAGGTTTCTGACTTCTATCCTTGCTCGATCCAAGTTTCAATCAGAACTGCTGGCATTCGTCATGAAGATTTGGTCTGTACGGATTTTGTTCTTAACTAGTGCCATCACTGTTGACCAATAATGGTGATTTTCTTTTTGTTATCTTAGTGAATTTTCTGCATTGTCACCAATGCAATTGTGTCCATCCTATAGTGCAGCAACCAGAACTGCACACCGTACACCGACTCGGCCTAACCATGTTCTGTATGGTTATACAATAATTCCCCCTCTTGTATTCTAGGTTGCTGCTAACTAAATTGGGTGTCCAATATGCTTGCTTCTCCTTGTCTTCCTGTGCTGTTGCTTTAGGGATACTTGATCACGTACATCAATAGTTCCTGTGATGCTGCCATTCATTAGAAATATCCGAGCCTAGTTAGTCCTCCCCAAAACCTTGCGCCGTTTGGGAATAAATTTATCTACCACTGCCCCCAACCGATAATTACTTTTGGGTAAATATTGTTCAGTCTCGAATGCTCTCCTGTTCCTTCCCTCCCTTTGTCCTTAATCTTGCATGTCTATCCCATCCACTAACCAGCTTGAAGTTTTCATTTCTGTTTTGCAAAGTATTTGTTTTCTGGACATAGCTTCTGACAGCAGATGTTTGAGGCTGTGGGATTTCCCCGAGCTGTCCTTTAGCCAGCCCACACTTTCTGCATGAAGCCTCACCTGGTTCATTTGAGACTAAGTGGGTATAAATTGCCTTTTTCTAAAATGCAACAAATTAGTTTTGGTGCTGAGCCTTGGGGCTTGTTCTTCAGCCTGGGAATGTCTAGGTAATTTGAGTTCATTTAATACATCAGAGTAACTTTGCTTGCTTTTTCTTGGAGTTTATGGATAATAGTAAATGGTTAATCCTAAATTATTAGGACGGTTCAAAAGATTCTATGTCGTTTGGTCCTGTTGATGCTGGCAAGTATGTAATCAGAATCTGTACCACTGAGGAACCAGCCATTTGACCCACTGAGGCCTCTTTGTAAACAAATCCAGTCAGTGGCTATTTTTTCCCTTTAGTGAGGGATATTTACATTGAAATAAATTCCTGTGCTGTCCCTAATGTCACAACATTCCCACCATTGCATTGCAGCTCTCCCAATAGATTTAACCTCTAACCTATGTTTAAAGAGGACCAACTAATTTGAATACTCTTGAAAGTACCTGTGGGTTTTTGTACTTGAGTCACTTGGCAACATGCAAAGAGTCTTTAAAGTAATTTCAAAGTTCTGCAAATGGTTACTGTGCTTGGGGAAGCAATAACGTGCTCCTAATTTTGAAGAAGTGGGGGTATTAATATTAAATGGTGGGATGAACTATTTTAATGGGTCTTGTTTAAATTTGACCCCAGAAATGGTGTATGTTGGGTCATGTAAGAATAATGGATCATAGCATCTATAAAATTGATACTGTACCATACAAAACTGCCTTTCAACTGAATGCAGTGTTTTGTTGGTAAGACAGCAGTACCATGCCCTTGAAATTCTGCTGCTCAGTTATAAATATTGTAGAGGTTCAATACCCTATAGCTGTGAATGTTATCATTTGAAAAGGCTTTACAACTACTGCATTTGAGGAATAAAATCGTCTATTCTTATTTAGTTTTTTCCTTTAGCATGCGTTTTTCTTAGGTGAAGTGATACAGCTTTTAATTTTATAAAATAATGAAAAATAATTCATTGATCAACCAGATGGAACACTAAATTTCTCATGTGTACTGACCTGTTTTATGCTACTTTTTTTCTTTCCTTCCCTTCCCCATCCCATTCTCCCTCCCTTTCTCCCTTCCCCACCCCTGTTACGGATTCCTTTGTGAACTGACTGCACGGTCCCCATGCTTCCTGTGCTTCAACAATACTCTTCGGACCAACCTGCCCCTCAATTAACCATCTTGAACCATGAACCAATTCACCATTCTGTGGAAACCACCCTTCGTTGTGGATGATTCGTTCCATCTTCGTTCTCCTTCGATTCCTTTCCTCTTCCTGTCTTCCGCTGCCTTGCTCTGCTGTCCTTCTAAAGAGAGTTACGCCCCAATGCCTCTTTATTCTTTTCGGTATGTTATTGTTAGCACTTTATTATCTGTTTTATTATTTCTTGTTTAAAACTTTTATATTTGAAGATTGCAGTTTGCTATTTCAATGCATAATTTCAGTTGAGCTATAATTTTGATGGTTTGATTCTTTGATTTGCATACAATGCTCAGTAATGCATGTTTGGGTGCTTTGCATGCCTTTGTAATCATAACTTGTAGATGAGCTCAAATTTCTGTGGCATTAATAATTTAGTTTGACACTAAATTTCATTCTCCTGAGTGCTACGATTTTCATAGCAATACAAGCCTGAATTTTGATAACTGGGAGAAAATAAATGATTTGTGAAGTTTTGGTTGAATGTGTTGGATCTCAATTAATGGAAAAAATAAATGGCTGTGCTAACTTGCCTTGTCTTTGGTTAAGGAGTGTATGGTGATGTGCAGCGTGTGAAGATACTCTTCAACAAGAAAGAAAATGCCTTGGTTCAAATGTTTGACTGTACTCAAGCACAACTGGGTAAGTCTCCAATCAAATTGGTCTCCAAGGAAGTTCTAGCAGTTAATCCTTGAACTAAAAGGTATTTTAAATAGTTATCCTATACATTCCTGGGGTGAACATTGAAACCCCAGAGGAGGGTATGCAGGGTATCTGGAGATATGGATCAGGTGCAGCCAGGATTAACTTGGCGTCATGTTCGGTACAGACATTGCGGGCTGAAGGGCCTGATGCGGTGCTGCACTCTTCTATTTAACAAAGATCTGAATCCTATTTTGCTCTAATTTTATCTTTTCCCGTTGCTTATAAAATACATGATTAGCATGCATTAAGCCACAATTCCCTCTGGTTTGCTTTGCATTTATTTTGAGCAAGATCTGCTCTTCAAGAGACTTATACAAAGTAGTCCTGCTATAACCTATAGTTCCACAACACAAATTGGATATAACGTAATTTTCTTTAGTCCAGGGCTTCTTAGGAATGCAACTATCTTGTTGTAGCAGAACTACCCAGATGGAAGAAAGTAGGAAGTAATTTGGTCCCTTGTGCCCACTATGCCAGTAAGATCATGAGACTTGAAACAGAAGAGACAGCTCTGGTCTTCAGCCTGGTGTAACATGACCTGCTAAGAGTTTCCATCTATAGTTTTGTTTAAATTTACATCTGTTTAATACTGGCTTTCTATTTGTATGCACCTACCTGGGAAAATGCACAATACATCCCAGGCATTGGGTCATGTAAATCGCTACTTCAGCAGGAGACAAAGGAGTCCATGCTGTCTCCCAGCAAAATAATCCCATCAGTCCCATTACCTTATTTCTCCATACACCTATGTCTTGTTTCTGCACGCTTGTTCATGAACACTCTCTTTCCTCCTCACCCCCTTTTAAAAACTGAAGGTGACCTGGTTATTTTCATTGTTTCTTACTGATTTTCTTCAAAGATCCTAGCAATTTTTCTACTGATGTCAGGCTAACTCATTGCAATTCTGTATCCTCTCCCTTTGCTTGGTCCGTTCTAACTCTGATGTGTTGATGCCAACTGTGTCTCAAGCTGAATTCAATTAATTGGTCTTTTCCCTAGCTATGAGCCATTTAAATGGTCAGAGGCTTCATGGGAAGGCAATGCGTGTGACCATGTCCAAGCACCAGACAGTACAGCTTCCCCGTGAGGGTCAGGAGGACCAGGGATTGACCAAGGACTACAGCAGCTCACCACTGCATCGTTTTAAGAAACCTGGATCAAAGAATTTCCAAAACATCTTTCCTCCTTCTGCCACCCTTCATCTCTCCAATATTCCGTAAGTGTGGTCGTTTTGCTAGTTTGGTATTGCATTCTGTTTGGAGGTGTAACTTTGTGTCTGGTCAGTTATTTGAAATATTCTGTTGCCATGCATTTTACTAGTTTTAAAGGGGAAACTATCGATATCGGAATGTTTTTCCTAAGTTGTGTTCCTTGAATCAGCTCAGCAGTGCAAAGACTCCTCTTCACAAGCACCGTACAAAAACACCAATTGTGAGAAATTGGTACATTGTTCATGCTGGTTTTATGTAAGAGTACAGCTAGCCCATTCCCCTATCCTCTCCCTATAAATTGAAATTTTAAAAAAATCTGATTATTGAATCTCAAATGTTCAATTATTGTTCTGGATGTTGGAGAATCTGTCACACCTCGTAGATTTTGAGTCTGGGATTCCTGCTCTTGCCTTCACAATTTTATTTGCGACTTGTAACGTGTTACATGGAATGACAACTTGTGCACCAACAGCTTCCCTGCTGTAATGCCTGTGAAATATTAGCTGACATTACCTTCACAGATGCATTGTCGGGAGAAGTCATCTTTGAAAAGAGACCCAGTTACTGTTTGCCGTGCATGTCATCTCGGGCAATAAAGCCTAAAGTATGGCTGCTGTTGCACTTTGGTTTCTGTCTGCATTTAGCAATTGATGAGGCTTATTTGCTGGAGTTTTTGGTCTCCAACTTTTGCAGGGTTTTTTGGGCACCTGGTTTGAAACGGTGTTTGGGCATGGCTGGTAATACAGGTTGACTGACTGCTCTTATCTTTGACTAACAGCAGGATTCTTATTGTCTGTTTCTTTCCAGACCTTCAGTTACTGAAGAGGATCTCAAGATGCTCTTCTCCACCACGACAGGCATGGTCAAGGCATTCAAGTTCTTCCAGTGAGTTGCATTAAAAAAAAAATTTTTTTTATAATCCACTTCCAGTGATCATCTTTCATTCAATTCTGTGTGGTCAAGTGCATTTTAGCTGTGCCGTTATTGAAATTTTGTTTGCTTGTAATTGTAGGAAGGATCGCAAGATGGCTCTCATCCAGATGAGTTCAGTGGAAGAGGCAATCCAAGCTCTTATTGATCTTCATAATCATGATCTTGGGGAAAACCACCACCTCAGAGTCTCCTTCTCCAAGTCCACTATTTGAAGTTCTAAACATGGACTTCCAGCTATCTCCTGGAGTCCCGTTTGGCCTATGGCACAATGATTCTCTTATTCCAGAGATACCACTAGACCTCAAAACGGCTGCAGAGCTGAAAATGACCCAAAAGTGACCACAATTCTTTATTTTCGAGAAAGGTTTGCATGTTTACTGCAATGACATCCTGTTTTTCGGTAGCAGTGCTGCCAACCCCAGTTAGTTTTCATTGATTGGCTTGTGCTAATGTTGCTGTTTGGCATTTGAAATTCTTCCAAAAGTTTACACAATCCAAATATTTGTTTTGGATTACCCACCGCTGAACCTAACTTCAGGTTGTATACTAAACCTTTTTGAATTTTGTAATCACCCTCAACCCATTACCCTTGGGGTATCCATACCACTATAATACAGAAGTGTGGATAATTTAAGCATATTTTCATTTAAATAATTATTCTGTGCCTTAATGTCTTAATGAAACAAGGGCCATTTTAAAATTGTACATCTGTTTCTGGTTATGTGCTTTAAAGTTAAAGCAATTTTTGCTGCCTGTTTACTCAAGTGTTGCCATTAGCCTAAGGACAGGGGTGGGTGGGAAGAAGCTGTAGGTTTGAACTGTATTAGCCTTAAATTAACCATTGAATCCAAAGTTACTAGTTTTCAGTCCTATCCATCCAACTCCTGGTATGTTGAGTATGTTTAACAGATTGAAGCAGTGTAGATGTGAGAGTTGCTACAGACTATGAGCTGCATTTCTCAATTTGCAAGTTGATTTTTTTGGGTTCAGACATGGCAAGTATAACTGGCATGTTGTGGCCTTTTCAGAAAAGAATTATCTGTTCTGTTGCATGTCACTGAATGAAACCATAGAGTAAAGGCACAGGGCAAGTAATTGGATGGATATTAATGTAATCGGGTATGGGTAGCTTTTTTTTGCTCATTCCATATGCATTTCCAAGCCTATGTTAAGGGTGTGAGATGCAGCCTTCATACTTGATTGTGTCCGTAGTCCTAGTTAATGGTGACCTTCCAGGAGGAAATTGTATTACTCTGCCTTTGCAAAAAGAAAAATGTTCATCTGGTAACCAGGAACAGTCCCAATTTTGAATGGCCTAAGCTTGTTGCCTTCTATATTCAATATCTATCTGTATTTTATAGCTGGGGTGTGTTTTATTATCTTAATCCATAGAATGTGTATTTTCTACCTTGTATCTTAGATTTTTTTTTATTTTAATCATTTTTGAGCTGAAATCTCTGCTCTTTACACCTGCATTGTGAGTAGACCTGGTGTGGTGTCAGTTGTCTGCAGTGTGCTCTGACACCTGCTGATTAACTTGTGATATCAGCCGAATAGCTGACATGGTGTGCAGTTTGTTTTTGCTGTATTTGGTAAATTGCTTTCATTTTATTTTTGCTCTACATTAGTTCTATCAATTTGTCTTTTTGCCACTCAATATTTCATTCCATTTTTATCCTGCATTGTTCCCTTATGCATGAGTACAGCATTGTCAAAGAGGTTCCTAATACTAAGTGCTCACTACAGTACTTGAGTCTTCAGCTGGTGCACACAAGGTGGCTGTTGGCCTCGCATGCATTGGTTTTGGCTCTGTGCTGTTGTTGTTCATTTGGTAAATATTTTTGAGTACAATCAAACATTTGTTACCCGAAATTTCCTTCAGGTTACTAACAAAGTAAAGCAAGTGGGGAGGGGAGGTGATTTTTTTTTTTTTTCCCTGAATGGTAGAAGGCTGAATGGTGATGTGGGGTAGCTAGGAGGATGTTCCATTTGCTAATCTAAACAGACCAATGGTTTCCCAGTGAGTTATCAACATGTCTGCAAGACCTTTACTTCTCTTGATATTCTTTTTACAAGACTGGCTTGTATGATCTGGAAATTGCATGCCTGTCAGGTTGGATGTGTGAGCCTAGTTATAGCAGTGCTATCACACTGAAGTGCTACAACACTTTGCTGCAGTTTTTTTTTTGGATGGTTAAGGACATTGCTTGTTTAACTTGATGGGGGAGGGGGGGAGATTGGTGGGAGTGGTTTTGTGGCATTTACAAGCCCTTTTGGCATGTACGGAGTCCTATCACTTTAATTGAAATGGTCATAATCTTAAGTTGTCCACGACTGAAAACGGGTTTCTTAGCACTTGGATTAAAATGACCTGTAAACCAGTGATGGTTTTCCTGTTGTCAAAATGTAACCATCTGCTTTTCCTTGTAATTAGTGAAGAGAAAAACTTCAAATCCACTTCCCAAACATTCCATAATATGGGCAAAATGCTGGAGTCATAACATGAACATTTGTGCTTTGGACTAATTCTTTGTCTGAGTGTTCATTAATGACCACATTCATCTTGTGCCTAAACTGTTTAATGAGCAATAGCTTATTTTAAAGAAATATTGTTCAGTGACGCATGTCAACTCCTTAATGGATTTTTAGCGTTTTGTTTTCAGGGTTTCATGGACCAAAGTTGTTGTGCCTTCTGAAGTCTTAGTTCTTCACATTTTACAATTCCTCTAGCCCTCAAATATGATTGTAATATTGCATTGTGCACCTAGAATGGTGGCTGTATGTTTAGTGGATTCAATCTTTGTTCCTGTTTATATGCTGTTTACTGGACGTATTCAGCTTTCAGACAAAAATACACCACCATTATTTTTGTCCTTGTTTCTTCAAAGAAATATTCCCTCTTTTCAGCTGTAAAGAATGTTTGAAAAAGGTGTAAATATTCATAACTTTTTTTACCGAGAGAGGCTATGGGGAACAAAACCGGTTTTTATATGGAAGCATTGTCTTGTATATTTTGATTAAAAAAAACAGCTGTCAGGTTTCATATGTAAAAGGGTTTTTCAGAAAACAATTCCTCTTCTATTGAGAAGAAATGTTTGTAATGCAAAGAAGATTAAAATAATTTTCTAATGAATTTGTAGCTGTATGAATGCATTCACCAGTGTACACCGTTTCAGATTATGCAATTTTCTTTTACTACCATTAACAGCTCTGGCCAATGTAGTACTACTTCAATAAACTGCTTCATTCTTTATTTTTCTGACCTTTTTTGTGTCTGGTTGCTGTTTCTTTATCTAAATGTTTCAGCTTACCTATTGTTTGTAACTCTCATCACAGCTACTAAGGGCTTAATTTAACCGCCCAGTGTGGAAAAATGCATCGCTGTTTCTCTGTAAGTGGTTTTCTGTTTTCACTTGATTGCTTCTCTGTTACATTTTAGTTCTAGTTCTACTTGTCCTAAAGTTGCAGTGCTCTTTAAAATGAGAACTTATCTTTTCTTTCCCTTCCTCCCTCAGTATAACTCTGCACGAATGCCCCTTGTCCTACACATACATACCTCGCTGGCCAGTTCAGTGTGGAATAGTTCTGGTCAATTGCAGGTTGGCATCTGGCTGTGATTCGGCCTAATTCACAGAATATACACGGGAGGAACAAATGGGTTGTAACATTTTGCACCTGGCATTTGCATGTCTCAACTGGAATGTGTGCATTGTTATGAAATTCATTTCTGGGTAGCAATGGGAACTTGCATAGCCCACCTAAGCAGATATAGTTCTTTGTCCTTCTATTGCAATGGCACTGGTTCCTGCACTCCCACCCCACTCGTTGGGTATGCCGAGAAATTTAATATAGTAGTAGTGTAACGTTGAAAGAAGGAAAAATATTGGAATGTTCCTTGGAATGACATCCAATAGTCCAGCTGTCAACTGAAGATGGGACCTGACACTAAATGTCACTTATCTATGTTCTCCAGGGAAGCTTAGTTACCCCAGCATTTTGTAAACCAGCATCTACAATTCCTTGTTTCTACATATCAACTATATAATTGGTGTTAGAAGTTCTAACTGTGTTCTTTTGCACATGCTCATCATTTCCTTGGGCATTCCTTTGTCATTGGATCTGCTACCCTAAGCAATTCTTAAGCAGGTTTGGTTCTGAGCCCCAGTTGTAAATGACAGCAAAGGAGTAAAAGGATTGAGGGCATTCTGTGTGTCCTCAGTTTGCTGTCCACCTAATTCTTCACCCGTTCATTAGTCTACTGCCCATACCTTCTTGGGAAGGCATCCAGTTGAGCCCAATCCTCTGTATTTCACTATTGAACCTGCTGCCAATAACCTTTTGGTTATTGTTAGTTATAATCAAAATCATATGACATTTAAAAACTTTCCAGACAGCATTTTAAAAACAATGTTGCAATCAGCAGGTGAGGAAGCATTTGTGGAAAGATGAAAAGTTAACTTTGGGATCTTAAACCCTTCATTAGGATTGGGTAATGCAACAAAAAAGTTGTTTTACGAATGCTGTTTCCAGCATACTCTAATTTATTTATGTATTCCCGTATACGTGATCATTGTTATAGATTCTATGAGTCATGTCTGTCCCTATTCCAGAACTTTGTATTTATTGTCAGCTGAGAATTTGTAGCATAAGGTAATCCATGGGTTACACAAATGTTCTGTTCCTGAGAACACTTATCAGAATGAGCTTTTGCAATAGTTGCCCATATCCCACTACACACACATTTGCTATAATTATTTCATTGAATAATCACCCAAACACCATCCATAATTAAGGTAGTGGAATGAATGCAGTATGCACTCATTAATGAATAACATGATTCATAAGAAGGTTGCCAGGACTCGTGAGCCAGAGCTATAGGGAAAGGTTGGACATGCTAGGAGTTTATTCCTTGGAGCACAGGAGGCTGAGTGGCAATTTTACGTATGTATGTAAAAATCACGAGGGGAATAAATAGGCAGTCTTTTTCCCAGGATTGTGGAATCAAGAACTAGAGAGTTTAAGGTGAGAGGACAAATGTAATAGGAACCCATGGGACAATTGCAGGTAGATGGATATGGAAATAGATCAAGTATGGGCAAGTATTACTTGGTTAGCTGGGCATTTTTGTTTGAATGGTAGAGTTGGCTATAAAGGCCTGTTACTGTGCTGTATGACTGGAACAGTACTAGCTTGAAAAATGCCTTTTAAAAACTGGTAAATTAATGTAAAGTCAGGTCACTTATAACCTGGGGATCCCCTGTACTCAAGGCAATGGGGAACTCCAAATGAAGAGTTTGTGCAACCTGAAAAAGCACTACACTAATCACAGGTTTCCTGAAGGAATGTGCATGACATGCTGCTCCCATCGTGTTCCACTGCCCCTTTGTCCCATTATTTAAAATATCAATGGGACTCCATTTAACTTATGAATACATTGCCATGAATTGGTTAGGTATTTTTCAGGATGGGATAAATGTGGAATGCAAATCATTTATGAGGGCCATGCACTGAGAAGGAGCTCTATCTCAACCATTTCCAGCTAATGATGTTTCAAGTGTGCACATGCCATGTGTTTAGCTGCTCCCCTCACCGCCTACCTCCTATTGCTGCATTACACTTTCCCCACAAACTTAACATCTCCCCTTCTCTTAAAAAAACACAGCCTAGCTAATCCAGAGGCAGGCCATATCCTACATCACAGTCTCTCAGACTCGGACCCTATTGTTGGGTCATTCAATTGGTAGCATGTACTATCTGCAAAATGCCCTGAAATTGTTCACTCGGTCATCTGCCATCTGTGACCAAAACTGCCATGTTACCCCACTTTTGTATCCACTTCATACACAATAGGGGCTGTTTTCAGAGGCCAATTAACCTGCAAATCTGCATGTTTTGGGAATGTGGAAAGAAACCAAAGCATCTGGAAGTCACTGGGATAATTTACAAACTCCACACACCTGAGGTCAGAATCGAATCCAGGTCTCTGCTATGTGGCAAAACCTCTAAGCTGTGCAACTCTGCTGCCCTGAATTGTAGGTCATTGGGGATTGTTGATGAGCAGAGAGGCCTTGCGTACAGCATGCTTTCCTTTATCAACTGTGGCATAGAATGTGATGTCGTGTAACAACGTAAATAAAAGATGCAGTATTTTATACTCTTCGATTATGGTCACATGAGGTGTGATGCCATGAGAAATCTTATTTGTGTGCCGTCCAGCCAAATCTTACCGATGTCTATGCCGACCACTACCACTATCCTACACACCAGGGACAATTTTACAATTTTTACCGAAGCCAATTAACCTACAAACCTGTACATCTTTGGATGGTGTGGAAACTGGAGCACCCAAAGGAAACCCATGTGGTCATAGGCTATGTACAAACTCCATGCAGACAGCACCCGTAGTCAGGATTGAACTCTCATCTCTCTCCCGTTGAAAGCCAGCAACTCGACCACTGTGCCACCCTTCCTGACACCAGAATTCTACAGGTTCTAGGATTCTTTCCGTAGACTGAAGAGTAGCAAATGTGACCCCGTTATTTAAGAAAGGACAGGAATAGAAAATGTGAACTAGCAACCTATTGGTTTAATGTTAGTGATCTGGAAAATGCTGGCTTCTATAATGAATAGTGTGGAAAATTGAATAGGATTGAGCAGATTCAACATAGATTTCTGAAAAACAAAATGTCTGACATCTGGAATTCTTTGAGGATGTGACCAGTGGAGTATCTCTTTGACTTTTATGAAAGCAGTTTTTTTTTCTAAGGAATGACTGAAAATCAGAAAAAAATCAAAGATGACATAAATCCAAACCTTGCCAATAGCCTTGCTAAGGTTCACAAAGACAACATCTTCTACCCTTCCCTTGTCAACATTCTTGCCACACATCAACTCTTGCCTTTTACTATGAATCCTGTCCCTTAGAATACCTCCAGTTCCTTTTCCACCACTGGGAGGGATTGACAAATGTATAAAGATGGAGGGGAAGTGGCTACAGGAAAAATTACAAAAGATTCTCAAATTAATGGGAAGGAAAGCTTGCAAATGGACAAAAGAGTAAGGTCAGGGCCAATTGCGAGGGGGGAAGTGAATGCAGAGGTCAAAGTACTGTATATGAATGCGCAAAGTATAAGGAATACAGTGGACGAGCTTGAGGCTCAGTTAGAAACTGGCAAGTATGATGTGGGAATTACTGAGACATGGCTACAAGAGGGCCAGGGCTGGAAACTGAATATTCAAGGGTATGCCTCCTATCGAAAAGACAGACAGGTGGGCAGAGGGGGTGGGGTTGCCCTGTTGGAGAGGAATGAAATTCAGTCCCTTGCAAGGGGTGACATTGAAACAGGAGATGTGGAGTCAGTATGGATAGAACTAAGGAATTGTAAGCGTAAAAAGACCCTAATGGGACTAATCTACAGGCCCCCAAACAGTAGCCTGGACATAGGTCGCAAGTTGAATCAGGAGTTAAAATTGGCATGTAGTAAAAGTAATGCTGTGGTTGTTATGGGAGATTTCAACATGCAGGTAGACTGGGAAAATCAGGTTGGTACTGAACCCCAAGAAAGGGACTTTGTAGAGTGCCTTTGTGATGGGTTCTTTGTACAACTTGTATTAGAGCCTACCAGGGAGAAGGCAATTCTGGATTTAGTGTTATGTAATGAACCGGATTTGATAAAGGACCTCGAGGTTAATGAGCCATTAGGAGGTTGTGACCATAACATGGTCAGGTTTAATCTACAATTGGAGAGGGAGAAGAGTAGATCGGAGGTGTCAGTGTTGCAGTTGAATAAAGGGGACTATGGGGCCATGAGGGAGGAGCTGGCCAAAGTTGACTGGAAAGATACAATAGCAGGGATGACAGTGGAACAAAAATGGCAGGTGTTTCTAGGAATAATACAAAAGGTGCAGGATCAGTTCATTCCTAGGAGGAAGAAAGATTCCAAGGGGAGAAAGGGACGACCATGACTGACAAGGGACGTCAGGGACAGTATAAAGATTAAAGCGAAGAAGTACAATGTAGCAAAGATGAGCGGGAAGCAAGAGGATTGGGTAATGTTTAAAGAACAACAGAAGATAACCAAAAAGACAATACGGGGAGAAAAGATGAGGTACGAAGGTAAGCTAGCCAAGAATATAAAGCAGGATAGTAAAAGCTTCTTTAGGTATGTGAAGAAGAACAAATTAGTTAACACCAAAGTTGGACCCTTGAAGACCGAAAAAGATGAATTTATTATGGGGAACAAGGAAATGGCCAATGTGTTGAACATGTACTTTGGATCGGTCTTCACTAAGGATGACACAAACAATCTTCCTGATAAAGTAGTGGCCAGAGGATCTGGGGTGACAGAGGAACTGAAGGAAATCCACATTAGGCAGGAAATGGTGTTGGATTGACTGATGGGACTGAAGGCTGACAAATCCCCAGGGCCTGATGGTCGGCATCCCAGGGTACTTAAGGAAGTGGCTCTAGATATCGTGGAAGCATTGGTGATAATTTTCCAATGTTTTATAGACTCAGGATCAGTTCCTATGGATTGGAGGGTAGCTAATGTTATCCCACTTTTTAAGAAAGGCGGGAGAGAGAAAATGGGGAATTATAGTCCAGTTAGCCTGACATCAATGCTGGAGTCAATTATAAAAGATGAGATAGCCGCACATTTGGATAGCAGCAACAGGATCGGTCCGAGTCAGCATGGATTTACGATGGGGAAATCATGCTTGACTAATCGTCTGGAATTTTTTGAAGATGTAACTAGGAAAATGGACAAGGGAGAGCCAGTGGACGTAGTGTACCTGGACTTTCAGAAAGCATTTGATAAGGTCCCACATAAGAGATTATTTGGCAAAACTAGGGCACATGGTATTGGGAGTAGAGTGCTGACATGGATAGAGAAGTGGTTGGCAGACAGGAAACAAAGAGTAGGGATTAACGGGTCCCTTACAGAATGACAGGCAGTGACTAGTGGGGTACCGCAAGGCTCGGTGCTGGGACCAGCTATTTACAATATACATCGATGATTTGGATGAAGGGATTCAAAGTAACATTAGCAAATTTGCAGATGACACAAAGCTGAGTGGCAGTGTGAACTGTGAGGCGGATGCTATGAGAATGCAGGGTGACTTGGACAGGTTGGGGGAGTGGGCAGATGCATGGCTGATGAAGTTTAATGAGGATAAATGTGAGGTTGTCCACTGTGGTACCAAAAACAGGAAGGCAGATTACTATCTAAATGGCATCAAGTTGGGAAAAGGGGAAGTACAATGGGATCTGGGGAGCCTTGCACATCAGTCTATGAAAGTAAGCATGCAGGTACAGCAGGGAGTGAAGAAAGCGAATGGCATGTTGGCCTTTATAACAAGAGGAATCGAATATAAGAGCAAAGAGGTCCTTCTGCAGTTGTACAGAGCCCTAGTGAGACCACACCTTCAGTATTGTGTGCAGTTTTGATCCCCTAATTTGAGGAAGGACATTCTTGCTATTGAGGGAGTGCAGCGTGGGTTTACAAGGTTAATTCCTGGGATGGTGGGACTGTCATAAGCCGAGAGAATGGAGCAGCTAGGCTTGTACACTCTGGAGTTTAGAAGGATGAGAGGGAATCTCATTGAAACATACAAGATTGTTAAGGGCTTGGACACACTGGCGGCAGGAAACATGTTCCCGATGTTGGGGGAGTCCAGAACCAGGGGCTACCGTTTACGAATAAGGAGTAAGCCATTTAGAACGGAGACGTGGAAACACTTTTTCTCACAGAGAGTGGTGAGTCTGTGGAATTCTCTGCCTCAGAGGACGGTGGAGGCAGGTTGCTGAGTTTCAATCCCAGCATCTGCCAGAACCTGTTTTGGCCACCTGGAAATGGTCTGAGCTGAAACTGTCTTATGCGATTTCTTGAGTCTAATAAATAATGTTCTCAGACCCCCTAAGCCCCTTGGTGATGTTGGTATAGTGCTGGAGGTGAGTGACTACACATAATTTGGGATCCAAGGGGTACGCCGTGAACTGTAACTTAAGACCCTAAGTACCTGGTCTACTCTGTTTTATAGAGTCGTACACAAAAAAGGTGATACCGCTGGTATCAGAAGTGAGCATCCTGTCCAGACGTAGCTTCTGCAACGACTGGACCCGTTCAGCTGACACTAGAGCCATGAGCATGGCCACCTTGTATGTGAGCCGGAGTAGAGACAGTGATGTTACTGGAGACCATGAGCGAAGCAGATTTAGGACCACCCCTGCATCCCAAACTTCAGTGTATCTGGGCGTAGGAGGGTTCGAATTGAAGACTCCCCTCATGAACCTCGATACTAAAGGATGAGACCCCACAGGCTGGTGTGCTGAACTCGGCAGCAAGTATGACGACAGCGCACTTCTGGCACAATTTAGGGCACTGTAGCTTAATTTCGCATCAATATGCAGTTTAGAGAGGAACTCCAAAACATCCGTAACGTGCGCTGAGTCGTACGAGATATCAGACTGTGCACAGAACGCTTCCCATTTCCTTATGTAGGAGGCGTATTGTTTTTGGGTACTGCTTCTCCAGGCCGCAGTTAGCACATCCACCGTGCAATCAGCTAGTCCCAGTCCGAGGAAAGGTCTTCTCAAAAGCTGCAAACCAATAAGTTTAGCAGAGGATGTACTATCCCAGAAATGGGATGAGTTAACAGAGACCTGTTTTTGGGAACCGTCATGAAGGGCTCTACAACCATGCCCAGGATGAGAGGATACCATGGTTGAGTGGGCCAGTCAGGGGCTACCAGAATGCCGGAGGCAGAGTCCTGCTGAATCTTTTGCAGACATCGACTGACAAGACAGAATGGGGGAAATGCATAGAAAAACATTACTCCCAATGTAGCAAGAAGGCATCTACTGCCAGGGGCGGAAAACACGGGGGGGGGGGGGGGGGGGGGGCAGAGGGGACACGTCCCCCCCATGATTTGAGTGGTGGGGGACATCCCCCCCAAGACCTGCGCCTCATCCGCAGCCAGGATCGGTCCCGGCCGGGTCTCTGGCGCTGTCCCGTCCCCATCCGAGTGCCCCCCCCCCAACGGGTGGCCAGAGAGGTCTTTGTTTAGTGCTGGATTGAGCCTCCAAGGCCTCGCGCATGTGTGTGTGCGCATGCGCACGCGGCCACCAAAATATTGTTTCCCCCGTCCCCTCCATGTTTTCATAGCGAGTTCCGGTCTTGTCTACCGCTACTGCCCCTGGGTCTGGTTTCCATGCAACATACTTCGGTAACTGATGATTTAATCTCGAAGCAAACAAATCGATATCTGGTGTTCCATACCTAGAGACAATATCCTTAAACAGTCTATGATTCAACATCCATTCTGTGTTGTTATTGAATTTACGTGACCTGGTGTCCGCCACCGTGTTGAACCTACCTGGAAGGTAAGTGGCTGAAACCCAAATATTCCTAATGATGCACCAGTGCCAAATGATGTTAACCAATTTATCACAGGATACTGACTTGATTCCACCCATGTGATTTATGTATGCCACCGCTGTGGTGTTATCTATCTGTAATTGAACATGCAGATTTGCATATGCCTGCAATAAGCCTTCAGACCATAGAGGGCTGTGAGCAACTCCAAATAGTTAATGCCATGCACCTGCAGAAAAGATAGCTCATGCATAGTTCATCTGCCACCGCAGCTAGAAACAGTGTCAGTGGCGCCCCATCCCAGAGCACTGGCATAATTCTGTAACAGAACAGAAGGGCTTTTGATCGAAATATTGCCAGAATAATGCAAAATATTGGCTTTCCTGCAGCTCTGCAACAGCTTCAGCTAGTAATTGCATAGCCCTGTCAAAGTGGCCCAAATTGTGTTTAAATGCCTGCACCTTTGCTCTTTGTAATTGCTGATAGTGCAAAGGTCCATATTTAGCAGCTAGAAAGGTAGCTACCAATTGCCCAATTAAGCTGGCCCCTTGCCGAATTGAAGGCAGCTGCTGCGTAATACGATGATTGCAGGCTTCTATTAACTTCAATCTCTTTCCCTTAGGCAGGGTCACAGACATGTGATTGGGTCAATAGTAAATCCCAAATAATCCATAACTCTGGATGGTGTCAACCTGGATTTAACTGGGTGAATTAAGAATCCCAATTGCTCAAACACGAGCTTGGTGGATGAGACCGATGAAATAGCCAACTCCGGAGTTTTGCCTATGATAAGGATATCATCCAAATAACCCATTACTATGCATTTTCAGGTTTCAATATTTTAGTGAACAATCTGGGAGCTGAGGTCAAACCATTAGGCAATGCTTTAAACTGCCATAGTTGCCCCATCCAGTTAAATTTCAGGTATTTTCTGTGGTCCTTATGAACAGGCACCGAATAGTATGCATCTTTGAGATCGATGCATGCCGTGTAACACACCTTGGAAATCAATTGTTTGGCAGTAACAAAGGTTTTCATTTTGAAATGTTTGTACTGCACAAAGGTGTTAAGTTGGGTCAAGTCCAAGATGATGTGGCACCCCCTATCTTTCTTTTGCCTGGTAAATATGTTGGATATGAATTGGTGAGGAACATGATTCGTTTTTTCAATTACACTTTTTTCATATAATGCCTGAATTTCAGCCTGAACCTCCAAACCATCCTGTTGTGAACGAACAAAGGTACGGTTTGGAGCATGCTGCATGGGTGGCAGTGAGCCAGTAAACTCAATTTTGAACCCATCTATACTGCGCAGTATGAACAAATCAGACGTTATCCACCACCATTCATGCAAAAAGAAACGTAACCTCCCACTAACATGCAATAGACCCACACCCCGTATGTTCCATGGCGAACCAGACCCACCTACCTCCGTGGTTATTGGTGGGTTCTTGATGTTTATTTCCTCCCCCGAGGTTTGGGGGATTGAGATGCTGGAGTGCGCCAGTTGCGCAGCTTCGCTGTCGGCCGGCTTGGGCCATGTCCTAAAGAAGACTTCCGACTGGTTCTTTCGGTCCTCGAGCTGGAGGTGGTTTCCGCAGGCTGTTTGGTGTTGGTAGAGGCATAGGGGTGCTGCCGTTGAAATGACCCAGGTCTGTTAGCTGGTGAAGCCCAAAGGAGCCCCACAGCCTTCGACTCATCGTCCAGTTTCTTTACTTGCTTGGACAGGTCTTCTCCAAATAAATAATTGGGAGGCTGTACATTACTAGACCTGCACAACCCCGCAAACTTGGGGTTGACGACGGGGCGAATGGCATTCTTGTGAAAGCAATTTATTTCAAAGTGTGTGTTGCACAACAATGCCATTGCGTCCCGTTGCTCCTCAGATAGGGAGCTGCCGTCTACAGACCTGGTGAATGCTGTCACCCCCGACGCCAGCAACTTCAGGATTCTCTGTAATTTGACTTCTTGGTTCTTGATGCCCCCACCATTGTAGCTCCAACTATTCACAGCCAGTACCTTAAGGGAGGCGCAGTTGCTGGGCATGTGGTACTTGATAGCCGTCTCCATCATTACCTGCTCTTGAAGCTGGTGAGAAGCGAGGTAATGTATACTGGCCGCTAGCTCTTCGTCGAGCAGCTCCCCGACCAGCAATGGCATTACGAACTTAGAGACCATGGTAGGTATCTCTGCTTCTCATGGGACGTTCCACCGGCTCACTCAAATGCAAGTCCACTCAGGACTGATGGCCTACGCTCCCATCCTCGGATAGGGAGATATAAGGCAGCCCTGCACCAGGCGCTGCTGCAGGCCCCCGAGGCCCGCTCTGATATGACTCCCGACTGTGGAGTATATCATGTTGGAGCATCTTCTCCATAAGATGTTCCACTCGGGAAAGGCGTCCAAAGACGGTTCCCGCTGCAGGAGGCGAACCCTCCCGGCCGGACTCATCCGAGTCAACCGGCCTGTTGGATTTGTACTTGGCCTTCCCAACCCGCGGGGTAGCCACAGTGCTCTCTAGGTGCACCGAGTCCGTAGTCGCTGACTGGGCTGTCAGCTACCGCGAAGGTGAAACGGACTGCCGCCCGCTGACCGCACTCCCGCGGTCTTCCGAAGCGGTTCCTCGTCAAGACTTCACCTTCACCTTATCCATAGCTCGTCCGTTCTTGAAGCTGTAACAAGAACGGGAGAAAAAACGGCCGCAGACTAAGTGGAACACTTACCTGAAGGCCTTTTAAACTTACCGCTGGTGGAGCGGCGCGCCAACCAGCCAGTCGCAGCGCCATGCGTTAGATGTAATGACGCGCATGTGGGCTGACGGGTTCTTCACATAGTCACTCACGTGACTCCAAAGTAAAATACAGATAAATATGATGTGTTGCATTTTGACAAGTCTCACCAGGGCAGGACCTACACAGTGGAGATCTCTAGGAGTGCAGGTACATAGTTCCTTGAAAGTGGCATATTGGCATACTGAGTATAGAAGTTGGGAGGCTATGTTACAGCTGTTCAAGACTGGTGAGGCCACATCTGGAGTAGTGTGTTCAGCTTCAGTCACCCTGTTTTGGGAAAGTTGTTGCTAAGCTGAAAAGGATGGAGAGAGGTTCTACAAGGATGTTGCCAGGGCTCGAATGCCTGAGCAAATCGAAGAGGTTGAGCAGGAGGATGAGGGGTGATCTTATAGTGGTGAAAAAGATCATGAGAGGAATAGATAGGGTAAATGCAGAGCCTATTACCCAGAGGAGGGTATTGAGAACCAGAGGGCATAGGTTTGTGAGGGGGGAAATATTTATTAGGACCTGAGGTGCAACTTTTTCGTACAGCGGCTGGTGGTTATATGGAACGAGCTGCCAGAGGTGGTAGTTGAGGCAGGTTCTATCACAACATTAAAAAGCATTTGGACAGGTACATGGATATGGTAGGTTTAAAAGGATAAGGGCCAAATGTAGCTAGGTTGGTCTAGTGTGGATGGGGCATGTTAGTCGGCTTGTCAAGTGTGGCCAAAGGGCCTGTTTCTACACTGTATGACTATGACTCCTCTTGAATTCCTCCTTTAGTCAGACCATTTAAGGAAGTGTTGTGTTTCTTCCCCTGGTTGCTGTGGGGCAATTGTGGTGCTTTCCTAGTTGCCATGGAGTTATCATTGTATTATCCCAGCTGTTGTGGGGTTATCATGGTGCCATCTCAGTTGCCATAGGGTTGCCACGGTGCTATCCAAGTTTCCAATAGGGTGGTCGTGGTCTCTGAGGATTGTGCAAGGTATAGGCAGACACACATTCTACCCTTCCTGAGGTCATCTGTTGCTGGCCCGAGATCCTGTTTTGTTCTGGCCTTCTCTATCCTTCAGTCTGAAGCAGTGCTTGGAGCCGAAACGTAATCTATTCCCTTTCACCAGAGATGCTGCCTGCCTGACCCGCTGAGTTACTCCAGCATCATGTGTCTATCGCTGGTATAAACCAGCGTCTGCAGTACCTTCCTACAGGGTTTACAGAATCTGCTCAGCTGTGGGTTGGCACAGACCGCAGCCACCACTCTCCTGGGCTGTCCTCAGTAAGGTGGCTGCTGGTGCGAGCTTTGTTTAATGCACAGGGGCGTGGGTGCAGAGTGAGAGCTGGAGAATGTTGCAGAACCAGTTCCCAGCCAGGTCTGGGATGCGTTGCGTCATTCGAGGGGGGAGGGAGGGAGGGTGCTCGTTTGTCACAGTGAAACAACCAACCCTCTCGGTCGACATCGCCGCAGCAGAACAGAGACACACATTGTACCTCTGGCCAGGACAGACACCTGCGTCTACGAGGCTGTGGCTGGGCTGAGCGTTACTGGGCTGGGATGCACACAGTGCAGAAGCTGTTGACTCACTGGGTCAGGACAGAGGTCGGGGTGTTGCACCCAGATGGCCAGCAGCTGGTCTTGGTCAAGGTGAAGCCAAACGACACGATGAAGCAAATCCGTCTTCACCTGGTGAAGCAGGGAATCACCTCCTGGAAGATGGACTTCACTTACAAAGGTCGGAAGCTGGGAGAGAACGAGACGCTGGAAGGGAATCACATCACCTCGGGGGCGGTTCTCCTGTTGGTGAAGGCCAGTCACCCGAAACCATCCGCGGTGAGTCCACCTCGTCTCCACTAAGGTGACCCACTCGCCGGCAGTGTCACAGGTGCCGGGGAGAAGGCAGGACAACGGGGTTGATGGGGAAAGATTGGTCAGCCGTGATTGAATAGCGGAGTAGGCTCAATAGACAATAGACAATAGGTGCAGGAGTAGGCCATTTGGCCCTTCGAGCCAGCACCGCCATTCAATGTGATCATGGCTGATCATCCCCAATCAGTACCCCATTCCTGCCCTCTCCCCATATCCCCTGACTCCGCTACTTTTAAGAGCCCTAACTAATTCTCTCTTGAAAGTATCCAGAGAACCTGCCTCTACCGCCCTCTGAGGCAGAGAATTCCACAAACTCACCACTCTGTGAGAAAAAGTGTTTCCTCGTCTCCGTTCTAAATGACTTACTCCTTATTCTTAAACTGTGGCCCCTGGTTCTGGATTCCCCCAACTTCGGGAACATGTTTCCTGCCTCTAGTGTGTCCAAGACCTTAACAATCTTTTATGTTTCAATGAGAACGCTTTCATCCTTCTAAACTCCAGAGTGTACAAGCCCAGCTGCCCCATTCTCTCAGCACATGACAGTCCCGCCATCCTGGGAATTAACCTTGTAAACCTACGCTGCACTCCCTCAATAGCAAAGATGTCCTTCCTCAAATTAGGGGACCAAAACTGCACACAATACTCCAGGTGTGGTCTCACTAGGGTCTCTGTACAACTGCAGGAGGACTTTGCTCCTATATTCGATTCCTCTTGTTATAAAGGCCAACATGCCATTCGCTTTCTTCACTGCCTGCTGTACCTGCATGCTTACTTTCATAGACTGATGTACAAGGACCCCCGGATCCAGTTGTACTTCCCCCTTTCCCAAGGTTTCGATGGGACGAATGGGTTATTTCTGTCCCTGTGTCTAATGGGAGCATCGAGAGTCCTGCTCAACATTGAGGGCATCTCCACGCTCACTCACCCTCATCCTCACCCTTACTATCATTCTCTCCTTCACTTCAATCCTTACTCCCACACTCACCCTCCCTCCGACTCGCACTCTCATCATCCTCCCACCCCCATCCGCACCTCACCCTCACCCTGATCCTCTATTGCAGTCAAGAAGCAGCGAATGTAGAGCTGCTACAACAGCCTTGGAGCCCACTGGGAATGAGTTACAGAGGGATCTTCACAGGGCAGATGTGAAGAATCTAGAACTAGGGTCACTGCTTAAAAGTAAAAGGTTGGCACAAAAGATGGAGAGCAGGTGAGCTTTCCTCTCTGGGGATCACATGTCTTTGGAACTCACTTCCTCAAAGAGCAGCAGAAGTAGACTTTGGATATTTTACGGTGAGGTAGATAGTTTTGAGCAAGGGAGTGAGAAGCTACAAGAGGAATGAAGAGACAAAGTCACGGTCAGAACAGCCCACAGTCTCGTTAAATGGGAGAGCAGGTGGCCACGGTGGCGCAGCGATAGAGTTGCTGCCTTACAGCACTTGCAGTGACGGAGATCGGGGTTTGATCCCAACTACGGGTGCTGTCTGTACGGAGTTTGTACGTTCTCCTCGTGACCACGTGGGTTTTCTCCGAGATCTTCGGTTTCCTCCCACACTCCAAATACGTATAATTATGTAGGTTAATTGGCTTGGTGTATGTGTAAAATTGTCCCTGGTGTGTGTCGGATAGTGTTACTGTACGGGGATCACTGGTTGGTGCGGACTCGGTGGGCCGAAGGGCCTGTTTCCGCGCTGTATCTCTAAACCAAACAGGCTGTGGGATGGTGACTCTTCCTGCTTCTGATTTATATGTGGAATAAGGAAATGGAAGAGAAATTAAACAAACTGTCAATGGAAGATGACATAAAAAACCTCAGAAATTGTGGAGAACCAAGCGTCTGGGGAGGAACTGAAGAGCCCAGTGTATGTGTAAAAACAGTAGTCAACGGGTGGCAGAAGCAAGGGACTGCAGTTGCTGGTTAATACACCAAAGGACACAAAGTAATGGAATAAGTCAACGGGTCATGAAGCATCTCTGGAGAACATTGATAGGGTCGAGACTGAAGAAGGTTGCAGTGGGAAGCATTGCTGCCTCACAGCTGCAGAGACCGAGATCCAACCCTGACCTCTGGTGCCATTTATGGAGAGTTTGCACATTCTCACTGTGACCACGTGGGTTTTCTCCGGGTGCTCTGGTTTCCTCCCACGGCCCAAAGACATGTGGGTTGGTGGGTTAAATGGCCGCTGCAGGTTGCCTCTCGTGTAACTGCATGGCTGGGCAGCAAGGGGGAGTTGCTGAGAATGAGTGGGGGGGACAGATTTGGGCGAGGAGACCAAGTATCTCGTTCCTAAGTTTGGTGATTGTAACAAAATGAGGTAGAAGTAGGAGATGGAAGAACCGAGACTTCAATGCGACACGGAGAAGCTGAGTGAGCGAGTGAGAATGTGGGGATGGACAAAGAATCAACATTTCCCAACCTATCGCCATTTTATAGAGAGGTACTCTCACTGGGATGTGTTGATATTCAAAGGGACCGGGTTGTCCTTCTACAAAGTTTAATGAAAGTCAAAAGGGAGGCACAAGACTGTTAAAATCTTGAGCAAAACGCACAAAGTGCTGGAGGAACTCCGTGAGTCGGGCAGCATCTGTAGAAGGAATAGATAGGTTTAGGGCCAGGGAAGGGTCCCGTTTAGGGTCAGGGAAGGGTCCCGACCTGAAATGTTGTCTATCCATTTCCTCCACAGATGTTGCCTGGTCTACTGAGTTAGGGTCATAGAGTGATACAATGTGGAAACAGGCCCCTCGACCCAACTTGCCCACATTGGCCAACATGTCCCAGCTACACTAGTCCCACCTACCAGCATTTGGTCCATATCCCTGCAAACCTGTCCTGTATCCATGTACCTGAAGCAGTTAGCTTCTTTAATGTTGGGATAGTCCTTGCCTCAACTACCTCCTCTGGCAGCTTGTTCCATCTACCCACCACCCTGTGGGGAGTGGGAGTTAACGGTGAGGAGTTCTTTCAGCACTCTGCTTTGCTCTGAATAAAAATGTTAGCCTACCTTCCCAAGCCCAGACGTCACCTATCCATTCTCTCCAGAGATGCTGAGTTACTCCAGCATTATGAGTCATCCTTCCAGTGAAGCTGGGTGTGGGCCTTTGTTACATGGGTTTTGGGTACTAGATGTGTCAGTGCGACGTCATTGGGCCTTACAGGGACAATCCCTGTGATACTGTGCATCATTAGAGTTTTGTTACTTAGGAAGAGATACAGCTTCCTTGGAGCAATTCCAGTGATGATGCACTGGCTTGGTTCCCGGGGTGGGAGCGGGTTGGGAGGGTGGTTGAGGGAATTGGAGCAGAAATGGGGAAATGGAGTAACAAAGGAGCTGGTGGAGGAACTCCACGGGCCAGGCAGCATCTGTGGTGGGAAAATGGATGGTTAACATTTCAGGTCAGGACCCTTCATCTGGACTGAAAGAGTAGAGGGGAATTGGCCAATAAACCGAGGCGAGGGGGTAGAGCGATAGGCGGATGCCGATGAAGAGGTTTAGATTAGCAGGGGGTGTCTGGTGGGTGAAGAGAACGCCCGAGTAGTGAAAGGGGCCGGAGAGATAAGTTAGGGGGCGGGGTGGACAGCAGGGAAGTGAGGTGTGGACATGGAATTGGGAGTTAATGGAGGGGAAGGGGTGAGGAGTAGGGAGTGAGCGGTGAGTGAGGAGCAAAGGGTTGATGAGGTGGGTGTGATGGAGGGGTTATAGGGGAAGGGGTGAGAGGGTGATGGGAGGAGAGAGGGGTGAGGGTGCGGTGTGGATGGGCAAGGTGAGAAGATGATAGGAGGGGTGAGTGACTGAGAGAGTGAGGGGGTGATGGGAGTGGTTGAAGAGTGAGGATGAGTGAGTAATAGGGATGGGAGGATGAGGTGGAGATGGGGAGGGGTGAATGGTGGAGGGGACAGACAAGGGGGCGATTCAAGGGGTGAATGGTGGGGGTGAGGTGAGTGATGGGGAGAGGGATGGGGAGAGGTGATGGGACAGGCTGAAGGGTGAAGGTGACGGGGGTGAGTATCTGCTGAAACCTCCCTGTAACAGAGCAACCTTCTTCTTCCACAGACGTGAGGATGGATCCCCTCATACACGGAGGAGTTTTTGTGAACGGAAGGTGGGACTGTTACCAGGTGAAGCTTCTCCAGGGCCAGCGGTGGAGACGAGGTGGTCATGAGTTCGCTGTGGACCATCGCCCGGTGACCCGAGCAGTGGAGGACTCTACCGGTGTCCTGAGGCTGCTGGATTGCGGGCGGCATGGCCGACATCACCGGGCCGGTGGAGGGGGCGCTGGCTGGGGTTTATGCCACGGTGCCTGACTTCACCCCTGAGGATCTGGTCCACCTGTTCTAGCTCTCGCTGAGAGGTCACAAGTCTCTGACCCGGTCTCACCAGAAGCCGCTGAAGCAGCGTTGAGCGCCGACATCGGGCAGCGGGGACTGAACCGGCCGCGACCTGTCTCTGTTCACCAGCTCCGTCCCAACCTCACACGCAGAGGGCAACGAGAAACCCCAGCAAGGCTGTGTGGGAAGGAACTGCAGAGGATGCTGGTTTAAATTGAAGATGGCGACAAAATGCTGGAGTAACTCAGCGGGACAGGCAACATCTCTGGAGAGAAGGAATGAATGAATGGGTGACGTTTCGGATCGAGACCCTTCTTCAGGCTGATGAGGGATCTCGACCCGAAACGTCACCCATTCCTTCTCTCCAGAGACGCTGCCTGTCCCGCTGAGTTACTCCAGCTTTTTGTATCCAACCCCAGCGAGGTTGCTCCATGGAAGTGGTGTGGGTGACGGGAGGGTTGGGAGAGGTGGCTGGGAGGGGAAGAGATGATGGGCCAGTCGTCCACAGAGTGGGTGAATGCAGCTGGTGAGGAGCCTGTGAAATGAGGCTGGGTTTTACCCAGCTACAATGGGCGTGTGTGGGCTCAGGTGGGTGGATGGAACAGCATGAAAAGGATGCTAGACCACCTCCCACCCCCCTCACACAGTGTCCTGCAGAGATAGTCCCCATCCCCCTCACCTCCCCCCACCATTCCAACCCTCACTCGCCCGACACCTTCCTCCAGGTGAGTGTAGAGATGTAGTCGAGGCTCCCTTGCACAGTGAAGCCAGGACTTCGTCTGACCAAGTCCCTCAGCTGGTCAATGGTCAGGACCCAGGAGACCGGGAGGCCTAGCGTTGTTGGATACTAGGAAACCAGAGCGGAGAAGCCAGTATCAGTATTTGTGCTGTTGTACAGCTGCTAACTAATGCTGCCGTAATGACATTCATTAAAATGTGTGCACTGAAAGTTTCATCTCGTGCTTTGATTGATTTGATGATATTTGCGCTCAGAAGGCGACCAGTCCGCAGTTAAAAACGCCACGACACTCACTCAGGAGCTACTCGAAACGTCACCTACCCATGTTCTCCAAAGATGCTGCCCGACCTGCTGACTTACTCCAGCACTTTGTGTCGTTTTTCTGTTGTAAAACCAGCATCTGCAGTTCCTTATTTCTACTCTGGATTGAGCATGGCAGGCGAACAATTAGTTTAGTTTAGTTGATTTTAGTGTTTCACTTTTGAGTAGGAATACCAAGTCATTTTCCAGGCGACATTTCAGATCGGGACCCATCTTCAGAATAAGACTAGGAGTCTGACGAAGAATCCCAACCCGAAACGTCACCTATCCATATTCTCCAGAGATGTTGCCTGACCTGCTGTGTTACTCCAGCACTTTGTGTATTTTTAAGGGAAAGCCATGGCCTATCGATTTCACCTCTGCTGTGCTTACGTTAAAGTGGTTTTTACATCCCTTCACGCGGTAAATGCCTTCCAGGAATCTGGATATACTTCATCTGCTGGGTCCCCTTCATTCACCCTGCTTGCTGCTCCCTGGTATATCCCGCCACAAAGCCACACTGAGTTTGCGCACTGTCCCATTACTTCCTTCCTTATTGACGTCTAAAAATGCTGAAGAACCTGCACCATGCCTAAGGCCGGTTTTGATGGTATCTGTGAGGAAACAACAGCAATAAGAGGAACCAAAGCTTGATCAAAGTGAGCAAGTGCATGCCTCACATAATTGCTTTGGCATCATGTTCGGCATGGACATAATGGGCCAAAGGGCCTCTTCCTGTGCTGTACTGTTCTATGTAGAAACAAAGATCTGCAGATTCTGGTTTACAAAAAAAAACCACACAAAGTGCTGGAGTAACTCAGCGGGTCAGGCAGCATCTCTGGAGAACATCGATAGGTGACGTTTCGGGTCGGGACCCTTCTTCAGACTCGCAACTCTTCAATCCTTTTGAATCCTTTTAGAAACATAGAACATAGAAAAATAGGTGCAGGAGCAGGCTATTTGGCCCTTAGAGCCAGCACCGCCATTCAACATGATCATGGCAGTTCATCTAAAATTAGTACCCCGTTCCTGCTATTCCCCCATATCCCGTGATTCCTTTCGCCCTAAGAGCTAAATCCAACTCCCTCTTGAAAACTAATGTTTTTGTCTCACACCTTCTGTTTTTTCATCCCAGGCCTTTTCTGTCCAACCATCTGCCTATCGATGCTTACTTGATTTCACCAATTACCTGCCGTGCTTTGTCCAGCCTCCTCTCTCCCAGCTTTCTTCCCCCCTCCTCCCACTACATAGTCTGAAGAAGGGCCCCGAACTGAAAAGTCACGTATCCATGTTCTCCAAAGATGTGGGCTGACCTGTTGAATCTGTGCCTGTACTGTTCTATGTTAAAAAGGAGGAAAAATCAGCGAGGAATGACTAGTGATTATGTAAGGCCAACATACCAGCCGAGAGCTGTGAAGTACTTCAACTGCAGAACGATGGACACTTGGCATCAGTGGGTAAGACTGAAGACAGTGAGCAGGTAACACTAAACTGAGAGGAGTGAACAGGGATGAAGTCGATGAGTATTCTGAGGAGCACAGCGCTGGTGGAAGAATAGAAAATGCTGCGGTTTTAACATGGAAATGAATGTCAATGACACAAAGATTGATGCAGCTGCTGACCACTGGGTTACGGGCATCAAGAAGCTCAGCAAAGTTGCATTTAACATGTCGCATGTTAGAGAGGGGCAAAGAAATGAACAGTGAAGGAATGGAGGAAGGGGAGACTTGGGCAGGAGAGAGGGAAGAGGGAGGAGCAGAAGATGGTGTGAGGATGGGGCATTGTGGAGGGAGGACGGATGTGGAAGTATGAATGTAGAAAGTTGGAGAAGGGAGAGGGAAAGAAGAAGTGAGGACGATGAAGAGAAAGAGAGGATCGGTGAGTGGAGGGAGGGCAGGGATAGGAGAAGAGAAAGCAGAAAAGATGGTGAAAGGGTAAGCTCGTAGACAGTGAAATGAAGAGGAGGAAAAGATAGAAGGTGGGAAGGAATGTGAGGAGGAGAGAGGATGAGCAGGAGGGGAATGGTGAGGTGGAGGAAGGATGAGCAACTGAGATAAATGGATGCTCCTTTAAAAGGCCGGGAACGGGGCGCTGATTGGGGCTGATCAGCCATGATCATATTGAATGGCGGTGCTGGCTCGAAGGGCCGAATGGCCTACTCCTGCACCTATTGTCTATTGTCTATTGACTGATCGGATGGGATGAATGGCCACGTACTATGGTGTAAGAGTGACTGATAGCTCTACCGTGGGGTAGACTGAGCCTGTGAAAGGTGAGCATTACCGGGATTTCACCTGGTTTTCGGAATGTGAATCCTCTGCTGGGCGTGATGTTAATGCGGGGAACTGGCTCCGGTCTCTTCCTCTTGCAGTTGTGGGAGAGCCAGTTTTAATTCACCTTGGCCACATACTGCACTGTCAGGGGCATTCCATCTCTAGGCTGTGATTTACCAGATATTACGTAAGGACAGCATACTTTGTTTTCGAAGAGGATGTGGCTTTCGGTAAATAGCTGAATGTGGGCGGTTCCTACTGCCCTGGGTCTAACTGGAAGGTGTCAGGCTGAGGAATTAACTCCCTGAACCTAGGTCCTTATGACTAAAACTTGGGACCTGTTGTACGAGAGCTGACAGCGACTGTTCCAGAACCAGGGGCCACAGTCTTAGAATAAAGGGGAGGCCATTTAAGACTGAGGCGAGAAAAAACTTTTTCACCCAGAGAGTTGTGAAATTGTGGAATGCCCTGCCACAGAGGGCAGTGGAGGCCAAATCACTGGATGGATTTAAGAGAGCTCAAGTTAGATAGAGCTCTAGGGGCTAGTGGAATCAAGGGATACGAGGAGAAGGCAGGCACGGGTTATTGATTGGGGATGAGCAGCCATGAATGATCACAATGAATGGCGGTGCTGGTTCGAAGGGCCGAATGGCCTCTTCCAGCACCTATTTTCTATGTTTCTATATTTCTATGACATCCTTCTGCAAGGTATCTTAGACCCGATTTCTTCCCACACTGAGATCCAGTATGGAAAAATCAAATAGTGGGGGGGGGGGGGGGGGGGAGTTTAAAGGAGACAGGGTGGACAGTCAGAAACATATTCCCAGGGGGCAGATGTCAAAGACTGGAGGGCACAGCTTTAAGATCAGAGAGGGAAAGCTTAAAGATGATGTGTGGGACAAGTTTTTACACAGTGAGTGGTGGGTGCCTGGAACGTGCTACCAGGGGTAGTGGTGGAAGCAGATACAACAGTGGTGTCCAGATAGGTCCATGGATATGCAGGGAATGGAGAGATATGTATCACATGCAAACAGAGGAGATTTGTTTAACTTGGCATTCATTATGTTCAGCACAGACATTGTGGGCTGAAGGGCCCGCTCCTGCGCTGTACTGTTCTATATTCTATATCTCTTCAATATTTTATCTCCTCCGTTAAAATGAAAAAAGCTGGAAATTTGATATTAAAAATACAAATTACTGTGAATATCAGCATTCACTCAGTCTCTGAAATATTAACTCTGTTTCTCTTGCAACAGAGGCGGCCTGACCCGAGTGTTTCCAGCGATTTATACTCCTGTCTCTTCCAAAAGGGGTTTCCAATTTGGTCATTGGATGTGTGCCACACTTCTAGATATAATGACGAACAAGTGTTCATGCCAGTCTTTCTACTTTCTCAGAGGTTTAGCAAGATTTGGCAAGTTACCGAATACTCTAACAAACCTCTGCAGATGAACTGTACAAAGTATCCAGACTGGTTGCATCGTGGCCTGGTACAGCAATTCATATGCACAGAAATGCAAGAGGCTGGAGAGAGTGGAGGAAAAAACCGGGTCCATCACGGACGGGCACAGCCTTCCCCTGCATCAAAGGCATCAGGCTCAGCCTCAAGAAAGCAGCATCTATCATCAAGGATCCTCACATTCCAGGTCATGCCTTCTTCTCACGGCTACTGTTGGGCAAGAGGTACAGAAGCCTGAAGTTCCACACCGTCTTCAGCTGCTTCTCTACAATGATCAGGTTCTTGAACCAACCTGCACGTCGCTAACCCTACCTCACAATGGTAAATTACCAACCACCTCTTTCAGTACCATAGACATGTTTCCTAATTGTGTTTTGCGCCAATGATTTGATTTATTTTGCCGTTTTTTTCTTTTCACTGCCTTGCCGAACATGCGTAATTTATGCTATTTTATGTATCATTTATTTTATTGAGTGTGGTCTGAGTCTCTGTGCCTGTGATGCTGCTGCAAGGAATATTTTCATTGTACCTGTAGCGTACTTGTGCATATGACAATAAACTCAACTCCACATGATGTGACTTGACTTGGTAAGTTTGACATTTATTATCTGAACCCTGCGTCCCTCCACATATTTTTTCTGAAGAATCGAAAAATGCTACCTTAGCATCGGATACACTGGAGAAGGATAAACAAATTCCTTCCTTGAAAGAATTAATATTCCAGTTGGAACTTTACACAAAAACAACACACTTGTAGCTCCTGTCATGAAGCAGTTGGTGGCAAAGCCTTGTGAGCATTGATGTACAGTGGGATCTTGGGGTCCAAGAACTCCTTGAATGGCAGCATAAGTAGATGGAGTGGCGAAGAAGTTGTGTGAATTGCTCACCTTCATGGGTCAGGGCATTGAGTACAAGAGTCAGGAAGTCATGATGCAGCTCTGTAGGACTTTGGTTATTCCACATTTGGAGGATTGTGCTCAATTCCGGTTGCCCATTTTGAGGAAGGATGTGGAGGCTTTGGAGAGACTGCAGAGGAGGTTTATCAAAATGCTAAAGATAGACACAAAGTGCTGGAGTAACTCAGCGGGCCATCAGCATCTCGGGAGAAAAAGGATACTGTAGGTGTGGTTTTGGGTTGGGACCCTTATTCAGACTTTTAGTGAGTCTGAAGAAGGTTCCCAACCCAAAACATTGCCTATCCTTTTTCTACGAAGATGCTGCCTGATCTGCTGAGTTACTCCAGCACGTTGTGTCTGTCTTTGGTATAAACCAGCATCTGCGGTTCTTTGTTTCTACATTTATCAGAATGTTGCCTGGATTTGAGGGTATTAGCTACAAGGAGGGGTTGGACAAACTTGTATTATTTTCTCTGGAACGCCAGAGGTTGAGGGAAACCCTGATAGAAGTATATAAAATTATGAGAGGCATAGATAGGGTAGATGGTCAAAACTTTTTTCCCCCAAGGTGGAAATGTCAAAGACTAGCGGGTATAGCTTTAAGGTAAGGGAGGTAAAATTTAAAAGAGATGTGCTGGTCAATTCTTTTTACACAGAGGGTAGTGGATGCCTGGAGTGGTGGCAGAGGGAGATCCAATAGTGGCATTTAAGAGGCTGTTATGCAGACATGGGGATATGCAGGTAATGGAGGGATACGGATCAGGCACAGGCGGGTGAGATTAGTTTAACTAAGTATCATGTTCGGCATCGATATTGTGGGCCAGGTTTTCTGTTCGACGTTCCTAAGCCAGGAAAGAAAGTCTAAAAGTTGTGGTGTTACGTTGTCTGGTGTTACGTTGTCTGGTGTTACGCCAACTAGAGTATTATCTGCACTTTGGAAGGATGTGATTGCACTGGAGTGAGTGCAGAGGAGATGCAATGAGATGTTGCCTGGATTTTAGGAGTTCAGTAATGGTGAGAGATTAGACAGGCGGGACTGGTGGTTTTTTGGGAGCAGTCCTGAGCTATTATTTACCTATTGGAAACCTTTGACAATCTTAACTGGACTTTACCATGCGCTAAATGGATTCCCTTTATCCTGTGCCTGTACACCTGGGGCAGCTTGATTGTAATCGTATAGTCTTTCCGCCCACTGGGCAACACGCATCACAAAGCTTTTCACTGTAACCTCGGTACATATGACAATAATAAACTAAACTAAACCTGGAGCAAAGGAGGCTGAGGGATGACTTGAGAGAAGTATATAAAATTATCAGACATGAATGAATAAGGTAATCAGAATCTTTTTTCCAATGATAGGGGTATCAAAACAAGAGGGCATTGAGTTAAAGTGAGAGGAAGGAGATTGAAAGGGGATCTGAGTGGTAAGTCTGTTTGCACAGAGAATGGTTGATATCTGGAACTCACTGCCGGAGGAGGTGGTGAAATAGGACACAATCACTGTATTTGGGACACATTTGGACATACACTTAAATAGACTAGGCACAGAAGGATACAGGTTTAGTGCAAGCAAATGGGATTAGTCTAGATGGACCTAACGGTTGGCATGGATGTGGTTAGCAGAAGGGCCTGCTTCTCTGCTGTTGACTGTGACTGAAGGACATGCTCATTTTTATTGATAGCACACTTTTAATTAAGGGTGTCATAGAACTAAAGCGATCCACACCTACGTGAGATTTGAACTGTTGTTCTTTGAACTGGTAATCCCATGTGCTCCTGTAGTCTGGTAATCCAGTGTACTACTACCTTTGGGTAATAACATGCAGTTTTCTACCATAAGCAACAGAGGTGTTGGAAAGGTCTCCACACTTCTCAAACAGAGACACGAACTGATTCTACAGCACAATGAGAGAGTCGTTTGATGGAGAACTTGGTCAAATTCTATTATTTGTGGCTCCGACACTTTCCGAGCGCCCTCGTTCTCCACTGGAACCTGTTAACGGCGCAGTTGGCAGATCCAGTGGTGGGTTGGGTCTGTGTCCGCACTGTGAAGAGGCAGTTGAACATTCATCAAAGTCATCGATGACCATTCTCCTGAAGGAGTGTGTGTCAGAATCCAGGCCGTCGTCTCTCCTCCTCAGTCTGTAGCTGTAAACCCTGCAGCAGAAATGCAGCCACAAAAAGGTTAAGCGTCGCAACGGTGGAAATGCACTGAGAGAACAGCAGAGAGGGAAGTTATTCTGTGCATCATCAGCGTCAGAACGGAACCAATTCCACTCCCTTCGGCTCTCTCCCTGCAACATTACATCAATCCCACCGACAGGCCTTCCCATAGACTTGTGCCAATTTAAGTTTGATCTATTACTAGGGCGGCACGGTGGCGCAGCGGTAACATTGCTGCCTTACAACGCTTGCAGCGCCGGAGACCCGGCTTCGATCCCGACTACGGGTGCTGTTTGTATGTAGTTTGTACGTTCTCCCCGTGACTGTGTGACTTTTCTCCGAAATCTTCGGTTTCCTCCCACACTCCAAAGATGTACAGGTATGTAGGTTAATTGGCTTGGTGTATGTGTAAATTGTCGCTAGCGTATGTAGGGTAGTGTTAATGTGCAAGGATCGCTGGTCGGCAAGGACTCGGTGGGCCGAAGGGCCTGTTCCCGTGCTGTATCGCTAAACTAAACTACCGTCCCATCCACCTCATGGCCTCCCAGTCCAGGGTGCAGCATGCGGGAGTGAACTGAGGAGAAAACGCAAATGGCTGTGGATCAGCCATCACTCATTGATCCATGCTTGGTAATCAGAGGTTACGGCGAGGTATAGGGTCAGCCGTTGGGCTTGGCTACTCCTCTGCTGCAGCGAGTGGGAGAGTCTAGGATAAGACAGCGGAGCGTCAGAATAAAAGGACACACCTTTAGTTTGGAGATGGGGTGGAATTTCTTCAGCTAGAGCAAGGGTTCCAAACCTGGGGTAAATCTACCCCCAGGGGGTACATTTCACCTACCCAGGGGGTAGATTTATTGATTCTGGATTTGTACATATTTTTTCTCATTGACTGACTGTGTATGGTTCTGGTATACCGGTATCTGTTCATCATTGGTTGTTCATAGATAAGTGAGATAACATTGTTATGTGCTATTAAAGTTGCCAAGAGTAAACGGGACGAATAAGGTTGGGAAGCCCTGAGCTAGAGGGTGGTGAATTTGTGGGATTCATTGCCACAGATGGCTGCAGGTACTATCACAATATTGGACAGATACCTGGGTAGGAGAGGTTTGGGCCAAACGCAGGCAAGTGGGACTAATGTAGATGGGGCATGTTGGTTGCCGTGGGCAAGTTGGGCCGAAAGGCCTGTTTTCATGCTGTATGACTCCATGACTTTGTGACTGTGGAGGCCAAGTAATTGGGTATTTATAAAGCTGAGATTGATAGGTTCTTGATTAGTAAGGGCATCAAATGATACGGGGAGAAGGCAGGAGAAGGTTGAGAGGGGAAATATGGAGCAGCCATGATTGAATGGTGGAGCAGACTCGATAGGCCGAATGGACTAATTCTGCTCCCATGTCTCATGATCTCCTGCTGCCCTTGTTTGTGTGAGACAAGTACTTACACAACTGGCAAGGTGCTGAGCCAGCAAACGGCCGCGGCGAGGAGCAGGGAGAAGCCACTGTCCCATTTGAGGAAGGCAATGTAGAGACTGTTGTAGGTGAGGGTAGCTATCACGTCTGTCAGAGCCATCGCAGTCTGAAGCCAAGCAAAGACAGAACCTGAGAGAGAATAAAAGGCGTCAGACAGAGGGCTGAAATATAATATCACTAAAGATAGATATAGAATGCTGGAGTAACTGAGGGGGACAGGCAGTATCTCTGGTGAGGAATGGTGACGTTTTGGGTCGTTTTGACCCTTCATCAGACTACACCGAAGATAGACACGTAATGCTGGAGTAACTCAGCGGGATAGGCAGCATCTCTGTCGACCTGAAACATCACCCATTCCTTCTATCCAGAGATGCTGCCTGTCCCGCTAAGTTTAATGCATTTCGTTGTCTCTGTACTGTACACTGACAATGACAATTAAAATTGAATCTGAATCTGAAGTTACTCCAGCATTTTGTGTCTATTCTCTGTGTAAACCGGCATCTGTAGTTCCATCCTACATATATAAAAGCACTACTTGCATTGATAAATATTGTACTTACTCCTGCCAAATACTAGAACATTCCACTTTCTAGTGGATTAACTGGAGTCTTCTATCTACACATGCAATACTTTTCAACTTTGGAATCCAGAGCCCAGAGTGCAGAATAAGGGAAGCACAGACCTCAAAAGGTTACAAAGTGCTGGAATAACTCAGCAGGTCAGGCAGCATCTCTGCAGAATATGGGTAGGTGACGTTTCAGTCTGAATCAGAATCAGAATCAGATTTTAGTCGCCAAGTATGTTTTGCAACATACGAGGAATTTCACTGGCCATTCCTCTTCACCACTTCCATGCTAGACTGGATGGGATCCAAGTCTTTCTTAAAGCTAAATGCAAAGCTGCATCTGGACCTCCCATGCCACTCAACATTTCACACAGGCTTTCTGGCAGATCTGCCTTATTCCTGGGCATCTTCATATGCATTACCATTAGGCTTATCTGAGTCCGAAACAAATTCCTCTGGAGCACAATGTCTTTGCCGAGCGTGATGCCAAGTTAATCCCATCATGCTTGCACATGATCCATATCTCTCCATTCCCTGCATATCCATGGTCTTATCTGACCACCACTATCATACTGTATCTGCTTCCACCACCGCCTCTGACAGCGCATCCCAGGCATCCAGCACCGGTTGATTGTTGACTAGAGGTGACTAGAGGTGGTGCAGTGAATAGATCGTGCGATTAAAAATGAGGTAAATCTTGGAGTTTTGATAGGAAAAGTGAACCTCAGGAAAGGGTGATTAGACGTGTAAATGGCCCAGGGGGAAACTAATTAGATAGTCTAGAACTGGTGCGACCGGAGGATGGAATAATAAATCAATGATGTGTATGTGGAGGTAATTTCACAATTGTTGCAGTGGTGGTGTTGCTGCCTTACATTGCCAGAGACCCGAGTTTGATCCTGACTACGGGTGCTGTCTGCACGGAGTTTGTACATTCTGCCCATGACCTGCCTGGGTTTTCTCCAGGTTCTCGAGTTTCCTCCCACACGCCAAAGATGTACAGGTTTGTAGACTAATTGGCTTCAATAAAATTGTAAATTGTAAGAATTGCAGACGCTGGTTTACAGCAAATCGAAGGAAGACACAAAATGCTAGAGTAACTCACCGGGACAGGCAGCAACTCTGGAGAGAAGGAATGTGAAGCGTTGGTGTGCAGGGATCGCTGGTCGGCACAGACTCAGTGGGCCGAAGGGCCTATTTCCACACTTTATCTATAAACTGAACTAAACTAAATCAAGTGAGTAGTTTGGGGAAGGTGTGAGCCAGTAATGTTGGTTCTGCATGTTATCTCTGTGGTCAGTGTGACTCGTTTTTCGTTTTTAGAAATACAGTGTAGAAACAGGCCTTTTGGCCCACCGAATCCACGCTGACCATGATCACCTGCACATGAGTTCTATCTTACACATTAGGGACAATTTACAGATGCTAATTCATCTGCAAACCTGCACGTCTTTGGGATGTGGGAGGAAACTGGAGCACTCAGAGAAAACCCACGCGGTCACAGGGAGAACATACAAACTCCGTACAGACAACACCCGTAGTCAGGATCGAACCCAGGTCCCTGGTGCTGTAAGGCAGCAACTCTACTGCTGCGCTAGTGTGCCGCCCTCAATCTCCCACCATCATCAGCCTCCATCTTCCCGACTGATAATTTCTTATGGTGAAGCAGCTTGTGGGTAGGCAGCAAATGTCAAAACAGATTTAAAATAATTTGAGCACTACAGTGGTACAGTGCCCCACTATTGCAATAACTGGGGTTCAATCCTGACCTCTGCTGCTGTCTACGTGGAGTTTACATGCTCCCCCTGTGACTGCATGGGTTTCCTCTCACATCACAATGACGTGTAGGAACTTTGGGGAGGAACTCTTAATGGACGTGTGGAAGAATAGATCGCAGGGAATGAAGTGGAAAAAGTCTGAAAAAGGGCCCCCCCTGAAACATCACCCATTCCTTCTCTCCAGAGATGCTGCCTGTCCCGCTGAGTCACTGCAGCATTTTGTGTCTACGTTCGATTTACTGTAAACCAGGCTCAGCAGTTCTTTCCTACACAAAGTGGGAAATGGGTTTGGTCCAAGAGCCAGCATTGATCTGATGGGCTGAATGGCCTCCTTCAGTGTTGCGAGGATAGAATGGATCTGTGCAATGTATTGAACGGTGCTGCAAAGTGCATTCTTACCGTAGGAAGCTTCATCTATTTGTTTGGACAGCTGAGCTCGTATTGTAGGCAACGGAATGCAGGAAAACAACATCATAGTTCGAGCTGTAAAACACAAAGGCCACAAAATGTAAACCATCTGCCACAGGCCCTGAGAACCCCAGACCCCTCTGCTGCTGGGTGTACAGTGCTGCCCCAGCACAGGGCACCCCGGCGAGACAGGGTGCAGAGTGCTCCACATACTCACTCCACATGGCACATTCCCAGATTTCCAGGCTGCTGATCATTCCTGCAGCCGGGATAAGTCCGGCATCTCTGGAATGTGAGAGATTGCAACTACCCATCCCCCCTTCCCGCGAATATGTGGACTGCTCACTTCAACAACACAATCCCGACCTTTGGGTCAGTGGGGGACTTCCTTCTCGGCCTACTGCCGAGCCCGGGCCAAGGTGGCCGTTCACGGGACCAGGGAGTGCAGGTAGGCAGTGCTGACTGCCCTCGGTCTAGGGTTGCCAACTTTCTCACCCCCAAATAAGGAACAAAAAGTCAAAATAAGTGGCAAATTCCCGACGGCAATTCATTGACCGACTCGGCCGTGGCTGCGTGATTGATGATCCGGGTCCGGGTGCTGGACTGCACACAAAGCCCAGCCGGCGGGCCCGCTGAGGAGTTTTGGTCCAACACATGAACTGATGATCGGTCATGAGAAGGAGGGAAGGTGGTGTCGGCAGTAAGCGAAGGTCTGAAGGTCGGACAGCCGGCCGGGCTGCCGATCGACGGGGCCACGGGCAAGGTGCTGCTGCTGCACTCCATGGGCTGCACTACGTCGGGATGGGTGAGGCGGGGCCGGACGCGGCGCTCCGAGCCGACAGTCCTCTCGACCCGAGTAATAGCAGTCAAATACGTGACAAGGGCGATCCCGTATGGGATAAACCAATTTAGCCCAATATACGGGATGTCTTGGCTAACAGGGGACAGTTGGCAACCCTACCTCAGTCTCACCCAAGGCTGTCCCTGGGGTGGGAACACATGGGGAGCCTCAGTGAGGGGAGGCACCACACCAGATGTGGAGGACAACATTTTAAAGCAAGCATCTCTGCTGGTGATGTTTTTAATAGAGTAACTTGAAAACTAAAACCACCAAAATGGGGCGGTGGTGCTGGGCATAAAGGCAGCTGGGGATAAAAACTCACATGCACAGACACACCCATATTCAAATTCAGACACACTCACACAGACTCACACACAGGCACACATACACTCGCACACACCCACACGCAGAATACCATGACACAGAAAGACCATCGCACATACTCACACACAGACACTCACAAAGATAGATACACATAGAGACATATACACAAACACACACAAAGACAGACAGACACACAGACATAACTTACACTCTGAGAGACACATTCACACACAGACACACACTCACACATACGCAAATCTAATGCTGTGACTCATTGCCGTGTGTTCACATTGTCAGTCTCACTGAGTTAGTTGTCCTTATTTTTTTCCAGGGGATTAAGCTGTCTGTTGGCCCAGACCCCAGCACTGTGAGGTCAGCACAGTTATTGCACTTCGAGAGAGAGAGAGAGAGAGAGAGAGAGGGAGACTGACGAAGTTCCAAACCCAGTGCCAGGGGATGAGAATGGAAGTGAGTTGTGTGCTCTCTGACCTCCTGGCAGGACACAGTGTACAAGGCAGAGGGGTAATCTGGTTACAGGGGGAGAGGGGTAATCTGGGGAGAGATATCCAGGTTACAGGGGGGGGGGGGGGGGGGGTCACCTGAGGTATAGGGGAGGGAGGGCAACCTGGTTACAGGGGAGGAGGTTTACTTGGTTACAGGGAAGGAAGATAACTTGGTTTAGTTTAGTATTGTCACACATACTGAGGTACAGTAAAAAGCTTTTTGTTGTGTGCTATCTAGTCAAAGAAAACACTATACATGATTCCAATCAAGCCGGAGGGGGAGGGGGTGGTAGTGTGGGGTCGGGGCGGGGGAAGGGGGTTAACGATGTTCTGGAGAAGGCTGATCTAATATACGGGGAGGGGAATAAACTGATGTACAAGAATGTGTGGGGGGGGGGGGGGGGTATTAACCTGGTATGGAGGGGAGAGGGTTGAATTGGTGTAGAGGCGAATGGGTTAAATTTATTACAGGGGTGAGGGTAAACCTAGTGTAAAGGGGGGAGGGTGGGTGGGGGGTTAACCTGATGTGTTGAGGAAGGGAATAACCTGGTGTATAGGGTGGGGGTGTGGTTATCTGGTGTTGAGGGGAGGTAGTGGGGAGTGAACTCGGTGTGTTGGGGAAGGGGGTGTAGAGGTAATGGGCTGGGGTTTAACCTGGTGCATTGGGGATGGGGTTAACCTGGCCCCAGTCCTGCCACTTGTCCACCTTGTATTCCAACCGCAGCCCCGGCAACAATGGAACGATGGAGTATCAATTAACTGGTAGCCATGGCAACAGCCGCACCTTAAATACGGGAAAATGATGAAAGAACGCCAGTAATTGCAGGTCAGATAATGATTCCATACCACCACACCCTCAAACACGCCAGCATTGATGGCACATTAACATACGCTCACTCAGGCATTCCTGTACTCGCTCGTACTTTCATCTAGACTATAATGTTTGCCCACGTAAACACAACTTTCATATAAACTCTCACTCAAACACTTGTGCACGTTTAAATATTGCTCCACACACACGCGCACGCACACACACACACACACACACACACACACACACACACACACACACACACACACACACACACACACACACACACACACACACACACACGCACACACGCACAAAAATTGCTGTATTCGTGGCCATGTGGCTATAGTGATGGACCAGATATCAATTCATAAGGTCATAAGTGACAGGAGCAGAATTAGGCCAGTCGGCCCATCAAGTCGACTCCGCCATTCAATCAAGGTTAGTCTATCTTTCCTTCTTTACCCCATTCTTCTGCCTTCTTCCTATTTAACCCCTGGACCCTGTACAAATCAAGAATCTATCTATCTCTGCCTTAAAAATATCAATTGTCCTGGCCTCCACAGCCTTCTGTGGCAATGAATTCCACAGAATCACCACCCTCTGACTAAATAAATTCCTCCTCATCTCCTTCCTAAAGGAATATCTTTTAATTCTGAGACTGTAACCTCTGGTTTGGACCCCCACTAGTGGAAACATTCTCTCCACATCCACTCGATCCGGGTTTTTCACTATTCGGTAAATTTCAATGAGATATCACTTCATCCTTCTAAACTCCAATGAGTACAGGCCCAGTGCTGTCAAACGCTCATCATATTTTAACCCATTCATCCCTCTGATCCTCTGGACTCTCTCCATCGACAGCACATCCTTCCTCAGATATGGGACCCAAAATTGCTCACGTTACTCCAAACACGACCTTGTAGAGCCTCAGCATCACATCCCCGTTTTTGTACCTAAGTCCTCATGAAATAAATGCTAGCATTGCATTTGCCTTCCTTACTACCGATTCAACTTGCAAATGAACTCTTTGGGAATCCTGCACCGGCAGTCCCTTTGCACCTCCGATTTCTGAATTCTCTCCCTGATTGGGGTTTCCCTGCACAGGTTCGAATCCTGTAGTATATGGGAGCTATGTGTGAGCTATTTCTTTCCTGGTGGCGCAGTGGCACAGCTGGTAGAGCTGCTGCCTCATAGCACCACACACCCCAGTCTGACCCTGACCTCAGATGCTGTCCGTGAGGAGTTTGCACGTTCCGTGAGGAGTTTGCACCGCCATTCAATATGATCATGGCTGATTATCCAACTCAGTATCCCGTACCTGCGTTCTCTCCATACCCCCGATCCCTTTAACCACAAGAGCCACATCTACCTCCCTCTTAAATAGAGCCAATGAACTGGCCTCAACTACCTTCTGAGGCAGAGAATTCCAGAGATTCACCACTCTCTGTGTGAAAAATGTTTTTCTCATCTCGGTCCTAAAAAACTTCCCCCTTATCCTTAAACTGTGACCCCTTGTTCTAGACTTCCCCAACATCGGGAACAATCTTCCTGCATCTAGCCTGTCCAACCCCTTAAGAATTTTGTAAGTTTCCATAAGATCCCCCTCAATCGTCTAAATTCTAGCGAGTACAAGCCGAGTCTATCCAGTCTTTCGTCATATGGAAGTCCTGACATCCTAGGAATCAGTCTGGTGAACCTTCTCTGTACTACCTCTATGGCAAGAATGTCTTTCCTCAGATTAGGAGATCAAAACTGTACGGAATACTCCAGGTGTGACCTCACCAAGGCCCTGAACAACTGCAGTAGAATAAACAGATAACGTGCAATAGGCTGTTATAGTTCAGAGTTTGTTTGAAGTTGTGTTTAATAGTGATGGCTGTGGGGAAGAAGCTGTTCCTGAACATGGATGTTGCAGATTTCAGGCTCATGTACCTCCTACCTGAGCAGAGAGAGATGAGTGTGTGGCCAGGATGGTGTGGGTCCTTGATTGTTCTTCGGACCGATTGTAAGTGGGAGCAACTAGAAACAAGAAAAGGGTGGCACGGTGGCGCACTGGTAGGGTTGCTGCCTTACATATGTTAAATATTGTAAATGAATATAATGACTTAGTACCAGGAAGCATGGCAATAGCATGTCCAATTTGCAAAACTGTAGAGTTTAGGATTAATGGATATATTTTTAGAAAAATTATTTATTTCTCAGCTATTTAAAGGAAAACATATTCATATATCATTTTAAGTACCTTATTAGGTGGAGTAGGCCATTCAGCCCTTCGAGCCAGCACTGCCATTCAATGTGATCATGGCTGATCATCCACAATCAGTACCCTGTTCCTGCCTTCTCCCCATATTCCTTGATTTCACTATCCCTAAGAGCTCTATCTAACTCCCTTTTGAATGCATCCAGTGAATCAGCCTCCACTGCCTTCTGAGGCAGAGAATTCCACAAATTCACAACTCTCTGGGTGAAAAAGCTTTTCCTCAACTCAGTTCTAAATGGTCTACCCCTTATTCTTAAACTGTAGCCCTTGGTTCTGGACTCCCCCAACATCTGTGGAGTCAGCACCAGACCTGGGTGCTATCTCTACGGAGTTTGTACATTCTCTCCGTGACTGCGAGGGTTTTCTCCAGGGCTCCGGTTTCCTCCCACACTCCAAAGGCGTACAAGTTTGTAGATTAATTGGCTTTAGTAAAAATGGTAAATTGTCCCTAGTGTGTAGGATAGTGTACCAGGTGATCGCTGGTCAGTGTGAACTCGGTGGGCCGAAGGGCCTGTTTCTGCACTGCATCTCTAAACTAATCTAATCTAGGATTTATTAGGTCAAGGTTAGATGTAAATATTTAGTTGGAAAATAGTTTAAAATCCTTGCTGAAACTAGCCAGGGTTCAGAATTATTTTATCAGTGTTTCCATACCATTCATGGTTAAAGAGTTCTGGATTTTTAACACAATATAAATCTACATCTTACAAATATTTGAGGCCATGAACTCAGCCTTTTTTACTCACTGTCAGGATGTGGTCACCACTGAAAAGACTCATGCGTATTGCCTAATCCTGCTGACTCTGGGGATTTAAGAACCAATTACATCCAAGAACTTGTATTTCTATCTTGCTTTCACAATTCCAGATGTTCCTCACAGGGCAGTCACAAATTCATTAGAAAACAAGAAAATCCCAGATACGGGAAATGGAAATGTGAAATAAAAACTGGGCATGCTGGAACCTCTCAGCATGAAACCCACTTTGTTTCAGACTCCTATACGAAGCTGCACTGCGGGACGAATGTCCCATGAAGGTCTGACCATTTATTATGACCTATTCCCTGAGGAACACAAATTATGTCTTTATAACAATCTGTTAATTCATGGTTATAGCTATGGGGGCTCCGACAGACAGACGAGGATGGACCACGTGGAGTGAGGAGGTCACTGCCGAGAGAAGGAATCAAGGAGGACCCAGGGAGGGGGGAGGGTGGAAGAACAATGGTAGGCAAGCAATGAATTTCTCTGTGACTTGTGACAATACTTCATTCATTCATTCACAGTGCAGGAGTAGATTAGCAGCCTTACAGTACCAGAGACCCTGGTTTGATCCTGACTACAGGTGCTGTCTCTATGGAGTTTGTACGTTCTTCCCGTGAAGTGCATGGGTTTTTTTTCCCCCGGGATCTCCGGTTTCCTCCTGCACTTCAAAGACATAAAGGTTTCTAGGTTAATTGGCTTGGTATAATTGTAAATTGTCCCTAATGTGTGTAGGATAGTGTAAGTGTGCGGGGATCGCTGGTCGGCGCAGTATCGGTGGGTGAATGAGCCTATTTCCTCACTGTATCTCTAAACTAAACTAAACTTACAAAATTCACCAATCTCAGTTTCCCAATTTGTAGTGATGAGGATATGAAGTCAAAACCTTAAAATGTGTGGGCAAATCTTGCATCTCTGGACGATAGTCCTATATCCATGGTTAAAACTTCACACGGTTCGAAATTCAAAGACCCATTCAATGACCCAATGTTTCCTGTCTTTTATTCTACTTTATTAACTATTAAAATTAGATAGTTTAAATAGCCCATTCCCTGATTTTCCTACACACGAGGGACAAATTACAATTTTACCCAAGCCAATTAACCTACAAACCTGTACGTCTTTGAAGTGTGGGAGGAAACCGAAGCACCCGGAGAAAACCCACGCAGGTCACGGGGAGAATGTACAAACTCCGTACAGACAGCACCCACAGTCAGGATCGTTGCAAGGAAGCAACTCTACTGCTGCGCCACCTTGCCGCCCGTAAAGGTGTCGTATCAAAGTGGTCGAGCAGAATCGGTGACTTACCAATAAAGTACAAGGGGGTGCTTCTCGTAAAGGCCATGGTGATCAATCCAGCTGTGTTGGAGATGATGCCCATGAACACCAGAGATGTGTCACTTAAATGCCTGGAGAAGATCAGGATTCCAAAGAAGCTGGTCAGGAACATACCGAAGGTGGCTGCCCGGCCATAACCAACGAGGACCGGGTCCCAGCTCAGGGGGGGCTTCAGAACATAAATTGAGATTATATTTTCCCCACCAGTCCTTCCAAAATCATACAGGAGGTAGCAGGTGGAGAGAAGAAGCATTTCTCTGCTGAATTTTCTCCAGCATGGACTGTGCACTCCTCTGGGGACCTGTTCTCGTGGAGGGACAGCAGGGTATCTGAGAAAGATTGCTGAGTACAACAGGCTTACTAAGTACAGGGACAGGCACAGGCAGATCAGCAGGAGTCCATGCTCGTTGTGAATTCTGATCATAAAGAAGTGACCGGACGCCACACTGCCCAGGAGTCCGGCCACCCCTGACGTCACCTCCAGCACATTTAACCTCAGGCTGCGTCTTGCTTCTCCTGACCTCATGGCAGTGATGGCATTGATTCCACTCCAGTAGGCTGGGAACCCTCCAGTCAGCCCGTTGATCACTGCCGAGCCGTACATCGCACTGACGGGCAAGTGGAAAACATGGGTGAAGAGCAGCAAGGACCTCCCTAGGAGATACCCCAGCAAAGGGACAACCAGCAGGACCTTCTGGCCTTGACGATCGGCCCACCTTCCCAGCAGCACCGTTGTCAGCACGGGGGTCAGAGAGTAGATCATGTTATAAACCATATAGAAGTGGGCCACCTCCTTCTGTGCTAGGTCACTGTTCCCAGGCGTTGTCCCATTTAGCCGGCTGTAGACCATCATCAAAAGCGCCGTATCAAAGAGAGAATTGGCCACATTGGTAACAAGGACCACTGGCTCCACATAGTTGAGTAGCGCACTCATATCACACGCGAGATCTCACTATGTAATATCTAAATCAATGCGCACTTCAACATAACAGGTTGCCAACACAGGACAAGGCAAACGAGTGTCTATCGTAGAGAGTCTCTCGTCTGGAGCAGCATCTGTGCCAGGTAGAATCGGTCCTGGAGTGGAGACTGTGCTCTGATAGAGGTATCTGCCCTGAGGTACTACCTGTGCTGCTGCAGAATCTGAGCTGAGCTGGAGATGGGTCTGTTCTAGAGTGGGATCTGTTCTGAACCGCAGGTATCTCTGTTCTGGAGCAGACTGTGCCGTTCTGGAAGTATCTCTGTTCTGGAGCAGAATCAATAGTGCGATGAGATTTATAAAGAGACCTGATTTTGTTGGATTCTGCCTGCAAAGTCCGGAAACACCCCCGCGCTCAGTAAGAGTTTATGTTGCAATCATCGTCTCTGATGAGGAACACGTTTGGTATGAGGAACTGTGAGAATGATAAAGGAACCAGTGTTGAACCCTTTAGAAAAAAACAAGTAGAAACAGGTTTTTTCCCCAACAGTACTTTACCTTTCAGCAGATTATTTATTAACTATTGAGCGCTAGTTACATCTGCTTTCCATTAATGAAGGAATGTGGCACTGCTGGCAAAGTTGACCTTAGATGGTTCATTGCCATGAAAAGGCGGCAGTGAGGCTTCTAGTGTGCTTGGCAGTATTTTTCACCACTCTTTGGTGGGCAGTCAGGAGTTAATCAGGTTACTATGGACTTGACTCACATAACGTCATAACTGACGTTAGCTCACCAAGTTTTCTTCCCTAAGGAATTTACACTCAGCTTTTGGCAAGGTTTCGCATTACAGTCAGGTTACAAAGGAAAGTAGTAAAGTATTAAAATGGATCCATTATTGATTAGGTAGTGGGTGATCTGGTTGGCGAGGCGTGAATTTAGATTTAATTTAGAGATACAGCATGGAAACAGGACCATGTAGTCACAGGAAGAACAAGCAAACCCCACACAGACAGCACCCAAGGGTCAGGAGCAAACCCAGGTCTCTGGCACGTTGAGGAAACAGCTCTACTGGCTGAGCCACAGTGCCACCCAAATATGGGAAATGAAACTTAATTCAGAGAAGAACCAGTAGCCCATTTCAGGAAGTGCAACAACACAAGAGGAGAATAGTGAGTGGTGTGACGGGAAATGACTCCACAGATCCTTAATGGCAGCAAGTCCGATCAATAAACTATTTGAAAAGGCAAATGAATATGTTTTCTCCTTTAGATAGCTTTTTTCCCCCCTGAAAAATATACATTAAACCTGAACTGTACAACTTTGCAAATTGGACATGCCATTGCCCTCCTTCCTCTGGTACTAAGTCATTATATGCATTTACAATATTTAACATATGTCAATATGTCATGAACAATTTCTCAGTCGATTGTCAAAATGTCAAGATTTGTCAAGTGTGAGAGGTTTTTACACAAGGCCCTGACCCTCAGTGTCCACTGGCGTATTCCCGTGACTGCAGTCCTTGTCCACAGACACTTTGCGGTGTCTGCACTGAGCTGCTGTTGTCCATTAGCACAGACTCCTGCACGCTAGAATGTGCCAGTCGGCAGCGTTCGTTTGCAGAAATCTCCTTGCACTGGACGACCAACAAGTCTCGGACAGACCAAAGTGCATCTTTCACCGAGTTGTTGATCTTCCAGTAGCAGTTGATGTGCGTCTCGGGGTACGACTTTGGGAAAAGCCCGCACAGCCGGGATACCACAGTTACACGGTTGCCAGGGATGAGCCTGGACAAAGACATCTTGCGCTGGAAGATCAACATGTCAGGTGTGAGGAGGTCTTGACGAGGTTCTACAGATGCAGGTACTCCATCCCTTTCCAGACCTCCTTGTCAAAACATTCATTCCATGAGGAGATGAATTAATGCCCCATCCGCAGCACGATCACCTTGAGGACAGCATGGAATAAGACTCGGGTTTATTTTAAGATAGAAACAAAGTGCTGGAGTAACTCAGTGGGTCAGGCAGCATCCCTGGAGAAAAAGGTTGGGTGACATTTCGGGTCGGAACCCTTCTTCAGGCTAAACCAGCATCTGCAGTTCCTTCCTACACATCTGGTTTAATTTAGTTTAGTTTCGAGATACAGCGTGAATACAGGCCACTTGGCCCACTGAGTTCACGTCGGCCAGCGACCACCCTACACTAATTCTCTCCTGTAAACTAGGGACAATTACGGAAACCAAATAACCTAAAACCTTGCATGTCTTTTGAATGTGGGAGGAAACTGAAGAACCCAGAAAAAACCCACGTGGTCACAGGGAGAACATACAAACTGCGAACAGACAGCGTCCGTAGTCAGGATCAAACTCCGGTCTCTGCCCTATATGGCAGCAACTCTACAGCTGCACCACTCTGCTCCTCATTATTATTATATGTATATGAAGGGTCGGATATCGCATCCAGACAAAGCAAGCACTTGGTGCTTGTTTGGGAGTTGTGATGATGAGACGTTCTGGCAAACGACTTTGACGGTTTGCTTGGAAAAGCATGCTGCAGGGCATCTGGAACATTCTGTGTGGACCATTGCCTGAATGATTTGCACTCAAAGGAGTTTCTCTGCAGAAGCCTTTCCATGGGGGGCTCATGGTTGAACAGAGTGGAATATTCCACAGCAAGATCAAGCTCATCCTTCACAACACTGGGAATAGGTAGAACCTCGTGGTCACAGGGAGAATGTACAAACCAGTCCTCACCAGTACTGTACCCCAATGTTATACAGTAACAGACTGATACTGATACTGTACCCCAGTATTATACAGCCACAGGCTCATCCCCACCAGTAATGCACCCCACAGTTATACAGCTACAGACCCGTCCCAACCAGTATAATACCCCCAAGTTACAGAGCAAGACCAGTCTACACCAGTACTGTGGCCCAGTATTATACTGAGACTGAGAAGTCCCCATCTGTACTGTGCACCAGAGTGATTCATAGAAACATAGAAAAATAGGTGCAGGAGCAGGTCATTTGGCCCATCGAGCCAGCACCACCATGCAATATGATCATAGCTATGAAACAGTCTGCCACTTCCATGTACCTGTGCATAAACACACATTTAATGTTCACTAGACTAAATGGGACCCATTGGGTACCATGTACCCATGGGGGGGCTGGAACGCAATATTCCACCTCTCCACGAATTCCAATATTGGTGGCCAATATTGGGGGCTTTCTGGAGCGCTAGTATGGGTGTTGTGGGCTGAAGGGACTGGTTTCCAGAGGACTAGTATGGACATTGTTGGCTGAATGGATCCTTGGGCTGGCAGCTCAGTCACTCAGTCCTGGTGGGCTGGCAGCTCAGTCACTCAGGCCTGGTGGGCTGGCAGCTCAGTTACTTAGGGCTAATGAGCTGGCAGCTCAGTCACTCAGGGCTGGTGGGCTGGCAGCTCAGAAACTGCCAGAATTTCTGCCCAAAAGAGATGAGAGACACTGTGAGAGAGAAGGGGGAGAGGGTGGAGAATCAATTTTAGACATTTTTCATCTTTTTCTACAGATCACAGCAATGAAGGAGGAAAATCTATCCTGGCCTGGATCTCACAGGGAGCCAATGAAGGGAGGGAGAAAATACTGGGGTGAGGTTTAATACTTACAGGGGGAATACTTACTGATGGGCCAAAGGGACTCCTCCTGGGCTAGTACATGCCTGATGGGCCAAAGGGCCTTAAAAAAAAATCTGAGTGGAATCTCAGTGAAAGGTACTTTTTGTGGACTTTTCCTGGCCTGGCACAGGCCTTTTGGGCTTAAATGTTCATCCTGGGCTAATACGGGCATTTTGGGCAAAAGGGACTGGTTTTCTGGGCTAATAGGGGCCTTGTGGGCCGAAATGAGTGGTTTCAGGTAGGCCAAAGGTGGGCTAGCAGTTCACTCACTTACTCACGGCTAGTGGGCTGGCAGTTCACTCACCTCACGCTGGTGGGCTGGCAATTCACTCACTCACGGCTGGTGGGCTGACAGTTCACCCACGCACGGCTGGTGGGCTGGCAGTTCACTCACTCACGGCTGGTGGGCTGGCAGTTCACTCACTCACGGCTGTTGGGCTGGCAGTGGACTCATGGCTAGTGGGCTGGCAGTTCATTCACGGCTATTCCTTGAAATTCCATTTCAAGCAGAGTGCAGGCACCAAATTCAATTTCATACCATTTCAAGCAGAGTGCAGGCCACCAAATTCAAAGTCAATTTAATTCCATTTCAAGCAGAGTGCAGGCCACCAAATTCAAATTCAATTTCATTCCATTTCAAGCAGAGTGCAGGCCACCAAATTCAATTTCATACAATTTCAAGCAGAGTGCAGGCCACCAAATTTAAATTCATTCCATTTCAAGCAGAGTGCAGGCCACCAAATTCAAATTCAATTTCATTCCATTTCAAGCAGAGTGCAGGCCACCAAATTCAAATTCATTCCATTTCAAGCAGAATGCAAGCCACCAAATTCAAATTCATTTCATAGCATTTCAAGCAGAGTGCAGGCCACCAAATTCAAATTCACTTTAATTCCATTTCAAGCAGAGTGCATGCCGCCAAATTCAAATTCATTTCATAACATTTCAGAGTGCAGGCCACCAAATTCAAATTCATTTCATAGCATATCAAGCAGAGTGCAGGCCACCAAATTCAAATTCATTTCATACAATTTCAGGCAGAGTGCAGGCCACCAAATTTAAATTCATTTAATTCCATTTCAAGCAGAGCGCAGGCCACCAAATTCATTTCATACCATTTCAAGCAGAGTGCAGGCCACCAAATTCATTTCATACCATTTCAAGCAGAGTGCAGGCCACCAAATTCAAATTCAATTTAATTCCATTTCAAGCAGAGTGCAGGCCATCAAATTCAAACTCACATTCATTCCATTTCAAGCAGAGTGCAGGCCACCAAATTCAAATTCATATCATAGCATTTCAAGCAGAGTGCAGGCCACCAAATTCAAATTCATTCCATTTCAAGCAGAGTGCAGGCTACCAAATTCATTTCATACCATTTCAAGCAGAGTGCAGGCCACCAAATTAATTTCATTCAATTTCAAGCAGAATGCAGGCCACCACATTCATTTCATACCATTTCAAGCAGTGTGCAGGCTACCAATTCAATTCATTTCAAGCAGAATTCAGTTCACTCACTGCGTAGACTCACAGTTCTGGACTCAACTGTCACTCACAGTCTTCCAGGGTGACTTTTAGTTATATAGGTGGGGACCAGACTCTTGACATTTTGAGATCTTAAGGCCTCTGCCACAGGACTCCTTCACTAGGCCGCCTGGGCCTGACCAAAGTCCCTGGTCCCAGGGATCTCTCCCTGTGCCCATTTGTCCTTCTGCTCTTACAGTACCAGTGTGTGACAGAGCACCTGGTGGTGTCAGGTACACCTGATATAGTGCTTGTGTCATCATTCTCCTCTACCTGATATGCTGGTGGAAGGCAAGGCAGGGTTGGGGGAGAAAGTGTGTTTGGTGCTGCGCTGAAACTTTGCACGGGTTGGAGTGATAAAGTGGGGCCGATTGTCCCCCACTCAAACATCTGTAAACCGACACAAGCAAAGGGGAAAGCATACAAACTCCAGGCAGACAAAACCCCATTGTCAGGACTGAACCCTGGTCCCTGGCACTGTGAAGCAGCAGTTCCACTAGCTGGTCAAATGAACATGAAATAGAAATGCTGCCACTGGAATTCTCCTTTCATCTATCATTCAAAATTAAATTGAGAAAAGACAATAGAAATGTGGGGTGCAAAGGGAACAGCTATAATGAGACTTGCAGGATCAATTTCACAGATCAAATGACTACAATGTGAGAATGTTGTGCAGCCACTCCCAGCAATAATGAATCAAACCATAGGAGGAAGCTACAGAACTTTGGTCAGAACTCTCTCCGCGGTTACTACTTGAGCTGCCGAAAGTTAACCACATTCTGTAATGTCTGGTGTCAATCAAACATGCATTCTTTACCTTTTTAATATTCTTTTGATGTGAGGATGTTTAACTAATCATTATGTGCTTTAACACTTTTATAATTTATTTAATTGTGACCACCATGTACTGGTTCTCTGTTGTGATAGCAGCTTTCCTTAACACCATCCCTCTTTAACCAGCACATCCTGCATGTTACCGATTGCAGCAGCATGTATCAAGGACTCTAACTCATATCTCTGCGATCCTCTGGTGCACAGAGGATTCCTTCACACACATATCATCTGGACCGTGTTTAAACTGGTTGCAGACTCTGTTCTAAAGGTGGTAGTTTGGCCATTTTGTCCCCTGCCCTGTTCAGAATCTTCATTACTGAACGTGGAAATCAAATGCAAACAAACATTAACAAACCATTATGTAGGAAGGAACTGCAAATGTTGCTTTAAACCAAAGATAGACACAGGAAGCTGGAGAAACTCAACAGGTCAGACAGCATCTCTGGAGAAAAACAATGGGTGATGTTTTTTCAGACTGAGAGTCAGGGGAAAGGGAAACAAACTATTAATGTACACATGCAATATATTTAAATAATTCTATTAAAATTTGAAAGCATAAGACAATTTCAACACGTCATTAAAATGCAGCGTGTTTAAAAGTTTATTTTGATCTTGACACTGCTAATGACCAATATTAATTAGAAATAAATTAGTAACTAGATTATTGATGACTTTTAAATAAATAAACTACCCACCAGTTCTATAATTTATAAATAATAAAGTGACCTGAATGAATAAATGATCTTTCTGACTCCAGTAACCAAATAAATTACTGACAGGGACTTGCATATGAATAATTAAATGTCACTAGAGTTACAACTAGCATCTACCTGACAATGTAGAAAGTTGAAGTTGAAGGTAGACACTAAAAGCTGGAGTAACTCAGTGGGACAGGCAGCACCTCTGGAGAGAAGAAATGGATGACGTTTCAGGTTGAGACCCTTCTTCAGACCTCGACCCGAAAAGTCACACATTCCTTCTCTCCAGAGATGTTGCCTGGCCGCTGAGTTACTCCAGCTTTTTGTGTGGTGGCGCCATCGAGTGTGGCAGCCTCACCAGCAGCTGTCTGTCTTTTCATCCTTTTTGTTATTTTTAGTCTGTCAAAAGTTTGTTTTTGGAGATCATTTAGTCTTCTTTATGTGAGGGGGGGGGGGGGGGAAGGGTGAAACCATTTTTCTCAGTCACTACATGGTCGAGGATGCGTCTTTCCTCCGAGTCGCATCTTCGCCCCCTCCTCATGGCCTACCATCTGGATTGGCATGGCCTTTCCTGCCGGAGACCGGACAGATGTTCATCGGTGGCACAGCGCTGAATTCCATCGTGGAGCGGGACGATGCCTTACCGGGATCGTCTTGTTGGAGCTCTGGAGTGTTGGGTCTGCCGACTAGAACACCGTGGAGCTGTGGTTTGTGGTCTGCGGAGCTTCCAGTCACGGGTGGCGCTTACTTTGAACATCGCGGAGGCCTGGGATCTTTCGCCAAGGACCGCCAGTGTTGGAGCTCCGCCCAGCTCGGCCTGTGGACTTCGGGAGGCGCAGTCTCTGGAGGTAGCGGCCGATTCGGAAACTCCAAGCTGCTGAGATTGTTCATCTGTTCCGGCGCCGGATTTCCATCATTCTGCCGAGAGGGCCTGAAACATCGGGCCGCCGTTAGGCTTCAATAGGCCCCGACCATGGGTGAACAAAAGGAAGAGGACTGAACTTTGTTGCCTTCCCTCACAATGGGAAACATTGATTGAGGGGGAATGTTTTAATGTTTTATGTTAAATTCTATAGCGTTGTGTATATCTTATTTGTGTGCTGCATGGTAACTCAAATTTCACTGCACCAATTGGTGTATATGACAAAAAATGTCCTTTGAGTCTATCTTTGGTTTAAACCAGAGTCTGCTGTTTCTTCCAAACACAATGTAGAAAGTTGCCCAGGTATGTCCCGTTCATGAAAGACCTGGAGAAATCCTAATCCAGTCAGCCTAGACTAAGTTATCATCAGGCTGATGGTAGGTTCAATTGGACAGTGCTGTTAAGTAGAATGAAGACACAAGACACAAACACAGAGCTGGAGGAACTTAGCCAGTCAGAATGCATCTGGGGAGGGAAATGGACAGACGACGTTTTGGGTCAGGGTCCTTCTGCAGACCAGTTTACCAGTTTATGTCCCACCTCTACCTCCCCACGCCAGCTTTTGTCCTCATACCATTAGTTAGGAGGGTTAGGGTTAGGGCCGAAACGTCGCATATCCATTCCTTCCACTGATGCTGCCTGACCTGCTGAGTTCCATCAGCACTTTATTTTGCTTTATCAAGTTGAACTTACTCTCCAATAAGTAGATCACTAATGCCCAGTCCCGGTCTTGCCAACAATACTTTGCTCCAGACCTCACCGCAGTCCCTTGGCCCAAAGTATTGATTTGCAGGAGAATAGGCCATTGAGTAGAAATCTGTTACCGAGGCCTTTCCCTTACAATCTCCAGGACTATAGTGAGTGGACATCGTAGGGGAAGTGTGCAGGAAAGAAACTGAGAATATGGAATTGGTTTAGTTGAGTTTATTTATAGTTACATGTACAGAGATACAGTGAAATGCTTGTTCTGCATACAATCCAGTCTAAACATAATTATACATGACCACAATAGATCCTCTTCTGGAATAGCACACAGCGAGTCGCCACATTACAACTTCCAAGTCTCTGAAATGTCCGACCTTGGCCCAAAGGGATATGCTTTCCACGTTAAGGCCCAGTATCCCAGCAGTTCTGAATCGATGAAATAAGGGTCGGCCTGGCCCAGTGCGATGCCGTCAGCTCCTTCCACCTATGTGCTGCTGCCACAGGCTACGCTTGACCTACTCGCTTACCCAGCTGCTGTAAGGCCTTCCATGATCACCTCCACCAACACCATGACCCATGACCACTGTAAACACATCATCCAGTGCATATAGCAGCCGCTCCTCTGCTTCCATGTACCGAAGGTCACCATGTCCCGCTTCTCGAGCCATTCATGGAACTCTCAGGCGCTTTCCACACATATATATAATAATATATGCTTACTTTACCTTACTTCAAAACCCAATGTGAGATTCATCCAAAAAAATCGAACTTTAAGACTATGAAGGATGGACATCAGGACAAAGTACTGGAGTAACTGGAGTTAGCATATGATGAGTGTTTGACAGCACTGGGTCTCTACTTGCTGGAGTTTGAGGGGGGGACCTCATTGAAATTTACAGAATAATGAAAAGCATAGATTGAGTGGATTGAGTGAATGTGGAAAGGAAGTTTCCACTAGTGGGAGAGTTTGGGACCAGTGGTCATAGCCTCAAAATTAAAGGGTTTTTTTTAGAAAGGAGGTGATGAGGAACTTCCTTAGCCAGAGGGTAGTTAACCTGTGGAATTTATTGCCATAGAGGGTTGTGGGGTCCAAGTCAGTGGATATTTTTAAGGGAGAGATAGACAAATTCTTGATTAGAATGGGTGTTAAGGCTTATGGCGAGGAGGCAGGAAAATGGGATTAGGAGGCAGAGATCAGCCATGATTCAATGGCGGAGTGGACTCGATGGACCGAATGGCCTAATTCTCTTGCAGAAAAAAAGCAATTAAAATTAGTGATCATGCAGTACAATTTTTATTTCGCCAGGCAGGTGTGGTAAAACTCCTTACAGTGCGCTGATTGCAGACTATACAGAGTTCTCAACCCCACACAAAGGGACAATGATCTCAGTACATGTATATTTACCCCAATAATCGACGATTCAGCAGTACCTTATCTGCAAAGCATAGTACAGCCTCTTGCTTCTTAAGATTGACAGATCCTTAAGATTGACAGCTTCTTAAGATTGACAAGTTCTTCTGACAGAGGAAGGATTAGCCATATATGGTTATATGAGAAGGTTATATTTCTGCAGAACAAGCATTTTAGTTTTTTCTACTTATGACACACATTATAATCTTATAGAACAAAGGTTAGTGCCAAGAGTCTGAATTCTTCTCTAAATGTTTACATTATAGAGGAGACATTCATGAAGCTGTGCTTGTTATCTCGCTTGTTATGGGAGCGGGAACATAAACATCTTGTTAGTGTACTAATAGCAAGGGTTAGAGCTTCTGCTAGCTTTGCAATTAATTAGGAGAAAAGTAATAGCCTTTCTTTAATTTCAGCTGAATCCATTTTTGTAAAGAATAAATTATTATTAACTTCCACATTTCCACTCCTAAAACTTGTGAACTTGTTTGAGCTTTCCGAGGGCGCTGGGGGTGTGTTTGCGGACGATTCCCAGCTGCCAAATTTCCCCTTCATCTTCTGCTGTTGGCATCTCAAAAACAATGCGACAGATTAGACAGATGATTGAGGCGATATCTTGGGACAAGATTTTCAGAGAGAAAGCAACGAATAAACATACAACAGAAGAAAAACAGAAAAAACAAGGAGAAAATAGTAAAAAGAAAAACAAAGAATACAGTAAACAGAAAAAAGGAAAAAACAGAAACAGAGAGAACAGGGAAAACAAAACATGAAAAAAGAGAAAACAGTAAAAACAGAAAACAATAAAGAACACAAAACAGAAATAAGCGAAAAAAAGTCAAAAGAGAAGAGAGTAACACATGCATAAAAAAGCCCAGCACTCCATTCCTCGGCCACATTTCAGGAAATCTGTTCATATAGCTGTGCTTCTACTCCCTGCCTACAAACAAAATCTGTAGCAGGAAGATCCGGTACAGAAAGTTGCTCAGTCTGCTATTCAGTCTGGTCCCTATTCAGGGGTTCTGCAGCAAACCTGAATGAGTATGCCTCTTGGGTGACTGATTTCATCAAAAAGTATGTGGACGAGTGTGTGCCGATCTGAGTGTTTCCCAACTCGAAACCATGGATGAACTGTGAGGTACATTCCCAGGTGAAGGCCAGGTTTGTTGCATACAGTTCAAACCATCCTGAGTGGTACATGAAAGCTCTCTACAATCTTCGCAAATCCACCAAGAATACCGAGGGACAATACCAGGATAAACTTGAGTCCCGGTATAATCATTCAGACACCTGCAGACTGTGGCAAGGCCTGAAGACAATAACTGGCTGCAAAGTGACGACAGGCAACATCGGTGGTAATAACGTGGCCCTAACTGATGAACTTAATGCATTCTATGCTCGCTTTGAGTGGAAGTCCAACAGAGCAATGACATCTGTCTCATCAGCCTCGAGTGTGCCATTTCCTAGGGTCACTGTTGCAGAAGTTAAATTGGCCTTCCTGAGGATGAACCCACAGAAATCGTGTTCAGTGTTCACTAGCAGGAGTGTTCATGGACATCTTTCATCTTTCATCTCTCCCTCTTCCATTCTGATGTACCCACCTGCTTCAAGAGGACCACTATCATCCCATTCCCAAAGAAAAGCAAGATCTCATGCCTTAACAACTACTGTCCAATGCCCTTGACATCCACCATCATGAAGTGTTTTGAGAAGCTGGTTATGGAATGCATTAAATCCAGCCTAGCCTGCAGCCTTGATCCACTGCAGTTCGCCTACTGCAACAACAGCTCCACGGACTATACCATTTCCCTGGCCCTTCACTCATCCCTGGAACACCTGGATAAGGGAGACACGTACGTCAGACTTCTATTTATATCAGAATCAGAATCAGAATGCCGTTTATTGTCATTTAAACATAAGGTTCCAACGATATTACGTTCCTGCAGTCATAACAGCAAAAAACCAAGACACACAATTAACACAATTCCACACAAACATGCATCACACTGAATCTCCGAACACCTCCTCACTGTGATGGAAGGCAAAAGTCTTATCTTTTCCCTGTTCTCTGTTCTTTATTCTTCTTCTCCCGCAGTCAAGCAGTCAAACTGCTGCATCAAGCTGATCGAGGCTTTTGATGTTAGAGCCCCCGGCGGGCGATGGTAAGTCCCGCGGTTGTTTAAGCTGCGCCGGGCGATGTAAGGCCCTGCTCTGGGTCAATTTAAACCCCTCGATTCGGGCGGGAGAAGTAGCCGTTGCTCGAGCTCCGAAAAGCAGTCTCCCACCAGGGACTCGCGAGCTCCCGATGTTACCGTCCACAGGGCTGGCAGCCAGAGCTTCCGAAGCTCCAAAGTTGGGTCGCAGCCGCGGCGCCACCACAGCAATGAAGTTGGCCAGCTCCGCAATAGTGAGTCCGCAGGCTCTACGACTGGAGCCCCAGGTCGGTTCTGGTTGGAGTAGGTATGTTACTAAACTTACCTTCAGCGGCGCTGCAGTTCTGTCACTGGCTGTGTGCGCGACTTTGGCGCCTTTTTGGGGGGGGGGGGGGTGTTAAAATGCGATTTTCCAATGCATCCGGAATTATATTTTCTCGGAGTGTGAGCTTTTGCTAAAGATTCGTTCCGACTGCCGGTAAGTGACATTTTTTTTTAATCGCCCGACTATTTCAGCGCTGCGGTAAAATAAAAATTAGTTTCTAATGCCGTGAACGCCGACAACGGGGCCGGATTTTACGTAGGGGACAGGTAAAGAAAATCCGTTTATTTTTACATATAAACTTGCTTGTTAAGATGACCTTAATCAACATTTCATGTTGCGAAGAGTGATTTATTCCCCATACGAACCGTTTTCTGCCGTTGTGGGGTTTAAATTCACCACAACCGCAACGTTCCAATCCATCGCGTTCCATAAAATCCCACTCGCAAATTGATTTAAATGGCCATTACTTTACGGGAATTAAACACTAATTTCCTTCAATTTGGCCTATAAATTCATAACAATGAGATTTAAAAATCATGTTATATTGTGAATTCTTGTGTGAATGTTATTTGGACACTTAGGCTTTTTTAAAAAATGTTAATATTTTCTTAAGAAATGGATAGATGTTTAGATCTAGTAATTGAATTTTGTAATTAGCTACAATTGGATAACTAACTAATTATATGCTTTAATTTCAGGTCAGCCAAGTAAGATTGTTTCATATTTGTTTCAGAATGCTTCAATCTATAATAACTGAAAATTTCTTTCAGTTCTCTTAATTTTTAAGAAACTTATGGGCTTTTGACTGTCCTCGATCACAACTTTTGTGATATGTCAATGGAAAGGCAATAGGGAACAAGATGCTAATTTCCGAGTATGAAAATGGCCATTGCCTTTTTAATACTGAAGTTATGAAAGTGAATTAGGTGTCAAATTAAACTTCTTTTTATGCCTTATCTGATGGGATAAATTGCAGACTTGATTTTTAAAATCTCAAAATTTTGTAACATTGCTACACAAGGTGCCACAGTCGTGGATGTATGACGAGTAAAGAAGGGGGCTGAGACTGCATCCGAGCTCAGCTCCAAACTTATGGAACTTGAAGGTACACAAAAGGCTGGAGAAACTCAGTGGGTGCAGCAGCATCTAAGGAGCGAAGGAGAGAAACTGTCTCCGTAGGGAGGAGGAGAACTTCTTCAAAGTAGGCATACCTTGAGGAGATATCGCAGTGGAGTAGACAAAGTGTTAAAGAAGGAACTGCAGATGCTGGAAAATCGAGGGTACACAAAAGGCTGGAGAAACTCAGCGGGTACTCAGCGGGAACTTGAACTTGGATTCAGTGCTCACCTCCGCAACTGAATGCTCAACTTCCTGACCAACAGACCACAAATAGTGAGGATAATCATCTTCTACAATAATCCTCAACATTGGTACCCCATGAAGCTGCAGTCTCTTCTTTACTCCTCATACATCCACGACTGTGCCCCATATCCAACTCAATTTACAAATTCACAAACGATACTGCCGTAGTTGGCCGGACATCAAATAATGACGAGTGCAACTTGTCAGAGACCAGCCATCTCGAAGCAATGGCCAAGAAAGCACACCAACGTCTCTACTTTCTTAGAAGGCTTAGGAAATTCTGCAAGTCCCCAACAACTCTCACCAACTTCTTCAGTTGAGCCATAGAAAGCCTTTTATTGGGGTGCATCACAGGATGGTTTGGGAAAAGCTCCATCCAAGACTACAAGAAATTGCAGAGTTGCGGATATGGCCATCATGCAAACCAACCTCACTTCCATTGACTCCATCTACACTTCACACTGCCTGGTAAGGCCACCAGCATGATCAAGGACCAGTCTCACCCCAGTCACTCCCTCTTCTCCCCTCTCCCACCAGGCAAGAGATATAGACGTGTGAAAACGCTTACCTCCAGATTCAGGGACAGCTTCTTCCCAGCTGTTATCAGACAACTGAATCGTCCTATTACCAATTAGAGAGTGGTCCTGACCTACCATCAACATCATTGGAGACCCTTGGACTATCGTTCATCCTTCTTTATTAGACTTCATCTTGCAATAAACGTTATTCCCTTTGTCCTGTATTTGTACACTGTGGATAGCTTATCGTAATCTTGTATAGTCTTTTCACTGACTGCATAGCACGCAACAAACAAGCTTTTCACTGTACCTCGGTAGACGCGACAATAATAAACTAAACTAAACGAAATGCTGCCATCTAGTGAGGAAACAAGGGAAGCGCTCTGGGCTACAGGTGAGGTTGAGACAATGTGGTTTGAAGACACTCCTCCTCCCTACCATACTACAGGCTAACGTGCAGTCCATGGGGAGTAGGCCGGGTTAAAGCTATACTGACCTATCTTAGAGAAATGAGAGACTGCAGTGTGCTCTGTTTCACAGAGACGTGGCTCACCCCTGACATACTTTGACTATGCCATTCAGCCCGAGGGCTTTTCTCTTCACCGGATGCAACATATGGCTTCTTCGGGCAAGGTTAGAGGCGATGTGGTCTGATTTCTAATCAATATATTGTGGTGCTCAGACATGATGGTCCTGGTGAGCCCATGCTCCCTGGACCTGGAATATCTGACTGTGAAGTGCCGTCCGTACTATCTGCCGAGGAAATTCACCTCATGTCAGCAGTCTAATCCCTCCCCAGGCGGAAGTCAACCTTGCTCTGAATGAACTTTAGAGGGACACAAAATGCTGGAGTAACTCAGCCGTACAGGCCGCATCTCCGGAGTGAAGGAATGGGTGATGTTTTGGGTCCAGACCATTCTTCAGACTGCAGCCGGGGAGAGGGAAACTAGAGATATGGAAGGGTAAGGTGTGAAAACACCAGATCAAAACAGGCTGTTACACTGAGTTCTTTTGTCAGTCCAATTCAAGAAAACTTGATTCAAACCATTGCTGCTAAAATCAATTCTTTATTCTGACAGCGCTGGATAATTCTGCTGCTAAAATCAATTCTTTATTAAAAACTCTAGAGCAGGTTGAAAGAACTACTGACTTTGGTATAAACGTAACACATTATATAGGTAATAGACAATTATAATACAAAAGGAGTGGCAAACTATTAACCGATCATTATGGTTTACCATACATTTAACTTATTTGCATTAACCAATCAACTAAATCCTTTCCATTGATTGACAACATGTATAGTCACGTGGTTTTCCCTTTTCCAGCCCCTTTACAACTTTTTTCCCCTCTGTGGTTTTCTACAACCTCTTTGCTCAAAATCATTTTATTTCAATGAAGTAAAACCACAGATATAAAACTAACTCTCAGAACACCTCTCAGAAATATACAGATCATACAGCAATCACACAATACGTACACACAAAACATATCTTTTCACTTTTGGAAAAGGAATTTATTTGTAAAACTTCAGATTTATAAAACTTCATATTTAACCATACTTACAACCCTAATTAAACACAAATAATTTCATTTCAACTACATAGTTAAAATACAGTTATGAGTTTTGGAAATATGAGTTTTGCCCCATTCTTACAAAGTGGTAAGAACTCAAGTAATTTCTAATCACACAATTCTCAACTCTAAGCACACAAAGGCCATATACTTGTCGCACTTGATAAATTATAATGGCTTCTTACCAAGCTCGGGTCAAGTTTCATTCTGAATTAACCTCCCCCTTGGTCATCTTAGGAAACATAGAAACATAGAAACTAGGTGCAGGAGTAGGCCATTCGGTCCTTCGAGCCTGCACCGCCATTCAATATGATCATGGCTGATCATCCAACTCAGTATCCCGTACCTGCCTTCTCTCCATACCCTCTGATCCCCTTAGCCACATCCAACTTCCTTACGAAGAAAGGAATGTAGGCCTCTTTACAACTTCTTACTGATAGCATTCCACACAGCAATTTAAAGATTACTATATGCAGATCCCAATCGTTTAGCTTAGATCAAAACAGAATTACTTTCTCCGTCTTCTATAAACATAAGAAATCTCCCTTATACAAAGGTCACACAACCATCACCTATGCCTTATCTCTTATCCCAACAAAAATACTTTTAAACAGCACAAACCAAATCACAGACTCTATTATCTAGCCTTGGTGCCTTCTATTCCGCCTTGTTTTCTCTGATCCTTGATTTCTCGATGTTCTCTTTTCTCTGTATTCACTATTTTCTGTTGTTTTCTTTGGGGTTTTTTTCTTTGGGGGTTTTCTCTGATTCCTGATATCTCTGTTAACTTTTTTCATTTATTTTCTGTTTACTGTTTACTCTGTTTCCTGTTCTTTTATGTTTTCTGTTATATTTTTCTTTTTTCAGTTTTTGCTGCTTTCTATTTTCCTATTTTCTCTGTATTCTGTTTTCTCTCTCTTTTGTTTTTGTTGTCTCAGTTTTTTGTTTCATGTTCTCTGTTTTCTCTGTTCTGATTTATTTTTCTCTGTTTTCAGTTTCTCTGCTTTCTGCTTTCTTTTTTTAATTTTCTCTGTTTCTATTTTCTGTTTTCTCTCTTTTTTCTGTTTTTTTCTATTCTCTGTTTTCGTTTGCCCTGGTTTCCTTTTAGCTTTCTTTGGTTTTTTCTCTCTTTACAGTTTTCTCTGATTTGTATTCTCTTTTCTTGGTTTTCCATATTCTCTAGTTTCTGTTTTCTCTGCTCTCAGTTATTTCTTTTTTTCTGTTCCGTTTATTAATTCCTATTTTCTCCATTTTCTCCGATTCCTGTTTTTGCTGGATTTTTTCGTTTTTCTCTGTTTATTGTTTTCACCATTCTCATTTATATTCCCTATGGGTTTTTTTTGGTGGAGAAGTTTGAAAACACATGCACGTCGGCAGACAACGGGGGTAAAAATGTGCCCAATTTCACCCTCACCCTGATGGCCACCTTCTTGTGCAACTGCATCAGGCGCAGCGTTGTGTCAAGGCAGGTGGGCACCAAGTGTCAATACCTGCTGAGGTTCTACCTGGCGCAGATGCCACGCAATGTGCCAGTTGGCTGGACATTTCCGCACCATCTGTCGTTCGTGGAAAGGTTCTTCTGGACCAACACCCTTGACCACGTCCATCGGGCTGTGGTCAGCATGGAACGTCCTACAGGCACTGCAGGGAAATGACTCCATGGATCCTGTGGCGTGGTTCCTAGAGCAGACTGGCCAGCTTGAAAGGCGAAATGCCTCATCGCCAGAATTCACCAACAAGCACCAAGACCTGGCTTGGATGGCGGTGAGGGGGCCGTCCCAGTCAGATCCTTCCTGCACCATCGGAACCTCATTGCCAACGCCCGCTGCCCTTGGGAAGGCTGCTATGGAGAGGAGACGGTTGCCCACCTCTTTGCAGAGTGTGGATTTACAAAGACAGTCTGGAGAGGTTTGCAAGGGTCCCTGTCACGATTTATTCTGAACAGCTCTGTGATTTACGGACTGTTCTCAGGGACACATTCAGAGACTGACATAGAGTGCTGCTGGAAGGTCCTCAACTCAGTGAAAGACAATCTTTGGTCTGCCCGAGCAATTGTGTAATTTGTGTAAACAGTATTGAATGTATATATAGCCTCTGAGAATGTTGGATGGAGTCTTGTAAGGATCATGTATTGGATATATTTATTTCTCAAATAAAGTATATTTTGGAACATACAGTGCATTCAGAAAGCATGCAGACCCACATTTTGTGACTTTACGGCCTTATTCTAAAATTGATTAAATTCATTTGTTTTATCATCAATCTACACCCATAATTACAATAACCCATAATAAAAAAAGCGAAAACAGGTGTTTAGAAATTTTCGCAAAGTAATTAAAAAGAAATAACTGAAATATCACATTTGCATAACTATTCAGACCCTTTACTCAGTACTTTGTTGAGGCACCTTTGGCAGCAATTACAGCCTCAAGTCTTCTTGGGTATGACGCTACAAGCTTGGCACATCTGTATTTGTATAATTTCTCCCATTCTTCTCTGCAGATCCTCTCAAGCTCTGTCAGGTTGGATGGGGAGCCGTTCGATCGGGTTCAAGTCTGGGCTCTGGCCGGGCCACTCAAGGATATTCACAGACTTGTCACAGAGCCACTCCTGCGTTGTCTTGGCTGTGTGCTTCGGGTCGTTGTCCTGTTGAAAGGTGAACCTCCTCCCCAGTCTGAGGTCCAGAACGCTCTGGAGCAGGTTTTCATCAATGATCTCTCTGTACATTGCTCCATTCATCTTTCCTTCGATCCTGACTAGTCTCCCAGTTCCTGCTGCTGAAAAACATCCCCACAGCATGATGCTGCCACCACCATGCTTCACCGTAGATATGGTATTGGCCAGGTGATGAGCGGTGCCTGGTTTCCTCCAGACATGACACTTGGCATTCAGGCCAAAGAGTTCAATCTTGGTTTCATCAGACCAGAGAATCTTGTTTCTCATGCCTTTTGGCAAACTCCAAGCAGGCTGTCATGTGATATTTACTGAGGAGTGGCTTCCAACTGGCCACTCTACCATAAAGGCCTGATTGGTGGACTGCTGCAGATATAGTTGTCCTTCTGGAAGGTTCTCCCATCTCCACTGAGGAACTCTGGAGCTCCGTCAGAGTGACGATCAGGTTCTTGGTCACCTCCCTCCCCCGATTGCTCAGTGTGGCTGGGAGGCTAGCTCTATGAAGAGTCCTGGTGGTTCCAAAGTTCTTCCATTTAAGAATGACGGAGGCCACTGTGCTCTATGGAACCTGCAATGCTGCAGAAATTGTTTTATACCCTTCCCCAGATATGTGTCTCGACCCAATCCTGTCTCGGAGGTCTACGGAAAATTCATTTGTCTTCATGGCTTGGTTTCTGCTCTGACATGCACTGTCAACTGTGGGATCTTATATAGACAGGTGTGTGCCTTTCCAAATCATGTCAAATCAATTTAATTTACCATTGGTAGACTCCAATCAAGTTGTAGAAACATCTCAAGGATAATCAATGGAAACAGGATGAACCTAAGCTCGATTTTGAGTGCCACAGCAAAGGGTCTGAATACTTATGTAAATGTGATATTTCAGTTATTTATTTTTAATTACTTTGCAAACATTTCTAAATACCAGCTTTCTCTTCTTCATTCTGGGGTATTGTGTGTAGATTGATGATAAAAAAAACTGAATTTAATCCATTTTAAAATAAGGCTGTAACATAACAAAATGTGGAAAATGTGAAGGGGCCTGAATATTTTCTGAATGCACTGTACGTCCAGATTGGGGACAGTCTCTTCCCTAAAGGATCCAAAGTGGTGGAAAAAATCTGCAGGTTCGGCAGCATCTCTGAAAAAGATGGATTGGTGACGTTTCAGGTTGGCACCTTTCTTCATACTGAATGTTGCTGGGGGGGGGGGGGGGGGGGGGGGGAGAAAGCCAGAAAAGTGGCGAGGTTGGATAAAGCATGGCAGGCAATGGGTTTAAATAGGCGAGGGTTTTTTTTTGACAGGCAGATAGTTGGATCGAAGGTCAGAGGCCAACTCTCCCGACAATAGACAATAGACAATAGGTGCAGGAGTAGCCCATTCGGCCCTTCGAGCCAGCACCGCCATTTACTGTGATCATGGCTGATCATCCCCAATCAGTACCCCATTCCTGCCTTCTCCCCATCTCCCCTGACTCCGCTATTTTTAATAGTTCTCTCTTGAAAGTATCCAGAGAACCTGCCTCCACCGCCCTCTGAGGCCGATAATTCCATAGACTCACCACGCTCTGTGAGAAAAAGTGTTTCCTCGTCTCCGTTCTAAATGACTTACTCCTTATTCATAAACTGTGCCCCCTGGTTCTGGACTCCCCCAACATCGGGAACATGTTTCCTGCCTCTATCGTGTCTAAGCCTTTAACAATCTTATATTTCAATGAGATCCCCTCTCATCCTACTAAACTCCAGAGTGTACAAGTCCAGTTGCTCCATTCTCTCAGCATATGACAGTCCCACCATCCCGGGAATTAACCTTGTAAACCTACGTTGCACTCCCTCAATAGCAAGAATGTCCTTCCTCAAATTAGGGGACCAAAACTGCACACAATACTCCAGGTGTGGTCTCACTAGGGCTCTGTACAACTGCAGAAGGGCCTCTTTGCTCCTATATTCGATTCCTCTTGTTATAAAGGCCAATATGCCATTCGCTTTCTTCACTGCCTGCTGTACCTGCATGCTTACTTTCATAGACTGATGTACAAGGACCCCCCAGATCCCGTTGTACTTCCCCTTTTCCCAACTTGATGCCATTTAGATAGTAATCTGCCTCCTTGTTTTTGCTACCAAACTGGATAACCTCACATTTATCCGCCTTAAATTTCGTCTGCCATGCTTCTGCCCACACACCCACCCTGTCCAAGTCACCCTGCATTCTCATAGCATCCTCCTCACAGTTCACACTGCCACCCAGCTTTGTGTCATCTGCAAATTTGCTAATGTTACTTTGAATCCCTTCATCCAAATCATTGATGTATATTGTAAATAGCTGCGGTCCCAGCATCGAGCCTTGTGGTACCCCACTAGTCACTGCCTGCCATTCTGAAAGGGACCCCGTTAATCCCTACTCTTTGTTTCCTGTCTGCCAACAACTTCTCTATCCATGTCAGCACTCAACCCCCAATACCATGTGCCCTAATTTTGCCCACTAATCTCCTATGTGCGACCTTATCAAATGCTTTCTGAAAGTCCAGGTACACTACATCCGCTGGCTCTCCCTCGTCCGTTTTCCTAGTTACATCTTCAAAAAGTTCCAGAAGATTAGTCAAGCATGATTTCCCCTTTGTAAATCCATGTTGATTTACGAAGGGGCAATCATGCTTGACTAATCTTCTGGCAGTTGGCTTGGCTTGTGCATCACGGAACCTGGAAACTCACCCTGAAGAGGGAAGCAGCTCCTACTCGTCCCCGAGGACCGGAGAGGAGGTTGGAAGTGTTGGCGACAGTGGACACAAGAACAAAGGGGCGGCAAGTGGAATTAGGGCCTTACCTTCCACTCCTTCAAGGTTGGCTGCGGGAGGCGCTCCCGAGGCACAAAGGCTGAACGGCCAGGCAAGGAGAGAGACAACGGTTCGCTGGATGATCCAGCCGGAGACAATGACATCAACTGACACTCTTGATTTTAGACTCAGTGGAATATTCTATGTACTTTGTACTTAACCTGGGATTGTGTTTATGTGTAATACCTATCAGGCTGCACAGTGGTGCAGTAGTAGAGTTGCTGTCTTATAGCACCAGAGATCCGGGTCCGATCCTGCTTACGGGTGCTGTCTGTACGGAGTTTGTACATTCTCCCTGTAACTGCGTGGGTTTTCTCTGGGTGCTTTGGTTACCTCCCGCAACGTCAAAAGACGTACAGATTTGTAGGTTAATTGGCTTCTGTTAATTGTAAATTGTTTCTAGTGCGTAAGATATTGCTAGTGCACGTGGTCATCATGGACTTGGTGGGACAAATGGCCTGTTTCTATGCTGTATCTCTCGTCTAATAGTAATAATTTACTAAACTGTATGCAAAAAAAAGGATTTCACTGTACCTCTTTATCATGTACCTGTACATTGTGAATAGCTCGATTGTAATAATGTACTGTCTGTCCGCTGACTGGTTCGCACACAACAAAAACTTTTCACTGTACCTCAGTACATCTGACAATAAAGTAAACTGAAGGAAATACTCCTCTGGAGCAGCAAGTGGCAGCGGGCCTGGGACCCGCACTATGCCGGTGCGGTAGATGGTGCTGTGATGGGAAGACCGGTCGGGCGGGTGGTGCTGTGGCTGGAGGACCTGTCGGGAAGGTGGCGCTGTGGTGGGAGGACTGAATGGCCGCCTCCAGCCGGCGGGTGGCACTGCGGCGGGAAGATCTGACCGGACGCCTCCTGCCGGCGGGTGGCGCTGCGGTGGGAGCACTGACCGACTGGTGGCGCTGTGGTGGGAGGACTGACCGGCCGCCTCCAGCTGGCGTGTGGCGCTGCGGTGGGAGCACTGACCGACGGGTGGCGCTGTGGTGGGAGGACTGACCGGCCGCCTCCAGCTGGCGTGTGGCGCTGCGGTGGGAGCACTGACCGACGGGTGGCGCTGTGGTGGGAGGACTGACCGGCCGCATCCAGCTTCCTGCCGACGGGGGGCGCTCCGTGTCGCGCTGCCGGAAGTGGCTGCGGTTGCCATGTAAGATTCCTGTCAGAGCGTTTTGTCGCTGGGATTTTTCTTCGCTGTGGTTGGAAAGCCGAAGGAAAACTGTCGTTAAAACAACGCGGTCGGTTGGAGGAGGGGGTCGCAATCTTAATATATATATATATATCTGCATATCTGCAATCTGAAAAGCTTCGCTCCGTTAAAAGCGCCCGAGGATGTCGGTGGCGGGGCTGAAGAAGCAGTTCTACAAGGCGAGCCAGGTGAGGAGGCGGTCTGGGCCGGCCGGGGGGGGGGGGGGGGGGGGGGGTCGATGAATCAGCTCACACACCCCCCGCGGTTCTGCAGTGAACACTCGGCCTGAACCCCCCGCTGCTGCCGGTGACACTTCCCTCGACTCCCGCCCGCGGTGTTGCAGCTGATGCTCTGCTCCCAACCCCGGTGCCTCTCAGCGCAGGATCTCTCTCTCTCTCTCCCTCTCCCCGATCTCTCTCTCCTCTTCCCCCCCCTCCCCCTCCCCCTCCCCCCCCCTTTCCCTCTCCCTCTCCCTCCCCCTCACCCCCCCCCCCCCCGTTGCAGCTAACGTTCGACTCGAACCTCCCGGTGCAGCCGGTGACATTTCTCTCGCACCCTCGTTATCGCAGACGACACTCAACTCGGTGACACTTAACCCATGCCCACCGGTGCTGCAGCTGACGTTCAACGGGTGCCCCCGGTGCACTCAACCCGTGCCCACCGGTATTGCCGGTAACGCTCAGCTCGCACTCCCCCGGCAACACCGAGTTTACACCCTCGGTGACACTCAACTCGTACATCGGTGAACCTCAACTCACGCCCCCTGAGCTGCAGCTAACGCTGCGCTCACGGCCCCGTCGACAGTCCCTTCGCCCTCCCCGGTGCTGCCGGTAACACTAAGCCCGTGCCCCCGGTGACACTCCCCTCGCACTCCCCGATATCACTCAACCAGCGCCAGCAGCACAGGCCGCGCTGACCCAGTGAACACAAATTCCCCCAACAACTTTTTCCAATTTGCTTACTAGGGAAGAAGTCCAAGTCACAAATTTTCCTTGCAGTTGGCTCAGTTTAGAGTTTTAACCGGCTCTTGACGAGTCAGCAAATTCTAGTTGAATCCAACTTTTTGTTTTCTCCCTCTCTTTTTCTGTGCAAAATGTATTTGAGAAAGGATAACGTTTTTTATTAAAGAAAAATAAATATTGAATAAAGAAAACCTAGAGATTTTGTCCCGGATCTTCAGTTATTAGACGTCATTGTTTATGTAATGTTAACATTGACACGCAGAAGCACTTTTTATCAACATGAAAAGCGATCGTTCGATTGTGATGTATATCCATGAATTTCTTGTGTTTTTAAAAGAGTGTGTATCCAGTGAAAGTTATTCGGTATTTCGTGATTTTATGGATAAATAGTTGCAACATCTGTTACAACTTAAATATTCAACCTTTGAAACGTCTGGGCAACGAGCAAGTTAACAAACAACATTCGCCAATTCTCAGGGGTAATGAAAAAATAAAGCAATTGCCCATAACCAGTAACTGGCGACCAAAGCAAAAAAAAAAAAAATCCCAAGTGAACACATAACTACACTGTACAAATACGGTATAGTTCCTGACTAAACTGGAGCAGCAGTCAGAATGATATAGTTCGCTGTCATGCTTCTGAATGGTTGCTCCAGATATACATGATAGACCGAAGAAGGGTATCGACCCAAAACGTCACCCATTTCTTCTCTCCAGAGATGCTGCCTGTCCCGAGTTTATCTTCGGTATAAACCCGCATCTGTAGTTCTTTAGAGATTACTTCAACGTTTTTTGTTGGACATTACGCAAAGATGCTGCACTGTGCTAATGACCATTTAGATCAGGTTTTGGAAGCCGAAGAACAAATATACTATGTATGTGTAGGAAGGAATTGCACATCCTGGTTTAAACTGAAGATAAACACAAAAAACTGGATTAACTAAGCGGGACAGGCAGCAATCTCTGGAGAGGAGGAATGGGTGACGTTTTGGGTCGAGTCCTTTCTTCAGATCTTCATACTATGTACAATAGTTCAGGTATTTGAGTGTATTATTCGTGAAACGATTAGTTTTTTAACATCGTAAAAAATATTTTCCTACATATGGTTATGATTTTAATTTGACATTTAAAAAATGTTTCTATCTGTGCTATTTGCTGTGAGGCTACTGGAAAACGTGTGCAGTGATTGGGTGAGAACAGGAGTGGAGATGGACGTGATGTCCTCCATGGTTCTAAATTGTACTGTAGGTTTATATTTTATGTGAAATTTATTATTCTTGGAAAGGTGACTAAAGATCAAACACCTACCAAGACAGGCTGAAGAGAAAAGAGCAACGAATTATCTTTAAAAGTTGCTTTTTTTTTAACATCCTAGGTCATCATTAATTTGGAAATCTCTATCTGCAAGTTTTTAAAAAAAATGAAAATAGCTTTTAGAGGTAGCTTAATGATATTGCAAATAATATCTGGAGTCTTGGAAATTATTATTGCAGTCGGACTGCTCATATCAACAAAGATGGAATGGGTGACGGTTTGGGTCGAGTCCTTTTTTCAGTTCTTCATACTATACAATAGTTCAGGTATCTGATTATTTATTATTCGCGAAACGATTAGTTTTTAGATGTAGTGATCCAATGAGTTACTCTAGCTTTTTATATCTTTGGTTTAAACTAGCATCCGCAGTTCCTTCCTACAAATATAATTGATAGATAGTTTGGCCTTGGAGAATTATAAATATGTTTGAATACAAAAGTAACAAGTATGATTTTCTAATTTGCTGGCACTTGCTGCGATGTTGGAGATTGTGTTGGAGTCTGTGCTGCAGGCAGGATAAAATATGTGTGGTGTTATGCACCTCTGTTAGGAAGTAAGAAATCTTTTTGGATTGTAGATGCAGGGTATTTCATATTATTTCTCAGTTGGAGTGAATAAAAATATTTTCTGATGAGATCTGTTCTTAATTATCTGTGAATCATTGTTTTGAAATGTGGTTTTGTGGAGCACTTGGCCTTGATACAAATGCACCAGGCTTGTATCTAAAAAAAAGAAACTGAAGTAAAAGTGCTAAAGTAATTCCGTAGGTCAGGCAGCACTTCTGGAAAACATGGATAGGTGATGTTTCAGGTTGGGACCCTTCTTCAGACTGATTATGGGTGGGGGGAGGTTGTGGGGAAGTGAAAGATTTCTTAGAGCTTTCATACTCTTTCCCCCCCATTAGTCTGAAGTAGGGTCCCGGACCGAAACGTCACCTTTCCATGTTCTCCAGAGATGCTGCCTGACCCGATGGGTTACTCCAGCACTTTGTTTTCTTTTTATAAGCCAGCATCAGCAGTTCCTTGTTTTTAGACTTGTTTCTAAATTGTTTTGTATTGAATACTTTGTTTTTCGTACCTAACACAAAGAATATATTTCAATATCTTGGTTTGTGTATAGCTAATTGGCAGTTGGATAATGTACTGAAGGATACAGAGCCGCAAGAACTGAAGGATTGTTGTGGCTCTGTTCACAAATGTTTATAGTAATTAGGGGTGGTACTGGAGTAAGATCCGTTAACACTTGTCATTTGCAAGTGTGATTTGTCCAATTTCATATGGTGTTCTGCAAATAGATTTATTAAATTATTTTATAATGTGGTGATCCACCATGCTGTTCACTAGATCAGTCACATTTTATGGAATTTTAGAATCTGGGCATTTGATCATTTATTCTGTTTTTAATTCCCTATTGAAGCCATTTAGTTAGAAATTAGCAGCATTGTTATCACAGCAGCTTCACTGATCCATGAATCCGCATTTGGGGTTCTTGGTTCTTGGTTACTTGGTCCTCCAAAATATTCCAACTGGAATTTAAACTGGAGGTGGTGAAGGGAGGGGTTAAGCCAGAGAGGGTTATTGGGAAGAAAGTGCCACTTTAAATTTTATCTTATTTTGTTGTCTTATTTTGTGAAAAAATATTTCAGTGCTGGCGATCTGAAAATAAAGATAGAAGCTGGAAATACTCCAGTTCAGCAGCATCTATGGAAAGCAAATCTAAAACATTCAGGATTAGAATTGGAAAAAATTGAGGGAGAGAAGAAAAGATAGGTTAGTGATGGTGTGTGGACAGTAGATTAAATGTCAAAAAGGATGACAAAAAGCAAGTTGGGTGAAAGAGGTATTAGTCTATAACAAAATATAAGCCTCGGGGAGAAGTAATAAAAAACATGTGAAATTAGGGAAAGGAATAAGAATATGAATACTGGAAATATGTCTAGAATCACCAATTTAAAATTGTTGATCGATGTTATTTCCAGAAGGATATAATGTCCTTTTTGGCCATGTAGCTGGCAATGAGCTTCATTGGAACAGTGTATGAAGCTGAACACATATCTCAGAGTGGGGATGGTTGAGAAATTGAGGTAAAGCTCAAACTGAAATTCTGTCAAAGAGGAGCAGACATTTAAAATGGTTATTCGAGAACTACGTGACAGAATTAATTTTCTATTTGTCTTTTTGTTACAACTTGTTTAGCTCTGCTTCATGACTGGCAGAGATGAGGAGACAGAAATATAATGCTGAATCAATTTTATGTCTGTTAATGTTAGGGTTGCCAACTTTGTCACTTCCAAATACGGGACAAAGGGTCAAAATAGGGGACAAAATCCCGACGGCATAAAGTACAGAAGGCCTTTGTCGAGTCACCGCTGACGGGTTTAATTCGCGTCATTTTTGCTTCCCATTGCTTGTTATAGCGGCACAGTTTTTTCTTTTTTGCAGTTTATCCATATTTGCACATGCCAAACAACACCAGACATTACTGGAACTTTTTGTTTTGCCAGGAATTCGCAATATATAGCGTACAACTGATGCGCATAAGGGGGCCTGGGATTGGATGACAGGTGAATCGCTTCTACCTGGCGTCAACAGCACATGCAACACGCATACACGCTGTTGTATCAGATCTAGGTTCTGTCTGTAAGCATGCCCTCTGGTGATTACACAGTACAGATGCTCCTCGATTTACGATGCTTCGACTTAAGATATTTCGAATTCACGATGGTTCAAAAGTGATGCACATTCAGTTGAAACCGAATTTTGGATTTTGATCTTTTCGCCGAACCAGCGTGCAACTGATGCACGGAAAGTGACAGGACGTCAACCAAGTCACCAAGTCCGGGGCAATTCGTTGACCAACTCGGCCCTGGCTGGGTGAATGATGAGTTGGCCCAGGTGCTGGACTGCACACAAAGCTCACATACAAATACACACTCACTCGCATACAAACACACACTCACACACACTCTCTCTCACACACACTCACTCACAAACGCCGCGCGCAAAGTCCGGCTCCTGGGCTGAAACTCATCAGCTGGCCCGCCGGCTGGGCTTTGTGTTCTGTTGCACGCAAAGTCCAGCACCCCATCCACATGAACCGGGTGGTGGTGTCGGTGATAAGTGAAGGTCCGAAGGTCGGACAGCTGACCGGGCTGCCGACCGATGGGGCCACGGGCGAGGCGCTGCTGCTGCTGCACTCTTTGGGCTGCGCACTACGTTGGGACGGGTGAGGCGGTGCCGGACGCGGCGCTCTGACCTGACATTCCCCTCGACCCGAGTAGTAGCAGTCAAATACGGGACAAGGGTGGTCCCGTATGGGACAAAACAATTTGGCCCAATATACGGGATGGCGCTTCCTGACCGGCTGCCTCCAGCTTTCTGCCGGCGGGGGGTGCTCCGTGTCGCGTTGCCGGAAGTGGCTGCGGTTGCCATGTAAGATTCCTGTCGGAGCGTTTTGTCGCTGGGATTTTTCTTCGATGTGGTTGGAAAGCCGAAGGAAAATTGTCGGGACTAATACGGGACAGTTGGCAACCCTAGTTAATGTTGTATTGAAATATAATGTTCTTCCTAGAATAGTTTCTTGAGCCATAAGTTAATTATCAACCCTCCCTTACCTGGATCAGCCTTTCACTTAGAGTCCTGGAGCCAGGCAGAATGGAAAAAAGCCCTTTGGCCCAACTTGCCCCTGCCGACCAAGATGCCCCATCTACTTTAGACCCGCGTATCTGCCTTTGGCATATTAAAAACACTGAATTCACCCCCTGTATTCTCCTCATGAGCTTTAACACCTCTATAAGACTGCCCCACAGCTACAAGAAATAAAGTCCTAGCCTGCCCATAGTTCAGGTCCTCGAGTCGGGCCAACATCCTCGTAAATCTCCTGTGCGCTCTTTCCAGCTTAATGACCTTGTGAACAGTTCTAAGGAAGGAAGTACTGGCATTAGAAAAGGTCTAGAGTTGGTTTATGAGAATGATCACAGGAATGATTACGTTAACATATAGCATTCGAAGGCACTGGGCCTGCATTCGCTAGAGTTTAGAAAGATGAGGGGAGACCTCATTGAAACTTGCCGAATAATGAAAGGCCTGGATAGAGTGAATGTGGAGAGGATGTTTCCACTAGTGGGAGAATCTAGGACCAGAGGCCATAGCCTCAGAATAAAAGGATGTACTTTTAGAAGGGAGATGAGGAGGAATTTCTTTAGTCAGAGGGTGGTGAATCTGTGAAATTCATTGCCACAGATGGCTGTGGAGGCTAAGTCAATGGATATTTTTAAGTTGGAGATTGACAGATTTGTGATTAGTAATGGTGTCAGGAGTTATGTGGAGAAGGCAAGAGAATAGGGTTCAGAGGGAAAGATGGATCAGTCATTATTGAATGGCAGAGTATGCTTGATGGGCCTAATTCTGCTCCAAATTCTTATGACATCATTCCTCTCGCAGGATGACCAAAACTGAACAAAATGCCCCAAATGTGGCTATTTGCCAGTTCTTGCACCACCCTTTTCTCTCCCCTCTTTCTACTTGCTCTCTCACCTCCACCCCATCAGTGTGAAGAAGGGTCCTGCGCAAAGTGTCATCTGTCCATTTCCCTACATGGATGCTGCTGGGTTTCTCCAGCAGTTTGTTCTTTACTAATTGTAAGCATGTTATTTCTCAGATAAATATGTTCCAATCAGCTGAGAGTGCACTCCGATAACCTTTGTATTGTGGTATGATGTTGCAGCGGTATCCATCTTCCTGACATGTGACATTGCTCAGAAATTTGTCATTTGGAGTATTAGTAACGCTGGAAGTTAATGACCAAGACGAAGTTATTTTCATTTACTGCCATGAGTATGAATGTTGCAAAATCACAAAGCAGCTAATATGCTGCAGTGTGATAGGAATCATTGACACACATTTTGACCAAATCTAGTGGTTGTCCTTGGATCCGGAAGAAAACATGCTATTTGAGTTTGACATTTGAGTTATTTCACATTTGAGTTTGTAACCATTTGACAGTGGTGCTATAAATATGTAGATTGCATTTGTTGCCAGAGGGGGACTGGGAACTGTTGTAATTTTTATATTTAAAAATTGATGATGTTTGGGATTTTCATTGACTTTATTAAAATTAAAAGCTAACTTCTATTTTATGATGAGTCAAACAGCTAAAGGCTGTTTTAAAATAGATTACAGACAATTGTGGTTTTCAATGTCAAAGTCCCATTGTTGTTGATTCAATTATTCTTTCCGCACATTTTCTTGATGTAATGCCCAGAAACACTTGAACTAACATTTGGTCAATTTTGACATATTAAGTAGTAAAGCAAGTTGATCATTCACCTTTGATGGGCATTGTGAAACCATCAAATAATGATAATGAGCAGGGACCCCAACAGTTTTCTTTCACTTTGTCTCTCTCCACCATCTCTGTTTCATTTAGATTAATTATGTATAATCCAACTGCTGAATCACTGGAGATGTGCCAAATCAGTATAAACTAGTATTCAAATGTTTTGATCATCTTGCCAAGGTGGCTTTGTGTGTTGCAAATTGCTCAAACTACTTTATTTTCATTGCTTTTCTACCAGAGTGTATAGATAGTGTGTTACTTTTAGAGATTGCACTGATTAACTGGATGGTATAGATGTTAAGCCTGTATGTTCAGATGAGTAATGTATGGATTAGTCTCAACAAAAAAAGAGGCGTGTTCATCTCTTAATTCTGCAATGTTTTCCTGAGCTGCAATCCATCACTTTGTACATTAGGCTTCCATGAGTAAGCTTCATTGTGGCTGAATAGAATCACTTCATGGAGATTAATTGGATAAAAACTGCAACTAAAAGATAAACAAAAGACAGTTTGAAACTTAATTCTCAAAGGGCCAACTTCAACATTGATATACAAATGCTAAAGCACCATGTGTTGGGTTACTCCACCTTCACTCTCAATCAAATGAAGGAAGTAGATAGATAGAAATAAGCTACATAAGAGCTTGGACAACAAGCTCAATGTCAAGAAGTGAGTTATTGACTAAAGGAAGTGTAGTGGAGCACATGCTCCACTCAGGTGAATGGTGGTGAAGTGAAAATGGTTGAAAGCTTCAAATTCCTAGGTGTAAATATTACTAACAATCTGTCCTGGATCAACCATTTTAAAGTTACAGCATAAAAAGCATACCCGATGGCTCTATTTTTGCTGAAGAGTAATGACTACAGAAAAAGTATCCAAGATGACAACCTTTCCCCCAATGTCAGGAACTTAGTTTGGCAACACTCTGCCCAAGACCACATGAAATTGGAGAAAGTCGTGGATGTAGCCCAGTACATTGTGCAACAGTGTGCAGATGACGGCCACTGTAGTGGACTGGATCTCAAACAGTGACGAGATAGATAGCTTAGTAACATGATGTCAAGAAAACAACAAGAAATTGTGTGAAAAGCCTGCTCCAATCCTTGGCAATGGTGCTGAAGTGCAGATGGTGAGAGCTTCAAGTTCCGAGATATAAGTATCACCTGTCCTGGTCCATTCACATTTTTGCTATGGACAAAAAAACACACCTATACCTCTGCTCTCTCAGAAGACTATGGAAATTTGGCTTTTCTCCACTCATTCTTGCCAATTTCCACAGATGCACTATAGAAAACATCCTATCAGGAGCATCACTGTATGTCAACTGCTCTGCTCAAGACTGCAAGAAATTGCAAAGTTGGGAATGCTTCACACAAATTAGCCTTTCCCATGCCCTATCCCCCCATCAATTCCATCTATACTTCACTGTCTCTTGAAAGCAGGCAGGGACAAATCACACTCTGGGCATTCTCCTGACTTCCCTCTCCCGTCCGTCTGAAGACTAAAAAGCTTTAAGCATGTTACAGGATGGATGTGGAGGCTTTGGGAAGGCTGATGTAGAGGAGGTTTATCACAGTGATGCATGGAATGAGGGTTATTAGCTACTGGGAGAGGTTGGACAGACGTAGATTGTTTTCTCTGGAACGCCAAAGGTTATGGGACAACTGATATATAAAATTATTATTCTTTTTTTATTCATTAAAAAAAAATATATTTTTATTAGAAGCAATGTACAGTAATATAAACCGCAGCATATGACAAAATATATTTTGTGTACCGCTTCTATTTTAAATTTAACAAGAAATAGGTAGAGCAAGAAAGAAAGAACGAGAAAGAGTGAAGGTAGTAGTGATGTGTAAACCTCTGGACTACCAGGTGTACAGTCCAGGGGTAAACAAGTAATAGCCTATAAAAAAATAAAGACAAAAACCATAAATAATTTTTAAAAAAGAAAGAAAACAGAAAGAAAGAGAAAAAAAGGGACCCTTACGTGTGTATATACCTGCTCCATATCTCACCACACCCATCACCCAGTTCGTGAATCGGTTCATTTCCGGAGTTGTGTTGCACCATGTTATACTTGTAATGAATCAATAAAAGGAGAATATGTCCTTAAAAATTGTTCAGATTTTCCTGCTAAGACGAGTCTCATATCTTCAAGATGTAGCGCCTCAGACATGCTTGTAATCCACATTGGGGTGGATGCATTTTTCCAAAATTTAAGTATACGTTTTTTTGCCACTATCAGGCCGTAGTTAAGGAAACATCTTTGAAATATTGATAACTCAGAGCAGGCACCTGTAGTTCCAAAAATAATCAATTCTGTATGGGGGTCCAGTTTTGTTTTTAATAAGTTTGTGAAGATTTCAAAGATTTTATGCAGGAGGCGAAAGAGTGTGTTATAGTTGCTTTGTGAGATAAACATTTGTCACAGATGGGGGATACATTTGGAAACATTTTGTTCAGTTTAGTTTTCGAGTAATATAGTCTATGTAATATTTTAAATAGAATTAAAATATGTCTTACATTAATCGAGGAATTACATACATATAGAAGATATTTATCCCATCTTTGGGAATTTAAAAACTTAATTCCTGTTCCCACTCTCTTCTAATTGCATCTGAGGATGGAATTTCTATATTTAGAATGATATTATCCAGGGCTCTCGCTTAACTTTTTTTCCCTGTTGCCAGCCGGGCAACCTCGGCAGCTTTTTAGGTTACCAAATAACAGTTTAGGTGGTCATTTAAGATGGCTTGCATGACGTGTGCGATAATGTGCTCGGACGAAGTGCATAGTTACCAGTCGGAATTATGGCCAATGAAGCATTCACATATTATTTCTGCGTCAAATAAAGTCACAAACTAAACATATTCACCAATCAAGACATGATATATACCACAATGACATGCAGCAAAATTACAATACAGTATGTCATCTCTTTGTACATGTTGAAATGAATGCAATTTCTATTATCTCTTTCCACTTCCAAACAAAAATATGGTTATTCAGCGTCTTGATTGGTGAATATGTTTAGTTTGTGACTTTATTTGACGCAGAAATAATATGTGAATGCTTCATTGGCCATAATTCCGACTGGTAACTATGCACTTCGTCCGAGCACATTATCGCACACGTCATGCAAGCCATCTTAAATGACCACCTAAACTGTTACTTGGTAACCTAAAAAGCTGCCGAGGTTGCCCGGCTGGCAACAGGGAAAAAAAGTTAAGCGAGAGCCCTGGATAATATCATTCTAAATATAGAAATTCCATCCTCAGATGCAATTAGAAGAGAGTGGGAACAGGAATTAAGTTTTTAAATTCCCAAAGATGGGATAAATATCTTCTATATGTATGCAATTCCTCGATTAATGTAAGACATATTTTAATTCTATTTAAAATATTACATAGACTATATTACTCGAAAACTAAACTGAACAAAATGTTTCCAAATGTATCCCCCATCTGTGACAAATGTTTATCTCACAAAGCAACTATAACACACTCTTTCGGTGAGACCAAGCGCAGGCTTGGCGATCGCTTCGCACAACACCTCCACTCAGTTCGCAATAACCAACCTGATCTCCCGATGGCTCAGCACTTCAACTCCCCCTCCCATTCCGAATCCGACCTTTCTGTCCTGGGCCTCCTCCATGGCCAGAGTGAGGCCCACCGCAAATTGGAGGAACAGCACCTCATATTTTGCTTGGGTAGTTTACACCCCAGCGGTATGAACATTGGCTTCTCTAATTTCAGGTAGTCCTTGCTTTCTCCTTCCTTCCCCTCCCATTCCCAGCTCTCCCACAGCTTACTGTCTCCGCCTCTTCCTTCCTTTTTCCCGCCAGCCCACCCCTCCCGACATCAGTCTGAAGAAGGGTCTTGACCCGAAACGTCGCCTATTTCCTTCGCTCCATAGATGCTGCCTCACCTGCTGAGTTTCTCCAGCATTTCTGTCTACCCATTCACACAAGTTCTGTTATCCCACTTACCTCACCCACTCCCTGCACATTAGGGGCAATTTTACAGAGACAAGTTAACCTACAAAGCCAATGTGTCTTTGGGATGTTGGAGGAAACCCACATGCTTGCTGGGAGAATGTGCAAATTCACCACAGACAGTGCCCGAGAACAGGATCGAACATAGATCTCTGGCGTGTGAGGCAGCAAGTCCACCAGCTGTGCCACTATATTTTATTTTCCAACACACAAAGAATTATACATTGATAACTTTGGTTACTAAAAAAAAACCTATCCATTTTCAGTCTTAAATCTCTAAATGTCGCTGTCCCCCTTTACAGCTACTGTATGTTTTAATTCAATTCAAGGCTATTGGGCAGTACATTGGCCATAAATTTGCTGCCTAAAATTGCCAGAGACCCGGAATTGATCCTGAATATGGGTGCTGTCTGTATGGAGTTTTGTTTTCTCGTTTATAACATTGTTTACAGAGTACTATGTTTACATATTCTATTGTGTTGCTGCAAGTAAGGATTTCATTGTTCTAACTGGGCCATGAGAGAATAAAACACTCTTGACTTGCGTCGCTGATGTGTGGGACAGAACTAGAGTACGGGTGATTGGTGGTCGGCGTGGACTCAGTGGGCCGAACGGCCTGTTTCCAAGCTGCATCTTTAAATTAAATTAAAAACACTAAAATCAGAGGAAATGTAAAGAAGGGTTTCTACCCGTAACGTCACCCAATGTTTTCTATCCAGAGATGCTGGCTGCTCCATGGAGTTCCCCCGCAATTAAAGCATGGAATAGTTTTCACCATACCATAGGTACCAACCAGAGCAACTAAATTTTAAGGTAACTTTATTTTTCCCAAGAACCCTTTTTTGCTTAAGTCCAAGTCAAGATTCAAGAGAGTTTTATTGTCATGTGTCCCAGATAGGGCAACAAAATTCTTGCTTGCTGCAGCAGAACAGAATATGTAAACATAATACAGAACAGGAGATAAAAGTTCAGTGTGTCTATATACTATAGACCATAAATAAATAAATAAATAAATAAATAAATCCACGATAAATAAACAGATAAAATGCAGTAGGCTGTTATTTTTCCAGAGTTTGGAGTCTGGTGGTGGTGGGTCCACCAGTTTAAATTCCATTTTGAATATTTTTGGAGGACCCGGAAACCAAGAAGCAAGAGTTACTCCAGGGAGTTACTCCAGCTCCAAGGAGTGATTCTGCGTTGTTTTTCAGCGATCACGGTGAGGCAGCGACCGGACAGCAATGGCGTCCAGAACTCCCACAATGCAAAGGGAGGGAGAAAGTGGCCGATGCCGATGAGTTGCCGTGGCAGTGCGCATGTGCAGGGCCACACATGCGCACAACCACGGCCGATGATGTGCTCGCCGGCCGGCTGTGCCGTGCCGAGACCCGAGAGCCGAGCGGAGATCCAAGAGCTAGTGCCGAGCCGAGACCCGGTCACGGATGGCGGGCAGGTGTCCCGGTTGCTTGCTAAGCCAGGCAAAATAGCATGGCTTTTAGGTTGCTCGGCGGGACTGTAAGTTGCCATTGGCACCCGGGCAACTGCTAATTTTGAACCCTGTTATACAAGTATGATATTAAATTATTTGACTCTGCGTTTCTATTCATGCCCTCATCTAATATATCTGGCATCATATGAAATTTGATATTCATGTATATATTTTTTCAGATAATCTTGAATTTGAAGATATCTAAAATATTGATTACCTCTCAGATTGTATTTGGATTGTAGTTTCTGAAATGATAAAAGGTTTCCCATTTCGTACAAATCTCCAATCTTTTTGATTCCTAGTCTTACCCAGTGAGTAAACGTTTTATCTATCATTAGCTATAGTAGAGAGAAAAGATACATTTCTTAATTTAAGAGTAAGTTTTACTTGTCTCCAAATTCGTAAGGTGCTGTGAATAATTGGATTATTCTTATATATTGTATTCTTCAACTTTATTGGGGAGAGAAGGATCGCGCCTATGTTAAAAGGCGAACAATCCTCTCTCTCCATTGTTAACCACTCTACCTGTTGGGCTGAATTGTCCAACCAGTAAATTACATGTTTGATATTCACTGCCCAGTAATAGTACAAGAAATTGGGGTGTGCCAGTCCACCAAATTCTTTGTGTTTACATAGATGTCGACTATGAATCCTGTGTGATATATAATCCCAAATAAAATTTGTAATGTTGGAGTCAAGTTTAAAAAAAAAAAATTTAGGTAGGTATACTTATTGCTTGAAATAAGTAGAGAATTTGTGGGAGAAAAATCATTTTTATGGCATTTATTCTGCCTATTAGAGACATTGGAATTGTTTTCCAGAATTGAATCAAAGCATTTAATTTAGTAGTTAAAGGCAGGAAGTTTACATTGAATAAAGAGTTATATTTTCTGGTTACTTGGATACCCAAGTATTTAAATGTTTCTGTAGCAATTCTAAAAGGGAATTTTAAAAGGTGAGTCGACTCTTGGGGTTTTATTGCCATGATTTCACTTTTGTTCCAGTTTATTCTGTATCCTGAGAAAGAACCAAATTCCTCTATTAGATTTAGTTTATTTGGTATACTAACTTGCGATTTTGCAATATATAGTAATACGTTATCTGCATATAATTATATTTTATTATTGGAATGTTTAGTATTATATCCATAAATATTCGGGTGTCTTCTTATACTTTCCGCTAAAGGCTCTATTGCAAGAGCAAATAGCAGGGGTGATGGTGCACAACCCTGTCTATTGTTGGTCAATATTCTAGCACTCGCCCTGTCGTGTAGTAATTTTATCCATGAAATAAAATTATCTCCCATTTGAAATATTTGGCGTACTTTAAAACGGTATTCCCATTCTACTTGGTCAAATGCTTTTTCTGCATCCAATGAAATAATTGATGTCTTCTTCTTCGTGATATATAAAATTATGAGAAACATAGATAGAATAGACAGTCGTAATCTGTTTCCCAGGATGGAAAAATCAAATAATAGGAGGCATATATTTAAAATGAGAGGGGCTTGTGTTTTACACGGAGGTTGGAAGTGCCTGAAACGGGCAGCTGTATGGGTTGAAGCATGTATGTTTGTAGCATTTAAAATACTTTTAGACAGGGAAGGAAAGAACTGCAGATGCTGGTTTAAAGACCAGTCTGAAGAAGGGTCTCAACCCAAAACGTCACCCATTCATCCTCTTCAGAGATGCTGCCTAACCCGCTGAGTTACTACAGCATTTTGTGTCTACTTTTAGATAGGTTTATGGATATGCAGGGAATGGAGGGATTTGGGTTATGTGCAGGTAGATAAGTGATGGTCTTGGCATCATTATTGGCACAGACATTGTGGGCTGAAGGGCCTGTTCGCCTGCTGTACTGTTCTATGTTCTGTACCACCAGATTCAATAACACCTGCTTTCAGCTGATATCGGGCTCTTGAAAGACCTCTCGTATGCTAGAGATGTATTTCCTGATTTTCCAATCTTGGTTGTTGTGCCTTTCGTGTAGATGCATTTTCTCTGTAGCTGGAACACAAATTGAGCATTGTTTATTTTTAATGTGTATTATCTTGATATAACTTGTATAAAATGCATGGTATGATTAGTATAAAAACTGTATCTAGGTACACGTGACAATAATAAAACAAACCAATAAGGACAATGTAGGAAAAAACACATAATTTCTTATTGCACTATAGACATATGCTGATTTCCAAAAAAAAGGCACTAAGGGCCTGTCCCACTTAGGCGATTTTTCAGCAGACTGACGCTGTAATTAAGACGGCTAGCACAGTGTACGGTAAGTCCTTTAAAAGAGGGGGGGGTGGGGGGGGGAGAAGGAGTGGAGACAACTTTTAAGAAGCCAGACAACTTTTAAGAAGCCAGAGATACACAGCTGTGAAGTTCGATGGGCATTTAACATTACCGGTCGGTTATCCTTGGTTCTGAAAACTCCTGCTTACATTTTTTCCCCAAATGAGCCAATGAAAATGACCGGTCAGCAAAGGCGATTAACTAAAGCTACCTACAACTAACTCTATTACCTACAAGTACATGGTGACCCCACTACAACTGTGCCTACGACTACAGGATTATTGATTATCTCCATGGCGACCAATTTTTGGTCGCAGAAAAAATTTCAACATTTGCGGCGACCATGCTGAGGCCGCGACTAGTTCCCAGAATGCGGGAACTCCTCGTGACCATGAAGGAGACTCACCAGCGAACATGTGGCAAGAGCAGAGTCTCCTGCACTCGCCTAAAAAGTTGCCTCAATGGGACAGGGCCATAAGTGCTGAAGTAATTCAGTGGGTCAGACAGCATGCCAATAGAACATGGATAAACTACACTTTGAGTCAGACTGATTGTAGGAGGAAAAAGAGAGGTGGGGAGTGAATAATACTTGACAAGTGATAAGTGGATACAGGTGATGGTAGTTAGTTAGTTACCTAAAATTGGAGAATTCAATGTTCATACTGTTGGGTTATATGCTACCCAACTGAATATGATTTGCATTTCCTCCTGTTTGCATGTAGCCTCAAATAAAAAGTATTTAATGCTAAATTTGGTGTTGTGAAAAATAAAATGTTTCATGCTCAATGATTTGGCTTGTCAATTTGCCTGGCTCTTCCTCAAAAAATGTTGGTGCATTACCGGGTTAGCCATAAAAATATTTTCTGTTTCACAAATTATTCGTGTATCATCTGAAAAATGAACAGATGCTGACCAATGATCTCTTGTCCGGGCTGGATGGGCTGTGACAGCAGAAATAAACTTTAGTGTCCTCAATAAAATCTTGTTCTCAGGGGAAGCTGTGTTTGCGAATCGGCCACAGTCTCAATGAGCAATAGTCCCTGTGGTGATAAGTATGCATTTGTGATCACCTAATTATCTCCTGGAAGTTTTAGAAATAATGTTGGTCCATTAGGGTGCGTTGTTAAAAAGTGGAATTTAGTTTGTGACACCTGAAAATATGGGAAGAAAATTGAGAAGGAAAATGTGTAAAATCTGTTGTGGGGAAGTTAACTAAAGCATTTATTTAGATCAGTGTGTTCTCAAGGCAAATGTCTATAAACCTGAGAAACTAATATAAAGGAATTCAATGGGAGCTTGTAGAGTTTGACTGCCAAATCTCCAGAGGGACAGAGTGTTAACTATTGTTAACAGATACAAAATAGCCACAAATCTCTATTTATTTAATCAAATTGGTTGACTCAGTAACTTTTCCAAAAGACCAACTGGAAACTATTTTAAAGAGCCAGGATTTGTAAAGAAGTATTTCCACTCAAGCAGCTCATGTCAAGAATTTAGGTAGGTTATGTTACACGGATGGCATGATTCAGGATTTTCGGAACAGCTAGGAATCATTTGGAGATCTTAAAAGTAGGATAATGTTAATTTATGATATAAAACAACATTGAATTAAAATGAACAGTTTTTAAGAAAGGTCTGAAGGAGAAAGACAGCTAATTTATCAAAATCACTGAACAATTTCACTCTTTAAGGAACTTTCGTCTGAAATCAGTAACATATATTTTGATGAAGGTTCCATGGTCAACAGCTGCCATGTTCTACTGTGGAGCTGCGTGTGAAGTAATTGTTGGTCTTGGATCCGAGCACAGTAATACAAGAGTACCTGATCTCTATTGAGGAGAAATAATTATGTTGTAATTGGGGGCAATATGTTTGAAAATGTTTTTCTCGCTTCTAGCCAAGGGGATTGAAGCCAATTACACATCTACAAATCTGAGATAAAGTCAGTTCATAGAACCAAGAGCATATCTAAGATGACCAAGTTTACTTGCTTAATTCTCCATCAGTTAGTATTTAGCTATAAACGCGAAGAATTTAATATTTTGAAAAAGGGGACTGGAACCATATACCAAAAATAATTAGTGTAATTCAATTGCTTTTCATCAGGCAGAATTGTGATAGGAAATTAAAGCTTTACAGACATCATTTGATGTGCAACTATTATAGTAAAGGAAATCAAACAAATATTTTTTTGTGCTATTAGTTAGTTGCTGTTTACGTTTTAAAGTTTGGAATAGCTCAATTGCAATTTTTTTCTGGCAGTGATACTGATTTGTAAACTCAGGAAATGCCTAATCCCAAATACATTAGGACCATCTCTGCCATTCCAATTAGACTGGCAGAAATTGTCATTATGTTCAAAGCTATTTACTGCCTCCAAATTGGAAAACAAATGTCTGTTTACCCATGTACATTTTAACCATTAGGATTAATTGAATTAGCGTTGATCCATTATGCTGAATGGTGGTCAAGTAACCAGATTTGAATTGAAAACCCGTCTCAGTAATAGTGACAATGAAAATACCCAATTATTGTAAAAGCCCACCTGGTTTACTTCTGTCCTTCAGGTAAGAAAATCTTCCATTGGAAGCTATATACATTTCCATATTTACCATTGTGGTTCTCCTAACTGTCACCTCAGAGACAATTAAGGATGGACAATGTACCTGCACATCTATGACCCAGGCCTGTACTAGACTAACTAAAAATTATTTGATAGGGTACAGATGTTTCTGGTAGTTGAAAACATCTTAAAGTTATGAGAGAAGAGTCTGAGACTAATTGAAAAACAACTATATGGATGTCGGAAAGGGAAGAAAGAAATCTATCCAAGCATACCCTTAAAACACTGGAGATGTGAATTTCTATATTGGTTTGAAATACATTTTCATTTCTACATATTCAAATTTGAGAGTCAGTGCAAGAGGAAAAGGTTTTTTGAAAAAAAACTCTTCAGATGCATGTAGGCATATTCACTTGTTTTGTAGAAACAAGATTTCAAAGGTTCAAAGGTATTTTATTGTCATGTGTACCAATTAAGGTGCAGTGAAATTCAATTTACCATAGTCATACCAAAAGAAGCAACAAGAGACACGCCTACATAAGTTAACATAAGCATCCACCACAGCGGATTCCCCACATTCCTCACTGTGATGGAAGGCAATAAAGTCTAATCTTCTTTCCTCTTTATTTTCCCGCGGTCGGGTCAGTCGAACCATCCACAGTCCGGGTGATCGAAGCTCCCGCAGCCGGCGATCGAACCCCCCACGTCGGGGTGGTCGAAGCTCCCGCGATCGGGGCGGTTGAAGCTCCTGCAGCCTGGTCTCCTGAAGTAGATCCCAAACCAAGGGAGCGCTAGCTCCACAATGTTAAAGTCTGCAGGCTCCGACAGTTGGAGCTCCATGGTCTATCCCCGACAGGGACTGCCAGCTCCACAATGTTAAGTCATGCAGGCTCCCGCGGTTGGAGCTCCCAAAGCAAGAGGCCGCCAGCTCCTCGATGTTAGACCGCAGTGCGGACGGAGAAATGATACGGGGGAAAAAAATCGCAGCTCTGTCGAGGTAAGAGATTTAAAAAAGTTTCCCCCAACCCTGTTGGAACACTAAAACATACATTTAACACATACGAAAAAACAACAAAGGAAGAAAAGGACGAGACGGATTGTTGGCATTTAATATGTAGTCAAGTTAAACTGCAAGGATCGTTTGTTGCATAATTGTTGCCTAATATTTATAAAGGCCCTGTCTCACAGTGCGAGTCATCCCACGAGTGACCCCAAGTGAGAGAAAAAAAACAGACTCGTGGTTGTGTACGAGATTTCAAGTTTATGATCAAGTGTTTAACCGAGTTCCCACGGGTATGTCATTGCTGCGATGTTCCAACTTCCTCTCCCGAGTTACCAAGTTCCTCTCCCGCTACTCTTGAGCCAACCGTGAATGAAGGTAAGTGTGTGAGGGTGTGAGAAGTCCATGCCAGGTGGCAGCCGGCCGGCCGCAGCCGCTGTTCTTTCACATCGGTTGCACATCAGATTGTTGGGAGACGGAGCTCAGGGTTCGCCTCTTGAGCTGCTTTGGTGCCCAGGCGTAAGTTGAGGTGGAGGGGGGGTGGGGGTGACAGACAAGGCTCTTGGGTGCTGGGATCATTCTCTGCGGGATGGTCTTAGTGCGGGAGACTTGTGTAGGAGAGGTGTACTGACTGCAGGCAGATGCTTTGGTAGTGATTGCCCACCCGTCTCAAAAGCCGCTGTGTCTCCCTGTCCCTGTGATAGCAGGGAGCAATCAAACAGCACAATACCCCCTCCATGCCAACACAAAGGGCAACGATCACAAGGCTTTAGGGGCAGAAACAGCGGGCAGGCGACAATCACCCGCCATAACGCGAGAGACATCATGCGCTATTGTAGGTCTCCATTGCACGTCGGTGTTTCTGTATTTCTCCATCTCATTGTTGGCCCTGGCTGTCACCAACCCCACCCCCACCCCTCTGCTTCCCGGCCATGTGTGTGCCCCCTTCCCTCCCCTCTCCAGCTCCCCGCCCATTGCACCGGGCGCGGGGGCTTCGCACCGTCTTCACGTTGGCGACGACCCCAAGGCTTTAGATGGAAAGCAGGCGCAACAAGCTGGAGTAACAACGCGGGCCAGGTAACATCTCTGGAGAACATGGATAGGTGACGTTTCGGATAAGGGCTCGTCTTCTGAAGAAGGATCTCGACCTGCTGAATTACTCCAGCAGTGTTAAAGAATGAACTGCAGATGCAGGAAAATCGAGGGCACACAAAATTCTGGAGAAACTCAGCGGGTGCAGCAGCATCTACGGAGCGAAGGGATGGGTGACAGAAGGGTCTCGACCTGCTGAATTTCTCCAGCATTTGGATCTAAACATCACCTATTCTTTCTCTCCAGAGATGCTGCCTGTCCCGCTGAGTTACTCCAGCTTTTTTGTGTCTATCGTTGAATGGGTGACGTTTTGGGTCGAGACCCTTCTTCGGACTGAAAATAAAAACTTGCCTCGCGTGAAGCGGCTTGTAAATTATAACATAAAATCAAGAAATGTTAAAGGTTGACTCATTATGTGCAGCTATTCATTCGCCTGGCCTGTTGCTGTCCTTCCTCGTCCACCGTGAGCGCTGGATAACTCACCGGGTGCAAAACTCCGCTGCATCCCGGGCGGAGGGCAATGTTCACCGGACTGACCGGCAAGTAGAGGCGGCGGGTTGGCAAAGCCTGGCTCCCCGCCACCGGGATAGACACCAACTACTGGAGTAAACTCAGCGGGATCTCTGGAGAAGTCTGAAGTAGGGTCTCGACCCATCCCATCACTCCAGAGATGCTGGCCCTCGGAGTTACTCCAGCATTGTGTGTGTCTATCTTCGGTGTAAACCAGCATCTGCAGTTCCTTCCCAATCCCACACTCTCGGCCCCGGGGGGTGGATGGAACATCACATGTGGACACATGCCACGCACCGCCCCAGAATTGCCCCTCCGGCAGGTCTTTAACCGCGTCCTAAAGCCGTTCATTGAGACAGTGACGAATACGAAGCCACGGGCAGGCGCCTCAGTAATAAAGGACAAGTGGCAGATCATCGTAGAAAGGCCAAAGATAGACACAAAATGCTGGAGTAACTCGGCGGGACAGGCCGCATCTCTGGAGAGAAGGAATGGGTGGCGTTTCGGGTAAGTCTGAAGAAGGGTCTCAACTCCATTCCTTTTCTCCAGAGATGCTGCCTGGTCCGCTGAGTTACTCCAGCATTTTGTGTCTATCTTTGGTTCAGTCTTTACTCGAGCGAACGAACAGATTATAAGAAAGTTCCCACGGTAGACTCACGAGTCACTAAGATAAACGCACGGGCCACTATGTTATTGCAACGAGTTTAAATGTTTCCATTTTTAACTTGAACAGTTAATTTGACTCGTGGAAAAAATCAAACATGTTTGATTTTTTTCACGAATTAACAAGTTTCCCGAGTACCTGCCGTTAGCGCCACGAGTCGATAAGTTGCTCGTGCGAGTTCCGACGTTCCCGCTACGTGATCACCACGAGTGAAAACCCGGGGTCACTCGTGGGCCAACTCGCACCGTGAGACAGGGGTTTAACACTGCTAACTCCACTGCATGTCTAAATGTGTAAGAAAATATATGGTTCCGTTTTTCCTTAACCTTGATCCTGTTGAAAGAATGCATGGAAATATGTTTGGGCAAAATTCCTAGATTGTCAAGGAGTGTGTGTGTGTCTCTGTGCTTGTATGGAAAGTCTGCAATGGATAGAGGACTGCACAGATGATACCCAAGTGCAAGATCGAATCTGGGGCCGTGGAGCTGTGGGATAGCAGAGCACACTGCTCTGCTGCCCATCAATATTTTTCGAGCACAATGGTATTAGAGGAAGGTATTATAATAGCTATAAGGAAATAACTTGTATTGTTTCTGTTTAATAGATATTTCACAGTGGTTAACATGCATCTCGGGTTTTCTAAATGCTTATATAGTATAACTGATTCAGAAATATGCTAGATTAATGCAAGGGCATTTATCTTCCCTGTTTATTGCAAATAGCATGGTACAAATTTCACAAGATGCTTTCTGAAAATCTAAAATGCCGAGAGCATTTATAGTGATCTGTACCATGTCTATACAGATTTGTACAGTGAAATATGATGGGAGTTTTTTGTTTTATATTGGATTCGCAATTAAGGATGTAAATTGAGTACAGAAATTGGCTTTTTTGCCACTATTGAGACTAGATTCAATGGTCATAGAAACAGAAATTAGGTGCAGGAGGAGGCCATTCGGCCCTTCGAGCCAGCACCGCCATTCATTGTGATCATGGCTGATTGTCCACAATCAATAACCCGTGCCTGCCTTCTGGTCATTATGCTTTGTTTGATTAACATCTGTTTTCAGAAGTTACAATTAACCAAGTATGAAACCTATTCTTGGCAAATTGCAAGGAATCAGAATGTGGGTATTAGCAGTTTGTTCGCAAGGGAATGGAAAACAATATTTTAGTTGTTTCCAACTTGTAGGGACATTTTGAAAAGCAAAAGCCATTTTAAATGCTGGAGATGTTTTTGATTATTTTGCCTTTTATATGACTGTTAGCGTTTGTATGAGTGGTATATTAAACCTCTGAGAAATTATTATACAATATGGATATGCAGGGATGGAGGGGTATGGATCATGTGCAGGCAGATGAGATTAGTTTTTCTTGGCATCATGTTAGGTACAGGCATCGGGAGCCAAAGGGCCTGTTCCTGTGCCGTACTATTCTATGTTCTATGTAATATAAATTCTGGATCTATAAAAAGAACAGTCCCCAATCAAAATTACATCTTGCTCACCTGTGACCAAATTCCATTTCAATAATTTAAATACTGAATTGTTTCTCATAGGTCAGTTGTTTACTGTGTTATCCTTAACTGGAAAATCAAGTTTTTACATTCCCTGTTGAGTTTCAACTTGATGGTGTGACGTGATTTTGCACGTTAATTTATCTATATATTTTGTATTCATATTCTTGTTGGTGCACTGAAGTGGATCACGTGAAAGGAACACATTTAAGGCTCATTCTTCCATCTACGGTGCCCTCTATAATGTTTGGGATTATTGCTCTTTATCAACATGAGGACCAAAGTTGTGCCAATGAAAGGCAAAGAAGCCATTATGAGACTGAGAAACACGAATAAAACTGTTTGAGACATCAGCCAACCTTTAGGCTTACCAAAATCAACTGTTTGGAACATCATTAAGCAGAAAGAGAGCACTGGTGAGCTTACTAATCGCGAAGGGACAGACAGGCCAATGAAGATCTCCACAGCTGATGACAGAATAATTCTCTCTATAATAAAGAAAAATCCCCAAACGCCTGTCCGACAGATCAGAAACATTCTTCAGGAGTCAGATGTGGATTTGTCAATGAACATGTTCACAGAAGACTTCATGAACAGAAATACAGAGGCTACACTGCAAGATGCAAACCACTGGTTAGCCACAAAAATAGGATAGACAGGTTACAGATTGCCAAAAGTACTTAAAAGAGCAACCACAATTCTGGAAAAAGGTCTTGTGGACAGATGAGATGAAGATGAACTTATATCAGAGTGATGGCAAGAGCAAGGTATGGAGGAGAGAAGGAACTGCCCAAGATCCAAAACATACCACCTTATCTGTGAAATGTGGTGGTGGGGGTGTTATGGCCTGGGCATGTATGGCTGCTGAAGGTACTGGCTCACTTATCTTTATTGATGATACAACTGCTGATGGTAGTAGCTTAACAAATTCTGAAGTAAAAATTGCAACTCAATCCACTTTGTGAATATTTGAATATGTCTTTTGCCATACAAGGTGAAATGCATTTGTTTTAAAGAAAAGCTAGTTGGGACACATTCGTTCAACAAATGAAAATGAACGGAACTGCCAATTGTGCAAATGTAAAGGGCCTGTCCCACCAGCATGCGACTCCATGCGGCAAGCGCGACCTAACGTGGTCGCTTGAGACGTCCGGCTTCGGAGGGCCGGTCCCACTTCGATCGCCGGAGCCGTATGGAGTTGTGCGGAACTGGTCCTGACATCGCGCGGGGCTCCGAAAAAATTACCGTGTTCAAAATTCCACGCGGCAATGGCCTGTCGGCCCGTAGCCGCCTAGACGCCGCACGCACCGCCTCGACGTCGTGCCTCGGTGTCCCTCTCTGTGTGCCTCCGTGACCCTCTCTGCGTGCCTGTGAGTCCCTCTCTGTGTGCCTCGGTGTCCCTCTCTGTGTGCCTCGGTGTCCCTCTCTGTGTGCCTCAGTGTCCCTCTCTGTGTACCTCGGTGTCCCTCTCTGTGTGCCTCGGTGTCCCTCTCTGTGTGCCTCCGTGTCCCTCTCTGTGTGCCTCCGTGTACCTCCGTGTCCCTCTCTGAGTGCCTCGGTGTCCCTCTCTGAGTGCCTCGGTGTCCCTCTCTGAGTGCCTCGGTGTCCCTCTCTGTGTGCCTCGGTGTCCCTCTCTGTGTGCCTCGGTGTCCCTCTCTGTGTGCCCCCGTGTCCCTCTCTGTGTGCCTCGGTGTCCCTCTCTGTATGCCTCGGTGTCCCTCTCTGTGTGCCTCCGTGTCCCTCTCTGTGTGCCTCAGTGTCCCTCTCTGTGTACCTCGGTGTCCCTCTCTGTGTGCCTCGGTGTCCCTCTCTGTGTGCCTCCGTGTCCCTCTCTGTGTGCCTCCGTGTACCTCCTTGTGCCTCTCTGTGTGCCTCGGTGTCCCTCTCTGTGTGCCTCGGTGTCCCTCTCTGTGTGCCTCGGTGTCCCTCTCTGTGTGCCTCGGTGTCCCTCTCTGTGTGCCTCGGTGTCCCTCTCTGTGTGCCCCCGTGTCCCTCTCTGTGTGCCTCGGTGTCCCTCTCTGTGTGCCTCGGTGTCCCTCTCTGTATGCCTCGGTGTCCCTCTCTGTGTGCCTCCGTGTCCCTCTCTGTGTGCCTCCGTGTCCCTCTCTGTGTGCCTCCGTGTCCCTCTCTGTGTGCCTCGGTGTCCCTCTCTGTGTGCCCCCGTGTCCCTCTCTGTGTGCCCCGTGTCCCTCTCTGTGTGCCTCGGTGTCCCTCTCTGTGTGCCTCGGTGTCCCTCTCTGTGTGCCTCCGTGACCCTCTCTGTGTGCCTCCGTGTCCCTCTCTGTGTGCCTCCGTGTCCCTCTCTGTGTGCCTCCGTGTCCCTCTCTGTGCCCCTCTCTGTGCGCCTACGTGTCCCTCTCTGTGCGCCTACGTGTCCCTCTCTGTGCGCCTACGTGTCCCTCTCTGTGCGCCTACGTGTCCCTCTCTGTGCGCCTACGTGTCCCTCTCTGTGTGCCTCCGTGCCCCTCTCTGTGTGCCTCCGTGACCCTCTCTGCGTGCCTGTGTGTCCCTCTCTGTGTGTGCCTCCGTGTCCCTCACTATGTGCCTCCGAGACGCTCTCTGTCCTTGCGAACTTACCGCGGACTTCGCTCCAACTTCGCGCCACTCACCCGACCTCCGCGCGGCCCCCGCTTCCGGTTTGGTTGCGCTCACCGCATGCAGGCGCATACTGGTGGGACCGGCCCTGCACGGGGATCACACGACCCCCACGTCCGGTTTGGTCGCTTGCCGCATGCAGGTCGCATGCTCGTGGGACAGGCCCTTAAAACAAAAATCCAGTGCAGTAAACATTCCGAAGATCAGGTTGTATCTGTGGAAGGAGGGGTGAAGCTAACGTTTCGTGTTGGAGACCCATTGTCAGATGGATTAGAATGGGAGAGCAACACTTATCCTTAAGCTTCTTTCCTTCACACCATCCAGGGATTCCGTCTTTCTAGGTGAACCAGTGATTTGGAGAGGTACACCATATGCAGATGCAGTCTGAAGAAGAGTTTTGGCCCGAAACGTTGCCTATTTCCTTCGCTCCATGGATGCTGCTGCACCTGCTGAGTTTCTCCAGCACTTTTGTGTACCTGCGGATTGGCTGATCACTTTACACAGCATCAGCTTTCAGTCCACGGGAGTAACCTTGTACTTACTCGTGCCTGCTACTTTATTCTCGATCCCTCTCTAACTATGACATTTCTGCTGTATGTCATGCTTCTGTGATATTGGCTCCGTTTTTCTCTACCATTAATAAAGTCTGATAGCCCGACTATTACCAACAAATATAACAGGCAAAGCATAATTGCAGTCTGATTTGCCTATTGATCCATGTGATTTGCTCCTTGCTTATCTTATTTATCCATCCCATAACACTCTGCAAATTAAAACCAGTTTTGGTGAAGGGTCTTTGTCGAAGAACATTAACTGTTTTTCTTTCTTCCAGCACATCCTGAACTGATGAGTGTTTCATGCATTTTCTATTTTAATTAATGTTCAAATGAGTTAGAATCAAATCTTAAAACGTAGCTTTTTAATTAAATACCATCTTTGTATTGCTCTCCTTAAGATATTGATTACAATTTTATTGCATTAAAAATCGTAGAGGTTTGCACCCATGACTACCCACATGGTCATGGGTATACCGGGAATCGTACAGGAATCGCAAAACTCCCGAGGACCACCTGGTTTGGAAGTCCAGGTAGACAAAATGTGTTGGCCAGTTCTAATCGTTTGAGGTCTGCCAGTTAGGAAATCCAGAAGACAGTTGCAGGTGGTGGCCCCAAGGCTGAGATCCAGGAGGGAGAGATGAGCTTATTCAGTATTATGGTGGTGAAGTCTGAGCTGTAGTCAAGGAATAATATTCTGACATGGGTGTTCATATTGTCATGGTGATCCAGAGCTGAAGTACAAGGGAGATGGCATCCTCTACAGACCGTTTCTTTTTCTTTGCTCTATGCAAATAGCAAGGGGTCTAGATTGCCCAGGAAACTGGCACTAATGCGTGCCATTACCAGTTTCTCAAGTACTTTATTATGCTCAATATTAGACCTACTGGGTGATCATCACTCGGACAAGTCACTTTAATTTTGGGGACTGGAATGATGGAAGTTTCCTTGAAGCAGATGGGGACGTAGATTATTGGGATGAGAAGTTGAAGATGCCATCACGGTGGCGCAGCGGTAGAGTTGCTGCCTTACAGCGAATGCAGCGCCGGAGTCCCGGGTTTGATCCCGACTGCGGGTGCTGTCTGTACGGAGTTTGTACGTTCTCCCCGTGACCTGTGTGGGTTTTCTCTCAGATCTTCGGTTTCCTCCCACATTCTAAACATGTACAGGTTGTTAGGTTAATTGGCTTGGTAAATGTAAAAATTGTCGCTAGTGGGTGTAGGATGAGTGGGGTCGCAGGTCGGCTCGGACCCGGTGGGCCGAAGGGCCTGTTTCTGTGCTGTATCTCTCAATTAAAGCATGCCAGCAAAGAATGTGGACTGCTTTTTGAGAATTTATTCTCATGAAAACAAATTTGACTTCTGCTACTGAGATGTATGGGACAGATTCAGTGGGGGTGGAGTCTGTCCCTTGATGGAACTTTGCATGCCTGCCTAAAATTAGCTTAAAAGTCATTGAGCTCATCCCATAGAGAGATGTTGCCTTGAGAATGCTCCTGATTCATCCTATTAAAATAACCAGTGATGGGGGGGAAATGATTAGGAATACATTTAAACCAAGGTAGACCAAAGCCTATCTGGTTACATACTCAGAGTTTCACTGTAACATGGTTTCATTATGTAAAGGTTTTGTTTCAAATTATTTTTCACACATTTCCCTAAAGATAGTGACTCGTCATGGTATATAGTTCCAGAAAGCACTTGACTCTTTTTGTTTGGTAGACACAAAATGTTGGCGTAACTCAGCGGGTGGGGCAGTATCTCCGGAGAAAACAAGAGGTGATGTTTCAGGTTAGAATCCTCCATCAGGCCCAACCCGAAACGTCACCTATTGTTTTTTTTCCAGAGATACTGCCCGGCTTGCTGTCACTCCAGCATTTTATATCTATCTTCGGTATAAACCAGCAATTGCAATCCGTTCCTATACACTCTTTCTGTTTGGCTCCCTTTTGGAGTGATGAGTTAATGTGTGTCAGAAGGAAACAATTATTTTGTTTTAGAAAGGTAAAAAAATCATGCATGGTGAAGCTTGCCAAAAGGGCATAATTTACAAAAATGCAAAATAATGTCCTGTCCTGGGCATCTCACACGCCCAAAACCTTAATGATCATAATTTTAAGAGGTAATAGTTGACATTTTTTTAACCTTCCCCAAGTGGGCATTATTGCTGATGATTATTAGTGGCCTGCTTCATTATGCATTCTCAGCAGTAAAGATGTTCTTGGGAGAAATGGTGGATACATGCCCAGCACAAATTGGCATTATGACATGATAAAAATCGTGGCTGGTAGCAAGCGGGCTATTGTTCTTAATTGTAAGTATGCGGCGCTAGGCCAAAAACAGTGAACAGTGATTTTTGAACCCTTATCACTGACCAGATATCCTCCATGTGACTTCCATTAACACTAATGACCAGGATATCCTAGAGGACATGGCATGGGTTTCTGCTAAATCTGATAACTGGCCATACATTATTATTTATCTTTTGTCAAGCATTGTAGGAAACTCCTGTTAACCCAGCATGAATAAATGACCTTCGCGTGCTTCAATAAAAGAATAATATTAACTGAAACTGTTGAGCACAATTCATCACGTAACTGGGTGAAAATTAAGAGTAATACAACAGGATGCATATGACAAGCAAGAACTTTTATGTTAGTAAGTACTGTAAAAACATGGACACAAACACATCACTGGATTGATATTGAGTGCAAAATATCCAGGTGATTATTCTTCTCCTGCATTGTTATTGAGCCAAAATAACTCATCGGGTCTCTTAAAGAGTTCAAAGCAGGCGTTGATTTACTTGCAAATAAAAATCCCTCTGTTTTGTGTCTCAAACTGAATATCACTGGTTGTAAACAGAAATTGAGTGAAATGACAGAAACTATTTGGGAAATTTTTGTTCTATGATGTTGGATAATGAAAAGATATTGAGGAACACTTTTAAACAAAAATAGAAGGGTCACTTTTCATCATAAACCTCAGATGTGCCTGATTCCGTCACCTTCTCTAAAGATGTTTTGGGACTCATTTCCTTCCAACATTTCACAATAATAAGTGGCTCGTGGCATAAGAGGATCTGTTATGCATGTTTGCGACGAAGAAAAATTGCTGCTATTTCTTTTGATTATAAATTCTCATTACCATTTTGGTATCAAGAGCACTTCTTGATCAGTGTACTCCACTGTGGGGTAGGGGTGGGGGAAGGAAAGCTCCAGTCAAATATCTGATTGAAATATGTAGGTTTGTGTTGATCCAAGCCAAATACATAACAAATTTAAATAGTATAGTACATGGCTATTTACAAAATGAAATATGGCAATTAAAGTGTACTTTTTTGTTTTATTTACTCAATCGAGCAAATTCCTAATCTACATTCATCACCTGCAAGCAAAAATGGAAGTTGGTTAGTCCATCACAATTTTAGCAGACCAAAGTTTTGTAACTAGTTAATTTGTTGTTAATTTAGAAAGGAGAGAAAATTCAACCTGCATTCACAGCTGAAGCTTCTGGATGTTCAGCATATTGATCAACTGCTACAAACTACATCCAAGGCAGAATATTTCTTATTCCTGAATAGGTTGCAATGCAGGCCGTGGTGATTTATGCCCCATTGTTACCTATTTGCAACCATCTACTTTGTATTTGCGAATACTGTCAATGCCAAAAAAAAAATATTTTGTTTCTTTTGTAGTTTGGAGTGCACAGTAGTGGGATGTGGCAGATGGAGGGATAATTAAATTGATTTTTTATTGGGGTAGATTTGTGCAGTGGATATCTTGTTTCATTTGTAAAATAAAAATTGCATAATTTTTAACCTTGTTAAAATCTCTGTCCCTCAATTTATTAAAAAAAAACATTTAACCAAAGGTGCTTCACATCATTGTTGCAGAAAGGAAGTGTATGTTATCTGTTGAGCACAGTAAATTCCCATTCTGAAAAGGAAATAACAAATTCTGCCATTTTAATGTTTTTTTGGTTTACTTAGCAAGACTGGCTAAAGAGGCTTGATCTTTCCCTTTTGTCTGCATTTGTATTTCATTTCCTTGCTAGCAGTTTTGCTGATCTTAACAATTTTGGTGGATCATGGATGTTTGTGTAGAGAGCCTGCCTGTTCCACACAGCCTACCCGAACCATATTTATTTCTGCTTCCCTGGTTCACTTTGAATTTTGTGCTAAATTGCATGCCATCTATCATCTTTATTATCTCTTTCACTTATTGCAAACTTTCTGGTTATTGTGGATTTAGTTTGAGATTGCTGTAAATTCGTTACCGTTATTCAGAGTTGCCGCCTGATGCTAATCAAACTAAAAGTACTTAATTATAATATTATTATCTAGGCATCTATGGGCTTGCTAGTAGTTATTCAGGATATATGTTCACAAGAAAGTTAAGATACTTCATATTTCTCAGTATTCTTGATGTCTGAAGGCTTATTCAATAAGATTGAATGTTACACGTTATCAAGTTTTTCTAATGTCTTTTACGGTCCTGGATCGTTCAATAGGTGATAATTGCCTTTTATTAATTTAATTTAGGTTAGAGATACAGCACCAAAACATGTGCTTCGATCCATCGATCCATCCAGTGATAGTGCTAGTACATTAGCACTAACTGTCCTAGATACTAGAGACAATTTACAATTTTTACCGGTCAATTAACCTACAAACATGTACATCTTTAGAGTGGGAGTAAACCAGAGTGCCCAGGAAAAAATCCACATGGTCATGGGGAGAATGTACAAACTCTACACAGACAGCAGCCATAGTCAGAATCGAGCCTGGGTCTCTGGAACTATAAGGCAGCAACTCTGCCGCTGCGCCTGCATGTTTTTAATGGCATTGAAACCTGCACATGTTGTTTCTGTTTAATGTGCTAAACCAGTACTACCAAAGTCTGATACATGCCAGATTAATGGAGTTTCTGTATTTTGAAATACAGCAACAAGGTGTTCAGCATCATCAAGATTTTTCAATACCGTGATTGATTTTGTAGGAGAGCTTTGTTTTTAATTATCTACAGTGATTTCGATGCATAATTTAACTTTGTGCTAAAGCCAGTGACCTTGTATTTATTTTCTATTTAGCTGGAACTGCCAATGGTCCTTTCAGAAGAACACTGGGCATTTTTGATTACAAGTATGCACATTGCTCCTATTCTAGTAGTATTAAACATGTTTTTAGAGAGCTGCTGCGTCCACTATTCATGTCTAGATTAGGAACTGTAAGTTGGTGCTCTTTGACCAAAGTCTTGGTAATCTTCTCCTTGGAATTGGCTGAGGTAATAACTGTACACCTAACCTACACGTGTCTTTTTGTGGAATGAAGTGAAAGTACTTGTTTCAATCTTGCTCATGCCCCTCTACCCCCCTTCCTCCCCTCTTTTATTTATTATCAGTACATTGATGACTATTGATATTGCTTCATATAGATAACCCAGATTTCATTATCCTTGCTGTTAGTTTCTACCCTGCTTTCGTTTTCATATGCTTCAAATTAACTTTTCTTTACTTGATATCTCAATCAACATTTGCAGATTAATAGTATACCTCACACTATGTAGTTGTAATGAAAGTTACATTCAAGGAAGGATCAAACACTGTTACATTCACCTGTAACAGTGTTTGATCCTTCCTGATCTTTTGGGTATTTCTTGCATTTTCTCTTAATTCAGATTTCCAAAAGCCACTGTACTTTGCATCTCAAAGTTCCATCATGGATTTCCCCCTCTAGCTGCTCTCATTCCTCTTCCTGTACTCCCAGTCATTCAGATAGGTGATCTATGATATTTCTTCTACATACACCTGGCCAACCTTAGTATCATCCCTTTCACAGTCATTTTCTTTATTCTCTCAGCTCTTCTCACCTTTGATTTATCATTACTCCAACTCTTCTTCAGAAATAAAAGCACTGGAGTATCCCCAGCATTTTCACAATTTGCAATGCTAGTTTAATGCTATAAAGTTACATAACATCATAGAGAATTGTAGCAGGGATGGGCTATTTGGCCTTGAAGCCTGTTCTGAAATTCAGTACAATCATAATCAATCCTCTGACTCAAAACTATATTCCTACTCTCCCCCTGATATCGTTTGTGTTTAAAATAATTTTACATTAATCATTAACAGTCTCCACTGCTTTTTTTGGTGGAACTGTTTTTGACCTCTAAGGGAAAAAAATGATCTTGGGCCTAAATGCCTTAATCCTTCAGACTGTGATCTCTTGTTCCTGATTTCCCAACCAGGGAAACACACTCACTGCATCCAGTCATCTGTCAAGGTTTGTATGTTTTAATAGTAAGATTAAACAAGAACTTACCAGTTTGAAGTTTGATCTTTATTTTATGAGGAGTTGCGATGAGGGATTTCGTGAAGACCCCGCCAGGCACGCATGCGCGACATTCTTCAAAGCAGCGGTGTGGAATCACAGATCACAAACCGAAGATAGTAAGATTAAAACTTGACCATACCAGTTGAATATTTAATAGAGGGTTGGGAGCGGAGGGCACGAAATCCCTCATCGCAACTCCTCATAAAATAAAGATCAAACTTCAAACTGGTAAGTTCTTGTTTAATCTTACTATTTTACTTCGGAGTCACGTGAGTGACTTCGTGAAGATTTCAAAGCTCTGTGATTACATGCCCTGGACCACGCCCATGCTCACACACTGCCGTAATTCTGATGGAGGAAGTATGTTAACGTATTTCAGACTTGAACAAGCTGAAAAATAATAACATTTGTTAATACAACAATAACCCCCTGAACTCGGGGACAAACGTTTAGAGAACAGCACTTAAAACTGAATCCGCCAACGTTGCGGGAGCGGTTATAAATCAGTTATAAACCCGCTGAAGTGTAGATTCACTGGCCCAGCTCGCTATTGCGAGGCCAAAATCCATGAACACCGCCATAGTCCTTGCCACTGATGTGGATGCAGCCCTGATAGAATGACATTTAAAATATTAGTGTCTTACCTGCTGCACCGAATACCACCTCGTGTCATCTGGAGATAGTCTGCACAATCACCCTGTGACGTGGGTTTCCATGGCTGAAACAGACCCGTCTCCATACATCTGATGCCCATTTGCAGACGTGTAGTCCCAGGTCTGTGTAGTGTAAGTAATTCTTCTATAAAGAAGTTACCTTATTATGGTCCGGTCATTCTATCCAGGTTTAATTCCTGTAAAGTCAGGACCTGTTGAGCTGTGTTCAGTGCCATTACCATAACCACTTTGAAGGTGAGCAAGACCATCTGCATCATGGGCGACCAGCTCCTGAGGAAGGTCAACACTACCTCATCACAGTCCAATCTAGCGATAGGACGACAATGCACTCCTGGCACTGTAACTGAGGGACACATCCTAATGATGACCCATGAGTATACCAGCAGCTTGGAGAGTATAGCAGATATGTAGATGGTCTAGGTCCGACTACAGAAACCTCCCATATCCTTATGTAGGCGAGGTACTGCTTCCTACTGGACTGTCTCTGCACGATGCTGTTTGACATCCATCGTCCTTTATGTTGCAGAGCCTGGTTGCGTATCCTGCAGCACCTGTCTGATGAAGCAGAATGGAGAAAGCATAGAAACCCCGCATTTCTCCCCAATGTAGTGAAAACGCGTCCATCGCCACTGCCCCAGGATCTAGTTCTCAAGACATATGTTGGTATCCAATGGCTGAACCTGGACGCAAAGAGGTCGAAATCTGGTATTCCATATTAGGCTATAATTTTAGCAGATATTTGGAGGTTCAATCTACTTGATGTCGTTATTAATACTTGTGACCTGGTGTCCGCCACTATATTGAGCTGATCCAGAAGGTACATAGCTGAACCCAATTCTTTCAATCCACCAGAGCCAAATTAATGTTTCCAATTCATCCCAAGATATTAACTTGACACCACCCATAAGGTTTAATATGCCAACTCAGTGGTATTATTTTGGAAGACGAACATACGTATGCTGCAGATTAGTGCATTAATGCGCAGCCCGTGACATGCTCCAAGCATATCTAACAGTTTATACCTAGTGATTGAAGAAAGTAGAATCATGCAATCCCATTTGCTGCCCCAACTGGAATGGTGTCAGTAGTTCCCCAGCCCTTGGTGCTTGCGTCGGTTTGTAACGCGACTACTAGGTTTGATGTAATGATGGGATTTAACAATCACAATCATTGCTAATCCACCATTGTACCTCAATTATGCTGTGATTGGCAGTTGCATAAGCTCGTAATTGTCCAGCATTCGCTATACCTGCCGAGATTTTGCTTATTCACCCAAGCTTTGATAGCGTAACGACCCAATTATGTGGCTGGAATGTAGCTCCAATTTACCCATAGCTTAGCAGCATGTCGAAAGTCAGTTCCCTGGCGCAAGCAAGGCTGTTACATGCATCTATTATGTCTATAGCTCTGTTCCCTGGATAGTGACAAACAGAGCCCCAGAATGTATGTACCTCCCCCCTACTTGTGAGGTTATGCATGCAGCACTTCCAAGAGAACCAGGCCCCCTTACCTCCATGGTTACCGGCGGGCCTGACGTTCTGGTTTCTAGTATTCCGTCTTTGCTGGGTGCTGCTCAATCGCCTCGGTAAATCCTTGTTCCTGCAGCTGGTGTGTGGTGAGGTAGTCTATGCTGGCTCTGCCCTAACAAGGCTTCTGCTGTTGGGGAGCTGGTGCAAATGTGTTCTTGATGGCCTCGTCATTGACCTGCTTGGGCAGGTCCTCCCCAAACAGCTGTCTTGGTGGTGTGGTGGAGGTAGGACCCAACCCAGCGAATGCAGGGTTAATGTCGGGCCGGATGGAGCTCTGACTAAAACAGTTTCCCGAAGTGGGCTACACAGGAGGGCTAGAGCATCCTGCTGCTCTGCGGATGCACCTGTCCCATCGAGGGTCCTAACGAGCACCGTGATGCCCGACGCCAATAGCTTCAGAATTTCCTGCCTCTTCATCTCTTGTGCCCTCGCATTGGAACTAATGTTCCCTCAGATGGCTGAGTCGACCCTCGGGACGTTCCGGGGAACACAATTTCCAGGATCCTTGTACTTCTCCATGGTTTCTGAAAGCACCTGGTCTTGGAACTGGTGTGTCGTCAAGAAATTAATACTTACTGCCAATGTAGAGTGCAGCGGTACCCCTGAATACAGGTTTCAGATTTTTGACACTACCTCCAATTCCTTCTTCTGGATCGAGAGCAGTGGGCTCTTCTGCATTGAAGGTGGCGGTCATGATCCGACTCCCAGACCGCTGAGACTCCTACTCCTGCTCTTGCCGATCCAGGTCCTGCTGATATAGTTGCTCCACCATTAGCTCCATCCTAGCCATGCGACCGCTGCCGCTACACACGGACAACAGGTCGACTTCCCCAGGCCCTGATGAGTCGCTGGGGCTTCTGCCAGTAGGTCACACCTCAACGAAGTGGCTGACAGGTACTCGTCAGCACCCGCTCCTGCGGGGCTGAACGACTTCCGCACGGACAACCCGCTAGCCCGGCATCCCTCGGACCTTAGCGGCCTCTCTACCTGACGAGCAGGCAGAGGAAAGGAGTCGGAACCGGTCCCCAATACCGGCTCCGTGGTCCGTGCAGGCACACCGTCACCCTCACCCCCAGGGGTCTGTGACGGCGCTTGGCTGGCTTTACCCGCAGCAACGGGATTGCCCAACCGTATTCTGCTGCCACCGGTCTGCGCTCCGGCAGCCTGTTCCGGTGCAGTACTGGTACCTCCTGCTCCTGCAGGGTGTACGACTCCTGCACGGACATACCGCTAGTCCGCCGTCGTTCGGACCTAAGCGGCACCTCTGCCTGGTGGGAAGGCAGAGGCAAGGATCGGTACCGGTCCCCAATACCGGCTCCGCTGTCCGTGCAGGCTTGCCGTCACCCTTAACCACACGGGTCCGTGAGGGTGCATAGCCGGCTTTACCCGTAACAACGGGGTTGCCCAGCCGTAAACTGCTGCCACCGGTCTGCGCTCCGGCAGCCTGTTCCAGTGGACACCGGTACCTCCTGCTCCTGCAGGGCTCCCCAACTTCCAGCAGGTCCATCACCGGCTCGCAGTCTAGCAGGTTACCCCCGGCGGTATGTCGATGCCTCCCGCTGCAGCGGGGCATGACCTGTGCGCAGCTCTCCCCCATCTCTGAGACCTGCATAGTAGGAGAGACAAAACGAGCCACCGAGCGGGTCACACGTTTACGCACCTTTGCCCCACAGTCACTATGCTTAGGTGAGAGTGGTAGGGAGTCCAGGTCTTGCCTACCCTGGTCCCACGCGGTGCTCCACCATTTTGCGGCCCCATGGTCAGCCGTGGTGGAGAGACGGGTCCTGGCTGCGCAGGGCTCCCCGACCTCCGCATTCTTCTAGAATGGTGGCCGCTGATTCCCATCTGAAGTCGCACGGCCTTTGGAGACCTGCTTCGCTGTCTTCATTCTGGTCTCCATCCATCTGTAAGCAAACTCTAATACAGACGCTTAGCTATTCAAGGTTAGTATCTTACCTGAGGTTTTTTAATTTATTTTTTATTTATTTATTTATTTATTTATTTATTTATTTTTTTTTATTTTATTTATTTATTTATTTTTTTTAAAGTATGGTGACCAGCCTCTCATGCTTAAATAACTTTTATATGCTGGCAGTCTGAACCTCTTGAAGACAATGCATACCCTGGAGCAGCAGGGCACTTGAATGTAGACAGGCCACAGAATCCCTGCAGCTGCAGTGTGGAGTCAGGCTGCCTTTGCTTGCAAGCCTGCTGCTTCCTGAATGCCAGCAACCCGCAGAAACCCCTGCGGGCTGCGGTGTAGAGTCGGGCTGCCGTCCATGGCAAGCACTGCAAGCCCTACTCCACATGCACACCGCCAGCCCGCAGTATCACCCCCGCGGGCTGTGGTGTAGAGTCGGGGCTGCCGCTCTGCCGTTAACTTCTGACGGCGAGCCTGCAAGCCCCACTCCTACATGCACACCGCCAGCCTGCGGTGTCCCCCGCGGCTGCAGTGTAGAGTCGGGGCTGCCGCTCTGCCGTTTCTAACTTTGAACGGCGAGCCTGCAAGCCCCACTCCTACATGTACACCGCCAGCCCGCGGTGTTCCCCACGGGCTGTGGTGTAGAGTCGGGGCTGCCGCTCTGCCGTCGCGAACTTGAGACGGCGAGCCGGCAAGCCCCATTCCATTTCGTGCCGCCAGCCCGCGGTGTCCCCTGCGGACTGTGATGTGGAGTCGGGCTGCCTCTGCCGTCCTCCGCCGGCGAGTGTGTGAGCCCGGACCCTCCTGGGTCAACGGGCTTCCCGACTCCAACTATCGGAGCCGCCGCTGACTGCCGCAGCAGCCAGATCCGACGCGGCCGCGAGACCCTGCGACAGGGCCACCTAGAAGAAAAAGACCGCAGGTTAGTGTTTTACTTACCTGCAGGTCCCAGCAGTAGAGGAGCAACGCTCCTCCCTGCCTGTCGCTCGCATGCGGTCGACGATATGTCGCGCATGCGTGCCTGGCGGGGTCTTCACGAAGTCACTCACGTGACTCCGAAGTAAAATGAGATCCACTCTCATTCTTCATAACTCTAGTGAGTACAGACTACTCAACCCAATCTCTTGTGACACAATAGTCCTGCTATAAGGAATCAGTCAGATGAACTTTCATGGCACTCCTTACATGGCAATTATATTCTGCAAAGATTTATACAAAGAATTGTTTGAAACGTATATGTGAAAAATCTTTGAAAAATGATAAAACATTATGATATCTGAATTAAGATGCTGATTTGATACACTGTTTTAAGAAATGTTAAATGGCCACTACTTGTGAAAAGTTATACAAAAGTTATATAAAATGTTAAATGGCCATTACTTGTGAAAAGCAAATAGTGTCTTTTGGTTTGCTGTTTGTTAATATAGAAACTTGAGCCAACAGTGCACTGTTACTTAAAAGTGGCTTGAAGTTTTTATCTCTCTACTCTTGCAACTATGGTGTAAACCACCACATTGGCATTATTAGATGTGAAGTATACTGTAATTGCAGTGACTAAATAAATGGTGCTTACCATTTTGATTCTATGGGCACCTGCATTCCTTGTATGTTTTCACTGGTAGGTCTTCTGCTCATTGTCTTCACTCATGTTTTGTGGTTGTAAAATACTGATCAATTTGGAAATACTGATCAAGCTGGAAATAATTTTTTGCTCTGCTTTTTATTGTCATCAGGTAAGTAACAAGGAAATAATTATTTTGTATCAAAGTTGCAACAGCTTTCACAGAATAAATATAGTTTAAATAGATTTATTTGAGTGTTGGCTCCATTATGCCTTTTGTTACCAACATCTCTTGCTTAGTACAAGGTAACAAAATGATTGAAGAAATCCTAAATTGTATTTGACATGTCTACAATGTACACAAGTAGTTTAATTTCCATCAAGAAATTAATCTGGGCAGTCTACAAATGCAGAGATTAATAGTAAGATTAAATGAGAATTTACCAGTTTGAAGTTTGATCTTTATTTTATGAGGAGTTATGATGAGGGATTTCGTGAAGACCCCGCCAGCATGCATGCGCGACATTCTTCAAAGCAGTGGTGTGAAATCACAGATACCAGAGTAGACTAATATAGTAAGATAAGAGAGAACTTTCATACCAGTTGAACTTTATAATAGAGGGTTTTGGGAGCGGAGGGCACGTAATCCCTCATCGTAACTCCTCATAAAATAAAGATCAAACTTCAAACTGGTAAGTTCTCATTTAATCGTACTATTTTACTTCGGAGTCACGTGCGTGACTACGTGAAGATTTCAAAGCTCTGTGATTTCATGCCCTGGAACGAGTCCATGTTCACACACTGCCATGCTAGGAAAGGAGGATGAACGTATTTCAGACATGACACTGTCCTGAAAAACAAAGAAGGTATTTATTTATACCAAAATAATATATCCCCACATTGGGTAATTTATTTTGCAGAACTCAAAATTTTCCCTGCAAATGTGTCAGGAGCGGCCACGGGTTTATTATAAAAGCGTTGGAAAGTCTGTTCATTACTCCAACCCACTGTGGCCAGGATGTGGTCCATAGGAACTTCCATCATCCTAGCCTCCAATGTAGATGCAGCCCTGGTGGAATGAGATTTGAAAACATTAGTATCCACCCCCGCTGCATCCAATACCACCCTTAACCATCTCGATATGGTTTGTACCGTGACTTTACGGTGAGGCCGTTTATGGCTTATAAGTAAAGCTCTCTCTCCGTGCCCCTTAGAGTCTTAGTGACTTCTATATATTGCAAGATAAGTGTCACAATGCAGAGTCGACTATCTGCAGGATAGGCCAGAAATTCTAATTTTTGGCCAGATGAACCGGGTCGGTCTTGTTTTAATAACCCCTGTATGAGAAAGGTTATCTTGCCATTGGTAATATACATGGCGTCCATACTTAATTTGTGTAAGGACTGGACCCGTTGTGCTGATACAAGTGCCATTATCATAACCATCTTATATGTGAGTTTGTCCAAGGTGAGCCCCGTTATGGGTGTCCATCCTCGTAACATAGCTAAAACTATGCTTATGTCCCATGTATGCGTGTATCTGGGCCTGGGGGGGTTAGAGTTAAATATTCCCCTAATAAGCTTAGATACTAGTGGATGTGATCCTATTGCCAGGTGATCACTCCTTCTGCCCAGATAATTTGATAGGGCACTCCTTGCACAATTAATAGCACTGTAACTTAATCCTTCATCGAAATGAAGGGTAGCCAGAAACTCCAGCACTTCAGTGATGGTGGCTGAGTCATAAGTAGTGTTCGTCCTGGTGCAGAACACTTCCTATTTCCTGACTTACGTCAGGTACTGTCTTCTGGTGGACTCCCTGCACGACGCTGAGATGGCATTGATCGTTCTGTCGGAGAGTCCGTATCCCAGAAATGGCCTGTTCAGAATCTGCAAATTAATAAATTCATGCGGTCATGACACGGATGACTATCCCCTGTAACGAGATGTACCAACAAACTCGGTCGTTTGTTTATCCGGATGCAGGGTTCTGTGGCCATCTTTTGTACTGCTGGGAACCATGGTTGGGTAGGCCAGTCGGGAACAACCAAAATACCCGTTGCAGAGTCTTGTTTAATTTTCTGCAAGACCCGACTGATGAGGCAGAAGGGGGGAAATGCATAGCAGAACAAATCCCCCCAATGTAACGAGAAAGCGTCCATCGCTACTGCCCCTGGGTCTGGTTCCCAAGCAACATATGTTGGAAGTTGGTGATTTAGTCTGGATGCAAAAAAGGTCGATATCTGGTGTCCCATAACGTTCTATAAAATCTGTAAACACTTTCCGATCCAACATCTATTCTATGTTGTCGTTGAATTTACGTGACCTGGTGTCTGCCACTATATTTAGCTTTCCTGGAAGGTAAGTGGCTGAGATCCAAATCTCTCTTTCCAGACACCAGTGCCAGATATTATTAGCCAATTCATCACATGATATCGACTTTATTCCACCCATATGATTAATATAGGCCACCACTGTGGTATTGTCAATTTGTAATCTTACATGCAACTGGTGCATATCTGAACAGTAGGCCCTGAGTCCATGAAATCCTCCCAGCATTTCTAAATAATTAATCCCTAGTGTTTTGAATAGGGTTAATTCTTGTGCACTCCATCTGCCTCCACAACTTGTGGTGGTATTAGTTGCTCCCCAACCTTTAGCATTGGCATCAGTCTGTAATGTAACCGAGGGATTCATGATAGTGATGGGATTAGAACAAAGCTGAGCATTTTCTATCCACCAGTTTAATTCTGATTTTGCTTTCCCTGGTAGTTTCATAGGCCTATCAAAATGGACTGCATGATTTTTAAGAGCTAAGACTTTTGCTCTTTGAAGGTTTTGATAATGGAGTGGTCCAAATTGTGCTGCTGGGAATGCAGCCACTAATTTCCCAATCACTCTGGCTACTTGCCGAATGGAAGGTTCCCTGATGCCAGTGAGGCTTCTGCATGCTTCTATCAAGTCCACCACTTTGTTAGGTGGCAAGGTGATAGACATTAGCACAGAGTCAATAGTGAACCCCAAATAATCCATGGTAGTGGAGGGTTCCAATTTTGATTTATCTGGATGTATAATAAATCCCAGCTTTTGAAAAAGATGTTTTGTGGCTGAAACTGCCAACGTAGCCATCTCCAAATTCTCCCCTACAATGAGGATATCATCAAGGTAAGCCATAACAATATGGTTATGTTCCCTTAAATAAGCTAAAGCTGGTTTTAATATTTTTGTAAACAGTCTGGGTGCTGATGACAACCCATTGGGTAAGGCTTTGTACTGCTATAGCTGTCCCATCCAGATAAATTTCAGGAATTTCCGATGATCCTTGTGTATTGGTACTGAATAGTATGCATCTTTAAGATCGATGCAAGCCATGTAGTACCTCTCAGAAATTAGCTGTTTAGCTGTGACAAACGTGTCCATTTTGAAATGGGCATACTGAACGGAAGTATTTAGTTCGGTCAAATCTATGATGATGCGACATCCGTCATCTTTTTTGTTTTTTGTAAATATATTTGATACGAACTCTTGAGATTCTCTGATAGTCTTCTCAATTACCCCTTTTTTGTTTAGTCTTAATAGCTCAGCATGGCCTGCCATTCTTTCTTTTTGTGAAAATATGAACTTCCGGCTAGGCGAATGCTGAACTGGGGTGGGGAGTTCGTATACAAATTCAATTTTGTAACCCTGAATACTTCCGAGTATGTAAGGATCAGAGGTAAAAGTGCACCACACATGATGAAACAAGTGCAACCGTCCACCAACATTTGATGAATTTAAACATGCAATGTTTTTGAGGGAACCAGACCTACCTACCTCCATGGTTACCGCCGGTGTTGTGGTCTCTGCCCTTGTTTCTTCTGTTGCTGCATTGTTGGGTTGGCGCATTTTCCAGGAAGGCCGGGCTGGGCCATGGTCTAAAAAAGACCGCTGTGCAGGTGGGCCGGCCTTCGAGCTTTCACCTCCAGGTGGTCTATCATAGTGCCGTTGTCTGGTGGATGTGTAGGGGTGCTGCCGCTGCTGGTAATGGGTTCTTGAGGTACTTGGTACCTTGATCAGGCCTATAGCCTTGGCCTCCTCACCCAGGTCTTTCACCTGCTTTGGGAGGTTGTCCCCAAACAGCAGATTAGGCGGCTGGGTGTTACCTGACCTGCATAATCCCGCAAATTTGGGATTGAGTGCAGGCTTGATGATGCTCTTCCTGTAACTGTTGATCTCAAACTGTGTGTTGCACAGTAACACTAGAGCATCTTGTAATTTTTCAGGTAACTCAACCCCGACTGCAGTCCTGGTTACTGCTGTGATTCCAGCAGCCAACAGTTTCAGGATCCTCTGGAGCTTCACCTCCTGGCCTCTTATGGAAGGGCTCATGTTGCCCTAGATAGGGTTGTTGACTGCCGGTACATTGAGCGAGTTGCAGTTCTCTGGAGCAAGATATTTCTCAGCCGTGGTATTGATGGCCTGCTCCTGCAGCTGGTTTGTGGCCATGTAGTTTATACTGGCTGCCAGCTTTGGGTGAATGGGCAGTCCTATTTGTGTTGGAACTGCATGTTTATTAACCATGCCCAACAATTCTTCTGGCACCCCTAACACTGTTGGTTTTTCAGCCATAGCCTCCTCTTCAGGGTCAGCCCAGCTCTGACCCCTATTGCTCCCCTGCGAAGAGGGTGAGACATTTGGCAGTCCTTGATAGGATCCTGCCGTGTGTCTGCTAGGAGACCCACCGTGACTCTGCCCCTGCCTTAGCAGGTCACGCTGGAGCAACTGCTCCACCATCCGCTCCATGCGGGAAAGACGCCCGCCGTCGCTATCTGGAAAAGGGGTGTCTTCGGGTCTGGACCCAGCCGAGTCAACGGTCCTGTCCGACTTCCGGATGGTTTTGCCGCCCGACCGCGGCGCACCTGCGGTCTTGATCGGCGAGAAGTCGGGAGCTGCTGGTAACACCTGCAGCTCTGGAGTAACGGCACGCTGCTGTCTGCTTTCCACAGCAGCGGATTTTGCCGCCGCTCTTTTAGATTTGCGCGACTCCATAGTGATTTTCTGTAACACAAGAATACACCCAGTCGCATACGCTCACCGGTACTGAGTGAGACTTACCTTCAGTAAGTTTTTTAAACTTACGCTGGAGGAGCGGCGCTCCTCCCGACTGTCGCTTCCGCAATGCGTTTGACGATATGTCGCGCATGCGTGCTGGCGGGGTCTTCACGTAGTCACTCACGTGACTCCGAAGTAAAATAATAATTATGCCAGTGTACTTGAACATCCGGAAGTTAATGCTGAGTAGCATTTTGATGCCTTAAAGCAATTCTTCTTCATTTAATGCAGGGATATATGAATGAGCGACTTGCATTTTTATTTCACTCATTTCACTCCTGCAATTGGGAAGAAGGTATAGGAGTATGAAAACTGTAACATCTAGTTTCAGGAACAGCTTTTTCTCAGCAACCATCAGGCTATTGAACATTATGAACTCCAACTAACTCTGCACTGCTTTGGTAGGACTAGGGACTTTGGGCTTTGCTTTGTTTTTACACTATATTAGGTTTTTAACTGAACTTTTTTTTGTTTATTATATTATCTCCTGAGGACTGTGTTTACAAAGATGTGCTGCTGCAAGTAAGAATTTTGTTGTTCCATTTCAGTGCGTTTGACAGTAAAACACTCTTGACTTCTTTATTGGAACTCTGAAGATCAGCTGAGGACAAACCTTTTTCTAACGTCTTCCAATTACCAAATATAGCAAACTTACTAAGTTTGGTTTTTAATCAAAAATTGTACAGATACTGGAAATCTGAAATCAAATAGAAAATGCTGGGAATATTCAGTTGTTTCCATTGATCTAAATGTATTACAGTCCCTAAACCTTGGAACTCATACTCAATGGTATTTTAGGTACTGCAGCAATTCAGAATGGTTACCACTTCTGACAGGCAGTTAGAGTTCGGCTTTATAAGTGTTCCTGTATGTGTTAAACAAAAAAACCTTTCAAAACTGTTGGAAAGTGAAGGAAACAAACTCGGTGTGCAAGTAATTTGTTTGATCAATAACATTTGCCAGGTGCAGTTCTGAAATCGAAGTAACTTCTGTATGACAAGACCTGATTGTCATAAAGTTGCCAGTGTACTGATAAGATGAAGATCTACATTGTGGGAACTTGTATGTAACTAATGTAATTTCTTATTTTGAAAATTCATCATTGTTATTTTTTCTTCCTAGCTTGTCAGCGAAAAGGTGGGTGGTGCTGAAGGAACCAAACTTGATGAAGACTTCAAAGAAATGGAACGGGTAGGTGAATTAATGGATCTATGAGTATGCAGATAAAACCATTGGTACTAAGAATATAGCAGCAGGACTAACTAGTCTATATTTGGTCAGTTGCCTATATAACTATTTTTGGGCTAGGGTGTAACATTTGCAATTTTCCAAATTCCTGTAGATGTTCAGAAGAGTATCGTCAGGACCATGGTAATTTCCTCCCTTGCTTTCTTGAGCAGCCTAGGTTGCAAACCATCTGCACCAGGAGAATCAGTCTACGCTTTTATCCTCAAGCCTTTGAATGCAATTTTATACACCATCTTCAAACTCAAAAACGAAATTGATGTGATTTAAATTCTAACTGGCTAGATTTAGATGTCCTACCTTAGCAACAACCTGGATCCATTACAATTTGCCTAATACCTCAATTGATCTATTGGGAGTAGACCCAGGGAGTAAAGGTGTCAGTTCTTCCAGTGGCGTGCGGAGAGGCACCAGCTACCGCAGGCCGCTCACTTGTTGGGCGCTGACTCCTCGATCCCCCTGCTTAGCGGCGGTCGGCTAGGATTCCAGAGCATCGCCGATGACTCACATCAGCTCCTGATCCCACACCGCCTGTCCGGATAATGTGACCAACGTAGGCTGAGCTGAAGATGGGATCCAACCACTCTCACAAATGCCAGTGTACGACGAGGATGGTAAGAACACTCAGTTGACTCAACGCAAACTTTAGGTCATTTGTTCCTTGCGCACGCGGAAATCTCCAGCGCGTGTGAGAAGAGGGGGTTCTGAAGTTGCATTCTCTCAATTGAGGACATTTTCTCGACTCTCCTAGAAGCAACGAGCCATGGCTTTATCGGTGGTTGTTTATCTAACTGAAACCTCTCTCTCTTGTCTCCCCACGCACGTCTTTCACCCCCCTTCTCTCTCCCCCACCTCTCACCATCTCTCCGCCGGTCCAGTCTCCCCCCCTGTCTCACATTTGCAACTGCCCCCTCTCTCTCACTGTTACACTCCACTCTACCCCCCTAGGCAACCTGTTCGCATTTTTTATTCTTGAATGAACTTTGACTAATCTCATGATTCCTTGCGTTTTTGTAATACCGAACTCGCTTATTAATAAAACATACTTTCGGGTCAGGATCTTTCTTCAGACTCCTGCAGTTACTTGTTTCTCCATATATCAGGCTGTTGTTCTTCGAGTACAGTTCAGTGTTAAACACCATGTCCTTCAAACTTCTTACCGAATTCAAGGAACTAGGCCTCTGCTCACCCCTTTGCAACTGAATCGTTGTCTTCCTCATCAACAGACCACAATCGGTATGAATTGGCAACACTTCGTCCTTGATAAACATCAGCACAGGGACACCGTGAGGCTGAGTTTTCAGTCCCATGCTCTACTCACTCTTTACCCATGACTCTGTAGCCGGATAGAGTCTCGACTCCATCCTTAAATTCGCTAACAACCCCACCGTTGTTGGATGAATTATAAGTAATCATGGCCGTCCGAAGGGGGGGTGTGTTGGGTGCGCTCGCACACCCCCTTTTTCCCCCACAGTAAGAAAAAATCCAGAGGAAAAAAAAATTGGAGTGCAATCAGCGTTTACCCGAAATTCTGGTTCCTGCCCGCTGGATGATTAGGGGAAAAAAAATTGCGACCATCCGCGACTGCGCAGTTGTGGGAAGCCGGTGAAGCAGTAGCGACGCAAAATGACGCTGTCTCTCCGCGCGTGCGCAGTGGGCTCGGGCGGGATCAGATTGCATTTTGCAGTCCACACAAACAGCGATCGCCTGGATGCCTCGCGTCTACTCTGGGTAAGTAGTGGAATATTGCGTTTTGGGAAGTGGTGTCTGGGTTTTATCCTGAGTAACAAACTACCTGCGAGGGGTCTAACAGGAGACAGTTATCCCGTCGCCGGGCGGGAGCGGGAACGACTGACAGCCGTAACCTCGACACCAGACACCGCTCTGGCCGGGCCTTCGCCTCTCCCACCGCCGGGCCCACGACCACCCCCCCTCCCCCCAAGCTGGGCCCACGCCACCCCCCACTCTCGTGGACCCTCGCCTCTCCCCCCCGGAGCGGACCCTTGTCTCCCCTCCAACACTGCGTGGGAGGGAGAAAGGAGAAAGAGGGGGAATGTGAGAGGTGGAGGGGAGAGGGAAAGGGGGATTATCTTCAGTGAGATTGCAAAATTAAGGTAGGCTTTAGAGATATTATATTTTCTCCTCCATATGAATAATATTAAATAATATCAAACAATTGGAACTGCTTTCTTTTCCTTGATAACAATACTGAAGAATATGAATTCCATAGTTTATGACATAAATATACATTTTAGAGGGATCATTATATACAGTTGTAACATTTCCATTTCGAGATCGGGGGGGGGGGGGGGGAGGGGGGCAAATATGCGTCAAACCGATAACCTAATCTTTGGACAATCGTTAGCTGACCAACGACCTGAATGAGTTTTACTGCAGGTTTGAAAATCAGAAACGTAACCCTGGTACCCCCTCCCCAACAAACACAACCAAACCCCAGTCTGCAAATAATGGACACTGCACCCTCTCCTTCCCATTCACCACATCACATCTACTTAAGGCAAGACTCCAGTATGAAAAGACTGGACCCTTTCCCACCCCAACCAACACTTCACACCCACTCACAGCCTCACCTCAGTCTGCAATGGGCCCTTCTACACCCACCCCACTCCAATCACCACTTCACACCCAATTACCCACTCCCTCCTTGATGAACAACATCACTTCATCAACAATAAAAATAGAGGAGCTGGAGAGGCTTTTCAGAAGACAGAAAGGCCGGAAATCTCACAAACATTTTTAACTAGTCCCTGCAAACATATACTGTCCCTGCCTGCTTCAACGTCTGCACTATTGCCCCTGTATCCAAAAAGGCTAGGATTACTTGTCTTAATGACAACAGGCCTGTATAGTCATGAAGACCCTTGAAAGGCCTGTGCTGACCAAGCTGAAAAATATCACAATCCCCCTGCTGGACCTTCTGCAGTTTTCATATCGGGCTAATAGATCTGTGGATGACGCAGTCAATCTGGGCCTGCACTTCATCCTCCAGCACGTAGACCGACAGGGGACCTATGCGAGGATTTTGTTTGTTGATATTAGCTCTGCATTCAACCGCATTGTGCCAGAGCTAGTACGCTCCAAACTTTCCGATTTGACTGTGCCTGAACCCTGCAGGTGGATCACCTGCATGTCAATGCATGTCACATCATGCATATTACTGAAGAAGGGTCTTGACCCAAAATACAATTCATACCTTTTCTCCACAGATGCTGCCTGACCCACTGAGTTACTCCAGCACTCTGTGACATGTCACCTATCCATGTTCTCCAGAGATGCTGCCTGACCCGCTGAGTTACTCCAGCACTGTGAAACGTCACCTATCCATGTTCTCCACAGATGCTGCCTGACACACTGAGTTACTCCAGCACTTTATGTCTATTTTCCCTTCAACCATCTGCCCAAGCCCACACTCCCTCCTCCCCCCTCCTTTCCTGTTCCTTTCCACCCATAAACCTCTCTCTGCCTTTACATTTCACTCCTCTTTCAAATCTGCTCTACTTATCTACATGCATTTTTCTTCTTAACTTTTTAGCCATAGAGTGATGCAGTGTGGAAACAGGCCTTTCAGCCCAACTTGCTCACACCGACCAAAATATCCCATCTACACTAGTCCCACTCAAATGCGTTTGGCCCATATCCATCTAAACCTGTCCTATCCATGTACACGTCCAAATGTCTCTTCAACATTAGGATCGTCGCAGCCTTAACTACCTCCTCTGGCAGCTCGTTCCATACACCCACCACCCTTTGTGTGGAAAAAGCTACCTCTCAGATTCCTGTTAATTTCTGAAAATTGGTCATAAATTTGGTGCAAAAATGCTCAGAATGTATCAGAGAGCATCTAAAACCCCTGGACCCTGACATCGAGGGACTTCATGCTTCGCGCTCATGATGCACACATTATTTCACATTAAAATGTTTGTAATCCTGTCATGCCATCCCCCTTTTTGAAAAGCTTTGTACGGGCCTGGTAATGATGTCAGAGCTCCGGAGGAAGTATGTAAGTAAGATCAAGGAGACAATGGTTGACTTTAGAAGAGGAGGGCCAAGGTTCCATGAGCCTGCCTCATTGATGTGTCAGTGGTGGACAGACTCAACAATTTCATGTTCCTGGGGGTGTAGATCTTTGAAGATCTGTCATGGGCCCAGCATGTTCAGCATATTGACTGGTTGCATCATGGCCTGGTTTGGCAACGAGAACACCCAGGGTTGTAGGAGATTCCATAAAGTGGTGGACACTGGCTGGTCCATCATGGTTATTGACCTCCCCACCACGGAATATTAGGCGCAGCTTGAAAAAGTAGCTAGTATCCACAAGGACCCTCACCATCCTGGCCACGCTCTCACTCCTGCCATCTGGAAGAAGATATCGACGGAGTATGATAACTATGGCTTCTAGGTTTAGGAACAGCTTATTCACAATAACAATCGGGCTCGAACACTACAAACACCTATTAACTACAAACTTGGGACTCTAGGTTTTCGTTGTGTATTTTTAAAACATTTATTGGACTTTTGTTTGTGTTATCTATGAGTACTGAGCTTATAAACCTGTTATGCTGCTGTAAGTAAGAATTTCATTGTTCCGTTTACAGTACATATGACAATTAAACACTCTTGATTCTTTTGATCCTTGGACTGTAGACTTTGGGTCAATATGATCTGTAGAAAGCTCTGAGCATGAATGCACTATTCCAGTTAAGCAGATAAATAGTTTAGTAATGCTAACTGTTCAGTGATATGACAATGGATAATAGGTGCAGGAGTAGGCCATTCGGCCATTTGAGCCAGCACCGCCATTCAATGTGATCATGGCTGATCATCCCCAATCAGTACACCGTTCCTGCCTTTTCCCCATATCCCCTGACTCCGCTATCTTTAAGGGCCCTATCCAGCTCTCTCTTGAAAGCATCCAGAGAACCTGCCTCCACCGCCCTCTGAGGCAGAGAATTCCACACACTAACAACTCTCTGTGAGAAAAAGTATTTCCTCATCTCCGTTCTAAATGGCTTACCCCTTATTCTTAAACTGTGGCCCCTGGTTCTGAACTCCCCCAACATCGGGCATATGTTTCCTGCCTCCAGCGTATCCAAACCCTTAACAATCTTATATGTTTCAATAATATATCCGCTCATCCTTCTAAACTCCAGAGTGTACAAGACCATCTGCTTCATTCTCTCAGCATATGTTATTGGTAAATCAGATAAATCTGTTGTGACTTCTGGAGAAATAATAACAGGTAATATTTCCGGATGCTTGGTTTCAGAAAGTGGACATTACCAGCAAAGCAGTGGCTGATGTCCTTACAAAAACCACGGAGTACCTGCAGCCAAATCCAGGTAAACACTTCTTAAAATATAGGAATGTCATTGATCTATAGTCCTAAGTTAATTACTTTTTGATTTCCCCAGTATTTTTATCTTTTACTTTTGAAGTTGCCATTTAGTTAGAAAAAAGCCATTTTAGGTAAGATGTAATGCCAACAATTCTATTACAACTCTCTAACTTCCTGTCCAATTCATGTGTAATGTATTGGTATTGATACGACATTAATAGCTTTCTGCATGAAGAGCATCATTGCCGGGTGAAATGCCTCAGCTATTTTAGTGTGAATATTTGCAATAACCTCTGTCCTTCTAACCCCAAAATGTACTGTTCTACAAACTCTTCCTGCGCCCTGGACAACTGGATCCCTTATTCCCAACTCATTTACAGGACTGTGCTCTTTGAATCTTAATTCTTATCTTCATGCTATTAATATCGAGACAATATCATATTATCAGTAGGTTGGTCATTTTTCATCCTGTTTAGACGTGATATCCTGCATTTCATGTTTTCACATGATTTTAAAAATATATGTTTCTTGAATTCCTGCATGGTGAGAAGGACCACTACCACGTCTCATTAATTATGTGCCCCCAGTGCTGTTCAGGTTTAGCAAAAAATTTGCCCTTCAGTTTAAAAGGTTAAGAATAAACCAGATAATAAGGGTTGTGAGCATAGACTGTGCTCACCAAAATTGTTTTTTTATTTTTTTATTCCTCACCTGAGTAAAGTGTGGTTTAAAACCCCAGTACAAGTGCTGGAGTAACTCAGCGGGTAGGCAGCATCCCTGGAGAACATGGATAGGCGACATTTTGGGTTGGGACCCTTCAGATGGGTCCTGATCTGAAACATTGAGACATGCGACCTGATCCGCTGAGTTTTAAATTTTCTGAACTCTCCCACTCTGCTCCTCTATCAAAATATCTCTCCTTATTTACTGAAATTGATTTCAATTAGCTGGGTTTTTTAATGTATTTTATTTTCTTGTCTGTATCTCCTTCAGCTTCCATTTGCTTATCAAATTAATTTACAAATACCCCTATTTTAATGTCACTTGCAAATTGGTATGTCATCACCTTAAATTTACTATCCAAATAATGGTTGTACTTTGTGTCGGAACAAAATCATACTGGATGTAATGCCCGAGGAAAGTGAATAGCTAACTGACCATCAGGATTTGCAGGATATTAAAATAACTGCAGCTGACAAACTTGTACAGCAAAGTTGATACCTTCAGGAAGAAGTGCAAGTGACTGATGAATAAAAAAGATATATAATTTATCTATATACTAAAAGTCTCATCTTGTCTGTATGTGTGTTGTCCGTATGTGTGTTTTGTATCTTCCTCAAAACGCTATGTGCCAGCGCTTAAATTTTTGCATTTTCTAACTCACATTTTTCCTCTCCAATTAAGATTTCATCCTATATTTCATGTTATTCACAATTATAGTTTTTTTTTTAAAAAGCTAAAAAACGCTTCTCACAGAGAGCCTTTTTCCAGCAGCTTCCAGTGATGATGTCACAATGCCATCTCACAGATGTCCAATCACAATGGATCACATTTACAAATGAGATCACAATGGGACGTTGCCAACGGTAACCGCAGCTTCCAGTGATGATGTCACAATGCCACTCACAGTGCACCAATCACAATGGGCACACAAGTTGCTGAGTGCCACAATGACATCTCAATGGGACGTTGCCAACGGTAACTGCAGCTTCTCAGCGAGCCTTTTTCCAGCAGCTTCCAGTGATGATGTCACAATGCCACTCACAGTGCACCAATCACAATGGGCTCCCAAGCTGCCGAGTCCCACAATGATATCAGAATGGGACGTTGCCAACGGTAATTGCAGCTTCTCACAGAGTCCCCTTTTCCAGGAGCTTTTTTCCAGGAGCTTCCAGTGATAATGTCACAATGCCACTCACTGTGCACCAATCACAATGGGCTCTCAAGCTGCTGAGTGCCACAATGACATCACAATGGGACGTTGCCAATGGTAACCGCAGCTTCTCACAGAGAGCTTTTTTTCCAGGAGCTTCCTGTGATTATGCTATATTTCACAAGTTTTATAAATGCCAACTATAACAAGATATTTACTTGTAAAATCCTTCCTGCCAGCTTCCAACACACTTCGATACAAAGCTGAAAGACAGGAACGCTCTGAACCTTTCACCTCGATGGGAAATCACAGCAACTGCTTCAACGGGGGGGGGGGGGGGGGGGGGGGGCAGGCAGGTCAAGTTGGTATTGCCATTGGAACTGCTGTGGCAGGCAGGGGAAGTGCAATTGCAATTTTTTTAAAAGTCCATTACTGTGGGAGGCTGGGGAGTTTCCTGAATCTTACGTTCGGGAACAGCTTCAGTTGGGGGACCACGCCTGCCGTGGGGGCTATGGGTTAGTGGTGCAATATTGCATTGGGGAATGGGCTGCGTGGGAGGACTAGGCCTCCCGTGTGACAGGGACCCAGTGGCTCGCTGGGCTCAGCCCAGGTTGAGTTGGGGGAGCAGGTTACATTGGAGGAACGGTTTGATGGGGGTGATTGGCTCTGGGGGGCGCCTGTCTCCGGGTTGAGCGCCTGTCCCTGGGGTGAGTATGCTGGTACTAAAGTGGGGGTCTTGAACTGCCAACATTAAACCTATTGTGAATCATACAAGCTTTCTAAGTATTGCCTTTGCCTGGCCACGTGAGCTGGATTTGGCAAATGATAAGTTTACACTGGTGTTTCTGCCAGATGTGAGAGGCCCAGTGTTGTGGACCCATAATGTAAGTAACTACCCAAAGCTAGAGTCTTAAAATTGTCTTGTGTTTTCATCGTTGTCAGGGATAGGCGTATAATCATTGTGAATTGGATTTAGCATTTTATTCAGTTGGTGGCTTTGCATGATTCTTGAATGAGTAGTTAGCAGCACCAGAAAATAAAAGCTTATTTCTTTTTTTTGTAAAAATAAAAACAGCATGCTGGTACTAAAGTGGGGGTCTTGAACTGCCAACATTAAACCTATTGTGAATCATACAAGCTTTCTAAGTATTGCCTTTGCCTGGCCACGTGAGCTGGATTTGGCAAATGATAAGTTTACACTGGTGTTTCTGCCAGATGTGAGAGACCCAGTGTTGTGGACCCATAATGTAAGTAACTACCCAAAGCTAGAGTCTTAAAATTGTCTTGTGTTTTCATCGTTGTCAGGGATAGGCGTATAATCATTGTGAATTGGATTTAGCATTTTATTCAGTTGGTGGCTTTGCATGATTCTTGAATGAGTAGTTAGCAGCACCAGAAAATAAAAGCTTATTTCTTTTTTTTGTAAAAATAACTAACATGACTTCAAATTGCATCATGTTACTATGTGAAAACTTAGATTGTTAATTATCAGATATTCCTACTGTTTGAAAACTGTCATAAATGGACAACTCTAAAGCCTATTTGTCAAAAATGACTTACTTTGTTTTTACGCAGCATCCAGAGCTAAATTAACAATGCTGAATACGGTATCAAAGATTCGTGGGCAGGTAAAAAACCCAGGCTACCCTCAACCAGAAGGACTTCTTGGAGAATCTATGATTAAATTTGGAAGGGATCTTGGTGAAGAAGCA